>OX453299.1:31864801-33064801 GCA_949710035.1 Crambus lathoniellus
CGGACGTGGTAGCTATGATTGTTTTCGTCTTTGTCGGTATGTACCTTTCGGATTTGTAGTCACCGTTAGCTTGGGAGCTACTATTGTCTTCGACGGAGTCCTGCCCGAAGCTGGAGATTTTTGTGGAGAATAGAATAGCTGTGGAGTCCGGCTGTCCGTCGTAGTATTTGATAGCTGCTGATTTTAGATTCTCATCTTCGTCTTCCTTCAGGCAGAGGTAGCCTTGACCACATTGTCTGGTCCAATCGGCCGCCGAAGAGGGGTTTGCTGTCTTACGAAGTAGGGTTGAATAGTACTCGACGAGATCTTGGAAGTCTGGTTCGGTGTCCGGTACCATTCCACTCAGTATGTGTTTGACAGTCTCTATCGCTTCAAAGACTCCAGCGTAGGAGATTACAACGGATAGCAAAAGTCCCATTTCGTCACTATTATCACAGGTCGTTTACTCAGAATGGAATGGAAGGGGCGGGTTATAAATTAAAGGGTTGCAGGGAGCAGGGTATTGCAGCGATGTAACGCCGGGACAAGATTTGAACAACTGAAATAAAAGACTAATAGTTGCCAAAGATTTGTGTCCCCATTTAGAATTGAGTTTGGCTGTGTGGCCAGACATCATTTGGTTTATGTCTCATTTGATCGCGTCCAAGGCTGCGGCTAGTGCTTTATGGGGAGACAATAAACGTGATTTATCCGCCGATTGATTTCCGTTGTTTATGGTCAAACATCTCTGTAGCGATTGGACTACGGCTGCGATTTACGACGTATGCTAAACGAGTGTGGGCTAGTAGCTCATTGAGTACCAGGTAATAATCACTAACCCACTTATACCATTTCGGTAGGATCTGTTTTCATAATATCCGCACATAGGTAAAAAAGTAGTAAGTCAAATTATTTCTCGAGCCAATCAGATGGAAGACATATTTTTTATTGAAATCACAATAGGTAGAACCAATTTGCATGTATTATGTTTTCAGGATCTAAACTTATTATGAGGACAACTTAATCAAATTAGTAGAAGTACTGCCCCAAGAGCTTTGGATTTAAAAAAAAATTATGTTGTATGAAAAAAATAAAGTTATGAAATAATAAATGTAGTACTTATCTTTTTATTGAAATAATACAATAAACATGCTACAAAGAAAATGAGAATGGAAATTAAAACAGGAAAAACAAATAATTTCAAAATAAGGTACTTACACCCTGCGATTTTGAAATTCTTTAAAAACGAAAAAACGCTCTACCCTACTAGACAGTGCTATGCGACCAGAGAGGCGATGGTCATTATTTTTTTTTCTCCAGATATTAATATTCATTTCGATTACATATAGCCACATTTCTGATATTCGAATAGTTCCTGACAATTTGGCCAGTCATAAAGATCGCGATTGATTGTTCATCTAAAACTAAAATCGAATGTTATGGATGGGTAAGAGGTCTGAAACTGAAACATTAGAAACATGTGACTATTGTCAACAACTTGAACCTTTCTGAATTCGCTCATTTGTTAGTTCTAATTTTGGCGTGCCAACTGAATTCAAATCTTTTGACAGGAAACAAATGCCATCCGTTCTCTAAAATGAAAAAGTGGCGTGAATTATGGGCTGTCAGATTTAGATTTAAATTGGCAACTGGAATAAAAGGATAGAGAAAAGTCTATAAAGTTTCATTCTATAAAACCATAAGTACCTTAGTCATAAATGTTCATGAACTTGTTGTATACGCTTAAATATTAGCTTTATCAATCAATATACTTGACCAACTGTCATTGTACCTAATATACAATAAAATACTTTAATTTAGTGAATTTAGTTTAGTTTTGTTTTAGTTTATGTTATGCATTACTAAAATTTTATTATAATTAACAATAATTACCGAAAATTAATTTATGATTTTCAATTCCTCGCCTCAGAAAAACGCAACACTTTTGACATAGGCAGACAAGGTTTCAGAAGTAAATTTCCAAAAAAACTTGTCCTAGTAAAACATTAAAAATCTTAGTATTGTTTTAAACAAACTACGCTACAAACAACTCAAAATCTTCAACAAACATTCTCATTAGACGACCTAAACTAATCAACCGACGCAGTTGGAAATTAAAAAAAAAACACTAACGACATTTGCACCCGACTTGCTCCCAGAAAATCATGAATACGTAAAAAAGTATGTTAACTTCGTTACATTACACAATATTTTGCATTCGGGCCGTGACATTGAATCCGTGACCCGTGTGCAAAGCCCGAAATAGTGCTCTGATCAAGCTGACATAACATGTGAGTCATCGACCTCTTTCTTTACAGAAAAAGCTTTGCGCACGCGACTCTTTCTCCGATCAAAGGAGTGTTTTCTCGAAATTGGTGCAAACTATTGACTATAAATTGTTCAATTAAACCAATTGGGCATACAGAAGATGTTTAGGGAACTTATAAAATATGATTAATAATGTTTATTAATGATTAACGATAAAATACAGTAGGTACTTCAACCTCTTTCTTTAAGGCGGAAAAACACGGTTCACTTTTGCCTTTCAATTTGGATGAAGCAACCAAATTGAACAATATAAATGTAGCAGTAAATCATTCAATGTCAATGGGCGCCTGTATTTCTGCGCCTTTCAACCAAAGTGAATCAATTTGGTTGAACCGTGTAATATTAGCATTAGAGAAAAAGCTTTGCACACGCGATTCTTTCCCCGATCTAAAGATTTTCTCGATTTGCACCAAAATCAAAAAGTATAAATTGTTAGGTTCATAGAATAGATCTGAATTTATGTAAATTATTATTAATATAAATTGATATAAGTACCTACATATTATTAAAAAATAAATAACAAAATTTTGTAAAAATCTGCCTGAAAATGGCCACTATCGTGTTTCCCATATCAAATGCGCAAATACTAGCCTTTCTAAATTCTAGACTGCGTAGATGCTAGACGTTTCTATTACATTCGGCTGTTTAAAAATACAAAAGTAGCCGTGTGAACATTTCCGATTCCTAGAAAAATTATACAGCAGACTTATGATTAACGTGAATCAGATTGTAAGGCCGTGTCCCCATTAGGCTGACAGTTTCACCGCATCTGTGGTTTAGTGGTAGGTACACACCACCGGTATCAGACCCAGAGGTCCCGGGTTCGATTCCCAGTGGGGTTACATATTGTTTTCGGGTTGGTAGTAGGGCTCGTTCATTTGTCCGCCTGGCTAGCTAGCTGCCACCATCTTATCTAAGTCTGACGCCATAACAACGGTAGTTGGAGATAACGTAGCCAGTTCCTCAGCAGTTGAGGATTCCGGGAGTAGTTCGCTTCCACCTTCAGTCCTATCTTCACTTAGCATCAGCTATGATGAAGGAAGGCTAAGTGCTACCCTGTTGTGAAAAAATAAAATAAAAAACTTTGTGTCTAACTTTTAACTACGTGTCAATACAGCGCGCACTGTACGCAGTTTCGCTTGCCGTCTCATTCAGTAAGCGGCTGAGTCGCAGCTACGATGCTCTCGGTCTGCGGCTCAGCTAGCCGATCAGTGAATCAGCGGACAGTCCGCCGCTCACTGTGAGTCTGATGGGGACATGGGACCTTGCGTGGATGACGGATTAAACTCGGCTATAATTTGGTAGGAACAGGGTGCCTACCATCAACGTTAAGACAGCGATTTAAAAATAGCGCGATGCAGAATAGGTTCCTAAAATGAATTGCTTTCTTTCGTACTACGAGCTTCTAAAAACTGGATCGCAAATGAATTGCTAAATGTAAATGACCGAAAGATTTGTGTCCTTATTTCTTCTACCCGTACCCTTACTACTTTCACTCGATTCTGTCAGGCCCGGAGAGTGAGAGGGACGGGTATAACCTACAGGTGTCATGTTAAATCGACCGGGTTATAAGTCAAATAAGAGTTCATGACAGCTTAGCGGCTGTGAAATGTCATTGAATGATCACTGAATCGCTGTCATTGATATTAATCTGTCGTGGTACGAATAAGCGAAGCAGATCAGTTTAGGTCCTAAACAAAACCGCAATAAGAGTTGATGGTAGGCACCCAGTAGACTTGAGTTTTGTCAACATGCCAGCTATATTTTATTGTATACACGGCCGGGCGCAAAATGGTGTGCCGGTACATTTGGACTGTACGTGTTTTACATCGATCGAGTTCTGTTAGTTGGATTTATTAATAGGAGTTACTTATCACTCCTCTAATTGTAAAATTTCTAGTTCGCGCTTTCTATTATCTCGCGTTTGGCTGAACCGATTTTGATGCGGTTTTCAGAAAAGTATTTATTACATTTAGGGCCTAAACTGAGTAAAGCGGGCGTCCGCGACGGGCAGACGTCGCGGGTCTCCGTCCGACACGCGCGCGGGCCGCGTGGACACGCGTGCGGGCTCCGTGAAACCGCATCACATAGCGCTATTGACTGAACAAGCCCGTGCGTGCTACCGCTGGCCCGCTGGCGGGCCCCGTCGCGGGCACCCGCGCGGGCGACCGTCGCAGGGAAACGGGCCACAAGGCGCGGGCGCGGGGCCCGCCTCCCCGCGACAGGTGCCCGCGCGGGTGCCCGCGACGGGGCCCGCGACGGAGCACTTTTGTATGGAACCGAGGGGAATCGAGGAGAAGGTTTTGGTATTTTAAGTTTGTCTGTGAGATGCGGTTTTCAAAGTAAGTTATAAATGTTTGTAACAAACATTTATAACAGACTTCAAAAAAAGGAAATTTTCAGTTTGATCCGTATGTATGTATGTTTGTTCGCGATTATCTGACGTTTGGCTCAACCGATTTTGATGCGGATTTCATTAGACAAGTATTTTTGATTGATGCGGTTTAAGTATGTGTGCATCCTAACATATTTACCAGGATACGCGAAAATTGTTTGCATGATGCACTAAAAATAGTGAAATAAAAATTATTTATATAAAAAATAAAACCAAAAAGCAAGAAATAATACATCTAATTACTGAATTCAATTTCATACCAAACCAAATAACTTAAAATCGGGCAAGTTTAAACAAAAACTCAAAAAAATTACATGTTTCACGATCACGCCCGACTTGTACCCACTTACGTTAGGTACATATATGGTATGATATGAATACAGTATTAGCTCGGTAAGTATTATTTCATACTTTTACGTGGCATTTTTTTTGATGGCGGTTTTTTTTCAGGAATCATATATCTTATAAATTTTTGTTCAGTTTTCCATTTTATCGGAGTTGGCATTTGGTGTTCGGTCAGGCATTCAGACTTAAGAATGATGTTTACCGTTCTAATTAGGGATGGCGTGACGCGGCCGTGACGCGGGCGCGCCGCGCGGTCCGTGTGAAATCCTACTGTTTGCTCTCTCGCTACGTCATCATCTGTGGGAGCACAGCCATCTCTATCGTCTTCTACAAGCCATGCCCATAAAGTTGGCAACGTAGTTTTAAGTGAACCGATTTGACATCGTTTGCACCGTTTGACAGGTAAACAGCGAGTAAACCTCGAGTACTGAATCCTATGGAGATGGCATATCTTCTATACATCTATACAAATAAATAAAATTGGAATGTCTGTTTGTAACATTAAATAACCGCTTTTTGCTACGTGCATATGATTAAATATACGGTACATATACCAAAATGACATGTTTTACAATTTTTGTCTGTCTGTCTGTTTGTTCCGGCTAATCTTTGAAACGGCTGGACCGATTAATACGACAATTAGAAGAAGTTTAAAATTGAATTCCAAGATTTTCTTACATTGTGACTTAGTTACACCTCACTTTTTCGTGCCACCTCCATAGGATTTAGTACTCAGAGGAGTAAACCGGTTCACAGCAATGTTGCCGTTCCGTATCATAGCATGGCTTGTAGAAGACGGTAGAGACGGCTGTGGTGGGAGGGATGGAGTGGTTATATGCTGGAACGATGACTATGGCTGTATTGTACCCATTCAAGAGGGCAGAAAACTATTGTTTCGACCACGGAGGAAAATCAATTAGATTTAAGATAAGATTTTGTAGCACTTTATTGATACCTATCATATTTTAATTATGTAGTAAGTAGACTTTTTACAACATTCCTGCGCTATTTCATGTTACATATATACGAGTAGATACTAAGCACAACTGAATTGTAACGCATATGAAGGAATTTTCTAAGATATATTTTGGGTTCACAAGAGTCATTCACATTTTCGAGAATTGCCAAGAGCTGGACTATCTCTTAGAATAATAACTTATAAGTAAACATTTTAATGTATTACCGAATATGAAGTTTGTTTCATTATGAAAACTATAATATAATATTCATCTCAATATGAATGAAGCATAATTTTAAAATCACTACTAATAACATAAGGAAAATCAGTCTACACTAATATTGTAAGTAAGTAGGTAAAGCTTCAAGCAATTTAAATTAAAACAAACTTTTGTGTCGTTATCTTCGAAACTTTTAGATTAATTTACTACTTGGATTTATGCTATTGGATGCTAATGAACTAAAGATTTCAAAAGACCAAAGGAAATTAACATAAGTACCTACGCAAGACAATATGTGAAAATGTATGGAATATTCTCGGAACAAGGGCTAAAGATTAAGGGCAGGATCTTCGAAATTATCAAAATTAACCTATTTTCGATTCAAAGTCAAATTCAAAGTAATAAATTTTTTATTCATTATACTTAGGTACTTAGATTACTTAAAGAAAATTATAATGCTTATGAATCGTCCAACATTTTTTTCCTACCACCTGTTATGGACATCTTTTAACTGACAGGAAAAGTAAACAATCAAATATTCTTTATTTTGAGCAGATAAAAATATATGTTGAAGTTTCATAAACGATCTTGATTATTTTGTCGCTAAAAACACGATATTTGTATCTTCACTCGACTATAAAAATTTTCAAAAACAAAGAAAATTTTCATTATTTTTATATTTTTTGAGTAATAATATTAGTAGTAGTATACTTAGATTATTAGTATCTAATTGACGAATAATATAAAGAAAAATAGGTGATGACATATAGAAGATTTATACTCAGGCTACTTTTTCGAAAAGTGAATTTATGCTCAAAATAACGAAAAAAACATTGGAAAAATGAAAAAGTGAGGTTATTTTCATTTTTTTATAAAAAATATTTTTTCTTTATGTGTGAAGAACACAAATAAAGAAAAAATATTTTTATAAATGAAATAAAACCGCCTTAAAAAAATTACTTAAGTACATCAAAAAAGTAAGAAATAATACCTGTAATACTGTATTCACATGTCATTGTCATGTCATGTTTTTGAAGGCGGTTTTATTTTTTTATAAAAATAATTTTTATTTCACTTTTTTTAGTGCATCATGCAGGCAATTTTTCGTGTATTCTGGAAAATCGGTATGTGATCAAACTGAGAACCTCCCTTTTGAAGTCGGTTGAAGTGGTCTGTTTCCAACAAAACAAGAATCATCTAAATCGGTTTATAAACAAAGGAGTTATGCCTAAAGATACGTAATAAATTCACATAAAGTGGTAACGAAAACGACAGTATATTCAAGATTTCCTGAAAACTACTGAACCGATTTCGAAATTTAATTAATTAAAATTAAGTTATAACGTTTGAATCATTTCAATCGGTTAAGCCGTCTTCGAGTAATCGTTGTACATACATATAAAAAAACGCGACGAATAGATAGCCTACTCCTTTTAAATTTTTGAAGTCGTTTAAAAAGACAAAGACAGATTTTTTGAAAGATCCTGCCCTTAATAATTACGCAGATAATTTGATGTCGTTGCAAGCAGGAACAATAATTAAAGGAAACCGTAGTAAAACATTATTATTCGTAGCACGTAGCTACGTAGTAATATTATAGTGTTCTTTGGCGTAGCTAAGAGCGCTACATCACCGCAATTTAGCGCTCGCGTTCGATTAGTTTTATAATATATTGTATCTACACATTTTCAAATTTAAATGATTTAAAAATAAACTAAAATGAAATTACCCTCTATTAAATATTTTATTCTTCTTATCCATACATAAGGAAGGAATGTGCCCCAACAGAGGGGACATTAAATGGCTGATGATGAAACGAAAATGAATGTTCGGCATAATTATACTTATTCTAACAAAAGAAGTTAAATAAACTTTCGACTTTTAAAACGCAACCCAACAACAACATATTAATATACGGTCACTCAACAGCTTCCGACGCAAAAAAAGACCAAAACAAAAGCGCATCTCTGTAAATAGTTTTGGTAAAGATCTTGAGGTAACTACCTACCTATTTACCTATACAAAGTTGAAAGCTCAAGCTAACCTTCCGTGCGCAGCGAGTCAAAGGCAAGGATCAACATCATATTCTGTTATACAAAAAAAAATAGTTTCAGGCGGTACCCTAACCCAAAGAGCTTTCCGCCCGCGGCTTAATTCGCCCGCGTGGACTTCACGACGTTATCCCGCGGGAATGTGATATTTTACCGCGATAAAAAGTAGCCTATGTTCCTCTCCAGGCTACAAAGTATCTGTGTCCTAAATTCCAGCCAAATCCGTTAAGCCGTTTTGGCGTGATTGAGTAACAAACATACAAACATCCAAACATCTAAACTTTCACATTTATAATATTGGTAGGATAGTAGGATTGTAGTTTCTAATACACAATTTTAATGAAACTTTACATTTGATTTTAGTGCCCATAGTCTAGTATTTTAAGACGATATCATTACATTTCCTCGTAGTCACTGCTAGAAGTAGATAGAAAAACTGCTAAAAGTTGCCGTTGTTGACACATTGCTATCTACTTCTACGAATGACTATGAGGAAATGTAGCGATACCTTTTAAAAATACTAGACTATCTATAGGCCCCTGAAAATCCCCGTTAAGTTTTGTAAAATCCTTTTCTATTAGCAACTTATTAAATAAAAACCTCTGAGGGCGCCACTTTCGGTCAGGGTACCGCCTTCAGTAAGTACCATTTGTTTTTAAATGCTCCGAAAGACACAAGTAAAAAGCAAAACCGCATCATTGTAAGTAGTTTGCCTCAAGAAAACTAATGGTACGCCTAATTTTACCTTAACAATGGAAAGCTCATCATAACCTTCCTTGGATCATAAATTTTTATTCTAACAAAAGAAAATCGCTGAGGAACTTTCAAAACGCTCACAAAAAACGAGAGCGCATCTCTGTCAATAGTTTGCCTAAGGAAAACCAGCTTACCTAATTTTACCTACACTACACATCAGAAAGCCCAACGTAACTTCCCATGCCCTAACATTCATTCGAACAAATGAAAATCTTAAAGAAGCATTCGACGAACGAAGCAACCGATAAACGGCCGAAAACAAAACAAAAGCGCATCAATGCAAATAGTTTCCCTAAAGAAAACCAGAGGTAGGTTCCTAATACGGAAAGCTCAATCCAACCTCCCTTGCCCTGCGAGTCAAAGGCAAGGCCGAGTGAAAGTGGCGTGCCGCGTACGGCGCTGGGCGGGCGTAACCCGACACGCGTGACGTCACGCGCGGGCCGTGCGCACCAGTGGACGGCGGCACACGAGATGGGCCAAGCCCTGAATTACAGTTCGACTAGTTTGTTACTGATAGTTTAAGTACTGTTTAATTGAACATTAACAAATTGTAGAAATACTTAATTAGAAGAATCAGCATAACTGCTTCCGTCTTCTAAATGAAAATAAAGTTTTGATATAGATACGAGTCCTGAATCTTCGATACGAGACTTATGAACTCAATTTTAAGGATTTGAACTTTAAAATACAATTGAGTTATTGACTCCCCCAAACAAGAAAAAAATCTTACATAATGGTTTAATAATTTCTAAGTAGATTTGTATTGACTTAAATAAGCAATAGGTACTTTGTTTTTCGTAGACTTTTTTGTGAGAAAACCTGAAAGTTATTCTTTGAGTAACACTATTCTTTAACTTTCTGATAGTTTTCTTGCAATTATGTTAACGTTACGTTAATTATGCAATTTCCGCATAAGTATTTGCTGCATTTAACTTACTCCCAAGTAGGCTAGGGTATTACTAATGGAAAAAGTAAAAGGATTGTTATAAAATTCTACAAAAGTAGGCAAAAATCATTCATAAAAAAATCTATGAAAGTTTAAGTTCAACGCACTCTCTAAGTAAACAAAGCCAGACGTTACGCAAAGCACGCGCGTAATCTACGAAACATATGAATGAAAACTTAGAGATACGCAAGTGCGAGGGGTGAATCAACGCGTTATTTTCGCATGAAGCCGTCGTCGCTTTTTTTCATCGCGTCGTTGGCGTAGAACAAAATATACGTATTACTACAGCATTATCAGCTGTGTATTATATGCCACCGTTGTGCTAATAATTTACAGTAATTTACGATACTTTAATCCATGATGTTTAGCGATCGTCAGTTCTTTTGAATTTGAGAATGGAATTTTGCTTGTGACAGATCGCTTTTCTTCTGTATAATGTTTAAAGATGTTGTTTTTTTAAAGTAAGTTTTGTGATTAGGCACAAACTTACACACTTTTGTGTCTTGTATGGGATACCAGTCACCAGTGACATTGACATATGTAATAAGACCTCCCTGCGCAGACTTAGGTAGACACTCTTTGTGTCCAGCTCAGCTACTTCCACTGATTTCATACAAACGTAGATAATTTTGAGTAGGTAAGTATTGTGTCATTGTGTGGGACACACGATATACGTTTATAGCGCCTATTATAATCTTTTTGAATTATGAATTGAGTTTAAGGACGTTTGCCGACCAGTAAAAAATCCGTTAGTCATGATTTTATTCGGATTAACTTTAGTCTCGGTTGAAACAGATGAATTTCTGAAAATTTTCATAGTGCACACAGATCACATTCACAGCACAGCTAATATTAAGCTAGAATAAGCAAATAAACGTTTATTCTGCGTGCACATCGCGAACTACTTATAGAAGTTCTGTAGCTTATCATGGAGCCAATAATGGACTCTTTCTTTTCTCTTATCTTCGCTCTTAGTGAAACTATACTTTTACTGAACTCAAAAATCCAATGTGTTCCGAGTAAATAAATAGGCAACTTGTTAAGCCTACAAAAACTTTAGTCCTTTAACCAAACTAATTTTAAATGTTTTACGGTGTATTTTTAAATAGCAATTTATCACATTCTGTAATAAATAAGAAACCGAATATATCACGCTCGAATAATTTCACAAGAGTCTTAAAAATGTATTGGCTGCGGGCCAAATTACATGCAAACTTGAACTCTAAATATTCAGAATAAGGTGAACATTCGATCGTAAACAAGTATCGTGTTAAAGGGTTAGTGGAGTGGAGACACGTGTATTAAGTTGGTGTAAATGGGATTAATAGTATCTGTTATTCAATTCAAGCTCGATATGCCAGGCATATTCAACGCGAGCGGTTTTTAACAATTCAGAAAAATTAATCCGACATTTTTCTCACAAGAATTCCAATCAAGTAGGAGCTGTCAACTTCAAGTGACAGCTAAATGTCAATTTGACGTGACATTATAGATGCGTTCAGAAACGTCGATCTTTTCCGAACAGTATCAAAAAAGTAAAAGCTTAAATTGCAAATAAATTTTCCACTTATCTTGCTCGTAAAGTTCGTGTTTATGTTGGGTATAGGCTGCATAAAATCACTTTTTATGCTCTAGTGCATAAAGTAAAATCTTCGTCTAAGTCTCAGACTCTAAGACAAAGGTCGTCAGGTAAACAGTCACACACGCAATTAAACTTCGTTAAATAAACTTGTTATTTCATTCTGTTTCTTCAATTTTGTACATAATCCATGTTAAATTACTAAATTAATAAAACTAGGCAAAATTAATAAGTTTTCTAAGAAATAAGTATTTCAAGAGCATTATGGACTATGATCGCTAAATTTAGTCACAGTGCTGCCAATGCCACGTATAAAAAAAAGAAAAAGAAAGTCTTCCCGCCAATATGGCGAAGTCTTTATATTTTCTTTTTTGCAATACTTATTGCTATTTATTTTCCTCACAATCTAAGTGAAAAGCAAAGTGTATAACTCGTACATAAAACCCATTTACCCTCGACTTGACTATATACATATATACGTCTCGGGTAAAATGGTACGTTCTAAGCACTTGTTGTAGGTACAATCTACTATTTTTACATTGCTTTGTTTTGTACATAATATAAGTAAAGTGTAAAGGTAGAGACAGACTGATCCTACGTACGCAACGTATGCAACGCATTATGACATCTAGACCATTGAATTTGTATGACTAGAAACACACTTACGTATCCCACAAGTGTCTTTCTAGTCATACAAGTTCAATGGTCTAGATTTCATAATGCGTTGCATACGTTGCGTACGTGGGATAAGTCTGTCTCTGTTACCTTAAAGGAGCTACATGTACAGCAGGTAAAAGACGAGGTAGATACTTAGATACCATAACTATCACGTTACCTAAACTAAATAACCATAGCTGAATTGTTGTATTTCGGTAATACTTTTCAATTTATTTTTTGATAAAACAGTTTTTCACAGATACTATCACGCTGTATTAAACGCATTTAGTTGGTTATTGGATTTATATATTTTTTATAGAAAAAACGGCGGGAATGAAACCCGCGTCCCTGGGGATCCGGCCCAATGCTCTGTGCCCGTAGTGTAAGTTAATAAATATATAATAATAATAATAATAATAAGCGCGCTACTCTGCGCTAGAGGCGCTAATACAGTTTTCATACAAATTGACATAAATACGGAATCGAAATAGTTTGCGATTTTTGACATAAAAACTTACACTACGGGCACTGATTCACGAACCCTCGGAAAACGCACCCGTCCCGACAGCTCGCTCACTCACTATAGGTAGTATAGACAAAGACAAAGCACAGAATTCGAATTCGATTCCGTTTCCGACGGTTCGTGAATCAGGGGTGAATTCTGTGATTTGCTATTGTCTATTCTATTCGGAAGCGCTAGCGTAATAAAGTATTTTACGTTTTTTTTATTAATTTCGGTTCCTTCACTCTACGTTATTAGGTAAGTAGGTACCTACGTAAAGTAACAAAAAAAAACCTTTAAGCCATTCGATGGGGCAAAGGGCGGCCCTTTGCCCCATCCAGGGGACATAGGACATTAAGTAAGCCATTCGATGTGTTTTCTAATGACATAAAATCATGACTAGTCAAGTCTTATTTATATAAAGAAATAAAAATAACGGCATGTTTTAAAATAACCAAACAACCAACAAACGATGTTGCAGCCTCTAGGTACCTATCTGTCAAATAACAATACTTACCTAATACCTACGTCTCAAATTCAATTTTAATTTGAGTTTTTCTTCGACGTTATGTAAGTATAGTTAAGTATCTATAATAATTTAAAAATAACTATCACTGCAACACAGCAATACACAACAATCTTATAATCATTTTCACTGCTATATGTGGTTCTATAGCTCCGAAAGTAACGCCATCTAGTGGTGAGTAGTGCAATTACTGCAAATAGCAAGACAACTTTAGCACTGCACGCAATGTTTAAATATTTTTTCACATTATAAGAAAAGAATATAAAGGGAACTAGGTATGTACTTAATTAAATTCTGTTATTGGATTTTTAGGTACTCAAGGAAAGGAAAGATACCTACATGCATCCTACATGAGAGAATTTCTACCGGATTATCACATAGGTATCACGTCGGCGTTTTTTTTAAGTTTCACAAAAGTAGTTACGCACCAACACACACAGTAACACTGTACCTAAGTATTGAGATTGAGTCTATATTTTAGATTTATCTCTATAAAACAGGGTCAAAAAATTCACCAATTTTTAGTCATAAATCCATAATGGATGCAAACAAACAGTCAAAAGCCGGTCGAACTCTACAAAGTTGAATCGAGAACTACCTACATAAGACCTAGGTATTATCTATCTAGAAACTTATTAGGACTGTATTTATGTAACTACACATAACCTTATTATATTAGCTAACGGATACGATGAATAAAACTTTTTATTCGATAAAATGTAAAAGTAACTTTTCAAATAATAGTAGTACTTAAGTACTACTTAACTTTTAATCAAGAAAATTTGCAACTCAATAGGTACGTTAGTCACAGAACAGTCTCGAAAAGCTAAGGGCATGCTTTAAAACAAATCTTCTTTAACACCAATGTCACTCACAGATAAAAGATTCCCTCAACGCTCGTTTTCGAACGCACACAAAATCACAGAACGCGGCAAAATTTTAGCGCGAAATTCAAATTCCGAATGTCACCGGTGTGTAACTTTTTAAATAAACTATTTTTTTTAATAAGCTGGAGGCAAAGGCTGGAGGAGACACGTCCTCGGTAGCTGTCGCAAGAGTATTGAGTTCACAGTTGGCGAACGCTATCCGGTTAAGATATGTGTTCCTTGTCGCGTGCGTGTGCGTCAATTATATTTATTACATCGAACTAGTGACTATAAACAAGCCCAGCGACAGAGACTTCAAAGAGATCGATAGCTATTTGCAAGATCGATGTTAAGAACGGCGAATGGCACGATCGGATATTTTTTGACACAAACCGTAAGTATCTGCCTAAATGAGCGCTTGTAAAAATAAGATAACGGACTAGTCTTGCTGTCTTCCTACCTATCTAAAGGGTCAGAATGTGCAAGTTACCCATGTAAGTATGGGTAACTTGCATATTTAAACTTTTGAATATTTAAATATTTTATCCTTTTTTATACAAGAAAATTGCTTGTTTTGCCCATGTTTTATTAATTTTGACTTTATTCTTCAGTTGCACCACAACAGGGGGCCAAGTCTGCTAACGTTAAGTCACAATCGTGTTTCAATCGTGTTTCAATTTTAGTTCAGTTGTAGTGCTATTTTACACATAGGTAGTTACAAGAAATATGTACTTTTTTCACAATACTTACTATTGATGGTCACACCACACACTACATTCACAACACATCATACTGTCCTAATTCTTGTAACTAGTGTTTAAAAAAGCACTACCACTGAACTACAATTCAAACACGATCGAGACACGATTGTGTCTTAACATTAGCAGACTTGGCCCCCAGAACTGTCGGTCGAGTGTTTTCATTTCGAAGCAAAACCGTCCTTGCTGCCTTAAGACTGTAAGTACCTATCTTAATGTCAGATAAGTTAATATTTCACAAGAATATCGAGAAAACAATGATAAATCAAAACGAAAGTGTGGGAAATTAGCACAAACTCATAATCGTAACGTTTGATTGGATACAGCACCCCTCTAATGCGATGGAGTAGCGTTTGCAATAATTCGTACGCATCAGAATATAGGCCAACACTTCAAACTCCAGTGCTACACAATAATAACACTACTGCATTACATTGAAATACATTATCATTGACACAAAAAAGTAAAACGGAACGTCGGGGAGTAGGTAATAGGTAAATATTTTCTATTGTTTACATTAATTGCATAGAGGTAAGTACAAATGTAAAAAGCGAAACCTTTTTCATCCTTAAAATTTTAATAGGTAGTAGTTTATGTGACTGTCGCATAAGGAGGGGTATTAAAACACGAGTGGGAGTTAGTTAGTATTCCACGAGTGTTTTAATACCGAGTTATGTGCGGTCTCATACACTACTTTATCTACACTCATTACATTTATTATTTATTTCAAAAATAAAGCAAATCAATATTAATTATAAAATGTGAATTGGTGCCAAACCCCACTCATAGGAGTCTATACGGTCTATTCCTTCTAAATTCAAAATTCTAATTTTAAAAACGTTTCTGATTGTTGCCGGCTAAAGAAGAGCTTGAAAGAGTTGGAAGTCAGGGCCGGTAAATCCTACGGTTGCCATGGAGACTGTAAATTTAAGAAATATAAGTGTTTTATAATGAGTGACAGCTGTATCCGGGTGTTGCATAATGGTCATTATGAAACACCCGGATACAGCAGCTTTATTTTTTAAAGTTGACTATAGCATAAAGTGTATCAGTATACGTTCAGGCATGAGTTCATAATTCGAATATTATAACATGAGTGTAGATAAAAATAATATTCACACTCACCTTTACAACGAAAAAGTTTCAAAAAAGAACACTGGCCAAACACCTTTATCACATAAAATTTAGAAACGTATTTTTTCTCTAAAAAGTTTATCTGCCAAAAAAAGGCGGGTAAATATCTCGATGTGCCTCCACCAACTGGCCATTATGGTAAGGTGTGAACATTCTGCACGGTTACATGTTAACAGTTTATTTTTGCCTCCTAACCGCATACCGAACACTCTGTTTCAATAACCAATTCTGGTAGCTAGACTAATTTTACCACATGTTTCGTAACTCTTGTTATAAAAGCAATGTAAGTGTGTATGATTGAAATTAAAATGATTGTAGCAAGGGCTTTGATTATAATTAGTGGCAAAAGAGTTTCGTATACTTACATTGCATAAATACGGTAGGTATTGGGAAATAGGCGTGAGTATATGTATGTACATTGCATAAAGTACGTATGTACCTCTGCCTCTTATATATTGTGTTATCGGGATACAATAAAGGTAGCATAACATGTCACTCAGAAATAATGAAGCTTTCTACTGGTGAAAGAATTTGCGGAATCGGTTCAGAACTTCCAGATGTTACCTCTTACATCTAAACTTTTTTACGTTGCCTCTTTTGTATTATTTTGCATTTGCCGCATCAGCCGTGCGTGACCCGCCCCGGTTCTGTCATAGCACTCATAGCTAGACGGCATCTAGCTATAAACTGCATAACCAATGGTCCCAAACACAAAGTGGTCCCATTTCAAGACACCGAACGGTCGAGAGATGAATGAATGCTAGCAGATGCAACATGCAACAGTAGACCTATTTATGAAACCATAGATTATGCCTTCTAAATAATGTTTTTGATGGAAAATTTAAAGGCAAAAGGAAGAGCCGCTTACTAAATAAAAACAATATTCATTGCACCTATGTAATAAATTTTATTGCGTTAAATACATAAATTATAAAATGATGTTAGGGCAGGAGACCCCTTTGTGGCCACTTTGAGGAGTTTTTTACTTTGAAGCAATTAGTTCTCAATGGTTTTAGGTGTTCCGGATAAAAAACAATCTTGAATTACTTACTTATAGAGAATTTATCTGCCTCTAAAGGTACCTAACATCTTTCAAATTTACAAAAAATGTTTTTTGTAAGTATATAAAACAAATGGTCCGAAAGGTGCCAAATGCCTCGGTTTTGGCAATTTATTGATAGCCAAACTTTTGTAATTACTTATAGCGAAAAATCAATACCACACCCAGGTTAAATCAAAATATTCTTGTTTGGCTAGAAACCTCAGATTAGAAACCAATCATTGGCAAAACAATAGTTTGATTTAAAAAGCAAAGGTTTATATTACATTTCATCCTTAACTTCTTAAAATTTTCATACAAAAAGTTATTAAGTCAGAAAATGGCGTTTATAGAAAAAAATCGTATGACATAAGGGATTCTAATGATTTTTATTATAACTTTAAAATACCGTATTTTAATTGCCATTGGCACAAATGACGAAAAGTTATTTAGAAAACTTTTAGAGCAAAAAGTGGCCAAATCCCCTTTAACTTGATAATTTTACTGCAGTATGACTATTTTAAACAAAAACAACAATTACCCTTGTGTCATCAAGAGTGTCAAGACCTAAGCCCTAAGCAAAGCATGCCACAATCGTTTAGAACAAAAACAATAAAATTTTCCATGTGATCATCATTCTCCCTGCCCTTTTTCCATGTATCAGCCTATGGTGAGCGCAGTATGTCTTATTCTTCCATTCATCTGTATCAGCCTTCACTTCTGCAGTCACCCATTTCTTCTCGATAAAATAGGACTGTAAAATATTCAAAAAATCTGAATATCGAACGATGCATACATGCATCAGTTGCATTAAATTATAGCATGATGCGTCAGATTCGCTGACATTAGTGGCACAGTTTTATTAATATGCACGGTTAAATTTAGTCTCTGCTGATAAATTCACGGAACAAACAATGTAATGTTTTGTTATAAACACATTTTTATACCTATGTCAAAATTATGTAATAACGGAAACATGATATTCAATAAACTCCAATTAAAAAATATTAACAACTTGTTAGAGTCAACGCTGATTTAATATTTTGTGACTGTATGTATATAGTAGATTGTATTACAAGGGAGCAAAATATTATATTTACGGCGAGGGCGCTATTTTGAATCCAGAGCGCAGTGAAGGATTCTAAGTAGAAGTAATACACTCTGCTTTTCATCCCCCTCTATAAGAAAAGCAATAAAGACAACTCAAAGTACCTACTAGTCTTTCTTTGACGTTCGGATACATCATAGCGCTAGTCGGGCAACAAAAAAATTTTAAGTTCGGAAAAAAAATATCTTACAAGTATCTCCGGGAGTACCGTAGGGGGGTTGAAAATTTTGTTAGATTTTAGCTACGACGCACCGTTTACGAGATATTCTCAATCTTATAAAATTCCTTTTTTGAACATTTTACAAGTCCCGGCCCCATACAAAATCAGTTGTTTTTTTTAAAGTTCAGCACACCCTTTGCTACCCTCCAACCAATGCCTCCTTTAATTATGTTCTAAATTCAAATCTCTTGTCATAACAGGTTAACAATGAATCGTTTTGGACCCTGATAGAAGCTGTTCAAAATTCAAATCTCATTGTTACCCTCTTGTCATAAAAGGTAAACAATGAATCGTTTTGGGCCCTGTTATTAGATAAACAATCATCGATTTTCGATTAGATGGGATGAAAAGTATAGTGTAAGTAATTTTTTTCACCAACCTCTTGTGCGTACTTTTAGTATAGACAGAGGCTTATTAAATTTTGTGTTAGGTGTACTCATCTAGTTCTAGGTAATGCAAAAAAATATTTTGGAAGAAGTGCTTAGGTAGGTATGTAATTTTAAATTTAGTATTATTTCATTTATCTCAGTAAGTTGGTTTACTGAGATAAATGAAATAATACTAAGCTTCGATCAACAATAACAAAGACCAACAGTTACAAATTACTAAGGTACCTACATAAAATGTACCTATTAAAAAAAATTCACTAACACCGAATATCGTATTTAATGCATCATTTTATTTTAACGAGAATAAAGGGTAGACACGGGTAGAGTAAACGGTAGAGTAGAGCGAGCTGTAGCCATTCCCATTTGACAGCAGCCTTCGACCAACACTAGATACATATCTAGTTGGACTGACAAACATGGCCGAGCGATATACGCCCACTCGAGCGTATATTTATAAGTGGTTCCTGTCATTTATGACATAAGATCGTAACATTATAAAAATATTTTCTCCGTTTAAAGGTACAAGTTTTGATTAAGTTCGTGAGCCTACTTCTAGTACTATTGTTAATCGAAAACAGCCTTTTGTCCTTTTGTCGGATAGTAATACCCGTAGTTTACTTTACCATTACGATTACCTTAGGACAGTTTTAGTGCTACAGCAACAGTTCACAAAATCTATGTACCTACATATTAAAACTGACTGCAGCCTTATTCCGATTTAATAATCGGTTTTTTGGTAGTGCACCCTTAAGCTTGATTTACTTACTCATTTAACATTATTCATTCAACAAATGCAGGTTGATGACAGACAGTTACAAATTTTAATGTTTATGATTACTGCTAAATGTTTATTTATTGACTGTTTAAATTTATTTATTGAGCTACCTACCTATTAATCTGGTTTGTCATTAAGGATTATAGTAGTATTCATGGGGACAAGAATAGCAGTCATTAAATTAAAAATTATTAGGTACTAATGACAATATCGGTTAGGGGCACAGAATATTACTAAGGTTAGGGGTTGATTTAAAATTGCAATATTTTCTTGTATTTTTCAGTTAAGTTCAAGAAAGCGAAATCAGCTAGAGAACCGGCAGCAATGTTTGTTCTTTATTTAAAAAAAAATACTTAAGTAACTTATTTTAATTTTTAGTTTTTTGCATTCACAATGCAATTTTTATTACAGAAAAATGGAAAATGAAGTATTTAGAAAAAATCAACCCGTCTCACAACTAGCTCCGATGGGACTCGAACCCACGACCTTTCGCTTTCCGGGCGACTGCTCTAACCACTGAGCTACGGAGTCGTTACGAGAAGCGTCGAATTTATCCAATACTTCTTACACGCTGTATAGTCAGCGTTAATTTCATCAATGTGGAGATATTACTACCCTCACACGCGAAAGAAATACCTTTCCAGGTATTTGGCAATCGCTAAAGATGAAATTACTATTGCAACTTATTTTAATTTTTAGTTTTTTGCATTCACAATGCAATTTTTATTACAGAAAAATGGAAAATGAAGTATTTAGAAAAAATCAACCCGTCTCACAACTAGCTCCGATGGGACTCGAACCCACGACCTTTCGCTTTCCGGGTGACTGCTCTAACCACTGAGCTACGGAGTCGTTACGAGAAGCGTCGAATTTATCCAATACTTCTTACACGCTGTATAGTCAGCGTTAATTTCATCAATGTGGAGATATTACTACCCTCACACGCGAAAGAAATACCTTTCCAGGTATTTGGCAATCGCTAAAGATGAAATTACTATTGCAACTTATTTTAATTTTTAGTTTTTTGCATTCACAATGCAATTTTTATTACAGAAAAATGGAAAATGAAGTATTTAGAAAAAATCAACCCGTCTCACAACTAGCTCCGATGGGACTCGAACCCACGACCTTTCGCTTTCCGGGCGACTGCTCTAACCACTGAGCTACGGAGTCGTTACGAGAAGCGTCGAATTTATCCAATACTTCTTACACGCTGTATAGTCAGCGTTAATTTCATCAATGTGGAGATATTACTACCCTCACACGCGAAAGAAATACCTTTCCAGGTATTTGGCAATCGCTAAAGATGAAATTACTATTGCAACTTATTTTAATTTTTAGTTTTTTGCATTCACAATGCAATTTTTATTACAGAAAAATGGAAAATGAAGTATTTAGAAAAAATCAACCCGTCTCACAACTAGCTCCGATGGGACTCGAACCCACGACCTTTCGCTTTCCGGGCGACTGCTCTAACCACTGAGCTACGGAGTCGTTACGAGAAGCGTCGAATTTATCCAATACTTCTTACACGCTGTATAGTCAGCGTTAATTTCATCAATGTGGAGATTAATACCTGGAAAGGTATTTCTTTCGCGTGTGAGGGTAGTAATATCTCCACATTGATGAAATTAACGCTGACTATACAGCGTGTAAGAAGTATTGGATAAATTCGACGCTTCTCGTAACGACTCCGTAGCTCAGTGGTTAGAGCAGTCGCCCGGAAAGCGAAAGGTCGTGGGTTCGAGTCCCATCGGAGCTAGTTGTGAGACGGGTTGATTTTTTCTAAATACTTCATTTTCCATTTTTCTGTAATAAAAATTGCATTGTGAATGCAAAAAACTAAAAATTAAAATAAGTTGCAATAGTAATTTCATCTTTAGCGATTGCCAAATACCTGGAAAGGTATTTCTTTCGTGTGTGAGGGTAGTAATATCTCCACATTGATGAAATTAACGCTGACTATACAGCGTGTAAGAAGTATTGGATAAATTCGACGCTTCTCGTAACGACTCCGTAGCTCAGTGGTTAGAGCAGTCGCCCGGAAAGCGAAAGGTCGTGGGTTCGAGTCCCATCGGAGCTAGTTGTGAGACGGGTTGATTTTTTCTAAATACTTCATTGTCCATTTTTCTGTAATAAAAATTGCATTGTGAATGCAAAAAACTAAAAATTAAAATAAGTTGCAATAGTAATTTCATCTTTAGCGATTGCCAAATACCTGGAAAGGTATTTCTTTCGCGTGTGAGGGTAGTAATATCTCCACATTGATGAAATTAACGCTGACTATACAGCGTGTAAGAAGTATTGGATAAATTCGACGCTTCTCGTAACGACTCCGTAGCTCAGTGGTTAGAGCAGTCGCCCGGAAAGCGAAAGGTCGTGGGTTCGAGTCCCATCGGAGCTAGTTGTGAGACGGGTTGATTTTTTCTAAATACTTCATTTTCCATTTTTCTGTAATACTTAAGTATGTTAATAATCTACACTTATATTATAAAGAGGAAAGAATTGATATTTTGTTTTTTTGTAATGGATTAATTCAAAAACTTCTTAACCGGTTTTAAAAATTCTTTGACTAAAAATAATCAACATTATTCCCGCCCGAGTGCCTGCGTTTTATTCCAATATTCCCCGCGGGAACTAGAACCACGCGGGTAACGCCGTGCGCCTGCACAGGTATTTTTGGTAATAAGATTATAAATTATTTTTCCATTGTTGCATTCATTTAATGCAATATTTTTATCATTCTATACTTACTTCAATTCGGGTCGATTTATTCTAATAGGTAAGTGTAAGTACTTACCTATTAGATTCATTATTAGATTCATTTTCAATATTTTCAATAAGTTTATATGTAAATTATAATATGTACTTATTGACAACTCTAAATGATGTTTTTACCCGACTGCGAAATAAGGAAGGTTAAGTTTCTTTATTCTTATTTTAGTAATCGTTAGCTTTCATAGATGGCGCCACATTCTTCAGCTGTCAGACAGGTAAGCCTGGATACATAACTCCGTTTAAATTCGTGTGCTGGTAAATGTCAGGCCATCAGATCGCCGCTCCAGACTAAAATAAACTGGCTATCGTTCTAGTCGTTTTGTTTGGACTGAACGGTTAGCCCAACGAGACGCCTACAAGGTATGCTATACTATAGTAGGTGCTTACAATGTATGGCTATTTTTGACTGAGCACTTTGGAAAATTGATTAAAATTAGCTAAGTTAAAAATGTGCAGATCGGAAAAGGAAAATTTGGAAAATTTATAAACATGAGCTTGTTCAAAAATGTACAGATCAAAATTTAAGAAAGAATCCTAAGACGCTTTAGTAGTTATTTTAATTTTAAAAGTTGTTGCATACCTAATTTCAAGAAGTTGCGAAATTTATAAGGACCAAAATGATAAAGCCTGTACGAGATTAGAATGGCTCTCAAGCAGCTCAAAAACAACAAGGCGGCGGGCGATGACGGAATCACAACAGAACTTCTGAGAGCGGGCGGTAAGCCGATACTTAAGGTCCTCCAGAAGCTCTTCAACTCTGTCATCCTCGAGGGCAAAACGCCAAAGGCATGGGGCAGAAGCGATGTGATGCTGTTCTTCAAGAAGGGTGATAAGACTCTCCTGAAGAATTACCGACCCATCTCGCTTCTGAGCCATATCTACAAGTTGTTTTCGAGAGTCATTACGAATCGTCTCGCTCGCAGGTTCGACGACTTCCAACCTCCCGAACAAGCCGGGTTCCGAAAAGGTTATAGTACCATAGACCACATTCATACGCTGCGGCAAGTTATACAGAAGACCGAAGAGTATAACTTGCCACTATGCTTGGCGTTCGTGGACTATGAGAAAGCCTTTGATTCGATCGAGACCTGGGCAGTGCTGCAGTCTCTCCAGAGGTGCCAAATAGACTACAGGTACATCGAGGTGCTGAGGTACTTATACCAAAACGCCACCATGTCGGTCCGATTACAGAACCAGAGCTCTAATCCTATCCAACTACAGCGAGGTGTGAGACAGGGAGACGTCATTTCTCCCAAACTGTTCACAGCTGCGTTGGAGGATATTTTTAAGCTACTGGACTGGAAAGGATTCGGCATTAACATCAATGGCGAGTACCTAACACACCTGCGGTTTGCCGATGATGTAGTTCTCATGGCTGAGACTTTGGAAGACCTGAACACAATGCTCGAAGATCTCAGCAATGCTTCCCAAAGAGTGGGTCTGAAGATGAACATGGATAAGACGAAAATCATGTCCAATGCCCATGTTGCATCCGCTCCAGTTAATGTTGGGAACATTACACTCGAAGTTGTTGACCACTATGTCTACCTAGGACAGACAATCCAATTAGGTAAGTCCAACTTCGAGAAAGAGATCTCTCGTCGAATCCAGCTCGGATGGGCAGCGTTTGGGAAGCTCCGGCATATATTTGCGTCCAAAATTCCTCAATGTCTCAAGACTAAGGTCTTTGACCAGTGTGTGTTGCCAGTTATGACTTATGGAAGCGAGACGTGGTCTTTTACTATGGGTCTCATAAGAAGGCTCAAGGTTACCCAGAGAGCAATGGAGAGAGCGATGCTTGGTGTTTCCCTGCTCGATCGAATCAGAAATGATGAGATCCGCAGGAGAACTAAAACGACCGACATCGCTCGAAGGATTGCTCAGTTGAAGTGGCAGTGGGCGGGACACATAGCGCGGAGAACCGATGGCCGTTGGGGCGGAAAGGTTCTCGAATGGCGACCGCGAACCGGACGACGTTCCGTGGGCAGGCCCCCTACAAGGTGGACCGACGATCTGGTCAAGGTCGCGGGAAGCCGCTGGATGCGGGCAGCGCAGGACCGATCGTTGTGGAGATCCTTGGGGGAGGCCTATGCCCAGCAGTGGGCGTCGTACGGCTGAAATGATGATGATGATGATGAAAATGATAAAATCCAAAATGAGTTCGACTTCAAAAATAAGGGAATTTTGCGTAGTGCGTAGTATAAATATTACTTTCTCTTCCTTATTTTAAAATAAACTAATCAAGTTGTTGGCCAAACAGAAAATCAGGAGTCTCGAAGATTAGCTCAAGCAACGGTCGAGCTATTAAAAAAACGCAAATATTTTTAGAATGCGTCGTTCAAGCTAGCTCCTTTTGTGGTAGGGTAAGTCACGGAATGATGCCGCACTTTTTGAAATTGCCGCACTACTTACTTATTATGTGCAAAATCAACAAACTATTTATGAATACATAAAGTACAATCTGTCATCGATAAAATCATTTAACAGATATTGGATTATTGTAATTAGAGTATGAGCTACACTGATTTTTGCAGACCTCTAATTTTTGGAGGATACTTGCCGCACTACGCATTGTCGCCTCACCAGTCAAATAGGGCGGACGGATAGGTGCCCTGTGAGAAATATATTTGAATTTGAGAATATTAATTCAAAAACATAATTTAGAAAGAAACTAAAATATATTGATAAAAATTCTTTCATTCGAAATAAGTCATTGACCCACATTCTGCGTTACAGGATAGACGCCATGGTACAAAAAGCTACGTATTTACTGTTATTCGTGTCATTTTATAACAAAATCTATCGTTTTTAAACTTGCCTAAACTTTATGGGTATGCTGTGCCAAAGAAATCATAACGATAATCAAAACACTCCATTATCAAGGAATTCCTCCAAAGGCGCCTACACTCCCAAATTTTATTGTACAAAGGAAATAAAAGAATATCTTCAGGATAGATGCTATTTTGAATTTATCCTCATCAAATTTTGTTCCAAATCTACTAATGCCTCATCCAAGTCATTTTTCAATTAATTAATATTACGTGGTTAGACCCAGACTGTCTTTTATATTTTCGGAGCATTTTGGTACTGAAACGAAAGGAAAATAGTCATATTAGAAGTATGCGTTAGTAAGAAATAAGTGGCTTGGTTTAGGGCATCTATCCCGATAAAAAACGAGGTAAGTATCCGTATCGTAAAGGATAGATGCCTTCTTATATACATATGAAACATAATGAAATAAACAAATAAAAACATGTTTGAGTATATAATTAAATACCTTACATTCCTATCAATACGTCACAAAGACAATCCAGTCTCCATAAAAAAAGAGAAGTAGTAGCCTCCAAAAAGCCTCCAAAAGGGCAATAAAATAATTTTGGTCCTGTTTTTCGTTTTTCAAAATTTTTGATTGCCGACTGAGACGCACACACTTGCTTTACAGCGCCTCTCACGGCCGACTGGCGAAGTACACGGGGTGAGCTATCTAGTATACGGCAATTTGAGCTTGAGGTCAATACCCTCATAGGAGTTTTTAAAATCGCGGCATGTATCCCACCGCGGCATCTATCCGTGACTTACCCTACCATTTACAATTAATATGGTTTGGCGTAAATTAGACTTTAGACGGTTACGCAACCGTCATTCAAAACCAGCATGCTAGACTATCCAACCAATCGTTATAGAGGAACATCGGGCAGCGTTTATGAATATTGATGATTGTTCATTTTGATTGGCTAAAATGGTCTTGCATGATGGTTTTGAATGACGGTTGCATGGGCGCCAAACAACATAGGTACGGCCAGGCGCGGATCTTGGTTTTTGTTGAGGGGGAGGAGCGGAAAAATCTGTCCCCATTGCACCCCTCCCTTTGTTTCATATATATATTGAAAAAAAAAAAAAAACTTTTGAGAAAAAAGGTAGTCTTGTAAAGTACTGACCATACGCAATACAGTAAGTCACCAACGTCGTAGGTATAGCGTTAACGTTGTTCTTAAACACAAGTGGTATTCAAAGCTATTACAGAATGGTTATTTCAAAACCAATAGTGATTTGGTGATCTTCCAAATGCATTAGTATAGTTTGTACTTGAAGAGGTAATAAAAATGACGGGTACTGGTTAAATTACAACGGTCATCACATCAGAGATAATTGTTATTGTTCAGGCATTTATAATTATTTATGAACGACAAAATAGGTACATTATAATTAGAAGTTTCTGTAGATAAATTCACCTTGACCACAGCCTTGACACTTATATTAGAAGAAAAAACACTGTAATCAACGGCCAGACACACAAGCACAGAATATATAATAGTACTACCACAGTCTATATATTTCCGTACTACACAGGCATCGAACAAATTTGAGTTTTCTGAAGGTGAGGTACTACTGGGTACTGGTACTAGGTAGGTGCTGCATTAATTGACTATTTATAAAATAAACCTAACAAAGAAATACCAGATTGTCATTGATCGCAATTTCATTAACCAGCAGTGTAGTTTTCTTCCAATCCCGTATCGTACATACAAGGATTTTAATTTAATTATTGACTTAAATGAACAAAATAGATTCGTTTTAATTACACTTAACGATAGGCAGGTACCATGTAAGTATTATATGCATGTTTTGTTGCCGATTCCCCGACAGCAATGGGCCCCAAGATCACGGAGTGACGGGGTTATACCGGGGACTCGTAATAATAAAGGTTTAGTATTTTATTTTATATTCGACGATTTTCAACTTTATTTTGTTACGGAGAAAACAGACATGAGACTCTTGATCGACGATAGGAACAGGATGTTACCGACAGCACTAGCGCTAACGACAGGCGGCAACCAGCGACGGGCGGCAAACAGCAACGAGCGGCAACCAGCCACGCTACGGCCGCGTCGCAACCGCCGCAGGGGAGCGTACCTACCTAAACCCGCGTATTTCTAAGCGATAGTTTGAAATCGTGCGTAGCGTAACTGATACTGTATCAATCAATCTACAAGTGTGTACGTGTGTAAGCTGCGAGTTCTTTGTGCTCGCCAAAAGACCGCCAGCCGACCGATCGCCGCGAGCCACCTGTGAGGTTCTTGCGATTGCGAGCGTTTTACAGTGTGTTCGCATCGCAGCGACGATGCACAGACCTTGACTCTACTTTCCCTTATTTGCAACAAAAAAAACTGGGAAACATAAAAGTAATTTAACTTAAGTTTCACTATCTGGACATGGACACGCGTCAAAATCTTGGCGTGTCCAGATGACGAAATAATAAGTAATACTAATTTTGAGTTTCAGCAACTGGACACACGTGTGTCCAGCCTCTCGTGTCAAGTTGATGAAAAAACCCGTAGTTTTTGGTATCTGTAAGTAGTTCAGTAGTTTGTGTTATCTCTGAGATAGATTATAGGCTGTAATAACACATAGGATACTTTTTATCCCGATATTCCCACGGGAACGGGAACCACGCGGGTGAAACCACGGGTGGCCGCGAGTTTATAACATTAGTAGGATGTGCTAACCTCGTCGCCGGCGTGGCAGCGCGGCTTGAGGCGCTCGTCATAGTGGCGCACGCAGAACAGGCGGCCGTCCAGCGCGCAGTACGCCAGCTCCACCAGCAACGAGTGATAACACATTTATAACATTAGTAGGATGTGCTAACCTCGTCGCAGGCGTGGCAGCGCGGCTTGAGGCGCTCGTCATAGTGGCGCACGCAGAACAGGCGGCCGTCCAGCGCGCAGTACGCCAGCTCCACCAGCAACGAGTGATAACACATTTATAACATTAGTAGGATGTGCTAACCTCGTCGCAGGCGTGGCAGCGCGGCTTGAGGCGCTCGTCATAGTGGCGCACGCAGAACAGGCGGCCGTCCAGCGCGCAGTACGCGAGCTCCACCAGCAACGAGTGATAACACATTTATAACATTAGTAGGATGTGCTAACCTCGTCGCAGGCGTGGCAGCGCGGCTGAGGCGCTCGTCATAGTGGCGCACGCAGAACAGGCGGCCGTCCAGCGCGCAGTACGCCAGCTCCACCAGCAGCGAGTATTAACACAGTTATAACATTAGTAGGATGTGCTAACCTCGTCGCAGGCGTGGCAGCGCGGCTTGAGGCGCTCGTCATAGTGGCGCACGCAGAACAGGCGGCCGTCCAGCGCGCAGTACGCCAGCTCCACCAGCAACGAGTGATAACACATTTATAACATTAGTAGGATGTGCTAACCTCGTCGCAGGCGTGGCAGCGCGGCTTGAGACGCTCGTCATAGTGGCGCACGCAGAACAGGCGGCCGTCCAGCGCGCAGTACGCCAGCTCCACCAACAGCGAGTCGCACTCTGCGCACGAGAAGCAGGCCGGGTGGAATGAGGCCTAAGGGACAAATATACCATGTTTACTAACACGTTGAATGCCAAAAACTTCGAGGAGGCGAATTCAGTTCCCACCATACACTGTAGCCTATACGAGATAATTCGTTGCTGGCGTCTCCATTATTAAAGTTAACTAACAGTGCCATGTACGAGATATATCGTAGATAAATTGGCACCAGCAATATTAATACTTTAATTAGGTTTCACCTACGAGAAAATTCGTAGTGCCTTTCTTTGATGTAATGAGTCGAAACAGTTTTCAAATACTGCTGCAATACCTTAATTTTTAAACTTTATAGTTCCTAAATACGTTCTTATGTGAAATAAACTCATTTTTGTACAACCAAAAAAAAATGAGACTTCCTTAAATTAATTCCTTTGAAAAATATTTTCTAATAAATAATCTTACTTTGTTATCTCGTTTTATTGGTGTGTTTTATGGTGCCAGAATAAACGATTTACTAAGAAATGGCCCTGCAAGTCCTACGATATTATCTCGTATCTGGCATCTGGGAAGAAATCCGCTACGAGATATCTCGTAGCTAGCATTCAATGTGTCAATAGGGTAATCAGTGGAAAACTGGAGAATGGATCCTGGATATTGGGAGCTGAGACTAGCTTAGGTGAGGAGAACTACACTCGCGAGCAAAAGTATGGAATCACTTAATTGGAATTGACTCCGCGCGATCTTGAGTACTTAATAACTAGTTAAGAATAATAAAAATGGTACCATTTTAAAGGTTAAACTGTTAACTTTAAATTGATACCAAATTCATTTAAATCACATCGGTATTTAAGGAGCTATCCCGGATTAAGTGAAGGAGTAAGGAAAAAGATATGTTTCAATTGTTTGATACGTCGCGAGTTGCGGCCTATTGACCCCCTATAAAAGCACGTGTTATCGGATTTTCTTTATCAGTCGGCTTTCACACGTTGACCGGAGATGTGTCTCCGCTATTTTGACCCTTGAACTTGGACGACAATGGATACTACACCTACAGAAGCAGCGCAAATCGTCGCCCTATTGCAAAAAGGGCTCAGCCAGCGGGCTGTAGCACGTCGGCTCCACATAAGCCAGTCCTGTGTTTCGAAAGTTTATAAACGCTTTCGGGAGACTGGTGGCCTTATCTCGAGACCAAGATCTGGACGGCGCCGGTGCACATCGGAGAGGGATGACCGTTTTGTCGTGTCAACCTCTCTCCGAAATCGGCATTTGACTGGTGTCGACGTCCAACAGGAGCTCCGAAATATTCGTGGGGTAGCTGCCAGCGAGTGGACAGTTCGTCGAAGACTTAAGCAAGCTAATTTGACTCCAAAAAGGCCTGCCACAGGCCCGAAACTGACGGCAGGTCACCGACAAGCTCGCCTTCAATTTGCTCGCTCCCATCTTGATTGGGAGGTTGAGCAATGGAGGCGAGTCCTATTCTCCGACGAGTGCAGAATGTGTTTGCACGGCAGCGACCGAAGGGGTCGGGTCTACAGGCGGCCTGGGGAGCGATTTGCGCAGTGCTGTTTCGCTGAGACGGTGGCTTATGGGGGCGGTTCTTGTATGATGTGGGTCGGCATTTCCTTCGACGGTAAAACTGAGCTTGTTTTCGTTCCTGGCGGGGGACGAGGAGGCGGTCTAACTTCAGACCGCTACATTTCCGATATTCTGCTGGAACATGTCGTTCTCTATGCGGGATATATCGGTGATGACTTCCTCCTTATGCACGATAACGCTCATTGTCACACTTCCCGTGCCACAACTGAATACCTCGAAGAAGTCGGTATCGCCACATTGGACTGGCCAGCGCTCAGCCCGGACTTGAATCCCATTGAGCACGTGTGGGATGAACTGAAGAGGAGGGTTCGTTCCAGAAATCCTGCTCCTTCAAGTGTGAATGAGCTGAAATCTGCTTTGATAGAGGAGTGGGAAGGTATCCCGCAAGAATCGATACAGAGGCTGATTAGGTCAATGAAGAACCGTCTTCGAGCAGTTATTAGGGCGAGAGGAGGGAACACTAAATATTGAAACTTGATTTTAAAGACAAATGAAAATTTTATTAGTAAATTTTTGTTGTTTTCTTTATTTATTATTTTTTCATATTCCTTATGTTTTCCTTACTCCTTCACCTTATCCGGGATATCTCCTTAAATGCTGATGTGATTTAAATGAATTTGGTATCAATTTAAAATTAACAGTTTAACCTTTAAAATGGTACCATTTTTATTATTCTTAACTAGTTATTAAGTACTCAAGATCGCGCAGAGTCAATTCCAAGTAAGTGATTCCATACTTTTGCTCGCGAGTGTAGTTTTCTTATTTCATTAAGAAATTAACTTAATTACGCAAACCAACGATAGGTCTTATCATAAAACTAAGGAACTAGCCTGGGAAAGAAAGAAACGAATTACACCGAAAAGAGCTAAGCCAAATCATACTAAGCGTAGTTCTATCAACATAAAAGTTAAATGATAATAAAATAAAACATCTTGTTTCTACAACAGCAGATCGTTTACCACAATAATTAATAAATAACAATTATTGTTAAGTTCCACAAAAAGTTATCTACCTATGTATTTAACTACATAGATGTTTTTACTAAAAAAAGTTTTCGGCGTGATTATCCAAGTGCTGCCATCTATTGTCGAGTAGCCGAACCTGGCACGAACAATGCTTTGGAACTGTTTCAAAATCTATCAATAGATGCGGGGTTAACTTCATATTTGAAAATAATTCTGCTAAAAGTATTTGAAATCATATTTTAAATAATAGTATTCACATTGCTCAACAGAATAAACAAGTAAAATTTCATTTACCTCTTCACTTAGTCGCGGAGCTTCTATGGCAATACTTCCACTCCGAATGGGTTTATGACATCCCATACAATCCACTGATGAACCATGGTGTTGTCGGGCAATACCTGCAAAAAGTTTTATTTAATTTAAATAAAAATACTTACCTAACTAAAATATGAGCATTATTTTCATAACAAAGTACCTACTTGACTAATTTTTAGCTCTCGTCATTAGTCTTGCTACCTGTCAATAGATGGCGCTACTACTCACCAATGTCAAGGGCGATTTCATTCCGGGCAGCGACGAAATCTTCATATTGCTTGCGGTGTACATCGTCAATATGTCGGCTGTGGGCTAATGAGAGGTCCTGCTTCGGTAGTTGCGAAGCTAAGGCCCTAGTCCGCCATGCTCGCCAAGCAGCAGCGCCGGTTGCGCCCCCTACGTTTGGGGCTCGTTCTGCTAACGATTGCCAGTAGAGTTCCGTCTGAAAGAATGATAACAATTTGTTCAATCAACAGAAAGTTATTAGCCAGGATGGCTCATTTGCTACTTCTGTGAAATAATGAAAGGTGTCTAAAATGATCCCGCTAAGGGAAATCGGTATCTGTATCCAAAATATTATAGTAAGAGCAAACATTGAAAGAGTTTTGGGTAAGTCATTTAAATGTTGTTATACTGGAATGCCATTATTGCAGTTTGATTTATATCTTTAGATTTATTAGAGATTTTCTAAATCTCTACTAAAGGAATATTTTGTACACCTGGGTGTCTAAAACGATCCCATAGGTAGATAGGTACTGCAACGATCACGTAAAGGCTTATATCGGTGGGAAGTTGTATAATTGAATAAATGCAGACTTGAGAGAGATTGTTATTTACTGCGTGCGGCCTCACAGCCAAGACAAGTTAACTACTACAGCGCCAACGGCGGAATCGTTCTGGACTAAAACAAACTACTGGCGTATGCCAATACGTTCGATATTTTGAATACTATAAAGAACCAATAGGCCATAGACAAAGCAAGGAGGTATTGTGTCCTTTCGCCGTTATTCGAAGCCTAGGTAAACATATTTTGAGAAAGCCCTTTCCGTTTCCGTTCGACATCAATTTTCCTATTGGTCAATCATACCAACGTGACGTCACTTCCGTAACGTCATCCTAAGTCACGTGATCCGAGTTCACCTTTTAGCAATGGCGGAAGATTTGTGTCACTTTTCTCTTGTTTAGTTTATAAATGATTTATTGTTTCGAAAGCATTTTGAAGTACTTACCGACATTTTCTTTAATGGTAATCATGGTATCATTGCAGTTCTAAAATAATATGTCAGTAGGTATAGTCGAGTGGTATAGCGCTAATTTTGGTTAGTTGCTTTTGTTTCAACGTTTTGTTTTTGATCATGTATCTACACCGGCACATAGTGGGTGATTACTTTTATACTTTTATTACTCCCATGTCTGTATGTGAGTGCTACCTGCATTATAAATGGGAACAAGCGTCCCTATATATTTATTAGCTAACCAACTAGCGCAAGGCAAATAATATTTTAAAATGAATAGTGTATTTGCAAAATTAGTGAATTGTATGCAAAAGTTTATTCTTAATACTTTCTACAGTTGACCCTTGCCCCTTTTAGGGAGTCTTAATGTGGGTCGTGTAATGTAACATGGAGCAAATGATTTGATATTGAAAATGTTTTTTTTTTTTATGTGCGTACTGCGGTACCTATTGAATTTTATATATGTAAACAAGTACTACCGTACCTAACGTAGTGATGACTTGTTTTTGTCACAATTCTAATCTAACGTGACCCACCACATTGGTGGTCACTTTATGAAGTTTTGTTGTGACGGGGTGCTCAGCCCCCCCCGAACCCCCCCTACCATTGGTTCGATAATGTTTTATTAATGGATACGTAATTGGCTTCATTATCCTTGAGATTTTTAATATGATATTGAACGCAGATTTTAAGTTTTGGTAACAAATATTACTTAAATTAAAATGAGAAAAAAAAATATATAAAAAAAAAAAAAACATAACCTGCTTACGCAAGTATCAGGGTGCAATGTTTTTGACAATAAGCATATGAATCTTTTTATGTTTTTGGATTACGTGATATTATTAGTGCCGTCAATGCCATAATTATGATTGAAAGTAAAAACTGTATATTCAAATAAATATGCTATATATTTATATTTTATTCCTTCCGGTCGAGGAAGTAAAAAGGGGGGGGGGGGATATAGGTATATCGACTACACACACCTTTCATGTTTATATGCGAACAAGCCCCGCTAGTATTAGGCACGCTGGAAGCTGTGCTTGGCACTAATAGTTTATATATTGATTGAAATATCGCGGTGGCTCCCTATGGGCACCAGGCAGTGATAGCAATAATTAAGTATTTTAACAATTAATAATAGGTACCTACTGACTAGAAGCTTTGCAGTCAAAGTAATTATGCTATAAAGCCAGTTGGGATTGCGATTCTCACTTTTCGTGTATCTGACATTCTGCGATTTCTGATAATGCGTGTCTGGGGTTTTGCGTATCTGAAAGAGCCTGACAGTCTGACATAGCTGTAAGCAACAGCACGAGCTGAGCTGGTCTGCCCCATTCGACTGTTTCATACCTAAATTTAGTTCAGATTAAGAAAATGTTAATGGAGAACACCGAATAAATTAGGTATTACTTTACATTATTCCACAGTAGATTTACGTTTTAGAAAATGTATGTTCGTTAATATAGGCAATAGTTATTTTAGCCGTCTAGAAGAGTGAAGTCATCTGATACAGGCATTGTTTATGCTTACTCATCGTCATGTATAAATATGGCAGGCTGCTCCCTGGCACCGTAGATTTATATCGTGAGACGAATTCTGACGATCACGGTCTTTTAAAATGGCAAAACTAGGTATATACCATATTTTGTTGCCTGTAATACAGATCAACCTGCAACGGGCAATAGTACCTAATTACCGTTACTGATATTATTTTTCCTGTGCTCATGTAACTCATGCACTCATGTAATGTATGTAATGTTGAAAATGAAAAACCTTTTGTTATTATGATATAAACTACCTATTCATGTATTCAATCAAAAGTACTTGTTGACTGTCTTAAACAATAGAAAAAGATGTCTACAAAGACATCTTTTTATGAACTTTTAATGAATCATTGTCATAAAATGAATAATTGGATAATTTATGAATTTTTTGGGAAGAATAAGTAAAAATGAGTTTCTGAGATTGATTTCGCAAGGACACTGGCCCATACAAATGTAAAATTAGTGGATCTGATCATTGATAATAATTTACGAGTTTTCAGATTGACAGTCGCTCCACAAGAACACTGTCTTGTACAATAGCAAAATTATGCCCTTGCATGCATGCTAGCATTAGGGCAACTCAAAGAAGTTGCTCGTTTTTCTGATGAGGAAAAGATGTCTCTTATGTTTCTGATAAACAATGTCTTTGGTGAGTTTTAATAATTTTTTTTTAGTTTATTATGTTAGAATTTACTATATTTATTACCAAGGTATTTTATGTGCCCGGTTAACCCATTTTTACTAAATGGATGGGTATAATGAGCCATAACTCACTCCGTGGGCTCAATGGCATTTTTTTAATTTTGTATATTTATGTTTCTTTGCTAGAGTGGATATAACATTCAAGGTGTTCCGTGTAGCTAAATTGGCAGTAATTAACGGAGTTTTTTAATTGAGTCGATAGTAATTAATAATAAGAGAAACGCGTCTTTAGAATGGCAGTCTATATAAAAAATTGTGTCCTGCAATGCAACTTGGGACCGTGTCGGTAAAATATATGAAGTGAAACTGTCATTATCGGCCATTACCAGTCATTTCCGTTGTTATTATTATATTTATATGTATAGTTACAGTTAAAAAAGTCTTGAATGGGTGCTAGGAAAATATTGACGATTCAAATTTTTATCCTTAAGGACCTACATGCTTATTATAATAATATGTCTATGTGAATAAATCAATATTTGATTGATTGATAGATATAGTAAAAGTTATGACAAAATTTTGCAAATCTTTTGCAATTTATCTTTTAATTAAAAGAGTTTAATGAGTTACATTAATTTGATTTGTATGCAAATAAGATTTGTCACAAAATAGCAGATGCTTTAAAGAAGTTAATAAACTACTTTTGTTTTGATCTTGTAAAATAAGGCATGTGCTTACATTACTTTCAGAAATTTACTTGATTTTTATACATGATCGCGCTTTTTGTCAGACCGGTAAGACAAGCCGGCACAAGTAGTTTAGGATGTTATATGTATCTGCGATCCTATTTAATCGAATAATGTTAACGTTAATTTTTGCAATCAAACTTTAATACATCTTGCACTGCACAAACGTAGCAATAGTTGACATCTTCTCTAGCACAAAGCTTTAAATAATGTGTTTTCTCTTTGAATTTGGTGTAGTGATTCAACAGTTGAACTGATCGTCGTGGGTTCGATATTTTAAGTATAATATTATGTTTAGTTGATCGATGTGTTTTGTATGTAACATAACCATGTATTTACAAAATACATGTTTATTTATTTATTTAATTCTTCATGCACAAATTACAGTACATAGGTGGACTTAATGCTACGCACCCTACAGAACCATAAGAATTACGACTTGGGCATCTTGGCCATAGGACAAGCTTTGCTTAGATTGGGGCTACACAGTAGTATATTAAAATTCCCCAAATTATTTATTTTAGTAAATTTCCTATGAATAATAATTTCCCTATAGCGGTAAAGGATATACTGAGAAACAGTCGTCAGCTTCATAACAATGCTAGTGCTCGAGAGTTTAGCGTGTCACTAGTATAAAATAATAATTTAAAGCAACATGATTTTACAGTTAGGGAAGATAAGAGTCTTGTGCTTATGGTTTCTTGTGCCGAAAGTTTTTACAATTAATAAATTGTATTTATATTTTTCTTTATTATGTGTTTTCAGATCATATCGTATCGATGGTATGTCAGAAGAGACTTAGCCAAAAGATTTTCAGATGTTTTTGCTTCAAAAATATATAAGGGATAGCACAAGTTGTGTTATTGTAATGTTTGTTTCTTTTCAGATTTTGAATATTTCAAGAATATGTAAATGATTTATGTAACATAGTTTACATATTTATGAATAAGGTTTGATAGATTGAGCATAAGCACTTATACATTTTATTTCAATCATATTCTGTCATCCGTGCTCATATTTTCATTATATAGGTACTTACGTACTATTGTATGACATACTTGAATGTTTGATAGTAATAGCATAACGTTTCTGATATCAGTATTAATTTGTGATGTTGAGTTATAAAGCCTCAATGTGCGCGTGTTGTAGGTTGCCAGGTCGAGTCGTCGGTGTTGGTAGCCGGAGCCTACCCGGGGATTCTTAGCACCCCCTGCCCCGCCATTACCATAGCCGCTACCGTAGCTAGGAATAGCGGGGCCGCCGGGGACTGGGGGCCGATTTGTTGGTTGTGTCGTCATTTTAAGGGGGGGTTGTGCCATAATCGCCACGCTTGGCAGGCGGGTTGGCGATCGCAGTATTGGCCTTTTGTAACTGGAGACGCTGCTGCCCATCTCCTGATGGCAGTTTTCCCTTAGTCGCCTCTTACGACACCCACGGGAAGAGAGGGGGTAGTGCTATTCTATTTATGTGCCGGCACTACACGGCAAAAACGGCACGGTCCAGTCCAGGTAAGTCCAACTTTGAGAAAGAGATCTCTCGTCGAATCCAGCTCGGATGGGCAGCGTTTGGGAAGCTCCGACATATATTCGCGTCCGAAATACCGAAATACCTCAATGTCTCAAGACGAAAGTCTTTGACCAGTGTGTGTTGCCAGTAATGACCTATGGAAGTGAGACGTGGTCTTTTACTATGGGTCTCATAAGAAGGCTCAAAGTCACCCAGCGAGCAATGGAGAGAGCGATGCTTGGTATTTCCCTGCTCGATCGAATCAGAAATGATGAAATCCGCAGGAGAACTAAAACAACCGACATCGCTCAAAGGATTGCAACATTGAAGTGGCAGTGGGCGGGACACATAGCGCGGAGAACCGATGGCCGTTGGGGCGGAAAGGTTCTTGAATGGCGACCGCGTGCCGGACGACGTTCCGTGGGCAGGCCCCCTACAAGGTGGACCGACGATCTGGTCAAGGTCGCGGGAAGCCGCTGGATGCGGGCAGCGCAGGACCGATCGTTGTGGAGATCCTTGGGGGAGGCCTATGCCCAGCAGTGGGCGTCGTTCGGCTGACATGATGATGATGATGAGTTATAAAGTTAAACAATTAATTCGAGTACCTACCCCTCAGAACAATAACTAAAGCTATAGAAACCGTACTAAAATAAAAACTGTGTATCAGCTATCGTACTCACTTTAAGTAATTCAGCATACATGAGTAAGAGTGAAATAGACAATCTTTGTGAGTTTCTATTGTTTCTGTCATTGTCACAAGCTCGTAAAGTACAAATGTCAAATGGTTCTAATTGATTGTAATATAATACTACCAAAATAAAAATACGTCTTTGTTGAGAACGTAGCTTCTGAGGTATGACCAATTTAATACGAACGTATTACAATGGTCGAACAGCTTCGCTGGCAGCTAAAGTGAAAATTTATTAATTTACAAGGAATTCGGTGATAAAACAACAGGAAAGTGTGCATACAGGCTCTCTAGAGAGCTTGCATTCCGTGTCTAGATTGGTTTGTGTTGTTCTAGACTGTTAGTCTAATATATCACGGAAAGAAAATTCGGATGAGATTGAATCATTTCATCGGTAAGTTTTGTTTCAAAATTCAAATATTTTTAAGATTTTAACATCAGTATTATCCGAAAATTTTAATAAATTAATATTATCAAAAGAAATGTACGTGAGTTTTGGTCTATTTTTTATATTTTCTTGCATTTCTGTTAAAGTTGTTAAGGTTATGATAGTGCTGTGATTTTTCTTTATCGATGTTAACAATTTTTACTTCTTTCAGATTTCCCAAAAATGTAACTATTATAAATGATTGTATACGCCGTATTTCAAAAATCAACTGGACAGCAAAAGTGAACAGTCACGTTATGCGTAACACTTTGGACTACTATCATTTGAGCCAAATGAGAACATTAAAGATGTGTTTAAAAGAAAAAATGGTTTCTTTATTTTAAATAATTGATTAATTTCCTTTTCAGCTTAATTCACTCTAATGTTTGCAATAAAAGTAGGCGAAGGAACCAGCATTACTATGTGCAATTGCAATTTTTATGAAAGAAAGTGGTACTTACTGCATTTATAATATTGCAGGTGCTATACTTAATTATTCATTGGGTCTACTCACACGTACCACAACCACACAACTGTGGGCGGGGTGTATTTTGTATTGGAAATGAATACCTTGTACAATTTGCCCGTAGGTACCACATTTTGCCGTCATTATCGACCGCGTGCGTAAGTAATACCGACCACCACCAGCGACGACGCTGTGAACTAGCAGCCGGCCACACCGCATACGATACGACGTATCCACTAAAGGTATGCTATTATGTTATATTCGTATATTATAGCATATCGTTATGCTACATTAAAATATTAGGTTATTTTTAATGCAATAATATATTAGTATTAGGTACCTAATATAATAAATAACCTATTATAACCTACGTTAAACTAAAAGTAGGTAGTTATTAATGTTTTTTACACTACTTTGACATGATCAATTACTAATAATAAACCAATTCTTTATTCTTTTTTCCACTATTTTACAAATAACAACACTAATAAATTCATATTACGCTATTAAAAACAGAATTCTTAAGTACTTTTTAAGCCCCGAGCGAGCGTGAGTTCGCGATCAAGAATTCCACAGGACAGCATTAGTTAAATATTCTAATAATAGTAATAAATATTATAGCAGAAAAATAACATGTTCATTAAAATCGCATGTCGTACGTGATTTATGATATTAGTCCTTATTGATAAGACATTAGAGTCTGTCTCAACTGTTTCAAATATAACGCGTTATTTGGTTTTCTAACTTTCAAAATTCAACTCTATTTCTATTTGATAGAGTTGAATTTTGATAGATTTGATTACCAAGAAAAGAGAGAGCAATACTTGCATCGCGTGCGGCTGGATCAAGAAGCTTAAATAACGGCTGGATAGAGAAGGAGAACACAGTTCATTCGTTCAGTTCTGTCATTTCATTTGTTCATTTCGAATACACTAGATGGCGTTCGGCGCCCTGCTTGATATAATTTAATATAGCAATAGCAGAATAAGTTATATTTTTATATTAGGTGCGATAGTTATATTTTTATAACGTTATGCTATATGCGTTATCGAATATAACGCACACCTTTAGTATCCACATCACAACTACTGGCGACAACGCAATCACATTGACATTTTGTCCCACAACCACAACGCAACTGTGAAAAGCTGCATCGACACCACATTTTGTCGCTGCGATGTGGTGTGGTTGTTTGTGGTAGTTACGTGTGCGTCCGTCGACACATTACCATACCGTAGTTACTAGTGTCATTGACATACATAGAGATTTTAAAATTGTTATGTATGTAAAATCTATTTTTATTTTATCGATATTAATGTCGATGACGTTGCATCACTGGCGTAAATAAAACTTGTGACAACCTTATAAATTAAGAAACATTAGACTGTATACTATCTCTTTCTTACATATGTACTACTGCATAAGATAAAAGAGTACGAAGTAATGTATTTTGTTGTTATTTTAGCACGGTTTCTATAGCTTTAGTTATTGTTCTGAGACCTACCCCAAGTAGGTACCTGTCGAATTTGTCAAAAGGTATAAGATTAATGTCATAATTGCTGATACATGTCACATTGGCGTCCTCGTTCACCAGGCGATAACAAACAAGGTCTCAAAATATGTTTCCCTAGGCTTCGAATAACGGCGAAAGGACACAATAGGAGCGTTTTACCTACCATTAAAACGCATATTGTGTCCGGAGCCTTATTCGAAGCCTAGCTTTAAGACCTGCCTGGTGTAGATTTTATCCTTAATGGTTGTCAAGTGTTTCAGATTTTGAGACTACAATGACACAAATCTTCCGCCATTGCTAAAAGGTGAACTCGGATCACGTGACTTAGGATGACGTTACGGAAGTGACGTCACGTTGGTATGATTGACCAATAGGAAAATTGATGTCGAACGGAAACGGAAAGGGCTTTCTCAAAATATGTTTACCTAGGCTTCGAATAAGGCTCCGGACACAATATGCGTTTTAATGGTAGGTAAAACGCTCCTATTATATCGAGAATATAATAATACCACATGCCGCCGCCGCAACAAAAAAAATATTTCTTACCAAAGAAATGTTTTTTCTTATATGGATTACCTTAAAGTGAAGGCCCTGCCTACCTTGGAACGATATCACATCAATGAGACTGGTCCTCACTAACAGACAGCCAGGGCAATGGTCGATATAATTATTTATTTCCCGTCAATCTAAACAAACCAACCATTGCATTGGCTTGACCATGAAGCTCGACTTAATACTGAGGTAGGTAACTGGAGTTCTCACCCTGAATAAAAAAGTGTACAAATCTCTCCTAAATGTATGTGTGTATAAATCGACGCACTGTACTTACAGCGCCATGACACAGTTTATAATAACAAAATAACAAGAACCGCAAATTATAAATTTACGGAAGTCCTGTAGAACACGTGATAGGTTAGAAATGTGGTTATATTTTTTTGTATCAATACAACTTATGGATTGTTTCACAATTTCGTAAATTTCTAATGAGTCAGCCAACAAATTGCATAGATGGCATTAGTATTTTCATCGAAACTATAGGGAATCATTTTACCCCGTGGGATCATTTCGTACACCTTTCCCCTACTTCGGAATGAAAAACTTAACAAGTAACAGCTTACGTTGTTAATAAATTGCTCGGAAAAGTGTAATACTTGTGTTTGGGCTCAATTCACAATCCTTTGTTGCATCAACAACACCGTTAAAAGCTTAAAATACTTTGAAATGTCCGATGATAATATTATGGATCATGGTGATGCATGGTATTTATCCACAGATAAATAAGGAGGTAGATGATAGGTTGAGTTTGGTCTCGCGCAGCCCGAGCCGCTCGCGCACTGACCCCAGCTGCTTGTGGTGACGGAGTACCGCACTACTCGCACCAGTGAGCTAATGGCGGCATCTACCTGCTTGGCGGTGAGGCCGGGCGGGCTGTCGTAGGAGTGGTGATTGAGCTTGGTCTCGCGCAGCCCGAGCCGCTCGCGCACTGACCCCAGCTGCTTGTGGTGACGGAGTACCGCACTACTCGCACCAGTGAGCTAATGGCGGCATCTACCTGCTTGGCGGTGAGGCCGGGCGGGCTGTCGTAGGAGTGGTGATTGAGCTTGGTCTCGCGCAGCCCGAGCCGCTCGCGCACTGACCCCAGCTGCTTGTGGTGACGGAGTACCGCACTACTCGCACCAGTGAGATGGCGGCATCTACCTGCTTGGCGGTGAGGCCGGGCGGGCTGTCGTAGGAGTGGTGGTTGAGCTTGGTCTCGCGCTGCCCGAGCCGCTCACTGATCCCAGTTCCGCGCGGTGACGGGGTGACCGCGCTACTCGCACCAGTGAGCTAATGGCGGCATCTACCTGCTTGGCGGTGAGGCCGGGCGGGCTGTCGTAGGAGTGGTGATTGAGCTTGGTCTCGCGCAGCCCGAGCCGCTCACTGACCCCAGTTCCTCGCGGTGACGGAGTGACCGCACTACTCGCACCAGTGAGATGGCGGCATCTACCTGCTTGGCGGTGAGGCCGGGCGGGCTGTCGTAGGAGTGGTGGTTGAGCTTGGTCTCGCGCAGCCCGAGCCGCTCACTGACCCCAGCTCCTCGCGATGACGGAGTGACCGCACTACTCGCACCAGTGAGCTAAAGGCGGCATCTACCTGCTTGGCGGTGAGGCCGGGCGGGCTGTCGTAAGAGTGGTGGTTGAGCTTGGTCTCGCGCAGCCCGAGCCGTTCACTGACCCCAGCTCCTCGCGGTGACGGAGTGACCGCACTACTCGCACCAGTGAGCTAAAGGCGGCATCTACCTGCTTGGCGGTGAGGCCGGGCGGGCTGTCGTAAGAGTGGTGGTTGAGCTTGGTCTCGCGCAGCCCGAGCCGCTCACTGACCCCAGCTCCTCGCGGTGACGGAGTGACCGCACTACTCGCACCAGTGAGCTAATGGCGGCATCTACCTGCTTGGCGGTGAGGCCGGGCGGGCTGTCGTAGGGGTGGTGGTTGAGCTTGGTCTCGCGCAGCCCGAGCCGCGCACTGACCCCAGCTCCTCGCGGTGACGGAGTGACCGCACTACTCGCACCAGTGAGCTAATGGCGGCATCTACCTGCTTGGCGGTGAGGCCGGGCGGGCTGTCGTAAGAGTGGTGGTTGAGCTTGGTCTCGCGCAGCCCGAGCCGCGCACTGACCCCAGCTCCTCGCGGTGACGGAGTGACCGCACTACTCGCACCAGTGAGCTAATGGCGGCATCTACCTGCTTGGCGGTGAGGCCGGGCGGGCTGTCGTAAGAGTGGTGGTTGAGCTTGGTCTCGCGCAGCCCGAGCCGCGCACTGACCCCAGCTCCTCGCGGTGACGGAGTGACCGCACTACTCACACCATTGAGCTAAAGGCAGCATCTACCTGCTTGGCGGTGAGGCCGGGCGGGCTGTCGTAGGAATGGTGGTTGAGCTTGGTCTCGCGCAGCCCGAGAGCTGCTCACTGACCCCAGCTCCTCGCGGTGACGGAGTGACCGCACTACTCGCACCAGTGAGATGGCGGCATCTACCTGCTTGGCGGTGAGGCCGGGCGGGCTGTCGTAAGAGTGGTGGTTGAGCTTGGTCTCGCGCAGCCCGAGCCGCTCGCGCACTGACCCCAGCTGCTTGTGGTGACGGAGTACCGCACTACTCGCACCAGTGAGCTAATGGCGGCATTTACCTGCTTGGCGGTGAGGCCGGGCGGGCTGTCGTAAGAGTGGTGGTTGAGCTTGGTCTCACGTAGCCCGAGCCGCTCGCGCACTGACCCCAGCTCCTCGTGGTACACGGAGTGAGAGAGGCGGTCGCACCCGCATGATTTGCATGTCTTTCTGGAAGGAAGAGAGGTTTTTTTTAAATTAAATTGATAATTTATAAACAGTTTTTTTCTTCTTTTTCTTTCATAATAAAATAATTATCATAATAATAGCGAAAGTAGCTCTGTTCAACGTCTGAACAATGAAAAAACAAGTCGATTATTTCTCTCAGATAAACGGAGAGTGTTTATATCAAATGATCAAAATAACTTTCTAGTTAACTTACACTTTACATTTACATAAGTATTGTGTTTAATTTCAATTGCTTAGTTACAATAAAGTGCTCATTAATTCGCATCGCTTCAATTGTTGCATCTAACTGCATATACACTACACAGACAAAGGTAATCTTAAACAATCCGATAATGTCAACAACCATTCATTTTCGAGAACAATTAGGACAACACGTCAACAGTGTTTAGGAAAGGCAGTACTTATGTTTGTAAATGGTTATTTGTGTCAGTTCAATAATAATCAGGTAAAGTTATAAATAAATACTAGAGCAAATTTAACTTATAAAAAATCATATTGAAACTAAGTAGGGCAGGCGTACCGGTTTTGGCCACTGTACCGGTTTTGGCCACTTTTTGCTCTAAAAGTTTTCTAAATAACTTTTAGCCATTTTTGATAAAGGCAATTAAAATAAGGTATTTTAAGGTTAATAACAACCGTTAAAATTCCTTGTCATAAAAAATTCCATTTTCTGTTTGAAAAAATGTTTTGTATGAAAATTTTAAGAAAATTTGTTTTGGAATAGACTGGTTTCTAGCGCATTAGAATATATTGATTTTACCTGGGTTCGGTTTTGATTTTTCGCAATACTTACAAAAGTTTAACTATCAGTAAGTGGCCAAAACCGGTACATTTGGCACCTCTCACACATTGTGTGTAATATAAAAAAAAAAATATAAATTTGAATAATGTACCTTTAAAGGTAGATAAATTATCTAGAATTTAAGATAGAATTTGTGTCTTAAATACCTAAGACCATTTAGTACTTAGTGCTTAAAAGTCAAAAAATCCTTAAAGTGGCCACAAAGGGTACCTCTGCCCTACTTACCTACGTCTACCTAATTGAACTTTTGATATGCATATTCCGTGGATATTTAAGTAATTTTGCGAATTAAATTTTTTTTTCATTTTTAAACACAAATAAACTGTTTACTTATATAAACAACATCCTTTGATGACTGTAGTAAAATGTCTTTATGCATTCTATTATTAGCTATTACTCAATAAATGTCAACTGTAGACAAAAACAAATCTTAAAACATAAATAGACTTTTGGAAACTGTATCTATGCCTCATACTTAATAATTGGTCTGTTGTTATAAATACAGTTAGTAGGTATAATAGGATTTTTTAAATTTTATAAAACAAACAGTTCAAATTGTTTAAACAAGTGTTTTTGGGTTTTTTTTTTGTTTTTTATAGGTTAGGGCATTATTTCAACTTAATTCGACCTATAAGTAATGTTTCATTTCTAGACTACCTACCTAGATCTTTTCGAATTCGCCATGGTAAATGAAATATTTACAAAAAACTATCAATTGATAAACATTTATTTTATATTTTGCGCATCACTGAACGCCAACCTGTTCTAATGTTGATTTTTAAAATGGGCGACATAGGGACTTTCAGCGGGACTATACCGACCGGCGGGAAATTACCTATGAATGAACTATGAATTCTATCCTATGAATAGGGGAAACCCTAATATTTGGGATATTAATCGTTTGATCAATACAAGTTTAAATTCAAACTGTTTTATGACTGTTTTAAAACAACTTTTTTTAATCATACTGCGACGGGACCCCTTCCCCTTATCATAAGTTGGTGAAATATCTTTAGAACATCTCTAACATACACATTACACATGCTGTATCTACGGTAGATATCTACCGATAATTTGAAAAGAAATATGTCTCTACTTGGACAAACTCATATTCTCATATTTCTCATTACCTATGTGAGCGTGTCGAATGTTAAGCAGTACGGGCAGACTCCTTTTAACTTTAATGCATTATTTAATATGATAAGTTAGAACAGCGAAGCGAAAGTGCCCTCTTTGCATAATAAATGTTTAACTTATAAGTGGAGCCGAGAGCACATCAACCTTTAGCGTTTGCTGCGTTAGGCTGCTTTTGTAGTGCAACCTTGCAACTAGGCCTACTGTTAACTGTACATTGTTATAAGTACCTAAGGATTTATTTTCAAGTGTCGCCTTACGTTTGAAAGTTTAACCTTCACGTTAGGTTAACAAAGTGATCGGGACCGTTCAGCGACTGGCCATTTTGTACATGTTGCAGTCAAGTCAAGGAACTAATCCGGTCAAGAGGACTTATGATTATTCTGTGCTAATGACTAGCAAGATCAGTCAAAAGTATTTTTCGCAGGTTAAAAAAAAACATATTATTCAGTCCAGGGGCCCTACCATCCAATCAAAGTGTCGTCGGCATATCGCTCTGGGCTTCATTTGAAGATGTATGTTTTTTGCACCAATAAAAAATTATAACCGAGCAGGTCAAGGTAAAACGAACGCCAAAGACCATATTTATTTCTATATCTCCTCTTTGGGATTACCAAAAGCAGTTTTTTTAATCCACAACGTGGTAGCACTTAGCCTTCATCACACCTGATGTTAAGTTGTGATAAGGCTGAAGGTGGAAGCGCACTACTCCCGGAATCCTCAATCACTGACGAACTGACTATCTTATCTCTTACTACCTACTGTAAAATAATATGCTGAAAACATAATTGTTATGGCGTCAGACTTAGATAAGTAAGATAGCTAACCAGTATATATGTCGCAGGGATTTTGTCAAAGTCCGTGATATGATAATTCCACTAGTGAAATTATAATTTCACGTGATATTATAATTCCACTAGTTAAATTATGAATAGACAGTATTTTTGTATGAATAAAAAAAAAATTACCGCGAAATTTCTAACCTATCACGTGTTCTACAGGACTTCCGAGGCTCGCAGCCGTCTGCATACTGTCTCGTACTGTCTATTCATAATATCACGTGAAATTATAATTTCACTAGTGGAATTATAATATCACGACTTTGACAAAATCCCTGCGACATATATATAGCTATAATAAGCTAGCCAGTCGGACTAAGAACAAGTCCTATCACCAACAAAACCGAAAACAATTTATGTCGAACTAAATCGAAACCGAGACCAACCTGGTCCGAAATCGGTGGTGTGATGTGAACCACTAGACCACAGAGGCAGTACAGTTAGATATTTACCATACCTCGTCCAGTCAAAAGTATTTATATAGTATTTATCGGCTATGAGATTTGCCTGCAACTATGTATCTGATATTGTATACGTACATGTTTGGCATGTCACGTTAAAACGAGCATGCATAAATTGCTTCTAAAAATACCGCGAAGAGTTGAACACGCCACAACAAAGGATAACAAGATAATTACGTAGGTAGGTACTTAACTACCCCGTAAGCATAATATTTAAAAACTTTTGTTTTCTCAATTGGCTGTAGGAAAGAGGCATGAATTACAGGCATGCATTGAAAATGTAATTTGTAATCGTAAGACTAAGTTGAAAAATAAAAAATAAATGAACGATTTTTCATTTAATAGCAAGTGGGAAAAACAGGAACATACTTTTTGTTGCGCCAATTTCTTTCCAGATTGTGTTTTTCCAGGGAATTTTGTTCCTTTCGGAAGAATTTGCAGGCCATAGTTCAAGTCCACACAGACCATGTTTGACCTGATCGCTAGTTCTTTAATAAGACATGCAAAAACACAACAAGAACACTAGCACTGAGTACCTACTGACTGATCTTCTCAAGAATCAGCCGTCACTTGCATCTGATCATATCTGTTGAACATGCATTGTGTATGAGCTGGCATTTCCATTTATACGGGATTAGACGAGCGAGCTGCATTGGATCAGTTTCTAAACAATTCAAGTCGGGCTTAAACAAAGCTTAAACTTGTCTATTGGATTTGTCACATAAAATGAAACGTTTTGAATCTACATACCATCGGATCGGACAGCTTTGTTATTTACCCAACTGCAGCGAAGCCAAAAGGAGGGTTAAGTATTCTAAGGTTGATTTTTTTAACTAGTAAGGAAAGTTGCCATTGTAATTTATATGAAGATCCGAGAAACTAACTGGGGTTCTGGTGGTCCTGGAACACAGGCTATGCTTTTTTCAGGCACCAATCTCCACTTAATACTTATCTACTTAGTACATTACTACTTCAATGTTATACTTTGTACCATTATGTATTATTGTGTGGAGAAGAAATAAAGAATTTATTTATTTATTTATTTTATTTATAATTCCACAGCACATCTGCTCCTCCGTCGCCGCGCGCTGATCTGACCGCCTTTGGGTGAACCACCTTATTATTTTAATGATAATGCATCTTAGTTAAAAGCCAACGTTTAGGTACCCAAAGATTTTTATAACTACTGGACGCTAAACTGCACCAACTAGGTGTTCTAAGGATATTTCAATAAGTATCAGTGGCAGACGGCAGTGTAAGAAAGATTGAGCCGATTGTGCTGGCATTGTGTATGTTGTGTGCCAGCCAGTTAGCATTCAATATGCACCATGACGCGCCGCTGCCTGTCGTCGTGGCGTCTCACTTCGCGCCGCAAATTAAACTAATCTGATGTCGCAGTATCACTCTGACATAGAATAAGACATGTTTGATCTAATGATCTGCGGATACTTAGATCCATTGAAAGCCAAGCTAAGCTAACCTTCACCATTTTTGTTAATTTTTGTATCCCATAAGCAAAATATCTTCAAAAAGAAATCAGCAACTTTTTTGCATTTCATTCAGCTATTTATGGAGAGTTTACATACAAGTTTATTTATACAAAACGCCGGGCTAGACCGCACTTAGTGTTCTATCTAAGGATATTTCAATCATATCCGTGTAAGATCGCCGGCATTGTGTGCCAGTTAGTATTCAATCAATATGCACCGAGACGCACAATGACGCGCCGCTGCCTGTCATCGTCGGGGCGGGCGTCTCGCTCGCCTCGCGCCCGGTAGTCGACATAGGTAAAAACATTACAACTTTTACAACAAACCATAAATGTCTCATTCTGTTGTCGCAGAGTTACTACTGCGGACTCAGACCAAATAAAAAAGTGAACTCAGATTGCGTAGTGCGTACACTTAGATTCAACATTCGTAAATTTTGTTAATTTTTGCATCCCAGAAGCAAAATATCTTCAAAAAAGAAGTCAGTAACATGGAATGGAATACCCATGCATTTCATTAAAGGAGAGTTTTTACATTTAAGTTTATTTATACAAAAGGCTGGGCTAGACCGTACTTTGGTGTTCTAATGATATTTCAACCATATCAGCCGGCATTGTGTGCCAGTCAAGTTATTATAGCATTCAATATGCAACGAGACGCTCAATGACGCGCCGCTGTCTGTCTCCGGCGGCGTCTCGTCTCGCGCCGGTTCTCGACTTATACTTTTACTATGACTTAGGTAACTCGCAGTCGGCGTCGCACTTCGACGAATTAAATAATTCTGCCATAAATGTCTCTCATTCTTTTGTGGCAGATTCACTGCTAAAGGAACACTGGAAGACGCAGGTCCTACTGAGCATAGCCATAATAGCTAAGCAAAAAGAGGCTCATCTCGTTCTGCGAATTCAGCAATCTACCTAAGAAAATTTGTAGGTTGCAATGTGGAGCCCATATATGAATAGACGCAAAACGAATCTCTATTTGCAATTATTTTTAAGGGCCACAAACTTAACTTTTCTGACCTGGGGGTCTCCCAATATTTTTTTTCATACAGCCAACAGCCGCAGTCCATTTAGACCGCTAATTTTGTATTACGGGTGGCTCCTCCACCACTTCAGGCGTAAGTAGGAGTATACAATATTTTTCTTATTGCAGTGATCTATTCATACAGTGCCTAATATGAAAAGAATCCTTTCATGAATAACTAACGTTACGAATGACTGATTTTATCAATCGTAGATTACTCACTCCACTATCTACAATCAAATGCAATTCAATTTAGCGTATTTACCCTAAACAAGTACTTGAAAACCTCAATAACGATTTGCTGGAAACTCATGAGTCAAACGTCTTTAATGTGAATCGAGCATTAGTTTTATGATTAAACTATTTTAAGATTATGAATGAAGCTAAGAAATAGACCAGGAATATAAAATTGTAGGAGTTAAAAGGGTCGGATATGGAAGCAGTAAAAATGAGTGCGATGGTCTTTCAAATGTTAAAGCGAAGCATGAAATTAAATATCATTAAAGGGTTCGGCATAATTTTCATAATAAGTCCCAGATTATGAACGAATAAAAAATGAATAATTGACAAATAGTTTATTTGTTTCCACAAATAAACTACTAAGTACATCGTTTCGATTCGCTGAGCTTAAATGAAAGAACATGTCCTTCTTATGCGTTTCTATGTGCTAGCTAAGTAAGGTGTGATTTGTTTTCGAGGCAAAAGATAAATCTATCTATGGACAAGGATGTACCTTTATGTCTCGGCATATAACTTGACCAAAACCATAGAATAGACAAGAAAACCTGCGCTGTTGCAATATTTTAGTACATACACAGGTTTTTTTGTGCAGATTTTTTTTGAAAAATGGAAAATGAAGTACTTATTTAGAAAAAATCGACCCGTCTCACAAATAAATAAATAAATAATTACTTATATAAAATATTAATTACGTCTCACAATAAATACTTCATTTTCCAGTTTTCAGTATTAAAAATTGCATTATGAATGCAAAAAACTAAAAATTAAAATAACCAGATTTTTTTAGTCAATGGATTTGGTCAAGTTACTTGCCGCGACCAATAACTTTTGTCGCAAAAAATAGTACGTTTTTGAAAGGAAAAAAGTAAATGCAAAAAATTCAATTTCTTTGGAATTTAGTTAGATAAATATATAAAAAAGTTTAACTAACAAAAACCACATGATAACAAGATAAAGCTAAATCACACTTTGCAACACAATGATGTAATTCCGCTAGCTCCAAAAGGGTTGCTGATATCATCCAATCAAAGAGATTGAGGCGTGGTGAGACCTTAGCCGTGACCGCCACCAGCTATCAGCCATATTTTATATCCACTCAGGTGAAGTAACATAGTACACTTTATAGAACACATAATAGGTCTTTTCAAAACCTTTCCTTAGTTCCCTTCAAAGCACAAATTGAAGCCACTATTCCCAAGAAGCGTATAGTAACAGGTCTTTAACTATGAAATTGCCGTTTTTTCTTACATGTTCATTGATCTAATTTTTTAATTTTTATCAGTACCTATCTACCTTATAAAAATTAATAGTCAGTTTCGAAATTAGAGTATGTTATGTTGAACATCTAAAAAAAGAATGATTAAATTGGTTTTCGTCAATTTGACTGCTTCGAACAGTTTTTTTTACTAAGGCAGTTTTTAAATGAGATTATTTGCAGTAGTTATTAGATTAATGTTGTCTGATCATATTTAGAGATAAAGACTCTTTCTTTACCAATGAAATTGCCGTTTTCTATGGGGGAATTGTAGGAAGTTGGAATTATCATTCAAAGATATTTTGGGGATTTCTTGGACACGTGAACTCCGAATTCAACGAAACTTTAGAGATATGATCAGACAACATTAATCTAATAACTACTGCAAATTATCTCATTTAAAAACTGCCTTAGTTAAAAAAAACTGTTCGAAGCAGTCAAATTGACGAAAACCAATTTAATCATTCTTTTTTAGATGTTCAACATAACATACTCTAATTTCGGAACTGACTGTTAATTTTGATGTGGTAAGTAGGTACTGATAAAAATTCAAAAATTAGATCAATGAACATGTAAGAAAAAACGGCAATTTCATTACTATACGCTTCTTGGGAAGAGTGGCTTTAATTTCTACTTTGAAGGGAACTAAGGAAAGGTTTTTTGATGGTATAATAGCTGTCAGCGAACCGAAGATGCATCCATATTAGTAGTGTGTCTTTATCCTCTGTGGTCTAGTTGTGCCCAACCGGCATCAGACCCAGAGGTCCCAGCTTCAAATGAGGGTACAACAGGTAGGTACATGTATTAACCGCCTAATATTAACCGCCTCTGTGGTCTAGTGGTTCATACCAACGATTTCAGACCCAGAGGTCCCGGGTTCGATTCCCAGTGGGGGTACATATTGTATTCGGTTTGGTTGGTGGTAGGACTTGTTCTTAGTCCGCCTGGCTAGCTACCACCATCTTATCTAAGTCTGACGCCATAACAATGATGTTTTCAGCATTATTGTGTTCCGGCAGTTAGAGATAAGATAGCCAGTTCCTCAGTTATTGAGGATTCCGGGAGTAGTGCGCTTCCACCTTCAGCCTTATCACCACTTATCATCAGGTGTGATTAAGGCTAAGTGCTACCCCGTTGTGAATAAATAAATAAAAAAAAAATGTTGTATTTGGTTTGATTGGTACTAAGATTTGTTCAAAATACGCCTGGCTAACTACCACCATCTTAGGTATATAAGACTGACGATGTTTTTAGCATTGTTGTGTTCCGGCAGTTAGAGATAAGATAGCCAGTTCCTCTGTAATTGAGGGTTCCGGGAGTAGTGCGCTTCCACCTTCAGTCTTATCGTCACTTATCAAGTGTGATGAAGACTAAGTACAGTGCCACAAACTTTGCTGTTCCGTTGACAGCGGCGCTACGTACGTTTTTTCTTTTTTTTGTAGCAATTTAACCGGCCCTGACTTGTAAAAACTTCAGCCGCCAGCAGCGCTATGGTTGGACATCAACTTGACAGCAGAATGACATTAAAAAAAAAACACGCTAGTTTCACATTTTGGCCACCGGCACAGCAAAGTTTGTGGCACTGTACCTAAAACCTCGTTTTGTATAAAAAAAGCCCGGGCTACACAAACAAGTATTTTTTCTTTCCTTTCTATTCTATTCTTCATGTCTCCTTTACCCATATAGGCACAAAAAACGTTGAATTTTCTTGGCTTTATTCAATCCTGTCTATTTTTAAATACAGTAAATAAATAGAATTCTCACAAGATCTAACTCTATCTTTATAAACGTATATTTCTGCCTCAGCTGTTCGTGACCAGTTGATTTGTGACCGACCAGAAGGCCGAACTTTGGCCTCTATTACCGTGGTCTATTTGTGTCCCACAGCTGATCTAAAACTTTTGTGGAAAATATAACAAACTATTTCAATTCTTTTTAATTAACGGACTTCTATCGTATTTTGAATTTCGATTTATTTAAAATCAAGTAAGTAGTGTTATTCTGTAACGTACTTACCTACAAATCGTATAATTACACTATCTTTATGATCTATATTCTAGAATAAAGTGTTGGATTTAAGTAAAAAGAAGAAGAAGAAGAAGATAGTGTTCTTATCAGCATGACAAACTTTATTGATGGAAGCGAATTAATTAGTGTTTTAATTGACGATAGGGCTGCGACAAATTACTAAACGTATGTTGTTAAAGAAGTAAACAATAAAAAACACGACTGCCAAAATCGAACTAAAAAGTAAAAATAAATAAATAATAAAAAAAATAAGCTCTCATAATACCTATGTTTCTAAGGGAAAGTTTTGCAGTTCCATGGGTAGAATCACTTTCTAAAATATTATTGCTTATTTTTTTTACACCTCGTATATAAAGCCGTCTCTGGAGTGACGTGATTTAGGAAAGATGACGATAGACGGATACCTACGGTCTATTAGCAAGTCTGTTAACAATAAAAATAAAGATGATGATATGTTTACATTACATAAACTGATCTCGCACAATTGTGATGACCATCTACTGTGTTCCACAGTTTATTGAAACGGATGTTTCTCATGCAAAATTAAGTTACTTAAAAGCTAGGCCTACCTTCACGAGAAGATACTGTTCATAATCCAGGGGGGCTGATCGCTGTCTCGCCGGCGCGCGCGCCTGACAAGTAGGTCTTCACCCAACCCCGATGGGAAACTCTTATAGCTAACACTCTTATAACTACACAATGCCCTAATAGACAGCTAAAACTTTCCCGGCGCTTTTCAAAGCGAACACACACGGGTCACAAGTCCGTACCCCGACCGGGCACTCGTAGGTGCAAAAACTCGCAATCTCGGTCACAATACGGGTAGGTAACTGAGCGCGATGTTGCGCGGACGGCTGTTGGCGGCGAACTAAACGAATGAAAAAACACCCGGCCCGAGCGCGTTGTCCCGTGACCTTGACAATGACAACTGCCCGCTCGCAAGCGCGCGTGAACATCCCCCCGTCCCAGACAGTAGCAAACTGTCCGCCAACTCAATCTAAGGGTAGGCGAGAGAGGGTAGCGATCGCTCGCTTCAAAACAGAGTCCCCCACCAGGACCTCGGCAAACCTGGGCACACCATCCGACCCCGGATGAAGCTGAACAATGCGTCCTAAACGCCAGCGGAGGGGCGGCAGGTTTGGATCCTTTACCAACACGAGGTCCCCGGTCTTGGGTGGGGTCGTCCTATCCGACCACTTAACGCGTTGCTGCAAAATGTGCAAATACTCCAGATGCCAACGGCGCCAAAAACTCTGCGTAAGCTGCTGGAGCAATTCAAATCGCGAGAGCCGTCCGGAGGGCACTTCGGAATAAGGATATTCCGGCAAGGCGTTAAGCGGTCTGCCAATCAAAAAATGGCCCGGCGTAAGGGCCTCTAAATCATTCGCGTCCGAAGACAACGGACACAACGGACGCGAGTTGAGGACCGCCTCAACCTTACAAAATACGGTCGCGAGTTCCTCAAACGTGAGGACCGTCTCCCCAATAACGCGACGAAGGTGAGTTTTAGCGGCCTTTACAGTTGCTTCAAAAATCCCTCCCCAGTGGGGGCAGGATGGCGGGGAGTACTGCCATCGTACCCCTCTGCGAGAGAGTGTGGATCCGATCTCAAAATTATTCCTATCCAAAAATTCACAAACTTCCTTTAAATACCTATCGGTGCCCTTGAAATTGGTTCCACAATCGGACCTGATTAACGACGGCATTCCGCGGCGAGACACAAAACGATTCAACGTGGCTACAAAGGCTTCTGTGGTGAGGGCACTAACCACCTCCAGGTGGACCGCTTTAGTGGCCAAACAAACAAATACACACAAGTAAGCCTTTTCCGTTCTAGCATTACGAAGTCGCGATGTCTTAACGGTAAATGGCCCCGCAAAATCCGTTCCAACTCCTGAGAAGGGCATCGATTCGTTCACTCGATCGGCAGGCAAATCACCCATCTGGGGCTGCATCGTATCGGCGCGCAAACGATAACACGGGAGACAACGAAAAATAACGGATCGGATTATTCTCCGCGCTGACAAAATCCAGAACTCTCGTTGGAGGAGCGCGGTCAAAGCATTACAACCGGCATGAGCATTCTTTACATGTCGGTCTGTAATCAACAGTCTAACTAACGGTCCATCCTTGGGGAGCAACAAAGGCACAGAATATATAATAGTATACAGAAGGCTCACTCTGCAAACTCATACAAATAAAAATAAATCATTCTGCATGAAAATAAAGTTCAATTCCGGTCGCTTTGTCATCGCTTGCCTACTGTTATAATTACCTAGAGTTCGTGCATGCAAGCAACACTGTACCCAATATCTACGCGCGATAGTTTCTATTTCTATGAAAGTCTCAAACAGTTCGCTCGCTGGTTAGGGTTGCGAGCGACTATACTCGTGATGGAATCGCCGCTCGGCGATCGATCGCGTCACGTGGCGAGTTTATAGTTTAGGAGCAGTGAAATGATTTGGTCATGTCATAACATAACATTAGCTTTAATTTAGATTCTTGTATTGACAAAAGAAAATCATGTCTGTTCATTAAATTGTTTTTATTAATCATTAAAGATTTTTATGGCTAAATAACTACAGACATATTATGCAACTATTACTAGGTGGAAATAAGAGAAGCACAGAAAACCACCACACCAGCCGCCGCCATAACAATTATTGTAGTCTAACCCTCGTATCTATAGTCAAGTCCTGTCTTGAATAAAACTCGTTATTTAGAATTCTCTTTTTAATACAATAAACAAAAATTTTAATGAAATAAGAACTTTCAACAGTAACTTGGCCAAGTATTCTTACTTTTGAAAGTTCTTATTTCGAGATTTTAACTTATTTTTATGCATTCACAATGCAATTTTGTAAGTAGGGCAGGCGTACCGGTTTTGGCCACTGTACCGGTTTTGGTCACTTTTCACTTTAAAGTTATATAAATAGAATTTAAATAATTATTGCTTATATTTATTAATGGCGAATAAAAGATTGGACTTTTAGTTAATAATTACAGCACTTAGCTTTTTTTATGTAGTACGATATTTTAGAAATAAACACGTGTTATGTTTCAAAGTTAACATTTTGTAAAATTCTTAAGCAAAATGTTAAGGGTAAAGGTTTTGTAAAATCATTTTTTTTCTACAATACAATTATTTTATGGTTATTTAATATTTTATATCATATTAGAATATGTTTCTTCTAGATGGATTAAGTGTTGTTTTTTCACTGTTCTTACAAAAAGTTGGGAAACAATAAGTGGCCAAAAGTGGGGCTAGAAATTTTAGCATTGTGCCACCTTTGGCTACTTTGGCATTAGTAGAAAGTTTCCAACCTATCATAAAGTTCATTTATTTTAAAAGACTCACAACTCACTTTTGTTAGCTAACGTACTAGAAAATTAGCGGATTGAGGCTAGTGTAAGCACTAGCCTACACTAGCCTCAATCCGCTAATTTTCTTTTAATCAAGTGATAAAGGTAAAATTGTAGTAAGGAGCTAGCTGTGATTGAAATACTATTTCATGTAGTGTTTTAGACCAGAACTCTAATAAGACATCAATTAAGCATAAAGTCAACTTATAAATATAGTAATTTTATGAAAGTGGCCAAAACCAATGCAAACGGTGTATTTGGCCCCCTCCACAGAATTTGTTCTAAATAAAAAAAAACTATTGTTTTTTTTTACTTTGTAGATTGTACCCTTAAAGGTCGATAAATTATCTATAACTCTACATTATAAATTTTCTCTAAAATACCACCAAGCGGTTAAAAGTGAAAAAATCCTTAAAGTGGCCAAAACCGGTACGCCTGCCCTACTTATAGGAAAAATGTGTTAGTAAAAAACCACGAGCCCTATAAGTAGCTGAAAGCTAGCTCGTGGTTTTTTACTATCACATTTGTCCTTGAAAGGCTTGAAAGCCCTATAAGTAGCTGAAAGCTAGCTCGTGGTTTTTTACTATCACATTTATCCTATAGTTCTTATTTCATTTAAATTCTTGTTTATTGTATAAAAACGATAATTTAAAATAACGACTTTTACTCAAGACATTACCTACTTGACTTCACTAGATACGAGTGTAAGAGCTGGCAGAATGATATTTTGGTATTTTACTTTATAGTAAGGAAAGGTAAGTAACTAGGTACCTAGGTACTTCGAATGAAATAAAAAACAGATATGTAAGGAAAAGAAATGCGTTTATTTTTATTACAAAATAATTTTACAATTGTTCAGGAGCAGTGAACTGATTTGGTCATAACATAACATAAGCTTTAATTTAGTTTTTTTGTATTTGCAAAAGAAAATCATGTCTGTTCATTAAATTGTTTTTGCAACAATAACAATTATTGTAGTCTAACCCTCGTATCTAAAGTCAAGTCAAGTAATATCTTAAGTAAAACTCGTTATTTAGAATTGTCGTTTTTATACAATAAACAGAAATTTAAATGAAATAAGAACTTTCAAAAGTAACTTGGCCAAGTATTCTTACTTTTGAAAGGTCTTATTTCATTTAAATTCTTGTTTATTGTATGAAAACGATAATTATAAATAAATACTTTTACTCAAGACATTACTTGACTTGACTATAGATACGAGTGTAAGAGCTGGCAGCAGGATATTAAGGTATTTTACTTTACCTAAAGTAGAGAAATGTAAGTAACTAGGTAGGTACTTCGAATGAAATAAAAAACAGATATGGGTGAATATCAACATTGCATTTTTTTTGTTTTGGTTGCAATATGTTTTTTGTAAATTTTAAGAAGAAATATATATATACGAATAATACTAAATATCTATTCACAATATTACATATTTTCATATTTCGCCAAGAATTTTAACAATAATTAATGAAATATGAGCACCAAAATATTAGGTTGCCACCAAAACTGAAATTTGCCCACCAAAAACTTAAAAATTTATACTATCTGTATAAAAAATATAAATAATGAAGAAATGTTAATTCAAATAAAATATAAAGTGGTTCTTTACTCGGACATTGGCAGAATCGTCACGAAAAACGAGACGCAGCCATTCACCATAAAAGTTAAAGTTGAAAGTGGTTCTAAATAAGAATTACTATTTATTATCAGTCTGCAGTTTCGTAAATCGCACATCAAAATATAACATTCGTACAAATTAAAGAATCAAAAAAGAATGACAAAATGATCGTTCCAAACAAAACTTTAATTAACTTTAAAATATTAGAAAGATAATATAACGTATGCTTTTATATGTACTTTGTGTTGTGATTTTAAGTTTTGGTAGCATAATTAGTTTTTGTTGCGCAAGTTTCTCTACCAAAACCACCAAAACTGAGCCACCTAAACTGAAAACTTACGAAAAAAAATTGCTAAAATTTAATGTTTTTTTTAAGATTGTAATTATAGAATAGATTAAACTACAAACCAAAACACGATTTTCAATATCTTTCGGAATATTAAAAAATGACAAGATCGATTCAAAGTTCTTTCTCCTGTTTAGGCACCCGTAAACACAACAGTATCTTTTATATGGATTATAATAACGTTTGGAAGTCATTGTTCGGTTTGATGCACAAAAATCACAGAAATGATCGATCGTTTTACGCGCGAAACTGCGCGAAACGTGAAGCGTGCGAGCCGAGCGGCATCCTACTGCGTGCTACTGCCATCCATACGCATGTGGCCTGTCCGACAGGCTGGCCGGCCGAACATACCTAAACTGCGGAGTGACACCCCCCTGACAAAGGGTGGCGTGATCCGTACGGCAGGTTGGCATGTCTGAGCCTACCTCCGACACGCAGCAATCCGGTACTGTCCAAGAAGGGATTCAACCGCACCAAGGGTCCCTTCAACTTGGACTTACTTGAGCGCAGGGCTTTCAGCTCCGGTTCAAACTCTCGCTGTTGCGTCACTCGCAACCAATGCAACAGAGCGTCTTGCCGCTCTTGTGGGGCGAGGACCGGAGACAACGATTTCTCCTGAGGCTGGCGACAATTTCGCACAAAGCGCCTCATCCAAGCAGTCACGCCGAGCAACTTATCAAGAGAACTGTAGCAGTCTAACAAAAACTCCATCTGCGGAGCCGCCACCGTCTCCACGGCGTGAACACGCATGCCTAGGTCTGGGACTCTGGCCACAGCCGGGGTGGCAGGCCATGAGCGCTCAGGCCGTAACAACCATGATGGACTCCACCATAGGTGGTGGTCCACTAACTCAGGCGCCTCGCAGCCGCGGGAGGCACAATCTGCGGGGTTCAATTCGCCCGGTACGTGGCGCCAAATCAACGGGGCCTTTGAAGTCTGAATTTGTGAGACCCGGTTGGCCACAAAAACCTCAAGGGTGTGGACTGAACTCTTCAGCCAACAAAGGACGACCTGGCTGTCAGACCACGCAAATATCGACTCCAAGTCGACACCGTTTCCCAAGGTGTCGGCAACATGATTGAGTAGCCGTACTAAGAGAGTGGCGCCGGACAACTCCAACTTCGGAATGGTTAGCCTAGTCCGAAGGGGGGCGACCTTACTCTTGGCCGTAACTAAGTGTACGGCGACAACGCCTGCTGCATCCACCGTTCGGATGTAAACGGCTGCCGCGTATCCGCTTTCGGACGCGTCACAAAAGCCGTGCAGGGAGGCTTTAAACTTTCCCGAAGGCAGCATTTGCCTCGGTATACAAACCCGATTGACGTCGGGTAGGGATGACACGAACCTCACCCACTCTCGTAGGAGGCTACCAGAGAGGGGCTCATCCCATGACAATTCCGCAGCCCAGAGCTCCTGTAGGAAGCACTTCATCGAAAACACTACAGGGCTGAGCCAACCGTTCGGATCAAAGGTACGGGCTACAGTAGACAGCACCGTGCGTTTAGTCCAGACCTTTGGGTCTGGCAGTTCTAATCTATATGTGAACAAATCCGGGACTGGTCGATACTGGACTCCCAAAACAGACAGCATGTCTGGAGTCTCCGGATTTTCAAAGAGGAGCGGCTCTTGCTGGTGGTCCTTAGGCAAATCTGCCAATAGGTCCGGTGAGTTAGACAGCCACTTCCGCAACTCATAGCCACCAGCCCTCAAGAGCGCAATCAGCTCATCACGTAAGACGAGAGCCTCATCTAAGCTCGAGGCCCCCGTGCAGATATCGTCGACAAATAAGGCCCCCCCCTCAATAAGAGCAGATGCCCGGGGATAGCGTAGCCGTTCGCGCTCTGCGAGCTCCAAAAGCGAACGGATCGCCACAAAGGGGCTCGACCGCAAACCATAAGTGTTGGTGTTCAGCTCGTAAGCCAACATCGGATCCTGGGGATCCTCACGCCAAAGGATGAGCTGGTATCGTCTATCCTCCGGGTGAATCACGGTCTGTCTGAACATCATGCGGATATCGGCCACAAAGACGACAGCGTGCCGGCGGAAGTTGGTCAAAACATCACAGACATCGTGATGCAACTTCGGCCCCGCATGCAGACACTGATTCAACGACACTCCGGTTGACGTGGGCGCTGAACCATCAAAGACCACGCGGATCTTCCCATTGGAAGTCTTCAAAACAGCGTGGTGTGGCAGGAAGTAATGTTCCACATTACGCCAGTCCAACTGCGAGATGGACATGTGCCCAAGGTCCAAATACTCCCGCATGAAGTCTACATACTTCTCCTTGAATGCGGGATCCCTGGCCATCCTACGCTCCATGGACAACAATCTCTTCTCGGCCATCGGTCGGGAGCTCCCTAAAGGAGGGCGAACCGCCAAGAAGGGCAAGCGGGTAATCAAGCGACCCGAGAGGAGGCGCCCAGTGTTGTTCTGGTAGAACAATTCGCACTCCTCGGCTAACGGATCCAACCGCTTGGCAGTGGGAGGTTCCTCCACCTCCCAAAACTTTTGGAGAACGTCGGACAAAGTAGAACCGACAATGGTCTGGCGGTCTACCGACGGGGTCTCTGGTGTCTGTGGTACCTTTCCCATCACCACATGACCCAGCGACGAGGACAAGGCGACAAGATCGGCTGTCTGCAAAATTCGCTTGCTTCCACACAGTACACGACCGAGGACATCCGCACCAATCAACAAGTGTATTGGGCCCGGTCGGTGGAAGGAAGGATCAGCCAAAGCCAGTCCAGACGTCAGCTCAATCGTGGATGGCGGCACTCGCACTAGCGGGAGTGGTCCAACCACCTTATCAAAGACTATCGCCGAAGCACCGATCTTCGGCCTTGGCGTGAAGTGGGGGGAGAAGGAGAACTCAACTCGACCAATCGGATCAGGGATCCGCGAGTCTCCCACCCCCCGTACCGCTTCGTGATGCGGCACAAGCAAAAGACCCAGCTGTCGGACAAGCCACCTGGACATTATGCACCCCTGGGCACCTGAGTCCAAAAGGGCACGCACCGTGACAACATTGCCCTTAGGTCCCCAAACATTCACGGAGGCTGTTGGCAACAGCACAAGCTCCGGAGGGGTGGTTGGGTCCGACAGGGGCGCCATTAAAAATTTTGGGGGGGTACTTGTCCCCCTCGCGCCTGAGTCGGCGCGCCAAATGTGGGACGCTCGTACCGGGCGAGCGGGTCCCAATCGGGTACATACTGGCCCCGACCAACAGCACTCCTAGGTGCAGGGTAATACCCGTGTGGGGCGTGCCTCGGTGCATAGTACCCCAATCGAGGCCTCTCCCTTAGGGGGGGGGGGGGTAGCAAATAGGGCCCGTGCCCATCGCCACCGTGGCGTACTCTTGTGGTACCCCCCTACCCCCGCCCGTGGCGGGGGCGTCTCTCCTATAGTTCCCCCTCTCCGGGGGGGACTGAACGGGGGGGCTAAGCCCCGCCGAATCTCTAGGGGACCGGTTCCGGGCTGCCGGGCCTCCGCCCGTGCGCGAGGAATTCGAACCCCGGTCGCTCCCGGCGTCCTTGCGGTCCAAACAAAGGAGGGGGTGATGCCTCCCTCCGCAAAGACGACAATCCTCTGTCTGGGGACACGCCGACTGCATGTGTCCCCCCAAACACCTATAGCACCATTGGCGCTGTCTAGCAACGGCCCTCCGTCCCTCTGGGCGGAGGCCTCTAAATTTGGCACATTCGTGCACCACGTGCCTATCTCCCCTGCAATACCTGCACCGCTCACTCGGTGCGGGGGGAGGGGACTGCTGGAAGGCAGCATAGCGATTGGTCGGGCGACGGGGCTGTTCCCTCGCCGCCACCATACGACCAACACCTGGAACCGGGGCGGGCTCCAAGTGGTCCGTCACCCTACATTCGTCCTCCAAAAAACGAAGGAGGTCCGCGAGGGGCGGGAGATACGAGGCGCTGTCGCCTCCGTACCTCTGCTCGAAACGCCCCTTCATTTCAGCGGGCAATTTGGCGAGGACTATGTGCAGCAGTATAAAGGACCACTGATCCACCGGCAGGTCCAATCGCCTTAGGGAGTTGACCGCTGACAGTAGCGGGTTCAGCAACTCCCTCCGTAACAGGTGTACCCGCGTGATTCGCGGGAGGGCCAAAATCGTGGCCACGTGGGTGTCCGCCAGTAACCGGACATTCTGGTACCTGCTAACCAGAAGCTGGCGAGCCACCTGGTAGTTGTCGTCACTGATGAGCAGGTGCTGGATTACCGCGCTGGCCTCTCCTCGCAGGGAGGAGCGCAAATAGGCCAACTTCTCGCTAGGGGATAAGTCCCGTCGTGAATCCACCAAACTGTCAAACAAATTAATGAAGCCCATCCAGGCTGACAGATCCCCATTAAAAGTGGGAATCTCCAACGTAGGCAATCGGCCTAGCAACGCCGTCGGGGTAGGTTTGACCTCCCCGCTCAAAACCGGCTCCCCCTTCCGAACAGCCAGGGCCCTCTCAGCCGCCTCCGTGAGCTGGTCAGCCAGCTCATAGGCCTGGGCTACATCCTGCTCCAGCTGTTCCGACACGGCATCATCAGCTGGGGGGTTCTCCAGATAATACGCGCGACACTCCATGGCGTGGCGCTCCAGGTCTTGCAGCCGAGCTGCCAGCCCGCCATACCGAGCTAGCAACGCGCCTACCCGGCCGGCTCGGTCTATTAATGTGACCGCACAAGCAAGCCAACGCAAAACTCCTTGGATGCCAGCCCTGGATACGGCGGTCGGATTCGTAGGAGCCATTTATAATCCGTTTAATAAACAAAGCAAACAAAGAAATATAAAAGTGGTAAACATCAACAAAAAAAACAATAGAAATAGGTCGCGTCACGATAATATAAAACACAATTAAAATTCGGACGACATACACGGACCCTACTATTTTCATTAATTATTAACAACTTACCAATTTTAAGGGCTAACAATATAACGGTATAAACAAAACGGTATAGGATTAACGGTATGGCATACACGGCACGGCCAGGTCAACCTCGCAAATCAACTACTAAACCGTTATCAACAAACAAAAACAAAACTATTTTTAATAATAATACTCGTAATTTAATACTACTAATAATTAAAACTAGTTCCACTTTTTTAACTAGGCAAGCGGACTCGGAACAAACACTAGTATGTGGTACTAATAAACAACACTTTCGAACGAAACTATTCGTCAAATAAATCCGGACACACAAAAAAAATATACACATCTAGGCGAGTAAACTCGTATCAAATCACTAGTATGTGACCACAATTATATAAGTGTCTATCTATTATCGGATCCACCAAGTGAGAAACATTCGCTTCGAGAATTTACTAGAACAATTTCTTAGTACTTCAAATCGTCTCGGAATACCCTCGAGATTTTAACAAAAAAAAAATAATTTTATTTTTACTATGAAATTAGGTACGCTAACTAGGTACGCTCTGCTACCAAAACTTATGATCTCGCACAATTGTGATGACCATCTACTGTGTTCCACAGTTTATTGAAACGGATGTTTCTCATGCAAAATTAAATTACTTAAAAGCTAGGCCTACCTTCACGAGAAGATACTGTTCATAATCCAGGGGGGCTGATCGCTGTCTCGCCGGCGCGCGCGCCTGACAAGTAGGTCTTCACCCAACCCCGATGGGAAACTCTTATAGCTAACACTCTTATAACTACACAATGCCCTAATAAACAGCTAAAACTTTCCCGGCGCTTTTCAAAGCGAACACACACGGGTCACAAGTCCGTACCCCGACCGGGCACTCGTAGGTGCAAAAACTCGCAATCTCGGTCACAATACGGGTAGGTAACTGAGCGCGATGTTGCGCGGACGGCTGTTGGCGGCGAACTAAACGAATGAAAAAACACCCGGCCCGAGCGCGTTGTCCCGTGACCTTGACAATGACAACTGCCCGCTCGCAAGCGCGCGTGAACATAAACATTCAGAGCTCAAACCCATGTAATTTTGTATGCCTTCACCACATTTGAGTATTATGGTTACATATTTGGAATTAACAAAATATTATCAAATAAAACAACATGGGAAAATTTAAAACTTTTGCTACCGCTAAAGTGATTGCAAAGTTTTTGAACAATGCGGACAAGAATAATAACATTGGCAATCGGCAAATTAATAGCTGCGTGTGATGTAAAGTGAAGATCAAAGACATTCAGGATACGATGGGGTTCTTGAAGACAAAAAGAGATCGCTGCAACTATTACACCGTCTTTCCTCTAACTCGATCAGCTCAGTATAACTATTATAAAGCTCAGTATATTTATAACAACACTAAGGGCGGGGCGTTTGTAGAATGAAGCGTATGAAGAATTTATTTATTTCGTGTAGTTTCAATGTTTCAAACCCTAAACTACAAGGAATAAATAAATTATTACTATTATAAATGATTAATTATTAAAATACAAGCATCCGTTTTTTTCCGGATTGGTAAAATTCAGTGTAGTGCACAAACGCGATAACAGCGTTAAATGCTCTGCAGCCAGCCCTATAATCGGATTTTTAATTAGACGAAGTAATCTGACGTTTACTGGGTTGCCAGGTTTTGACAAAACATAAATAGTGACGCGGCAAAGTGAATGAATGAAACAAAAATATTATAATTATTTATATAAATAACACGTATAGTTCTTTCGGTAGCTTAAGGTGTGGTTAGAACACCGGGCTACCGATATCGTGTCCCGGGTTCGAATCCTAGTTGTGCCATGTAGGCACTTTTTATTTTGTGGGTCGATTTTGATGAAACTCGGGTTTCGGTACTATTTTGGAAAGAAAACGGCAACGCAATGTTAAAAATATTAAAAAATCCAAGATGGTGGCCAACTTTTTTGTTAGTGGGCCGATTTTGATGAAAGTCGGTTTTTGGTACTATTTTGGAAAGAAAAAAGCAACGCAATGTAAATTTTTTTTCTCTCTTTTGCAGTTATTAAAATATTACACGCTTTTATTTGGAAGCTTAAGACAGTGACAAGTACACAAAAATTTAATAATAAATGATTTATGATGTTTTAGGTTTTAAAAATATGTAAGTAGACGAAGAAGCTTCGACGGCTAAAATTATTTAAACTTTTTAGTTTTTTTATTATGAACTAATAAAAGCTTTTACCTATACTTCTTTTTGTTGTTATATTAATTTAACTTTACCTGTTGAATTAAATCAAGTCCATCAGGAACTCAGAACGAGCTCTCATGAAGGATTGCTTTTATGAAATTTTGATGCATTGCTTTTAACCGTTGACGAGTTCTCTCGTCTTGAGCCAAACTTGGATGCAGGAGCCGCCAGGTCACCATAATTGAATGCTAATATATAATTTCGTGACAGCGCTGTTTAGCGTTAAGGAATTTTCTCGCCTGGAGCCAACCCTGGGTGCAGCAGCCAGGACGTGGTGTAATTTGGGATTGGCTTTTGTCATTGAATGCACATACAAAATTTTGTGGGTTTACTTTTGACCGTTGAGCAGTTATCTCGTCTGGAGCCAACCCTGGGTGTACTTGACAATAACAATCAGGTCTTGCTTATCATAAAAATGCATTGTCACGGGAACCAATCCAACATGCAAAATTTCAGCCCATTCAAAAGTCAGGAAGAAGGTCAAATTAACGTTGCAAGATTTCATGAGAGACAGACAAACACAGGGACAGGTGAAAATAAATAAAATCTTGTAAAATATTATATTTTGATACTTCTTACCCCTAATTAATTATTTTATATAATTTCACAATACCTTCGGGGTCGTAAGAGATCCACATTCACATTTTAAATTTGTGACAATATTGCCGTACTTACGTCGCTAAACTTGGCAAAACGGCAAAAAAATCACGTTTGTTGTATGAGAGCCCCCCTTAAATATTTATTTTATTCTGTTTATAATATTTGCTGTTATAGCGGCAACAGAAATACATCATCTGTGAAAATTACAACTGTATCTATCACGGTTCATGAGATACAGCCTGGTGACAGACAGACAAACGGACAGACAGACGTACAGCGGAGTCTTAGTAATGGGGTCCCGTTTTAACCCTTTGGGTACGAAACCCTAAAAATATAAAGTTGGCAACCATCTTGACCATATCTCATTTTTATTAACATTGCGTTACTATTTTCTTGTCAAAATAGTTTTATCAAAATCGACCCATAAACAAAAAAGTAAGCCGCCATCTTGGATTTGTTAATATTTTTAACATTGCGTTGCTGTTTTCTTGTCAAAATAGTATAAAAACAGAGTTTCATCCAAATCGGCTCACAAACAAAAAAGTTGGCCGCCATCTTGGATTTTTTAATATTCTTAACATTGCGTTGCAGTTTTCGAGTCGAAGTAGTGTCAAAATCCAAGTTTCATCAAAATCGACCCACAAACAAAAAAGTTGGACACCATCATATTCCCGCGGGATAACGTACGTGCATGTCAGTCCACGCGGTCGAAGCCGCGGGCGGTACCGGTGTTTTTTTTAAATAGACAGAAATAAAATATGATTATAAATATATAACACAGAAGATATCGGCAAATTATATTAAAGTATTCATTCATCATCATTCATTCCTGTGAATGAACGAATAGAACACATCACTATTACATTTAACATGGCAGCATTATTTCACTAAGTGACATTAGCAACTGTCAGATTACTTCGTCTAATTAAAAATCCGACTTTAGGTAGATGACAGGAGATTATGCGCTTAGACATTTCCCATGACAGACGTAATGCGCTTAATTGGTATGCGCAATGACAATGCACTCGCTGCACGGAGGTCGACGACACAATCCTTTGAACTAGAAATTGTTACTTGTAATGTAATGTAACATTCTGTGATGTAACTAATGAGAGGACCTCCTACAACATTTGGTGGTATTTACAAAGAGTTCCTTAAAGGTTTACATCATGGTGTAAAAAAATGGTGCGATTTATATCTGACACTATTGCGATAAGCACAAACGTAGTGAAGTAGAATATATATTTACTGTGACGTAGTTGTCCGTTTGATCGCGATTTAAAAACTGTGGACACTTAGGTGCAGCAGTTTGATCAATCTGAAGAATTTTTGATTGTTTTATCGCTGTCGCTCACGAAATTAATTCCAGAATTCCAGGGAGTACCAGTTTCAGCGGCGAGTGTTGAAGATTGAACTTTTTATTTTAATTTATTGAGTTTTTTTAAATTAATTTGGGGCTTACTTCTTACTTCGTGCATCACTTGATTATGTAGGTATCTTACTGAAGAAATATTAAGAATGATAAGGTGGATAAGTCATCTGATTGGGTCAATGTCTCAACTTCCGTTTTGGTCGGAGGATCTTGTTGGGGATCGTCTGGTCCCCTGCAAAGGACGTTGCTGACAAGACAAAGACGTGAAGGGCCCTGACACTAAACGACACGCTTATTATCCAGTTGAGTTGTATCCGTCACACGTTTGGCTTGCTTGCCTGGTATAACTTCGTACTCTTAAGAGTTTGGAAAGATCATATCCTTCCCCGTGGTCAGTTCAGCAGTCAATAATTAACAAGTATAGATAGATAGTCGATGATGGTCTCAGATCATATGTTTGAAGTGATGGGTAAGTATATCCTTGAAAAATGTCTCAGAATGTTACATGATAATTTTTTTATTGAATCTGATTGTTTCTATATTTTTATTATTGAATCTGATTGTTTCTATATTTTTATTATTAAATCTGATTGTTTTCACCGTTAAATTAATGTAGAGCTGTTTTGACTACGTAAAACTGTTTACATATAATTATGTTTGTAATTGGGAGCTGGCCGGATAGTTCCGATGAAGGAGAATTTTGTCATGACATAATCCGGGACCTATTACAAAAAAAAAACTATAAGTAAACATACATACTCCCACTCCCTACCTAAGCAGTAAACCAGACCAAGCCACCCAAGTAATTTGTTTACACAAAAAGTGTGACCCAATTTTCTAATTGGTGACTACAAACACATTCATTTGCGCAGACATTGGAATGTGTCCAAAGATCCCTAGCGAAAATTAGATAATATATTTTTGGCAAAATAAATAGATTTATTCCTCTAATGCTAACATTAGCCGGTGGACATTTACGGCGGTGCGGTATAATGACGAGTGTTAAATTAGGAATAGATTTATGTGTGTTTTCTTTGGACCTGCCTGCGCGTGTGCCGATTATCCGCCGGTTTGATCCGCAGCGGAGATTGTTTTTTAATTACCCTCCTATCACTATCGCCCACGGAATTTTAAAATCGGAAGAAGAAATACTTAAATTATACTATACGTTGTTAAATACCACGTTCTAGCAAATAAATCTTTTTATTCTTATTCTTACTGCTTACGTCTGGTTAAAGACATCCGCGGGATTATAAATATTTTCTTGAAACAAAAAGGTTGGTTTGATACGATTGATTCGACGAGTCGTTTACGTCGTTTCTTTATAAATAACTAGCGGCCGCCCGCGGTTTCACCCGCGTGGTTCCCGTTCCCGTGGGAATATCGGGATAAAAAGTACATATAAACCTTCCTCTTGAATCACTCTATCTATTAAAAAAAACGCATCAAAATCCGTTGCGTAGTTTCAAAGATTTAAGCATACAAAGGGACATAGGGACAGAGAAAGCGAATTGGTTTTATACTATGTAGTGATTCTACAACCAGTACATAATAAGTAAGCATTTTAAATAAGGTTATTGTTTTCTTACTTAAACTAAGGAGGTTCTTTTCAAAACTTAACAATTTCAGATTTAGATTTTTTCAGAATTTGAGAAAAGAAATTCTTAGTTATGCACAATTTGAAATGGAACAATCTACCTAGTTTTGACGCCGCTTATTGGAATAATCAAGTTTTATTATGACCTTTTAAGGAAAAATTTAAGAACATTGAAACTTAAAACTGACATTATCTAAGGAAAAAACATGTTTTTTGCAATTTCTACCTAAATACTTCTAGAATAAATATGATTCGTTCCAAAACAATTTGTTTTAAAAAGGCATTGTCATTTCGAAGTGGATTAAATAGTGTAGGCAATGAAGCTAGTGGACCCCCACAGTAATTCCTCAGTCAGAAAAACTTTACAGCATGATAAAGTATCAATAAATTAAAAGTATTGTATACATTTTCAAACAATAATAATAATAGAAGGTTAGGTATTTTTATTAAAAGTCTTATTTCATTGATATTTCATTGATATTTAGGAAAAATGCTTCGTCTAAACTTTCTTCACCCCGGACATATTCATGTACTTACTTAACGTATAAAAAAATATATCAAATATCCAAAAAAATATCCCAGCTGAAACACCAAATTTTAATAAAATTATTGGTGTGACTTGGACCAGAAAATGTCTTTGTCGAACTTTTTACGGAATTATACCATTTTGCCAAGTGTACTCTACTCACTCATGTTTGAAAAAGTTTTGGATTTTTATCAAGTATCACATTTGTATATTTAGGATTAAATACCTAACTTCAGTGTGTTTTTTTTATATTAATATAAATGTTTATGGCTCATACCTTTTAAAACCCAGCAAAATTTCATCGGCTGAGGAATTAATGTATGGGTTTCCATACAAAGAATCGGTTCATTGCCTACACTATAAACTAATTTTGACCAAATCGTGTGTTTTGTTATTTTTTTCTAATAGATCTATCACGTTTATTTAACCAAACTCTAGTTTTAGCTGAATGTAAATTTTAAATGGTACCAGCCAATATTAAAATTAAAATCATGTTCTGTGGTAAGTGGAATAGTCAAGTTTTGAAAAAAACTTCGTCCTAATTTATTTTTAAGTAAATGCCAGCCGTTCCCGTGTCATCATCATCATCATTTCAGCCGTACGACGCCCACTGCTGGGCATAGGCCTCCCCCAAGGATCTCCACAACGATCGGTCCTGCGCTGCCCGCATCCAGCGGCTTCCCGCGACCTTGACCAGATCGTCGGTCCACCTTGTAGATGTAGCCGTTCCGTGTAGATGCAGATAATTATTTATTTATAGTGAGAATGATGAGTTTTTACGAAAGATGGTAAAAACTCATCATTCTCACTTCAATTCTCACTTCTCTTTGATTCCTAGCTATGTTCAGTTCAGTTTCAGAATGTCAATTTTGGAATTACACCTGTTCAATATCTACATACGAGTATTATTCATAATAATATATTTCGGTCTGGTTCCCAATTGGCGACATTCCAAACATATGCATATGCCATTTCCAAAATATGACATAGTCCTGTTTGACTTGATCAGGTTAATCTTACTGCCAATATTTGGTAAACAGCTCTAGCTAATATTAAACATTGCATATAACAACCATTACGACCGACGTATAGCTGAAGTTGAAGCTTTTACCACGTATAGGACGTAGTACATCTATACGTATATAAAACTCTAAATTGATTGACTGATTCATTGTTGGCATAGATGGCATAGGCGTAGAGCCCTAACGGCTGAAGGTAGAGACACCATTTTTAGAGGTTAGATACTTTTCATGATGTAGATGAGCACTAAGAAAGGATTTTAGAAAATTCCCGTTATACAGGGTGCTACAGGTTGTTCAAGTTTGTATAGGGTTGAAGATGGAGACACCATTTTAGTGGGTATATACCTTTCATGGTGTAGGTGAGCATAAAGAAAGGGTTTTGGAAAATTCCCGTTATACATGGTGCTACAGAGTGTTCCAGTTTGTATGGGGGTTTGTATAGGGCTAAAGATAGATACACCATTTTTGGAGGGTAGCTTACTTTTATAATATATATGAGCATTAAGAAAGGGTTTTGGAAAATTCCCGTTATACAGGGCGCTACGGGGTGTTCTAGTCTGTATGGAGATTTGTATAGGGTTGAAGGTAGAGACACCATTTTTGGAGGGTAGATATCTTTCATGGTGTAGGTGCGCATTAAGAAAAGGTTTTAGAAAATTTCAGTTACACAGGGTGCTACAGGATGTTCCAGTTTGTATGTGTATTTGTATAGGACTGTAGGTAGATACACCATTTTTGGAGGGTAGATACCTTTTATGGTGTACGTGAGCACTAAGAGAGGGTTTTGGAAAATTTCCGTTATACAGGGTGTTATAGGGTGTTCCAGTTTGTATGGGAATTTGTAGAGGGCTGAAGATAGATACACCATTTTTGGAGGGTAGATTCCTTTTATAATGTATGTGAGTTTTAAGAATGGGTTTTGAAAAATCCCTGTTATACAGAGTGCTACAGGGTGTTCCAGTTTGTATGGGGAATACCTTTCATGGTGTAGGTGAGCACAAATAAAGGGTTTTGGAAAATTCCCGTTTTACAGGTTGCTACAGGATGTTCCAGTTTGTTTGGGGATTTGAATAGGGCTGAAGGCAGGGACACCATTTTTGGAGGGTAGATACCTTCCATGGTGTAAGTGAGCACTAAGAAAGCATTTTAGAAAATTCCCATTATACAGGGTGCTACAGGGTGTTCAAGTTTGTAAAGGAATTTCCATTTAGGTTAGGTTAGGAAGGTAGATAGATTATCCTTGGGGGAGGCCTATGCCCAGCAGTGGGCGTCGTACGGCTGAAATGATGAGGAAGGTAGAGACACCATTTTTGGAGGGTAGATAGCTTTCATTCATAGTGCATGTTAATTGAGAGTAAAAACTAAGCGAACAAAGACTCTGGCCCACTATTTCAGAAGATAAGTGAGCATGGAACAAAAAAATAAGGTCTACTGATAGATAAATACCTTGATACTTATATTGGTAATTCGTGACTTTCAAAATAAACGCACAACTATCCTAATCACGCGAATGAAGTCGCGGGCAAACGCCATTTACATATACAGTACATATACACTCAATAAAAAATATATATATATATATATATATATACCAGTGTACACTTAGTTGGCAATAAAGATTTGTATTTGTATTTGTAATGTGTATAGACGACGTTTGAGACTTATATGGGTATCTATCTACTAATCACAAAACACGGAAAGATTTTTTCCATGTTCTGTGCTACTAATATTATAAAGCGGAAAGATTTGTTTTTTGTTTGTTTGTAATGAACTGAATAAACAAGAACACTACACGTACAGATTTTAAAAATATATATAAAGAAATAAATAATTAATATACAAGAAAACACCCAGACCAAGACAAATAGACATGTTCAATTGTTCACGCACACAAATATTTGTTTTGTTCGGTAATCGAACCCGAGACCTGTGATGCAGAAGGCAGGTATCCTACGCCTGCGCCAAATCAGTCGTCAATACTTACAAACTTAAAATTCGTCATAAAAGAAACAATGACGAATGAGCCAGCCAGCCAGACTCTTAAGCCAGCGTTAAGCATACACAGACAAAGATAATTAATTTCTACGTTAGATCAAGCAACAATCTGCGGTTATTGGATCGCAATGATTTCTCAATTGCACATTTATTCATTACTAGCGGCCGCCCGCGGTTTCACCCGCGTGGTTCCCGTTCCCGTGGGTATATCGGGATAAAAAGTACATATAAACCTTCCTCTTGAATCACTCTATCTATTAAAAAAAAACGCATCAAAATCCGTTGCGTAGTTTCAAAGATTTAAGCATACAAAGGGACATAGGGACAGAGAAAGCGACTTTGTTTTATACTATGTAGTGATTAAATGTGCAATAGTTACACTAACACTGAGCCAGCCTTAAAGGGATAAAACCAGAGGGTCCGGTTAACACATTTCATCATTCGTCGTCTTGGTAGATTCATTTCTAGTATGTACACAACACGTTCTGAATTCTGTTAAATCGTTTTGAAATCAAAGAGGTTCCTATTTGGAAGTTAACAATCCTTTCTTCTATGACATTGAATATGCAGAAGGAGTGATATATTCTTTTTTAAATCTAAATATTAATACATGCATCAATTTTTAAACGACCTCGCATACCATAGATTTTCAAAACAACCGTTACAAACCTTTTTGGCGGAAGAGGAAGTAAAAATTTATACCTCTATTGCCAAGTAATTCATCAATTTCCAAGGTTTCTGAAATTCCAGACTTTATTATAATGTCGCTGGGCGGTATTCTTGGCATGGGATTAAAGACGATTTGACAGATGAGGCCGTTACACCAGATACTGTCAATCGACGTTGTTCCGAAGTAACTGATGTCGTTTATTGCCTAGATCAAAGCGATCTTTGGCCTAGACTTGGAGATTAAATACCTAAATATAATGAAGACGGTTAATTTTTAACGGCGTCCTTCCAGATCGTTGAAATAACTCTGTTACTTCTGTGATTGATGATTTTGGGAGCTGCACTCATCCATTTTCAGCCTTATAATCAAAATTAAATGTGATGAAGGCTAAGCGATGAAAAATTTTCCTTTTTACTTTTTAGTTGGACTTAATCCAACTAATACCTAAAGCAAGGCACTTTCTTACTAATAATCGTTAAACAAACAATCAGCAAGAGAGTCACAATGAAGTATGAAGGTAAAAATTTATCGATGGTTAGTCATGTTACTTCCAATAATTATCAGATTGTGATAAATGTGTAAGAATGTCGGATTATAAAAATATCGATAGGTAGCTGAACTTTTCACGTAATAGGTAACCTGTAGCAAGCTTGTTTTTGATTGATTTGATGATCTTCAACTAATTTAAGAATTGATAGTTAATTCTAGATGTTGTATTTGCATTCAATAAATTTGTATTTAAAAATTCGTCCACTTACTTATTTTATTTTTAAAATATCGCTTTTACTCATTACAACGCTTTTCCTTGCCATATTTTACTTTAAAGTTATTTGTATAATAGTTAGGTACATAATTAATTAAAAGTAAATTAAAAAATAATTAAAGTATGAGTTGAGGAGACAGATTCAAAATTATATTATGTTCTGTTCATATAATAAAATCTTTAAAGTAAAACGCGTGTCATTCGTGAGTGCACTCGTAAATAGTAAAACGTTTTTAATTGAACTTTAGAGCTTCTTTTTTGTATACTTACCAATAAATATTATTATTATTGTTATCAAGTAAACACTGTTGAAGAATTGTCATTATCTCCGAACTTTATGCTCATAATAATTATATGTAGGTAGGTAGTTATTTATCATGACTAATTGTTATGTTATCAGTGAGTAATTAATTATTCTTGTCTAAACGTTTGTCTGAATGTTACAAACGTCCGTTTGTACCTACCTACTTATACAAAAACAAAACAAGTATCTAACTGATGATAATCACCATCACTTACAAAGTTGAGGGTAAACAATTGATTAAGAAATACCAACTTTTGTGGCATTACATAGTAACTATTTAGTAATCTGTGGCATGGCATCGGAAATGTTTGATTTTATTAAAGTGTATTTTATTTACGGTAATTTTCATTTTTATATTCCGCTTTACGCTTATCGAATTCAAACGGAAATCTGATATGAATGTAACACAATATCCTACTGTTGTTGGCGAACTGATAAATAGAATACTATTTAACTTGAGTTAGTATGTTAACTTCAGCGTTAACTCTTCATATTCACCGACATTATCATTCATTATTTTACTTTGCAGCCCGGTCCTTTTTTCCTTTTTTTCAATACATAACTTAATTAATGACTGTTCATCAACGGGCGACTTTACAGTGTTGCTCTAACTAACCCACCCTTCTACTGTTAAGCTACGGCTACATTTACCACGCGAATATTTTGTAGAACATTATAGCGACAAACTTAGTTTTGCGAGTGCCCTCTACAACTGCTGCTATGCTAGGAAGGAATGATAAAGATGTTTTAATTTTGATGGAATAAAAATATGTATGTTATATAAGCAGAGTTTCAGCTGTATTTGGTAGTACCACTGGGTGTTTGAACTTAAACATCATGTCGGCGAAATTTGCAGTTCTGCTTAGCGAAGGATTTTCGCAAAGAATACTAGGTAAGTGTCATAAGAAGAAATTCAGAATTTTACGTACAGGTTCGATCCTGCATGGAATATTGCAGTCACTGTAGGGCAATGAGGCTCAATGGCGAAAAAAAGTTGTTGTCAAGTAAGCCTGGCACATCGCCGTAGAGTCGCTCGCCTGTCTGTCGGTTTTTTATAGACATTACTTCGAGGAGTGTGCTCATGAATTACATGAGCTCATACCGCCTTCCCCTTTTACTACCGAACATCCAGACGCACTACAGGCTACAACCCCTACCTGGTTTCTACTCCCAGATTCCGCACTAAACGCTTCTCAACTTCGTTTATCTTGCGGACCGCAAAAGAGTGGAACACTCTCCCTGCGTCTGTGTTTCCCAAAACATACAACCCCAATGTTTCCAAGATTAGAGGGCATCATCTGGGTAAGCTCGCTCCATCGTTGATGGCATCTTGCTCCTAGAGTAAGATTGGTATCAAGAGCGAACCCATAGTAGGTATAATAATAAAAAAGACAGCTCTTGATGTGAACTCTAAAAGGTAGCGACTCGGGGCCCACCAACTTATTATTTTAGGCATATCTTTCCTGTGTTCTACAGGCAATCTATTGTTACCCTGTACGAATCTTCGCGATATCCCACTTATGTACACCCAGCGTTACAATCAGTTTACTTTGCAACTGATGCAAAGTAAATGAAGTCAGGGCTTGGCGCTCCATTAGACGTCGCTCAAGCCAAAGGTCGTCTGGAACTGTCATAGGACACCCCTTTGTAAATATAGGCTGCTAAGTTCCCGTTGTAAAGGAGAATCTGATATCTTATTTGAATTTAGTCTATTTACTTACTAACTGTGTTTGATAAAGAAAAACGAAGCTGGGTTTAAGTTGAGACTTTGTGATATAATGGGGTAGCTTGTTATTTATTTATGGTTATTTATAAGTTTAAACCATTAAATAAGTGAATTTTGTTCAAGTAAATAGCTGCATACTCACATACAAGAAAAATTGATAAATTTTCGATTATCTCAGGATATTATTATCTCTGCAATACTATAACAGTGATAACATCTTTAGTAAGAAATGACACACCCGTCCGGAAACAACGACACTTCCATAAATATTTACGAGATTGTTTGCCCTACTGGATTGGCTGCACTATATACTTGCTTATAAGAGGCTAACAAGCGTCACAGTCTAGAATAAGTAAGTGGTTAAGAAAATATTTCTTTTGCTATGTTTTGGTTTTCTCAACGAAAGACGGGATTTATATAAATTTTGTATTTGCTGTCGTTCCTGATATTTCGGCGGTGTTGCATGCAAGCAACATGATTTTGGCATCTTTCAGGACATTACGATAAAGATTAAATGTTTAACATATTAGCTTTGAACTTAACCATGAGCGACAAGGAAGGATTAGTGAAGCAGATTGTAATGAAACCGACCGTCATTTTACATGTTGATGGAAACGTGTCATCGCTCTCTTTACATGCATGTAGTTATTATATTAAGTGAAGTCATCAAAGTAAATAGCAAACTTATTGTACCAATTTCAGTTTCATCATCATCATTTCAGCCATACGAATAAAATTTAATAAATTAATTAAAAAATGATAAAAAAAAATAAAAATAATAATAATTAGTTTTAATTAATTATAATTAAATTAAAAAATTAAACGAAATAATAAATAATTAATTATAAATTAATAATTAATTTTAATTAATTAATTAAATTAATTTCAGTTTAAAAACTCAAAATTCATACGTATTTCTATAGTCTCTCCAAGCATTTTAACGTAATTTTAACTTAACATTGTACTTAATCGTAAGTACTAATTATATTATAAATGTGAAAGTTTAGATGTTTGGATGTTTGTTACCTACGCAATCACGCCAAACGGATTTGGCTGAAATTTGGAACACAGGCTACTTTTTATCCCGGAAAAATATCACATTCCCGCGAGATAACGTCGTTTACGTCGTGTAGTCCACGCGGGCAAAGCCGCGTTAAAATAATAAATATATATTTATTTCAGAAAAATGGAAAATGAAGTAGGTAGGTATTTAGAAAAAATCGACCCGTCGGAAATCGGAGCTAGTTGTGAGACGGGTCGATTTTTTCTAAATACTTCATTTTCCATTTTTCTGTAATAAAAATTGCATTGTGAATGCAAAAACCTAAAAATTAAAATAACTTGCAATAGTAATTTCATCTTTAGCGATTGCCAAATACCTGGAAAGGTATTTCTTTCGCGTGTGAGGGTAGTAATATCTCCACATTGATGAAATTAACGCTGACTATACAGCGCGTAAGAAGTATTGGATAAATTCGTCGCTTCTCGTAACGACTCCGTAGCTCAGTGGTTAGAGCAGTCGCCCGGAAAGCGAAAGGTCGTGGGTTCGAGTCCCATCGGAGCTAGTTGTGAGACGGGTCGAGTTTTTCTAAATACTTCATTTTCCATTTTTCTGTAATAAAAATTGCATTGTGAATGCAAAAACCTAAAAATTTAAATATATTTATTTATTTGTTTAAGTATTAAACTTTTGTACATAAAACGTAATGTACTTACGTAATATACTTACAAAGCAGACTTAGTACTAAAAGTATTCTCTGCTAGTCGCATAATTTATGACGGAACTTCACTTGATAACAGCGGAAAGTGAAATTAGTGAGAGAAATGAGACAGGGTTTTTGTAGAAGTTTTTTTTTTTGGAAAATCCATGATGTAACGCTTACATTTGGATAGAAATGGGTATTTTCAAATCTTTATAATATCCCAATACCTATCCCGCAGTAAGAGTTAAGTTGCTTAAGGTGGTTCGTTGAGCTCAGTAGCGCCACCAATGGAAATAAATCATTTACGATTTATCAAGGGCTTAGAATAAAAGTTTCGATTATTTCGCGCAAATAAAAGAGTAAAATGCAATTTTTCATTGTTTTTTCAGGGCCTCAAATATGAGCATTAAGTTATGGATGTGTATATTGCTATGTGGCCACTTTTGGCACTATTCACATTTACGACTTATTGCGTAAGTTTTAGTTCTTAAAAGTATATTTATAAAATGAATTTTACTCTTTTATTTGCGCAAAATAACCGAAACTTTTGATCTAAGTCTTTAATAAAGTGTGATTGATTTATTTCCATTACGTGGCGCTACTGAGCTCAACGAACCACCTTAATAGATATTTTTGTTAAATTAACAGCGTCGGCTAACTAAGCCATATAACCCAAAGGCCTATCTCTCTCTTACCACAGAATAATATGCTCTTACTGAGCATAGGTTATTGGGACATTTAGGACCTGCCGCTAGTGAATTGCACCAATGCAAAGTACTGCGTAATATAATCGTATGGAACAAAATCAAGAATCAATAGAAGGCGATAAAACATATATTGAATTTGATAGATAGTGAAATGCTGATTGACATAGACGCTCCCACTCGCTGTCCATCGAAGCCATTCCCGCCATTTTCGCCGCCATTAAAATTTAGATTGTGGCCATCAGTGCTCGTAACCCGTCTTAATGGCCGCCTAATGCGCAAACATTTGCCGGTTCCAGGAGAGCGAGCAGACGAAATGCGAGATCAAAATGAGTGAGGGTATCATCATTTTTATTTTCGATTTTAGGGTAATGTCCGTATCGATGACAGACTGAGTCACCTGCGTTTATACATGAGATTTTTATGATTTTTATTGAAGTCTTTCACTAGATGATTCTAAAAGTAGCAATCTACCTAAATTTGATGCCATTTTTTATTTGTTTATTGCTTGCTATTAATATTTTTATTGTTGCCTCTTAAAGTTTCTTTAGAAAGGAAACAATTACAAGTAATCTATGATGCCATTTTATTGTTAAAAGCTTTCTAGAAACTCATAACACATTTACCTCACAGTCTTTTAATAGACCATGGTAATGGGGAACTAAGGCAGCAGTATTTGTTTTATTATCCTGCTACGTTTGACAATTAGTTCCATCCAAACAGTTTTGGCACCAAAGTTTATGGCGAGGCACTGGATATCTGCGCATGTCCTTGCTTCAGAATTAGATCCAGAGATGAATGTTTTGACGACACTGGTAAGGAATTGTAAATTTTAAGTGTCAAAATATGCGCTGTTGATTTTTGGAATAACAGATGAGTCGTCATAGTTGAGAGTTTTAGGGCAATCAAAAGTTTAAAAGTCTAATCTTTTTTGTACCGAAGCATAGCACTTACCTACGTATGATGCTCTTTCATTTATATTTTTCAAATGGCTATGTGGTATTTTGTTCACGTCATTCTAAACTTTACGTTGCATTAAACAGGTGATAAGCTAATTTTACGCCTTTAACAGGAAGGTCCTAAGGATTCTCCCACTTACCTTATGACTAGATCCAAAACATCTTCTCTGTCGAACACTTTGCAATACAGGTGCAAAATCTTCAGGCAGGAGTACTGCAGGCCAGACCAGCTAAGCTGGGCGGATTTCAGGGCTTCATCCCAAAGGCAGTTCTCGTGTCTCGACAGGCACAACATGCCGTCGCGACCCGTCTCCGTGGGCGGCATTTAATGGTAGGCCTTTGACTAGGTCTTCAGTTGATAGGCTGATTTCAGCATTAGCACAAGAAAGTTTTTTGGTCACTTCACTATTATCTTTAACCACTGTTGGTTTCAGATATTTGATTTCAGTAGTGTTAATGGAATCGTTTCTAGACACTGTTTATGTTACAAGCTACAAGTCACTTTAAAGATTGTTTATATTAGTAATATTGCGGCTATTTTCAACGTAATTTGAATGTGTTATTGTTGTGTTCGTGAAGGAAAATGGAATCGACTTGTCATGTGATGTGGTAAAGAAATAATAATACTAGCAATTGGTTTAGCCCGTACTTTGTACTGTAACGATGATTTGACCAATATATTCTTTTCTACAAAACGATAACTATTAAGTTCGAAATGACAATAATGGTTAGACAAAACATTAGATTACTGTTGGCGTTTGCTAGTCACACCCAGGCAACACTAGTTACCTAGTTACGTTGTTGACTGTCAGTTGCATAAAATTTGAAAAAACTGTAAATATAATTTATCTGCAAACTACACCATCTCGTATTTCTTCCACGCTCTGCTTGACTATTACAAGAGGTTATGGCCCTCACAAAATTCTCCATCCCAAAATTAAACGGAATTGAAGATTATTCATCATGGAAGTTCGCCGTGAAAATGCTTCTTTTACGAGAAAAACTTTTCTCATACACGTCGAGTACACCCGATGCAAAGGACTCTCCTGGAATCCAGAAAGACGAAGAAGCGCTAGCTACCATATGCCTTCACATTGAGCCGCACCTATACCCATACGTGCAGGAGGCCAAATCAGCGAAGCAAGCATGGGAAGCCCTAGCTGCTGTATTCGAGGACAAGGGATTCAATCGGAAGATAAGTCTTTTGAATTCGCTTTTAGATGAAAGATTGGATAGACATTTAAATATGCATGAGTACATTGCCGCAATTATGAGTCACACTCAGAAACTGAGAGAGATCGACCATAGCGTTGATGATGAACTAGTAGCTGTTATTCTTCTGAGAGATCTACCAGATGAGTATAAGCCCATGCGAATGGCTTTGGAACACTCAGGTATGAAGATTACATCACAGAATGTGCGACAGAAGTTGCTACAGGAAGAGTCGAGCAAAGGCAGTACATCCAATTCTACGAGCGATTCGGCGTTAGCAGCTAAAGCAAATGCTAAAGATAAAAAGAAGAAGCAATTAATGAATCCAAAACCTGTCAAATGTTTCAAATGCGGTGAGAAAGGACATAAGAAACCTCAATGTCCACTCCTTTCAGGACAGAAGAATGGCGACATCGGTTTAATCACCTCATTAAGCGTTCGTGATACATTCAACTCTGAATCCTGGTATATTGATAGTGGAGCATCGAATCATATGTCATTTCAGAAGCATTGGTTTAGAGACATTAAGGTTTATAATGGTGATAAGAGCTTTGATGTAACTTGTGCAAACAATGATAAGATTTCAAGCGAGGGAACAGGTAACATTATGGTCAGATTGAAAGGTGAGTTGCTGCCCATAAGGGATGTTACGTATGTACCTGGTTTGAGGGTAAATCTTTTGTCTGTATCTAAGTTAGTTGAGAGAAGATGGAAAGTAGTTTTTAATGCAGATGGATGTAATCTGTTTCACAAATCGGTAGGTCACATTTCGAGTAAGCTTGTAGCTACTGCAAGTAAGGTCTCAGGCATCTATAAACTTGATGATTGTTTTCCTGTTGTAGATGAGGCGTTAACTACAGTCCAAGCTGGGAACTCGTTGAAATTGTGGCATAGGCGGCTTGGTCACGTAAATGAAAGAGATTTACGTAAGCTTCCTGGTCTCGATTTTGGAAAGAGCGTAATGGAACCTTGTGTTGACTGCATTAAGGGTAAGTCACACAGATTACCTTTTCCAGTAGGTGAAGCAGAAAGAGCAACTGAAAAGTTAGGATTGGTACACATGGACATCTGTGGTCCAATGTCGGAATGTTTATACAATGGATCTCGTTACATGCTGGTCATAGTAGATGATTTTACAAGGAAAATGTTTGCATATTTTCTCAGGTCAAAATCTGAAAGCTTGAAATACTTCAAGGACTTTGTGACACATGTGGAGAACGAGACAGGCTTGAAACTCAAGACGGTACGAACGGACAATGGAACAGAATTTGTCAATCAACAATTTAAACAATATCTTCGTAGTAAGGGAATTAAACATCAATTGACAGTACCTTACTCTCCAGAACAAAATGGCGTTGCAGAGCGAGCTAACCGAACGATTGTGGAGATGGCTCGGACTATGCTGGGAGATAGTCTAAGTAAAAGTTATTGGGCAGAAGCCTGTAATACTGCGGTTTACACAAAAAATAGACTACCACATTCTGCTAACCAGGGGAAGATTCCGGAGGAGCTTTGGACGAATAAAGCTCAGACTGTCAGTCACTTTAGAGTATTTGGATCGATTGCCTACGCGCATATACCAAAAGAAACTCGAAAGAAGTGGGATAAGAAAGCCAAAGAATATCGATTCGTGGGATATTGCACGGAAACGAAAGGTTACCGCTTGGCAGATATGAAAAATCCACGAAACATCACAAAAGCAAGAGACGTTGTATTTATAGAGGATACAGGTGGAATCAGCGACACTCGGAGAAATGTGACACCCAAAGAGCTGTCTGGACGACAGGACTCTGAAGTTTTATGGGAGATTGCACGTGAGAAACCAGCTGAACCTGAACCTGTCTCACACTCGGAAATATCATCTTCTATTAACGCAGAGCTGAATGACGATCAAAGTGAAACAAATTCAGAGCCTGCAGAAGCGCAGCTGAGATATCCTTTAAGGAACAGATTGCGAGATCAAGAGGATTTGGTCTGTCTCGTCACTGAGGAACCGCGTAGTGTTCAAGAAGCTCTGAACAGCAAAGATAAGATGGAGTGGAGAGAAGCCATGCAAAAGGAAATGGACTCTATGTACGAAAACAAAGTCTGGAAGCTTGTGGACAAACCATCTGGAGCCAAAGTAGTTGGAAGTAAGTGGATATTCAAGTACAAGTTTGATACTGAAGGGAATACGTCCTACAAGGCTCGACTTGTGGCAAAAGGTTTCACACAGTCTTATGGAGTTGACTACTTCGAGACATATTCGCCAGTTGCGAGAAGATCAACAATAAGATTACTGCTTTCATTGGCTGTTCACAAACATCTGGAAATCGATCACTTCGATGTGAACACAGCTTTTTTGAACGGTGAGTTACATGAAAAAGTTTACATGCAACAACCAGAAGGCTATACAAAAGATGATAAAAAGGTTTGTTTATTGTTGAAGGCGATTTATGGTCTCAAACAAGCGTCACGTTCTTGGAACGAAAAAGTAAATGAAGTGTTGTTGTCACTGTCATTTAAACGATCAAGTTATGACACATGTCTTTATTATAAAGACAATGTTTACATAATTTTGTATGTCGATGATTTTCTAATATTTTATGATAAAACTGAGAAGAAAAATCAGCTTTTAGAAAGTCTGAGGGAGAATTTTAAGATCAAAGATTATTAGGCAAGGCACGGCAAATTCTCGGAATGGAGCTAAACAGAGAAAATGGTGCATTGCGAGTTTCACTTAGTAAGTTTACTAAGAAACTGTTGGCGGATTTTGGTCTGGCGGATTGCAAACCAGCGAAGACTCCAATGGAGTTAGATCTTCACACGGTGTTGGCTGAAGGGGAAGGAAGTGATGTGTTGGATCACCCAAACCGGCTCAGATACCAGTCACTGATAGGAGCGCTAAACTATCTTGCATGTAATACTCGTCCAGACATTTCGGCTGCAGTAAGTTTCTTATCTCAATATAATTCGTGTTGTCATCAGGTCCACATGAAGGCGGCCAAAAGGGTGCTACGTTACCTTAAAGGAACGATAGAGTACGGCTTGATATTTAGAGCGAGCAACTCTATGAACGTTTCTGGCTACGTAGACGCGGATTGGGGCGGAAACGTGAAAGACAGGAAGTCATTTTCAGGATACAATTTTAAGGTTGGTGGAAATCCAGTTTCTTGGGAGTGCAAGAAACAAAACTGCGTAGCATTATCGTCTACAGAGGCGGAATATATAGCGCTGTCGGAGGCTTGCAAGCAGGCTACTTACTTGCGAAGTTTTCTTGCTTCTCTTTTACAAGTGTCGGCGCAACCCGTATCTTTGTACATAGACAACCAGAGTGCGATAAAGCTTGCGCAAAACCCAATTGCACACAGACGGACGAAGCATATCGACATAAGGTTCCATTATGTTCGTCAATGTATCGAGGACTCAACTGTTCAGTTACAGTATGTGCCTACTGAGGACAACGTAGCTGACGTTCTGACCAAACCGTTGGGACGTATAAAGTTTGAGAAATGTGTTTCGGCCTTAGGTTTAACATAGCATGACTGGGTGTCAGTATGAGTGCTTGGATGTTGTGTTAGCTGTTGTGTGATGCATGGATGGTGAGATGATGCTCGTTTGAGGGGAAGTGTTGGCGTTTGCTAGTCACACCCAGGCAACACTAGTTACCTAGTTACGTTGTTGACTGTCAGTTGCATAAAATTTGAAAAAACTGTAAATATAATTTATCTGCAAACTACACCATCTCGTATTTCTTCCACGCTCTGCTTGACTATTACAAGAATTACCAAGTAATTAAAAAACAAAGAGGTACATGCACGTTTGACGAAAAGGCGTGCAAAAACAATTCACTAGAATTAACAGACTAATTGAATAAATACTAACAGGAAATTTGGTCATTGTTCGAACAAGGAAAGCCACTCTGTGCTATAGTTGTGTGTGAGTGGTTGCAAGACCTGGAAAGGAAGTCCTAATTTAAACAATTCGTAGCGACCATTGCCTCCATTATGTTCACTTTGGAGATAGAAACCCACAACTATATCATCTTGGTCATTGACAAATTATGGCTCTTAGAGACGTATGAAATTAATTTTAACAACCAATTATCAAAACATTTTGACCTAGTTGATGGTCTCCGTATCTTTACATCTAGTCTTATCGGACAACGAGAATTACTTAAAACTGTGAATTTCAATATTTTCGAGGTAAATTTACAATGACGAATGCTTTATTGAAATAACACATTGGTGATATCAAACAAATAAAAAATAATAATATTGAAATAAGGGCAACAAACGGTGGCAAACGGGACTGTTCCAATCCCATGTTTAATCTAAATGCATTGTTTTAAGTTACCTATCTCTTTACTACTGGGACTTAAAAGGTTCTTCAGATGTTTGATAACGTTCATGGATTTTAAGTATAGTATTATATGATCTGAGATTTTAAGTGACTCAAAAGGTTCTTATGAGTAAGCACATTTGATTGGGCACAATGTGTTTACTTTTTCAAGGTGGTTAACTTTAGGAATTATCAAATGGAATCGTTCCAGGATCTTAACTTTAACTACAGAAAAAAAAACTGTTATTTATTTGTAAAATTCAGTGACTCCGATGGAAGAAACAATCCGATCCTTTTTGTCGAGTTCATCAAAGATGGATCAAACTAAAATCTTACTTTCAAAATAGTCGTAGATACTTACATACAACTATTAAACGGTTGATGGTAATAGTGATACCAAAATCAGTAGTCAAAGAAAGACCAAAAATCTTTTGTAGCATGATATCAACCAAGTGCAAGTAAATATTTGGAATGCACGAGATAAAAACAACCGAACGTTGGTAAAGCAAGGTGAAGTTTAGATAACTACGAATATTCTGGTAGCGGGAAAGCGATGTATTTTAAAATTTTAAGACTGGTCGTTAAAGAGTACTAACTTTCATGGAGGTAGTTACTAGCTAACCCATCATTTTATTGCATGCTCTACATTTATTGCGATTCTGACATACGATAGTGATTGAAGAGCACTTCTATGGCCCTCGTGTTGTTTGTTGAGTAAACAGTTTTTTATATGAGGTTTTATTTATATTTTTCCTGCTTCTATCCCATTTATTACATTACAGTCCTTGTAGCGTCTAGGTACTTTTGAAAATTAAACTCCTTGTTACTTAGTTCGATAATTGTTTCTTGTCGCAAGCAAGTCAGTAGTTACCACGCCACTTGGTGCAATCTACCTAATTTTTTCTTATTCTAAAGAGCCCCAAAGACTTTCAGTCCGCCTGCAGGCCTGTCAGTTCCCCACACACTAACAGTTTTACATACAAAAAGCTAATGTCAGTCGGCCTGTTTGATCGAGCACTGCAGACGGGAGAAGCAGAAGGGACAATTTTGTTCCTCAGCCTGTGAATCCATTTCTAGACAAAAATTATGTTCATGGTAGGTATCAATTTAAAGGTCTTGGGACGGTTATTTGCCGATAATTCAAATTTCTGTCATTTTGCTCCACCACTCAACTATCATCGTTATCCTATATCATTATCATATATTAATATTTGCAATTCCCGGGAGCGGGGAGACATTCTAATGGTCATTATTGGTCATTCATCTATACAATCTAAGTATACAAATAAATAAAATTGGAGTGTCTGTTTGTAATATTAAAATAACCGCTTTTTAGTACATGTATATGATTATATATAAGTACGGTACATATACTTACCAAAATATTTTTTTTTTCAATTTTTGTCTGTCTGTCTGTCTGTCGGTCTGTCGGTCTGTCAGTCTGTCTGTCTGTCTGACTTTCTCTGGCAGGTAGCTTATGTAATAAGGAGTAACTTAGGCTACTTTTTATCCCGATATTCCCACGGGAACGAGAACCACGCGGGTGAAACCGCGGGCGGCCGCTAGTTTATCATAAATTAGTAGGTAGGTACCTAGTACCTACCTACCTACCTATGTAATTTCATTTCTTCTGTGAAACATAATGAAAAGCCTCTAAAAAGCCACTCTGAAAAAATAAGAAGAACATTTTCTCAGACACATAAACTGGTAGAATATGGAATTAAATATTAATTTAAAAATCAACGGTAGAATGTGGAATAGAAACCGGTTAAATGTGGAAAAATTATTCACCGTTTAAAAAATCGCCGGTAGAAAAATTTCAAGAAGAATATACCTAGTCGATTTCGATTTAGGGTGTCAAAAAATATAGTATCAACATAAAAATATAGTAGCCTTTAATATGTACTCAATATACATAGGTACAACTCGTGAGGTCTCTGAACGCTTTCTTTCAGGCACAAGAATGAAATGACGACAGTGATGATGTCTGTTTAATCATGGTCAAAATATAGTAGACTAGCGGCCGCCCGCGGTTTCACCCGCTTGTTTCCCGTTCCCGTGGGAATATCGGGATAAAAAGTACATATTAACCTTCCTCTTGAATCACTCTATCTATTAAAAAAAAACGCATCAAAATCCGTTGCGTAGTTTCAAAGATTTAAGCATACAAAGGGACATAGGGGCAGAGAAAGCGACTTTGTTTTATACTATGTAGTGATTTAGCACTATATATTTTTCCAACAGTATATAGTAGCATGACCCAAAATATAGTAGGCTACTATACTATATAGTAGTTTTGGCAACCCTAGACCCACCTAACTGCCATAATACCTACATCGCTACATCAATGACCATGCCCACATTGAGTTTATCCTGTAAGAGCTTATTATTCATTTTAATTACCTAACTCCCCTGTCAAATTATTTGTCATCATAAATGATGTTATTTAATTTAACATCATGAAGTTATGGATGCTGAATGAATAGAATAGCGCTACTAATGGAATATGATATGGCGGTTGACAGGAAAAGATAAGCTCTTGTCAGTAGCCTATTGTCTTCCTTCAGCTTCTGTGATTGGATTTAGCTTTAATTAAATACATAGTGTATAAAGTAAGTAAATCTGTTTGTTAGTTATCATTTTACGTTAGAAGTAGGTAAGTAGCTGAATTAATTTCAATTAAGTACTAGGTAGGTATGTAACATTGGTTTTGGAGAAGGCAGTTTTTTGTCGCACACATAATATGTTATGTATCATGGTTTTCTATATACTCTACAGGAGAACCAATACAAGTTCCAGTTATAAATAAGAAAAAATATTATTTTGCTAAGAAATAAATAGTGTTAGTACCTACCTACCTATCTATAGCTATAAATGTGCACGATTGACGCAAATTTCTAGTCGCAGATTAAGATTACCTTATGTGGTGTTGGTGTGTGTGGTGTAGTGTACCGCCAATATGGAAAGCAGTTTTAATGATGTAAGCTACGATATACACCGGTAATTGGCTTATATAAATAGGATTGCCACCTTGCCACCCGTACTAGGTATATATAGTATCGTACTATATTTCAGTCATTTGTACTAAAAATAAAATAGTACGAAAAATACTATTTGACCGCATGGCTAGAATGAAGCAAAGCGCACCCAATAGCTAGAATGGGGTGTTTCAATTTAGTATCGAATAGCAAGTGGGTACTTACTTACTTACACGTTAAAAATATTTTAGGGAGGCATCGCTAGGTAGGTACTATTGATGTAACGAATATTCAATTGTAAACGAATTCAATTGTAACGAAATTGATGTAACGAATATTAATTTTTAAAATTGACCCAGGGAATAATTGCTCTGACGAAGTAAATAGTGCTCTCTCAAAGGTCGCACATTGGTTTAACATTAATAACTTGTCTTTAAACCCTAAAAAAACAAATTGTGTCAAATTCTCACTACCAAATGTAAGGAAGGTTGATTTAAGTATTAGTTTGAATGCAGATGCAGTCGAATTAGTTGACAGCACGAAATTTCTTGGTATTACCTTAGATTCACGACTACAATGGGATCCACATATTGAGGCCTTGTCGAGTAGACTCAGTTCAGCTGCTTTTGCAGGAAAAAAGATAAGGCTATTAACTGATATTGAAACGGCAAGACTTGTTTACTTTAGTTATTTTCATAGTGTAATGTCCTATGGCGTGTTGTTGTGGGGCTCAGCAGCCAATATTGGAAATATTTTTGTACTTCAAAAAAGAGCGGTAGGGTGATTACGCCAAACGTCGCCCCCCCCCCCCCCCCAAACCTCGGCCGTCTGCACATTTTCAAATTGCGTTCATTCAAAAGGTACTTAAATGGAAATTTTTCCACTCGAATTGTAACCTTAGTTCATACTCTATACGTACAAACGGTTACTATCCGATTACGTCTCTCGCTCTTCGTACACTGAGCGTCAGTAGCGATCCCGTCGTTGAAGCGCTAGGTTCATTGTGAAAGTAGCTAACTTGCTGTGAATACCCACGCATCGGGGATTGATATTACACCTATAAGGCGTTTCTTTTTTTTTGCTTTAAGCTTTGATATCACTAATACGTAAATTTTACTATATTTTAAGATAGTTTTTTAACGTTTTGTATAATTGGATTATGAGAAAAATAGGGGGCCGCCATTAGAATATCAGTTTTGACTTAAACCCCTATACTCGGCCGGGCCGACTTAAAGTAAATACAGTCTGTTTTATAAATTAAAATTCTACTAATCACATTGGCTGAATAGGAGAATTCGCAAAGCCTTAAGGTAAATAAATCCATTTTACGTTTAATAGCCAAATACCGGCCGGGGTGATATTAGTTTAATCACGAGATATAAGGTACACTAAACTGGGGCCGACTTTAGAAATATTAAAGGTCATAATGTCGGCCATCCTCAAATTCGACCGCCACTATACAGGAGGATTACTTTTGTGTTTACCACAGCATAAAAAAAACTATAAACCTTTATTTTTATTTTATCTGACTTATTTTATCATTCTTAAATACTATTAGGAAGACGTCATAGTTATTTTATCATTCTTAAATACTATAACGATGACGTGAAAGTTTAACAAACAATCACTGTTGATATACCTTAGTATTTTTTTAACCTCTTTGATTATTAAATTCTGTTTTAAATTTAAATTTTTATGACATAAGTACTTACTTAGTTATTTACTTTTATTTAATTTTATTGTGATGTTTAACTTTGTTATTTAACTATAGGTACCTAATTTAATTATACTAACATTGTTAAAGTGTAAAAAACAACAAAAACAAAATATGTAAGTATACTTACTTAAAAAAATAAATCATGTTAATATTTTTCATTGTCTTAATTTGAAACACCCTATACCCGGCCGACATTTGGGAAAAACGCGACCGACTATAGGCAGTAAACGGCCGACGTTAGGGTTTTTTCGTTCTCGACGCATTAGTACCTTAATACTTTTTTCTTATAGTAGAGAAGTCAACCTTATGCCTAGAAACATAAAAGAGATTTATCAACCTGTCTCAAAACGCATCACAAGCTATCTTTAGTTCCAAATTGATGGAGCCAGAGCGATCCAAAGTGAGAAAATCCGTAAGGGGGTCGACGTTTAGCGTATTCACCCTACGCGCCATTTACAGCCTCCGCCGCCGCGATTCATTAAAAGTTTTGTTTAAAGAAATTAATATACTAACCTTAGCAGGGCAATACATCTACGACAATATATTATATGTTAGGAAACATCTTGACTCATTCACTAAGAATAGTGATATTCATAATTTTAACACAAGAAATAAAAATAAGCTTGCCGTTCCAAGATTTCGACTTGAAAAAAGTAGAGGCTCTTTTTTGGGAAAAGGCATAGCATTCTTTAATAAAGTTCCACAAGAAGTAATCGAGCTGCCTTTGAATAAATTTAAAAAACATGTTAAGGCGCTACTCGGAAAAAGTATGGACTATTTGATATAAAACTATAGGACGGTTAGAGAATTGTTATAAATCTGGTAATAAGATATATATTTCTTCATACCTTTATCAAGAATCGTATAGTTTCAGAAACACGATTTTATGATTTTGGCTCGACACTTTTTATTTTCGAAAATACCTCTAAAAAATAAGAAATATCAAGATTATTCTTAAATGGGGTAACATATACTATTGAAAATTGGTTTAATTAGTGGACACGAATAATATTTAGGATCGTATAGAAGCATTTTTTAAAAATCGCTATAGTTTTTGAATACGAAGTGATTTTGTGTTTTTTTTGCGTAATCGGCAAAATCGGTCTCGCTCCCGCGCGCGTCGTTTTCTCGTTGCTATCTCTCGCTTTAGCATAATTTTTCCGAGTATCGCCTTAAAAAGACGCTCTTAAGCAAAGGCTATTACAAAGTAGAAGATTAGGTATTTAAATGATCATAACGCATGGTTGTCATAATTATAGTAAGTAACACTAACAATGTATCAAAGGAAAATGTTCCTATACTTAAGTATGCGAAAACTTTCCTTCAGCATTAGCTTTTTGTCTAAATTTTATTATTGTACCATTTTGTCTAGCAACGACATAATTATTTTGTAAATGCGTTGCTTCTGTTAAAGCTGATGAGTTTTTTTCGCCTGTTTTTCTTGTCAGTTAAAAGATGTCCATAACAGGTGGTAGGTAAAAAAATGTTGGACGATTCATAAGCATTAATTTTATTTAATCTATATGAATAAAAATTTATTGACTTTGACTTTGACTTGATTCGCATTCGCATCCGCGAATATTCGCTTATTTCTTGATATTGGCATTCGCATTCGTATTCGCTAACACTGTGCGAATATTTTGCGAATATGAACGTAAGAAAAATATCAATTTTTCAGAAGTCGGTTGGGGTTTTTTTTGTGGATTCGTAAATTCATTAAGACTCCTGGACTTCCAAAAACGCTGTAATAATAGGTCTTTACATATGAAATTGCCGTTTTTTTCTTTTGTACATAAAACTTAACAACTTTTATAATATTAGAAATATATAATTTCTTTAATATTGCGTTACATTAAGACCGTATCGAGCAACTTTTGATAATTTAATAACCACGATATTTGATTATTTACATAGAAAAAACTTATTCCGAAAGTTACGACTATTTTTGTTTCCAGAATTTCGTACTTTATTAGTTGTAACTTAGTGAAAAAAAAATTTTTTCTCTTAACGAATGTGTCATTTAGTAGTTAAAATGTCCATAAATACGTGTGAAAAAATTTGTAAATTTACATAATATTAGTCGTTAAATAATAACAAAAACGTTAGTATGGAAAAAAAATAATTACAGAAATCTCCATACAAAACGGCAATTTCATAGGTAAAGACCTATTATATAAAAATTGCTGTTCCATCTAGAAAGACACTCTTGTTTAATCTTGAGACTTGCCTTTTCTATATTCTTCTCGTCTTGAGTAGAATTCGAGTGATGAAATGGTGTTTTGATCTTTGTACATTTTGTAAGGCGGCTGTGACAGTTTATTGAGAGCTTTGAGCCTTTCTTTGAATACGTTTTGAATCTTGTGTGAAACATTCGCATTCGTATTCGCATTCGCGAATATCAGCGGCAGATCTTCGCAACCGCATTCGCATTCTCGAATGTTCAAAAATTTACATTCGTTACATCACTAGTAGGTACTATTTTTTTCCTAAATATCCCAAGCTCCCAAACAAGTACTGTATTTTTTGTGGAAAGTACATAGGTAGGTCTATAGTTTTTCAATAAAAAAGTGGCAGCCCTACTCATAAATAAATAATAAGGTTTGAGTTTTGCTATTTTTATTTAATGTGGATTTAATTAAAATAACTTACTTGATATTATGCATTTTTCTCTTTACTTGTAATAGTTGTAATGACTAGCATTTAAAGAAGGTACCTAGGTCGCCCATAGCAATGATTCTAGAGCACTAGAGGTCCAGCCCAGACCTAAAAAAAAAATAACTCTACGTAAGTAGGTATTCCATGGGTATTCCTATTTGCCTACTACGCCAAGCAAGATGCACTATGCCAGCGTGCCTGCATTTCAACTTTTTCATCAATTGTGGAGTGAATATTTTGATAAGAGATCGACAGAAAAGGGTATACTTATGGTACAAAACTATCCAACCACACCCATTATGTTCCCCTTGGATTGACTGTCCCCTTAGCAGAAATGATGTCTTCGTTCCGGCCACATTCCGCTGAACAAGTACGCATACATGATGAGAAAGGTTCCATATCCCAACTGTGCAAGGTGTGGTATTCCTGAAGATACGTATCATGTTGTGGTGGAATGTGCACGGGGTGAGGACGTAAAGCTGCGTCCAGACTTGTGTCATGACATCGGACCGGACTCCGTGTCATCGTACAAGACTTGTTACGCTCAATGTGGACGGTCTAGGTTGTGCTGCCGTAACATTTTGGCGTGTCAGAACCAGAACACCGTGTCTTTATCATGCATCGCTAGTTTTGTTGGGCATGCGCTGTGGTAATACTGTATCAAAGAAACAGTGTATTATAAAGACACGGTGTTCAGACACGCCAAAATGTTACAAGTGTAGACGCATGGTGTCAATCGAACAAGATTGCGTGGCAAGGCACCAGAACTGCTGAGTTCAAAGATGGAATAAAAAATAAAGATTATAAGTATTTAATACCTACTAGCTGTGCCCCCGACTTCGTCCGCGTGGAATTGTGACTTTCAGCAGCATTTTAAATTTTTAAGGCTAATTATTTTGCATATACTTTTGACGACCGATTTGGCGCAGGGGTAGGTTACCCACCTTCTGCGCCAGTGGTCTCGGGTTTGATTCCCGAACAAGACAAATATTTGTGTGCATGAACATGTCTATTTGTCTTGGTCTGGGTGTTTTCTATGTATATTAAGTATGTATTTACAAACAATAGTTTTCCATGATACAGTTTCGTAATGAAATTAAAATGGGCTTAGATAATTGGTGTGAGTAAGAAGTTATTTATTTATTTATTAGTTATTTATATACACTTTAGGCCGTCCGGGTGTGGCAAAGGGGGTGCATAAAATAACACTAACTTTTTTTTTCAAAAAGTGAAAATATCATAGCTTTCGAAAAAAGATCTAAGACGAAAAAACAAAAAGTTATATTTTTTTTGGAAAAAAAAAAAAAACTGCCGCTTCGCCGGCCGCTGCCTTCGCTCGCTCGGCTCGCGCTGCGTTTTGGTCACAGTTCTAACTTAACCTAACCTAAAACGACTGTTAGGATTTCTTGGGCTCGGGGGGCGGCGGCGGGGGGCTTAGCCCCCCGAGCCCTCTTGGTGGGGGGGCTGCGGCCCTGTCCCCCTGCTCCTCGTTTTCGAGATATTGACATTTTTATAAAATAATCATCTTCTGTACTTGTATTTATTCTGTGATGCCGGCACATGTCACGACCTGATCCATTCCTATCCCGTGTCTGTATCTGTGTCATCTGGCGTACTTCGACGCGTGTCATAAACACAAGTGTGGACGTCTCCTTGACACGCGGACAATTGCGAAATCCTTTGATAAAAACCGACTCTCGATGGATCGGCTCGTAACACGTAACATCGATGCGTAACAGCACACAGACCAGCGTCCACACTGCACCTTCGTAACTCCGTAGTCTCCGTACATTGTCCGTACATTTATCTGTGTCAAACAGTTTCTTACAGTGTTCGGAATGGATTTGAAGCTTGTAACATGTACGCGAACTTGTTCGCGTGTCAAAAGACGTCCACATTATCCGTTCTGACACGCGTGTCTGACACGGTACGGGGTAATGTGCGGCGAAATGTTACAAGTCTGGACGCATCTTAAAGGAACTTGTTTTTGGAAAAAAATAGTAGATTGTACAACAAGTGCATAAAACGTACCATTTTACCCGAGACGTATATATCCACCCGAGCCGCAGGCGAGGGCGGATAGTCAATTCGAGGGTAAAATGGGTTTTATGTACGAGTTATACACTCTGCTTTTCACTTCGAGTGTAAGGAAAATAAATAACAATATTGCAAAAAAGAAAAAATAAAGACTTCGCCATATTGGCGGGAAGACTTTCTTTTTCTTTTTTTTATACGTGGCATTGGCAGCACAGTGTCTTTAGCATAGATCGTAGTCCATAATGCTCTTGAAATACTTATTTCTTAGAAAACTCATTAATTTTGCCTAGTTTTATTAATTTAGTAATTTAACATGGATTATGTACATAATTTAAGAAACAGAATGAAATATGTTAGTTATTAATAAAGTTTTTTAAAGTTTAATTGCGTGTGTGACTGTTTACCTGACGACCTTTGTCTTAGAGTCTGAGACTTAGACGAAGATTTTACTTTATGCACTAGAGCATAAAAAGCGATTTTATGCAGCCTATACCCAACATAAACACGAACTTTACGAGCATGAGAAGTGAAAATAAATAACTTCTTACATTCACACCAATTATCTAAGCCCATTTTAATTTCATTACGAAACTGTATCATGGAAAACTTGATAACGAATAAATATATACTTTAATACTTTTTGTTTGTAAATACATACTTAATATACATAGAAAACACCCAGACCAAGACAAATAGACATGTTCATGCACACAAATATTTGTCTTGTTCGGGAATCGAACCCGAGACCACTGACGCAGAAGGTGGGTAGCCTACCCCTGCGCCAAATCGGTCGTCAAAAGTATATGCAAAATAATTAGCCTTAAAAATTTAAAATGCTGCTGAAAGTCACAATTCCACGCGGACGAAGTCGGGGGCACAGCTAGTAGGTATTAAATACTTATAATCTTTATTTTTTATTCCATCTTTGAACTCAGCAGTTCTGGTGCCTTGCCACGCAGTCTTGTTCGATTGACACCATGCGTCTACACTTGTAACATTTTGGCGTGTCTGAACACCGTGTCTTTATAATACATTGTCTCTTTGATACAGTATTACCACAGCGCATGCCCAACAAAACTAGCGATGCATGATAAAGACACGGTGTTCTGGTTCTGACACGCCAAAATGTTACGGCAGCACAACCTAGACCGTCCACATTGAGCGTAACAAGTCTTGTACGATGACACGGAGTCCGGTCCGATGTCATGACACAAGTCTGGACGCAGCTTAAGGAAATTGTATTTTGGAACTAAGTTAAAAACTATCGGCTACTGTAATTTAATCTAGCAACACCTTTATCTGACAACGCCAAAAAAATATACAAAATTGTTAAAATTTGTTTAAAGAGTAAGTACCTAGAACAATTAAGGAAAATGTAATTGAGCGACATATTCACTCAGTGACCAGCAAGCTCGTTAAATAAAGGTTAAAAAAAAACTTTTTCATCCCTCTCTAAGATTATTTTTTTCGCGAAAAATGGTAAGTATAGGTTACCTTTAGTCTTTATTCTAATGGTAGGTTGTTTAAGATTAGACGCTTAGCGCGATAAAAATAAAAGACATACCTACAAACTTAGATACGCTTTGAAATAAAAGTATTGTTTTCAAACTGGCGTGAAATTTCGTCGCTCTCTTGTTAGTTCATACTTGTAAAACTCTTTTTCACACTTATGCTCTGAAATGTTAATATTATATTTGAGAAAAGAATGCAGTACGTGGCACTTTTCCGAGGTAAACATTCTAAATTTGAAAATCACTGCAGTAATGAATTTCAGTACTTACTTACTGCACTAATATCAGTGCAGTAAGTAAGTACTGAAATTCATTACTGCAGTGATTTTCAAATTTAGAATGTTTACTTCGGAAAAGGTATTACCCAAAGATATTATTACCAAATTTTTTCTTTATTTTTTCTTTCGTTATTCCTGTGTATAAAAACAGAAAAAGCAAAGGGACATTTGCACAATACAGCCACATTATTATTATATTATATAGGTAATTATTATATCATAATTAGGTTAACTTTTTTTTAAATACGGTGCGCACAGAGTATATTACTTCGTATTGTACCACAAGCGCTATGTACCCTTAGCACGAACATCAATCGAAAAAACAAAATGAGATTTATCATAGACAAAATATCCTTTACTAGTAATTTTGTATGGGAAATATGTACAGCGCCATCTACCACCCAGAAGCGGGTATTGAAGTTGCGCATTTTAGTAGCAAGTAGTAAGTATCAATAGGCTGTATGACCGTTCCACTTGGCCTCACAAACCAATAATAAAAAAACGGCGGGAATGATTTTCAGCGGTTGATTTGATATCAGTACAGTTTATTTATATTGTGTAATAAATTATCAAAATGAGTTCTGCCAATGAAACATATACAGACATTGTATGTGTACCTACTCCACCAAATTTGAGAGCAGAAGCAAAATGAATTACAGAAAACTTACTGCCAGCAAAATCAAAAGAAAGATATATGAAAACCTACGATCTGATTTGGAAAAGTGAAAAAAGGAGCATACGTTTTCGGAATCAGTGTTGTTGGCGTATTTTAATGATACATCATTAAAATAATATTATTATGGGCGATTTATACATAAGTGTGCCCGGGAAAACAATAACATTTACACTTAATAATAGCCCGAACATGTGTCATATAATTTTAATAAATTTTACTTAGTTAAACAGTTTTTTATTTCCTCGCATTTCTTGCGAAAAGCACTATACAAGCCTTGTACGGTAAGCAAATTACCTTGCCTCGAATGATTAAAGCCCTCGCCTGCGGCTCGTGCTTCAAACCATCCTCGACAATGTAATTTCTTACTTACCTGTCCTCGGCTGTAATGTACTATAATAAAATATTTTTTATTGTTCTTTTTTCAAAGATTCATTACCTACTTATTGAATACTCCTCGGTCGTCGAACCACAGAGCGAGCAATTTATCCGCGACATAGAGCAATAAAAATGTCGACGCACCACTAACACTAACGTAGAGATTCGTCTCGTAGACAGACACTACGTGTTTCACTTCGTAATTTCACATACCTACCACCTCTTTCATTCAAGAAATAAATGTCACGGTATGTTTGTCATGTTAAAAGACAAACGACTAAGTATGCTTAAAAAAATAAACACGCGATTTTTTATTGCGGACATTACAAATGAGTTATAGATCTAATATATCTGGAAATAGCCATTGTTTCAGAAACAACGTAAAAATTAGAAATAGAATTTTAATTTCTAATAGGTACGAGATAAAACTTGATAGTAGGTAACTGTCGCAAAACAGCTGCGGTTCTCATTTATAATCTATATATTAGCGATAAGATAATCATGACACCTTAGATTGATATGATAAGGGTTACCATAATTGTCCTGAAGTTCCAGGACAAATCAGAACACATTCTCAACGGGTAATAGGAAAAAAATTTTTGGACAATTCAAAAGTATTTAATTTTTTAAATCTATTTGAATAAAAAGTTTTTGACTTTGACTTTGACATATTTTGACTTGTTCATTAATAAGCAATTAAATTATCTGAATATTATATCCGTACCTATATTGAAAATCTTTTAGCACAAGCTCAGATGATTGATGACGATGATATTGTGATAAAGGAATTTAAATTCTCTTGAATTAGTCACAACTTCCATTTTTTATTTATATTACTTGCTACTTTTAAGAACATGACTAACGTCGATGAATTCCTAAATTAATAAATAAACGTGACCTACCCCTAGACCACCAGACTTATAATTTTGGTCACCTGTGCCTGTACGGTCATCATAAGTCACGATCGGGAACATTGCATCAAAAGCAGGTCAAGATGAACGTAAGACGTTTGCAAAATGATGTAAGGTTTCCAACAAAACAATGCTGCTAGTACCTAGGTCGTAACTACTGCGACTCACTGGCGGTTGACATAGATTTAAAATAACCGACTATTTATTAGTTAGGGACTTCGTCTTCAGTGTATGTAAAAGCTACGATTGGCGATACCAAAAATATAATAATGAAAATGAAAAAGACATGGTTTGCAAAATTTAAGATACCTGTTTAATTTATTTATTTTATCCAAAGTAGGTAATTGAAAGCTGTTTCAGGACAACTGCTTTATAATCAACGCTTGATAAAAACTTCCTTTTCATTTTAATTAAATTTAATACCCATAATTTATATTACCTAGGCATTTCAGAACATATTCCCCCAGGATCCAACAGGATCATTTAGCAAAAAAGCAATATTGCACACCAATTAAGGTTAAACTAAATAAAGGTTAAACATGATCTCAAATCACCGCATGAGCGTTTGACAAAATAACGCCTAACCAACGGCACTATTAGTTAATCTGCGGCTTAACTGCCTTACCTACAAGGCCGGGCCCGTAATGAACTAACCAATTTGCAGTTAGGAGTCGTAAGGCTATGAGCTATCTGTCTGTACAATAGGACAGATACCTATACTACGACCACGATATAATGACTATTAACCCCAGCCGTGTAAGTTGACAAAAAAAATTGTGTGTTACCTCAATTTAGAACGACCTCAACGACATGATTAAATACAAACAATGATAACTTCGCTTAGTCGTAATGAAAATATGTAGGGTTTACAAGACAGGCACGAACAAAGAGTGGTATAAGCTTTTCATTGGGTCTAGATCTAGAAGGTGATGATGATCATGACAAGAAAAGAAAAAAACCTCTTTTTCAAAAAGCAGCATTTACACTCGTTCTATTTTGGAATAGCTTCATAATAGTGTAAAGAATCGTGGTGGGAAGTTATTTGCTTTTAAATACAATGCTCTCGCTATTTTACACACATTACTGCTGTAATAACAGACATTAAATGTTTACGATCAATTATTTCACGGTAATGAATAAGGTATAAAGCTATGATAAAAATCATTTTACGCCCCTAGGGTTGGGCCACCTTGACCTGTGCATTCGGCTCAAATCATAACACATATTACGTTAAAAAGCTTTTATGTTATTACTATTTGGATTGGGTAAGCGAATTTAAAACAAAATGCGAGGTTCTGGGATGGATTTTTTGAACTGTTTAGTACCTGATACACTTTGACGGAAGCGTTAAAAATGCCAAATGAAACTTGAAAACGGCAGTAAGTACAAAAAACAGTTTTTTTCTAATTGGTTTCGGAAGCCTATTAGTTTCATAATCAAGCCGGATACATTAAAAAATATGAGCAAGAAAATGTTACATACATTGTGAGAGATCAAATATATAACGGTAGGTAATTATTTTACATCTACTTAACATTCATAGACAAAAGAGTCGAGTCATTCAGCTCCACTGAAGTTGACGGAACAATAGCAGTTAGAGGTGTAACAGTTATATGATTAACATGAAACATGAGTTTTTAGTAATGCTTACACAAAGAAGTCGAGAAGTCTTTTCAACTTTTAAACAAGTGATCATGTTCACACAAATTCTGTTATAATATATAAGCAGAGCAGGAATCATTGAGCCTTTATGAAAGTACAAAGAAAAGTCTTCTTATCGCATGCTCAAAATAATGACGGAAACTCACCTGGAATGATGGTAGATACGATGTTCTTTGTATTTGCGATAATAAATCTAGAAGCATTCTTTAACCTGGCAAATAACGATGATGAGAGACGTTTGTTTATTTTATGTACAATTTGGTAACCAAACATTTTTCGCTGCCTCTTAAACACGTAAACATTTTGTCATAATGGAAACCTATGCAGGCGCAATATAAACATTCAGGCTTATAAACAATAATCAAAAATACATTTATAAATTATCCTTTATATTTCATTGTCAAAATATAGAAAGGTTTTCAGACTTGCCCCAGAACAGTTTTTTGAAAGTTTATTCACTCTTTTGTGTAACAGTTACACATATTAAGTGAATCCTAAAGTTCTCACGATAAGACCCGGAAGAAAACAGCTTATATTATCATTCATATCAAAATCAAAAGCCTAACTGTTTTCAAGTAACGAGGTTGTCCAGTCGGTGGCATGAAATGCATTGTATTTGTATAACAAATGAATACCTAGCGTCAAGAACGATATGTGCCAATTAGCGAGAGAAAACAAACGGTAGCGTTACATTCGATGTTTATATCGCCGCCTGAGTGGTCACGTATGCGGAGACCATCTCTAACGAGGATTTTATGAACTTGCTAATGCAATAGCTATTGATTTTAAAGCCTTTGTACGTTGTTAAAGAAAACTTTATTTCGGCTCGGTTTGGCAAAACAAGTAGTACATCTAGTCATCGACGTTTGAGGACCATTTATTGCTATAATGACATATCCAATGCTTTGAAACACGTTAAGTGATCATGGTCAATAGTATTGTTTTTTAAATTATTTATTGCAAAAACAGCAAACGGCGCGGACTAAAAGCTATTAAAATTATCGACTGGGATCAACCGGAAAGGATGCCAAAGAAGGAAATTGTTGCTTTAAGACAGCTAAATTTTCTTAGTTTCTAGACTTTCAGGGAAAAATTAATGACACTAAAACAAATTCCCACTTAATAACCTTAACGATGAACGATGTGTTAGATTTTTGCACTAGTAAAGGAATAATCAATATGAGAATAATGATGTATTGTTAATTTATATACCTAGGAACCTTTTCTCTGATGCATGCCACATGCTGCACCAAATTCGCATGACACATTTAAACACTCTTTAATAACTTGTTTAAGGAACAGACTCAGTGTTTGCAGATTCCGACACGATGTTTTTCTTTTGTGGTATGTAAACGTAAATGACATCACCTGATATGATCCAGCAAGTAGCGACTTAAATAAAATGGTAATATTCAGGCCTGCTCTGACACTGACTATTTCCTTAACTTATTGTAATGGAATATAAATACGAAATATTTTGAATTTTTGTTCTATTTACTGATATTGTGTGACATGACCCTTCTTCATGACAAACTTCATGATTATATTCAAGACACCTAATTCTAGCTGCGATTCGGTTTTCCGATCTCCATTGATTGAACTTTATTGTAATGACTATTTCTATAACGCATATTTCACACGCAATAAAGTCCACTTACCAGAGTTTATACATCAACGAACGCCTGAGCCTTGTTTGATATTTGAAGTTCTGCATAGCAATTGAAACGATCCGGCAATCCTGGAGTCGAGTTATGTGAACAATTCCAGAAGCTAAGTCGAAAACTCCAAAACATTGACTGAGTCAGTGGCGAAAGTGTGACTCGCGTGAATAAAGTCTTTTGCCATGGGCCGATGCTGTGTCACTTAGTGTTTGAAAATACTCCTTAACTGAGTAGGTAATTACTTACTTAAAAGAGATTTCTGCTTATTATAGCGAGTTTTTTAACTTTGAAAGATTTTCAAACATCATGGCTCCTCTTCTTTCGAATTTTTGACATTTAGAGTGCCTGGATGAGGTATTCTTATGCTCGCGTCATTTCGCTCTTCCTCTGGCCTTTTTCTATTTCTATTTGAGGTCGGCTCTCATCATCCTTCGTCGTCAGAGTGGTCTACTCTGGGTCGTCATTGGATCCGTGTTAGACTTCTCCAGATCTCTCTTGACGACGGCTATCCATGTTAAGAGGTTATTACACCATCCTAAATATTGGATAGTTTGTATCCTAATTAAGCATACATGGCTTTCTTTGAGTTCAGTTGTAGCAAGTGATGAAATCAAAACAAGCAATGTATGCTTAATTAGGATCCTAACTATCCGACATTTAGGATGATCCGTTCAGCCGTTTTGGCGTGATTGAGTAACAAACATACACACATCCAAACATCTAAACCTCCAAACGTCTAAACTTTCACATTTATAATATTATAAAAAATAATGTCCACTTTGAAAATAAATTATTTTTTAGCGCCCCCTATTTTTTTACCTACTTAAAAACCACTATAACTTCAAATGGAATAATTATTGTGAGCTATATCAGCGGAGATTAAACATTCATTCTAAACGAGACTTCTAGTATAACCATCAAGAATTTGAGACCTGAGCGCAGTTTGGTACCTAGTACACAAAGGCGCTCAGCACAACGCGAACGCCCCATTTTTTTTCTGGGTCTCTTACTGCCCCCCTTTATGCATGGGCTTGGGGGCAATAGGGGCGTTATCGCCCACTTTGGGAAAGACTGGTTTAATACATAATAAATTTATTATTATAGGAAATAATCAGGAAAATATAATTTTCTACTACCAATTTTGAAGCCGAATGAATAAAAGTACTGGAAACATGACTAAAAGTACAAACATTTCCGGAAAAATGCGAATGTTTGGTTACTCTATACTTAATTTTATTTTTATCGATGCCCTAAAGTACAGTTAGGGTGGTAGGTACTTATTCGGTAGGTAAAGTTAAGTATACTAGTACCTACAAAATAATTTATTACACATTTTAAAGATAATAGGTAACCTACCTAAATGTAAAATTGAAACGTCTTAATAGGTAATTTATTATGAAGACCCTAATAAAAGTTGAATAGTAGAAACAAACAGTCCCCTGCTGACCGGCAGATTCACTATAGACTGTCTGCCTATAGTGATTTGATTTCTTATTTTCTTATTATAAGACCACTGAGTACATTTTAATAGACAGATAGACAAGACTTTAGACAACAATAGACAATAGTGCTGAGTTAGCAAAGTTATCTAGGTACTTAGGTAGGTATGTTTTTTTGTACCATGTTACCGTTGATAAACTAAAATATCAACGGTTGCTAAGTAACGAAACAAAGATAGGCTTGTAGATATACCTACCTATATCTTAGCTAGGTAGGTAGGTAATAATCAGTATTGTTCTTATTGACTGTAATAGCACAGATTACTAAATGGTAATAGGTTCCTAGTTATGTTATGGACCTACCTACGTACCTAGTACCTACCTACTTATTCTAAACAGGTGTTAGATAATTATAAAAATCGATTTATTTATCTATTTCTTGATTTCAACATGCGGTTTTTTTTACTTACCATAGTAGGTAAAGTACCTGTACCTGACCTGACCTACGGATCACTGACACATCTGACTGAGGGACTGATTATTATTATTTATTATCTCTAGGTACTATACCTACTTACTTATCTACCTAATTAATTTAAGTACCTAATTAGAATATTTTCCATTCAAATAATACACAACTTAGGTAGGTAGGAATAATTTTTTTTAACGTTAATATTTCCATAGTTATGTATGACATTATTAGCCATTTCCCATTAAGATCTAGGTTTATAGCGGTCAATTTACCGTCCCTTCCTTCACGAACACAAAACAAATGACAACTTAATACCTATCTTACCTACTTTAAAAAAAAACACCTCAATCACTTCATTTGCCTACCCGAAATTATAACTTTCTGAATGCACAGCACTATTTTCATTTCACTAACACCTTGTCACAGCACAACAGGTACAAACTTTTAAGAAAAGTTTTGTTTTTTATTTCGCGAGTTCGTTTCCGAGAGCGAACAGCGTACACACACTCCAGTGCGGTGGCGTTCCGAATGACAAATGAGCGTCAACCAACCAACGGGTTGCTTTGCTTTGCTTTGCTTGCTTTTGCTTCAACCGTTGCGTTTTGTTTACAAACTTCACAATCGAGCGCGCGTTTCGCTCAAGTTCAAGGGGACGAAATGCGCGCGAAAAAACCACAAACAAGCAATTCGCGAAGATTAGTTTACTTTTGCGTAAGTATATTTTTTTTCATTGTGTATGTAATGTAGTAGGTTTGTTGCTATTGCTAATGATAATGAAGGAAGTGGTGATGTCATAGTTCATTACCACCGCTCTGTGATAACAGCTACCTACTATAACCCGGTCCCTATTGTGTACTTTAGAATCGTAGTAATAAAGACCATAAAAAGTGGTCGCAATCGCTAGCCCAAGTCATGATCATGACGGTATCGTCAAGGTAAACAGCATGAGGCACTCTAAAGGCCGAAACTACTTTATTTCTAGTACCTACTTACCTCTTACCTAACCTATTTTAACGTCGACCGCCTCTGTGGTCTAGTGGTACAGTAAAAACCACCACTGCCTAGAGGTCCCAGCTTCGATTCCCAGTTGAAGTACTATTATTGTAGGTGTACTTAGGTACCTATTCGGTTTGGTCGGTGGTAGGTACCTACCGGTAGGTCTTGTATTGAATTGAGTCCGCCTGGCCAGCCATTACTAAATAGTTACAAGCCAGGCTAACTAAACTACCTACCACCATGTTATCTAAGTGTGATGCCATACATACCATAATAACGATCGATGTTCTCAGCATTGTTGTTTTGGATAGCCCAGTTTCTCAGTGATTGATTAGGGAAACCGCAAGTAGTGCGTTTGTACACCTTTATCTTCATGTAAGGCGCTTATCACACTGCCGCCGGTTTCCGCACCACCGGACGGAGATGCGGCATGCATGACATGAGTGTGTTATACACTGCGGGTTTTGTATGCAAATTAAGATTCTACAGCCAAAGTTAAGAAGAGCACTACCGCAAACCGGAGCGGTGTGCGGGCAGTGTGAGAATCGCCTAACATCAAGTGTGAATTGCGATGAAGGCTAATGCCAGACTGTATTTGCCCTTACTATAAACAAAAAAAAAAAAAAAAAAAGGCAGGGCACAGGCAGTTACGGATTAAAAATAAATATTTGTCCAAAACTTAATTCAAAGGTTTTTATGTACAGTCGACGGCATATCAAGCTTTACCGCCTGGCCACGGGAAAGTGCGGCGGTGACGGCGACCAGCGAATTGCGCAATCATTGCGCGCTCGCGTCAGACGTCTAATCAAATAAGTCAATGAAACGCACCAACTGATGCGTAATTCGCTCGTCGCCGCCGCCGCCGCCGCCGCGCTGTCCCGTGGCCAGGCGGTTACATGTTGACCCAGACGTGCCCAGACCAAAGAACACTACTTAAATTACCATTGATAGTGTATTTTTAATACACTATCAATGTATATTACTACGTACTGACTGACCCTTGTTATTTTAGAGCTCGTACACATTGTGCGCTTCGCGAGCGTTAGCGTTACATTTTGTATGCACATCTGTACAGCCACAGAATAGAAAATAGTAAGTACGTACAGCGCATCTAGTTGGCAGGGCAGTAGCAGAACTACAGATTCTCATACAAAGTACCTACCTACCTCCCGTACGCTCACCAAACGCTTGCCGAACGGGACAACCCCCTGTAAAATGGGCGCTCGGCGAGCGTTTGGTGAGCGTAGCGTAGGTACGGGAGATATTTTGTATGAGAATCTGCAGTTCTGCTACTGCCCACTAGAGGCGCTGTACAGATTTGCATACAAAATACAAAATGTCTCCACGGCTCCACGCTAGCCGAGCGCCCAGTGTGTACAGTACAGGGGGTTAGGTATTTTATAAACATAAAACTACTTATACGAATTTCTTCAAAGAGTACAAAATGCCTGTGCTAGATTTTGCTACAATATCCCACCTAGAAGTCATCACGTGTCACCAGTCACCATACATCAACCGAGGGAAACATTTGAACATGGCTTCTCGACGCTACATTCATTTTGCCACTTTACTTTTTGGTATTGTCACATTAAAGAAGAAGTTCTTAATTGCCAAACTGAGGGCATATCTAATCTGATAATTTTAAATAATAAATTTGAAAACACCTACAAACATTGTATTGTAAGTATTATATTTTATTTTATTATACAGGATGTTAGGGGCACCGTTGCAAAAACTTTAACCATGGCTTCAGACCATCATGCTGAACAACGTACAGCAAAACTTTTTTGTCGGAAATGAAAAATAAAATTATTACATATACTTACCTATTATGAACCATATAAGTATTTTATGTAATATTTATCATTTATCATTAGTTTGTCACAAACAACAGATCATTGTTTTGTTTGTTTGTGAGTTTATTAAAATAAACTCAGCCTAGCTTAATTTAGTTTTTTATGTTTTATGGGTCCAGCTGAAAATCAGCGTTGTTGCTACAAGCTGCAACATGGTCAGCCCTTTCAGTAGTTTCTAATATCTTGACTTAAGGAGCCATTTGTAATTTTTTATTATGTATGAAACAGTGAATAAATACTTACTTTACTTTTACTTTAACTATATTAAATTAATAACTGCTTTTGTACTATAGGTCCTACTAATATAAAAAATGTGAAAGTGTGTTTGTTTGTTTGTTTATACGTCTATCACGGTCAAAACGGATCGACGTGTTTTTTATTATGGGGATAGTTTGGGAGCTGCAGAGTGACATATACGTATTTTATCACGGGTAAATAGCAGGTTCCCGAGGGATAACGTCGTGTAGTTAACGCGGGCGAAGCCGCGAGCGGAAGGCTAGTGTAAGAGCGTTTGTGCACTACCACTGAATTTTACCGATCCGGAAAAAAACGGATGCTTGTATTTAATTAATTACTAATATAAATGATTAATTATTAAAATACAAGCATCCGTTTTTTTCCGGATCGGTAAAATTCAGTGGTAGTGCACAAACGCCCTAAGTGTATAAGTAGGTAATTATACACCCACACGGCGCGGCGTGTTCGTGTCGTGGTCGCCTTCCTGTAAAGTCCCCAGTACAGGTTGGCCGACCATGGTCGGCGACCATGACCAATACATCGTACATTGACACTTTTGAACGAACAAGTTTAAAAAGGTTCTTTCAAAAGTGTCAATGTACGATGTATTGGTCATGGTCGCCGACCATGATCGGCCATCCTATACTGACTGGGGACTTAAAGCGCCCTATAAACGATCAAATTGTTTGTCAAACTTTACGAGTTTGTCAAATTATTTGATGGTGTGTAGCTGTTTGGGTTTGAAACGTTTGTCAAACATTCTACGTTTTTGATGAAAATCTTGATTCCATGCCGTGTTTGACAAACAAGTTTAAAGGTCACAGCACATACATCAACTCGGAAAGGGATCGACACCGTATCAACTCGAGCGGTTCCGTATTCTTTGTATGAAACCCCCTACTGCAAAGCACAGTAATCGAATCGTAACGTAATCGCCTCGCCTCGGGACCAGTTCACGAACCGCTTTGCGGGTCGCTCAACTTGTTATCCCCGCGCTTACCGCTAGTCGTCCACGCGCTCACGTCTCTCCGTACCGTACTGTGCGGCGAGCCGTAAGCGCGGTGTCGTCGCCTAGCCGTAAGCGCGGCGTCGCCTAGCCGTAGCCGAGCCGACGTACCGACGCCAACTATTATATATTCTGTGCCGACGCGTCGGGACGCTGATCCGGTTTGGTTACGTACGTGCTTGCGTTAGGTTGACGCCTGGTTGACGGCGAGGCGAAAGCACAGAATAATGCAAAAGGCGATACGGTGTCGATCCCTTTCCGAGTTGATGTAATGTGCTGTGTCCTTACCTTAAACGTGAGCGGCGCGGTGTTTGTCAAACAAGATCTTAGTTTTGCTACTAGTATAGTATTATATTATCTGTGGTTTTGTGTACTAGGTATAAATTTACTATTCTGTGGTTTTTCTTTGAAGTTGGCAGGATCATCGTCTAGTAACGTACCACGTTGGAAGACAAACGGGCAAACAGTTCAAATTTTATTTTACTTGTTTGATCTTTTGTTTGACCGCTTGCGTTAATGTTTGATGAAAACGTGAGGTTTGACAAACAAATTTGTCATGCAAATTTGATCGTTTACAGGGCGCTTTAGATAAGCTGAATTACTTTCCCGGTTATATACTGGCGGTTTTTGGTCAGTATCACAGCCGGCTGTGAGGTATCTATGAGGATTCGCCACCTCCCTCCCCTGCGTCCAGCCGGAGGGCGCAAAAAAAGATTTGTATTAGACTCTTGTATTAGATTGATTATCACTAATCAACGATTAGTGATTAATATAAAACGAAAGTCAAAACAACTAAAACTTCATATCAAACTTTTATGCTGGTTGTTGATTCTCGTCTTCACTAGGTACCAAGGTACCTACTGGTAGGTAAAAAATGTAGGTCGTACCTACGTAATTAGCTATGAATTTGTCTTATCAGTGCTTATCTATCTATTATCGCATAAGCTGCTTACAAAAAATAAATGATTTTTGCTATAGGTAGGTACTGTGCGCTGTGTGCTATTCATAAAGCATCTAACAAAATAGGTACCTTTTACAATATCATTCCTATTCCTTTAAATTAATATAATATTGAGGTAAGTACCTAAATACCTACCACCACCAACGTTCATTGATACATATCTACGTTACTGTACATTATAACTCAATGACGTTACTTTAAGTTTTAATTAGTTTCAAAGTACCTACTTAGGTACGTACTTACCTAACATAGGTACCTACTAATAAAAATTTATTAGTCAGGTACCTATGTAATGTAGAAAAACGACTTGTCATATCGTATCGTGTTGTACATACTATGATATTGTCAAAATAAAGCGATTTAAAACAAACTAATAACATATTAATTAGTAATCTGTGCTAATAATTTGTCCAATCACAGGATTCACAGGTGCAAATGGTAGGTAGTAGAAGCACAGAATAAATGGCTACTGCCATCTAACGCAATTCATATAAACTACAATTCGTCGTTTGTGGAAGCATTGTGCATCATCAATGTTCAGCTACTTCGCGACAGATGGCGCTAACTGAATGCGAAGCGAAACTAAAATATTTTTATTTTAGAAATAGTCGTAATTTAAATATCTATTTTACTCCTGAAATAAATACAATTTATTATTGAAGGCTAATAGCGGCTCAGATTGAATGAAAATAATGATGCTTTAACTTACGCTTTACCTTCGACTTCTAGATTAAAATATTAAAACAACAAAGAAAGAAATTAAGACAACGGACAACATCTTGGCACTGTAACATCCTTTTGTATTCGTACGACAATGTAATGATTCAGTCTACATTCAACTGAAACAAAACGAAGAATATTTCTGAAACCATGTTTCAAGAACAAGGAACTCGACAGTTTACAGAACGACTAAAAAAAACTTTAAATCACCGTGCAAGGCTGTCGCTTGGGGGCGCAACTACGTACCTATGTCCTCTAATATCCAAGGTCTCCCGCTGTAGGGTTTGCGAACCGATGGCGTAGCTTCTTTGACGTTCACAAGTATTGTAAATAACAATCTAAAGACTCTTGACTCTTGGCTCTATGTAAACCACAAATCGCAAAGAATGAAGCCGTGAAACATAATTGAATATCAAACGAACTTACCAAGTGAAGTTCGATCACAATTCGAAGCCGTTCACATAGGCTTCATTCGACGTAAAGGTGTTCCATTACGTTACGAATGGTTGCGATCTGTATTTTTTATCACTAGTTTTCCGCCCGCGCCTTCGCCCGCGTGGACTACACGACGTTATCCCGCGGGAATGTGATATTTTCCGGAGTAGAAAGTAGCCTATGTTCCTCTCCAGGTTACAAAGTATCGGTGTCCCAAATTTCAGCCAAATCCGTTCAGCCGTTTTGGCGTGATTGAGTAACAAACATCCAAAAATTTAAACATCTAATCTTTCTATAATATTAGTAGGAAAGTAGGAATAGTAGGAATTAGGATGTAGAATTCCCATTTCATTTTCAGCGTAGAAGAATACGATTCTTTTTTTTATTCGTACCTATTCAGCTAAATATTAACTCATATTCACTAGGGTAATTCCGGGGTAGATGGCCATACGGTAGAGATGGCCATTCGATTTATTTCTAAAACTATTTACTGGACAGCACCTCTTACTACTTAGTTAGCTTGGTATTGTGTACAAGAAAAGGTGCACGATCACAAATTTTATGAAAATAAAAGCAAAATGGGTAACGCCCCTATAATTGTTTCAGACAGGTATGAGTTGGAACTGGGCGTTCGTCGAACCGCTACTGCAAGCGACATAACGGCGCGCCATACTGTTCTACTTAGTTGATCATAATAGGTAATTATTACAATTTTAATTGACTTTAATGTAATTGTTTTAATGAGCAATGTAATTTAATTTGATGTGATTATTTTAATTTATTGTAATGAAATGTTATTAATTAAGTGTACACAATTTATTAAATTAATGTATTTTTTGTAATTATTATGCAGATTTTTTATTAAGTATCGATTTTTATATGTAATTTATAATTGTTTTTGACCGACAAGGTTTTTATGAATGCTGAACACGCCTGTCATTGGTGTACACATCAGATTTGTGTTATTGACGTATGATGTTTTTATTGTTAATTTAATGTGTATGCTGTTGGTGTGTCATATAAATAAATATAAATAAATAAATATAAATGTTTCCTATTGTTTTGTATGAAATCGAGCGTCGACGACGCTTCCAGTTGTCGTCCGACGCGGTTCGAACCGCTACCAAAGATTACTAAATAGTTACTAACTACCCTAATGAAAAACTAATATTGTGTGTGCAGGTTTCAACATATTATTATGAACAAATTATTTCGTAATATTTTTTACTTTGTAGAGCTTCTTAAAACTTCAAAACAGCGCACCTGGTATTTGCATTTTTTTTAAATAATGTGTGGCCATCTCCTCCAAAATATTAGGAGAGATGGACATGTGCATTCAGTGTACGATGTCATAATGGCAGCCTTATCAGAAAATGCAATATCAGGGTTTAAAGCTACGGAAGTTTATCCCTTTAATCCAGCAGAAGTACCAAACTATGTGTTAGTCAAGTATCTGCAGTTCGCCTTCAAGGTGCAACAGAAATTATAAAAAATCTTAATAAACTAAAAAATACGGATTACCGGCTTTAGACAAAAACTAAGCAAAAATGATCAACAATTAAACCATAAACCCAAAACATACCAAGACAAGAATCAAGTACTGGCTCTCTTTTTACTAGCTTTTTATTAACTTGCTATGTTAGTTAGTTAGTTAGTATGTTAGTTAGTTTGTGGGGGACAAATCTTGCAAGCTTAATTTGACCCACTTCCCAGTGTCCGATGGAGCAGAAATGTTGTATACAAGTTTGGTTCAGATGACAATGCAATATTAAAGTACAGTCAGCAAAAAAGCTTGTCATAATACTAAGAACTTATCTTTATTCCCATGGTCGTCTCACCCGGGCCATAGTAAAAGTATATTTTTACTATGCCCGGGCGCTAGGCGAGAGTAGATGGTCAATAGTGATTTTACAAAGAAACCGATTTTAAGGTTGATTCCTTTGAAAAATGTTTAAATTTTGTTAATTATTTTAAAGCTGTTTAATGACTAAAGTGTTATAAAGAAAAAATAAACATAAAAATGTTTATATTTTATTTATGGCAGAACCTAGAAATAATTATGGCCAACTACTTCGGACTTACCCTATACAGGGTAATTTTTTTATTAGTGCACAAATTTTTAGAATCTACTCAGAATCGGTAAGTGAACAACTTTCTCCTAGAAACATAGGTCGAAATATGATCGACGTCGATTTTTGCCTCTTCATACAAATCGGACTGATCACGTGATCTATTTAGTATGGGGAGTCCAAAAATTTTTGTCGTATTTCGACCCATGTTTCTAGGAGAAAGTTGTTCACTTACCGATTCTGAGTTGATCCTAAAAATTTGTGCACTGGTCAAAATTTTTTCCTGTATAATTATATACACAACTAAATTTGAATTAGTACAAAGTATCTTAGTGTCCATCAATATGAACAACTTTTACTATGGGACCAGCTACGTAATCGCAAGCATCGCAAGTCGGTATAGTGTCATGGGCGGTATATTTGTTTTTACAAGCTTTTATTTAACTTGCAGTGTATGTATGTATGCATGTATGTCCGTTCGGGCGCCGATTCTCCAAAATAGGGTATTTTAGATTATGGATTACTCGCAAATCACAAGTAGGTACTTAAAACTTGAAAAAAATATATGTTATTTTACAGTTATTTGTCTAGTGCTTCCGGCCGTTTTTTTCGATTGGTGTTATTTTACTGTGTCAAATAAAATCCCAAACATCCGTCTTAAAATTACTTGCAGTATACTTGGTTTTAGTTAATGAAAAACATATAAAAATAATTGTCTTTGAATAGCCGAGGGATTCCGGCCGTCATAATTTTTTTTTTAATATTTAATTTTTAATTGAATTTTAAGTGATTTTCGATTCGCGGGGCGCTCGCGAGTTCACAGTTCACTGCCGGCTGCCGCTGGGTCCGCGCGAAGTGTTAGAGCGCGGCCGAGCAAGCGTTAGCGTGCCTATTTCGGTCGGTATTCCTCGGCTTTTGACCAACTTCCCAGAGTCCGATTGAGCTGATATTTTGCACACAGGTTGGGTTAGGATGACAATCCTACTAATATTATAAATGTGAAAGTTTGGATGTTTGGATGTTTGGATGTTTGGATGTTTGGATGTTTGTTACTCAATCACGCCAAAACGGCTGAACGGATTTGGCTGAAATTTGGAACACAGATACTTTGTAGCCTGGAGAGGAACATAGGCTACTTTTTATCCCGGAAAAATGTCACATTCCTGCGGGATAACGTCGTGTAGTCCACGCGGGCGAAGCCGCGGGCGGAAAACTAGTACAATATAATAAAGTACCTACAGTTAGCAAAAAAGTTTGTCATAAAATGAAATTTTTTACAAAAACTTATTCTTTGATACAGCCAGTAAGTATCACTTTACTTAACCACATATTCTTGTTTTTTTTTAAATTTTGCTAAAACCGTTTACCTAATGAAATAGGCAATCTTTTATGGTGGATGTAGATAAATCTTTTATGTTACAGTTGCCATTTCAAGTTGCCAGAACAACATTAAATCTCTATTAGTACCTACGTTATAATCCCTATACGAATTAGTATTTAAGCGTTTAAAAAAAATACTAATCTTACAATTCTGGTAAGTATCTTTTTAATCGTCTCAAAGAAGCACTGGAGAGAATTGAAAATATTGAAAAATGAAGTAAGGATTAGATTTAGGAAGGATTACATTAATTGATTAACTATGGTTAGCTACGGAGTCGCTCAGTGGTAACAGTAAGATCGCTAGCCGCAGTCACAGTTCGCTTGCTTTGCTCGCTCTGTCCGCATTTCGTGGTATGTAGCACAAAAACAATTATTATTTACCAAAAATTGATTTTTGCAAATTAGTCTTAATAAATACCTAGGTAATGTTTTTGTATTTGCCTTTATAACCTACCCAATTTAACTAATGGAATACTGATAAGTCTTTTAAATCAACAAATATTGAAGTAAGTAAATAAAACTTTAAGTACCTATTCAATACCAGAAATACATACAAAATGTTATTTTATTATGAAACAGTCAATTAGATTTTTAATCAAACCGAAGTAGTAGGTAGGTACGTAATAAGTATTATTTGTAGACTGAGAAACAAAAACTCAAGTTTGGTGTTTAATATGGTAAGTAAGCCACCCTTGACTTAGGGTCAGGCTTTGTCATGACATGATATAGCATAAAACTACCAAACAAAATAAGTTACCCAAAGAAAAATCTCTTGTGGTAAAACACGTTTATTTTTGTTTGAATTGAAAGCGCGCTTCAATCCACATGACATACCTAAGCATTTAGATCAATCAAGTGTGAAAAGAAATAATGATAATATTTTGTATGTTTAATTTAATAGTTTAAATTTTTAAATTAGTTTTTAAATTAGTTTTAATATTGGCCTATGCCCAGCAGTGGGCGTCGTACGGCTGAAATGATGATGATGATGATGATTTTGTATGTAAATATTGATTTCTATCTATACTCTCTCTCACTCACCACATGAGTAGGTAGAAGGGACTCGCGCAAAATATACCGAACATTAATACGATTTATTATCAATTATTTATGAAACTCTTAAAATACTGTCTGAGGTTAATTTCGAATCTAAAGTAGGTAGAAAGATTACGTTGCTGCTATATTCGAGTATTGTTCTTGTATGAACACTTTTCATGGAACAAAATATGATTTATCATGATGATTCGTTAATGTATTTTTATGAAGAATAAAATAATATACATATGTAGGTAGTATCTGAAGGTGTGCGTAATATGCGATAACGCATATAGCATAAAGTTATAAAAATATAACTATCGCACCTAATATAAAAATATAACTTATTCTGCTATTGCTATATTAAATTATATCAAGCAGGGCGCCCGCCGCACGCCATCTAGTGTATTTGAAATGAACAAATGAAATGACAGCACTGAACGAATGAACTGTGTTCTTCTTCTCTATCCAGCCGTTATTCCAGCCGCACGCGATGCAAGTATTGCTCTCTCTTTTCTTGGTAATCAAATCTATCAAAATTCAACTCTATCTAATAGAAATAGAGTTGAATTTCGAAAGTTGGAAAAACAAATAACGCGTTATATTTGAAACAGTTGAGACAGACTCTAATATCTTATCAATAAGGACTAATATCATAAATCACGAACGACATGCGATTTGAACGAACATGTTATTTTTCTGCTATAACATTTAATACTGTTATTAGAATATTTAACTAATGCTGTCCTGTGGAATTCTTGATCGCGAACTCACGCTCGCTCGGGGCTTAAAAAGTACTTAAGAATTCTGTTTTTAATAGCGTAATATGAATTTATTCGTATTGTTATTTGTAAAATAGTGGAAAAAAGAACAAAGAATTGGTTTATTAATAGTAAGTAATTGATCATTAAGTAGTGAAAAAACATTAATAACTACTTTTAGTTTATCATAGGTTATAATAGGTTATTTATTATATTAGGTACTTAATACTAATATATTATAGCATTAAAAATAACCTAATATTTTAATGTAGCATACTGCATAACGATATGCTATAATATACGAATATAACATAATAACACACCTTTAGTAGTATCTACATGTGCGATTGATGATCGTAGTAACACAAATGAATATTATGAAGATTGCGGAAAATATTTTATACCTATTACAAAATATAGTCATAGATGGGCTTCCCTTGATGTTAATAGTGGATCCTAGATAGGTTGCTGGGTGGGTCTGTTACGTTTAATTAATAAAAAGCTACTCTTATGCATCTTTCATTACATATTTATTAAATTAAATTCCTTTAGTCAAAAATATAGTCGCATTAAATAATTACACACTTAAATACATTCGGCAGAAATAAATGGCTTCATTTGGTAATAAAACAATCAAGATTAAATTGTTTACAATATCATATTGACTTGGCAAGTCTGCAACAGTAAGGCACTTTTAAAATTAATTATTGACAATTAATATTTGACTCTACAATCTAATTAAAGTCTTAACTTAAGAAGAAATACCTACATAATTTCTAACTAATGGATATCGTCGTGACAAAAGACTCAGTCATACACTTGAATGAATCACTTGAGAAGACGATTTTAAAGCTAAGTACCTACTTCTTATTCGTTAGTACCTATACAACTATACTTTGGATTTTATTATATTAAACTAACAAGAATGTAAAGAAACATGACTTTTGCTCTATGACAAAGTTCAGACTCGACTACGTGTATGTTATCTATGTTTAGGTACATGTTATTGTCCTTTTATTACTGTTTATTTATTATATTGGCTTGATAGTGTGTAAAAATTCATTTGGCACTCGTATCTCATCTTTAGTCTCTTTATGTCCATTTCTGGAGAAAGGTATCACCTAATATCTTCGATTTTAGATCTTCCTTACCTACCAAGTGTTAGATATTCTATTATAATAATAGAAGAATTTAGAAATATAATAAAATTATAAAGAAGATAACACTAAAGCTGAGTAAGTCTTCTACTTAATTCTACAGATAGCATCAGAAAAAAACTGTTCTAATCTGATAGGACCTACCTGATTTTAGGACTTACCTACATTACAAAAATAGTTTTGTGTAAACAAATATTAAATGGAAATGGTCCCACTAAAAATTTAACCTACCTATGCGTTCTGACATAATATTGATGTCAGAGTATCCGGGACTGACGTCACGAAACACATAAATGTTTATGAAAACAAACGTCTTATCTCGAACATATACCTTAATAATTTTGTCTGATATTGCTAAATTATTGTTTATTAACGACTTAACATGTCGACAATGAACGGATTTGGCAAGTATCACAGGGTTTTCACTTTCACTTTCTATCACCTATTGCTTTCCTCTTGAGCTATCCTGGCACAACTCGGGCAGTTCGCATGAGAGCGGATATTGTTGTTGTTATTGTTTTTCCTCCTTCTGACGGCATAGTTCCTCTCCCTTGAGGGGAACTTTTGAATTTTCCTCTGGGGCACTTCGGGTGCTTTGTCGTTCCCAATAACCCGCCGGCACATTTCCGCCCACTCCAATTGTTTTAACGAGAGACACATATCGAGGTCGCGTATGTTCGCTTGTATTGTGGCTGACGCGACTTCACTCACGCAGCGATCGAATGACAATGGCGAATCGCGAATAATGTTATGCTTGACAAACGCTTGCGTCGATGACCTTACGGACAAGAGTGCAAGGCTGTTCGATTATCGATGCATTAAACACTCCACGTACGAACTTTACAATGTTTAAGAATTGAATGAAAGTAAACACTGATAACTTATCAGCGCTATCGGCGCTGTGACCCGGTCTGGACAACGGACATTAGTTTCAAGTACTAGATAAGAGACTCGTTATGTTTATTACATTTTAGCTTTAAGCCTTTGTCTTGAAAATTACTCATAAATGGTTAAAATTTAAAATTGTTTTTATGCTTTGACAATGCTACTCTGTAAGTAAAGGAAAAATTGTGATAGTAATAAATAAGTTACTTGCAGGGCTGGTAGTTTTTTACTATACTATAACAATTTTTCCTTTACTTATCATAACGGTGATAATGGTTAGGTACAGCTTAAACACTAAGATCAGAGATCACGAATATGTTTGAATAAAAATATGTAAATTGAATACGTCAAGCGTTGCATATTTTGTTTGTGTCCTTTAATAGATGTTACTTTGCTACCACTTTTGTTACACAACATATTATTCTGTAATAAACTGTCAGTTATCGTTGACAGACTTCTTAGGACATCCTGTATACGCTGCACTCTTATGTTTGCATAAATGGAAGGCAGATCAGATCTATTTCAAGGGCAAATAGATGATTGCTTCCTGTACGTGTCGCAAATGTAAAATATTTATAATTTACGTTTAATCTTACCTCCAAGCGTGTGGAATAAAGCCCGGGCACAACTCAGGACAGTTGTCACATGGTCTTCCATCTGAGACCTCTTTGATCCGAACCCCCTGAAAAGAACAAAATAAATATTTTAATTCGAGTGTTTTCACACAATAAATACTGGTTCTAATACATAGCAAATTGCTATTAGCAATGATATCAGACCTCTAACAACAAAATATCGTTCAGATTAGAATACATGGTCAAGTTATCGTAATTTCCTGTGATGTCGTCAACGTTCCGGTCCCGATCATTATGTTCAATATCCTCATTATCAGTCGTAACTTTACCTTCGTCGTCAGATTCGTATTCACTGTAGCTATCTGAAGTAGAATATTCACTATCCCTTCTAGCAAAGATTTTGAATATCCCACTCTTTTCACACCAAGAATCTTCTCTAGTGTTTTCTCTCCTATCCCTCTTTTTATGTATTTTAAAAGGCACTTGCTTTAGTTTTGGTTGAGAAAAGTATTCTGTAGATTTGGTATTAATGTGTTTATAATTCTTATCATATTCTTCTTCGGAAATTCTGCAATGGTTAATGAAGAAGTCTTTTCTAATTTGTTCCTTCCCTTCAGGGTCTCTCCAATAAACTTCTTTCGGTCGTACTCCTAAATAATAGTCTAGGTCTCTTTCACCTATATCATCGTCTTCATCATCTGTTTTATCCTTCGATCTCGCTTGTTTTGCATCCGAGTCATGTTCATATTCTTCCATCACTCTAGCTAAAAGACGATATTTCCTCGTGTTAGGCATCTTTTTTAATAAGTTAGCTGTATTTGATGACAGAAACTTTGTCGTTCTTTTGTACACTGTTGCAACTGACTCACGTCGTTTCTTCATGTTGTTCATGTTTCTAGACTTCTTCGCTACGAATCTGACAAAGGCGAATCTTTTTACTACTTTTAATAACTTCCAACACCTCCAGTTCATATTTTTGACTGTCAGATCATTTTGTCGCCATCTCAGAATGCGGTCCTCACGTTATAGAGTGAATTGGGTGTGAAACGAGGGTAGTCCCTAGCCAGGGGACGGAGCAATACTAGCCTCAGTTTACGGTTACGATTCAATTGTGAAGGTGACGTGATCGTGGTCACCTTGTCGATGGGTAGACAACGTTTTTCTAGACCATTTAACTTAGACCCGTGAGTGAGTATTAAAGACGACAGTCGACGTTTTGTTACAACTTAGGGGAAGGAAGGTGGTGGGACTCTACTTATATTGGTGCGCTAGTGGGTGGTTATGGGCAACCCTTGGGGTGTGGACTCTTTAGTGTCATGCAAACAGAGCAAATTGTATTCATGGCAATTGTGTCTGCAAATTGCAGTACCCTTTTGTAAGAATTGCCCGTTAAATCTTTGCCCTTATGGAGGTGTAGTCATTGTAGTGTCAATGACTTGTGTTCAAGACAATTGATGCTAAATTGAGAATTAGTCGAGGCGCTTACATTGGTCTGTTAGCACCGCCAATTCATTTATTTTTATTATACGTAAACCAGATCAATATTAAAAAAAGAAATTAAATTATTTCTGATATTTTTTGAACAACTCTTTAACAGTTTTCATCATTTCTGTAAGGTTTAAAATCAATTTATACTAAAAGTAACCACTTTTGGTTTAAATGGATTTTAAAACTGTTCAAAGAATGAAAAGTATTAAAGAGTTATTAAAATAAAAATAAATAAATTGCAACAATGCACACTTTACTATTTTAAGAAGACATAAGTATTACTATATGCAAAATTTTTAACTCACATGTCGTAAATAATCAATAAAATATTTAAGAAAATATAAGGTAAACTTAAAAAATGAAATTTATAAAAAATCTAAAATAAAACGGCATTCGTAATGCCATCTAGCTGTAGATTCATAACGCACGCGATTCGCAAGGCGACATCTATTGCGGAGTAGCGGAACGAAACATCACAGTAGCCTGCAACTCCACCGCCCGTTTTGTCCAACAACATTGGCAATTTTGGTAAACAAATCGAGATAAATACACTCGTTTGCAGGAAAAACGGGCACTTACTTTATTTTCCTACAATCATGTTCACTTCACAATCTGTTGCTATTTCTCTATCTAGGTCCTTATTATAGGCCTAAAATAAGATCAAATAACAGCGGGAAAACATTGAACGATTCTTCACGTTCCCTATATCGTTCTATGAAACACAACTACAGACAAAACTCAACTAATGGTTCACATTTTTGGAAGTTTGGGAATGTGAAGAGATTTTCAAAGTTGTTGAAATCATTATCGGAAAAACAAATATTTATCCAACACATTCGACACAGAAATCGTTGTAGAAATAAACTGTACCCCGAGTGTAAGTTTTTATGTCAAGCAAACGCAAACTATTTCGAGTACGTATTTATGTCAATTTGTATGAAAACTGTATCAGCGCCTCTAGCGGCGAGTAGCGCGCTTATGCAGTTTTCATACAAATTGACATAAATACGTACTCGAAATAGTTTGCGTTTGCTTGACATAAAAACTTACACTCGGGGTACTGACTGTTCTATCTTAATTATCATGAAGTGAGCATGTCTGTATGAAAAAAAAAGTAAGAGTCCGTTTTTTCCGCAAAGATGTTTACCTTACCTAGTATGCGATGCATAATAAGTTTATATACCACAGAATAATATTATAAGTTAACACACGAACTTTATTGTGTGATGGTTTATTACGACGAGATGGCAATTTGGTTGACTTTAGTCATAAATTGGCTTAAATTAAAACAAGACTTGATTTTAGCCTTCATCAAAGTACCTACTTAAAAATAAGTAAGTATAGGTAATGATATGAAAACACAATATGAACAATCTTTTTCAAACTTCTATTACTTATATATTATACTTTTGTGCAATATCATCAGCAATATCTGACGACCGATTTGGCGCAGGGGTAGGCTAAGGCTACCCACCTTCTGCGCCAGTGGTCTCGGGTTCTATTCCCGAACATGACAAATATTTGTGTGCATGAACATGTCTATTTGTCTTGGTCTGGGTGTTTACTATGTAAGTATATTAAGTATGTATTTACAAACAAAAAGTATTTAAGTATATATTTATCCGTTATCAAGTTTTCCATGGTTTCTTAATGAAATTAAAATGGGGTTAGATAATTGGTGTGAATGTAAAAAAAAAAAACTATGTACACAGTAACACAGTATTGGCAATTTATAAAAGATATTCTATTCTATTCTGTTCTACTGTTTTATTAAATTATTAGTGTAATCAAAGCGAAAATTAATAAAAAGCACGTTTTACTCTGCACCTTTTGCTTAATTTATTTAATAAACATGCTGTTGCGTCCATTTTAAAATTTAAAATTCTAAGTAGGTACCTAACATATTATTATTATCAAAGTTATATTATATGTATACAGGACTTTTGTTATAACGGATATCCAGGGGGCCAAGTCTGCTAACGTTAAGTCATAATCGTGTCTCAATCGTGTTTAAATTGTAGTTCAATTGTAGGTAGTGCTTTTTTACACACTAGTTATAAGAAATGTGTACTTTTTCACAATACTACTGATGGTCACACCACACACTACATTTACATCACAATCATACTGTCATAATTCTTGTACCTAACTAGTGTGTAAAAAGCACTACAAATTGAACTACTATTCAAACACGATCGAGACACGATTATGATTTAACGTTATCAGACTTGGCCCCCAGAGGTTTTATTCCAATAGGTACCTAATAGTTATAACATTTCAGCTTTCTCCTTTCAAATTGCTAAGTATGTAAAAACAGCTGGTAAAGATTGCCTTAAAGCATTAACACCGCCATTTGTTGTCTTATCAACAAAGGTTAGTTAAATAAATAGGTATGTTTTTAATTACATATTATCCGGGACAACGAGAGCGATACAAATTAAATTTAATACGACCGTGTAATGATGATTTAGCAGTGATAATGATGTGATATTAATGCTTGACAGTTACATCGTCAGTTCAGCGTTCAGATGCCATCATCAATAAACATCAGATCACTCCTCGAAATATAAACGTTGCGCAAGCGGCCTTGGGTTCCAAATAGGGCATAGACATGAGTCGCGGAACAGTACAAGCTACAAGTTACAGGAGAGGAGCGGGTGAAACACAGTGCTGTGCATTTATTATGTATTGCTGCGGGCCCACCTTGAGTTTTTCTTTCCGTTTACTGTATAGTAAACGGGAGACATTTTGTATGAAAATCTGTACAGCGCCTCTAGTGTGCAGTAGCAGAACTACAGACTACTCTCATACAAAATGTCTCTCGTTAGGTACTACGGTAAACGGAAAGAAATACTCATGGTAGGCCCACTGCTTATACTGAGTTGAACACATTTTTGACATCAGACGACACATCTGGGAGCACGTCAGTCCCCCGCCAAGTCGAGCGCGAAGCAAACACTGCCGTACCATCCTTTTCTATAACAATTACAAGCGTGTTTTCAAGGCTCTATTTGAGGACCTATAGATAGGTTTAGAACGCTGAAATTATCGTTTTATTGTAAACTATAAGCGCACACCAGGACCCCAAAATTTCAAGTTTATAGTTCAATTATTTCCGAAGTTATACGAAAACATAGTTTTGCTAATTCGACACAGTCACTCACTGACTCACTTATCATCAAAATAGAACTTATATCTATATACTTCCCATAAACCTAGATAGGCCTGAAATTTGGTACAGGGGAAGTAGGGTTTGTGGTTTCATGCCCACATTGAGCACTGACAGTTTCGTGGTGTTCATGTGCACTTTTCTGAAGGCGGGCGGGCGGTTCATCTTGCATGTTTTTTGCGGAAGTGAGCTTCATTTATATCTCTTTTTTCATAATGGGTAGGGACTTCCACGAAGTGACACCTGATGCAATAAAAAAAATGGTCGTGTGATCCCAAAAATAAATGATTCTTTATTTCCTTTTAATGGTTGAATGTTGTGCGTTAAAGTATTTCCAATTTTAAACTGACTACATCGATCGTTAAATGAGCCCTTAAATAGTACGAAAAGTTCTAATATTTTGATATGAACTCATCAACGCCATAATATCTATTTCATAGGTGGTGATGAAATGAAAATATTAGGTACCTATGGAAATATTAGAAAGCTTTAAAAATACTGAAATAGATATTACTACATCAAACTTTTCTGCTAGACTTAATTATGGCTCTGAAATAACTTTTACATTGCAAAAAGTATTGTTACTACTTTTTTGTATACTTTAATGGAACTATAGGTCTTTTTTAGGTTCATTTAACATTGTACAATGTATTATGTATGACCGTTTGTTTCTTTAATAAATAATAATAAAAAAAATGACTAGTGATTACGTATTTGTTGTGTAAACAAAACAATGTGCGGGATCCATTTGCGTATCCATTTGCGTATAAAATCTATAAAAATATCATGGATCCCGCCTGCTTCCAAGAATTCTCTTACTTAAAATTTGTATTAAGTACCTAATATATATAACGCTGCATACAATTTACTAGTAAGAACTAAGAACATATTCAATCCACAATCGATCTTTTTTTGCTTGTTTTTTTCTTTTTAGTTTATTGCACCGCAGACGGGTTTTTTTAGTTTTTTAAATTCGTTTTTATTTTATTTTAAGCTTTTTAGTTAAATGTTCTATGTACATGAGCAAGACCTCGCAGACATGTCAATTCTTGTAGGGAGTTTTGGTCGTAAACTTCACGAAAAACCAAAATTCTAAACAACTCCAATTATTATCGCCTCCTAACAAATAAACCAAAGAAAATAAAACTTCTAAACCAAAAATCTAACTAAACAACTCCTATCCTATTATAATAATATTACTATTACTATTATATTATAATAAACCAAAGAAAGAAAATAAAACTTCTTGACTAACTTAACTATCAAATCAATGAAAGAAAACGATTTCGTTAAAATTCGACGAACAATTTTTTTAAAATTAATTAAAAATCACGTCATATTATTCTACCTAAAACAGATATTTAATTTTTTAACATCGCAATTCGCTATCAGTATTGTACCTCAACATCAACAATTCAAGTTAATTCAATTTTTAAATACACTCACTTTAAAAAATGGGACTACAGTCCCAAGGATCACTTTGAAACCAACTTTTTTGGGTACTGTAGTACCCAGAGGTCAATCGACGGGTAAAAAATCTGTATATTTATAAGAAAACACAATGGGAAATGTATCTAGGTAACTTTCAGTATTTTATTTTTGCCAAACGTTAGCGCGTTTTAATCGACTATCAGCGCCATCTAGCTGTGACCAAAGAAAACAATATCTATATAAAATTCAAAAATGAATGTTGATAAGCGCAAAACTCGAGAACGGTTAGGCCAATTCGGCTAATTTTTTTTTCATATGTTCTATAAAGCACGCGGGAAGGTTTTTTATGAAGAAACTGCGTGAAAAATAGTAAAACAACACTTTTTATTTTTCCCATAAAAACAATTAGCACTTATTAGTCGAAATTAGTTCAAAACATATCACTTATTTATATTTTCGTCATCGTCTTTGTAACCTCCTCATTTTGATACCCCACTCGATGGGATTAAAAAATATTTTTTTTTACAATGCACAGAATATAGCGCCTAAAAGCCGCCATTTTGTTTTTTTGTTAATTTTGATGTCCCATTGTCACTCGGCCCGTTAAGACGAATCTGACCACGTATCATTTATTAAAATCGGTTCATCCGTTTAGAAGTTACGAGGGAACATAGAAACGGACACACATACATACAGGTCAAATACATAACCCTTTTTTGGCTTCGCCGCAGACGGGTAAAAAGTGACTAGTGATTACGTAATTGTTGTGTAAACAAAACAATGTGCCAAGTGAAAAAACGATTTACTTTTAGAATCGAACTTAAATTAATTTGTGAACGTGTGTTTTTACATTCGTCCATATTGAAACAAAATAAATTATTTTCCTCCCGCTACAGCTCCCAACATAGGCGCTCCATTTAAGTTTACACACAAAATGAATGAGTAATTTTTCTGTTTACAAAATCGTATTGTATGGAAACATATGTTTCAAGTTTATTGATGAATATGACGACCCCACAGGTGGAGACAGTTTGTCCACTGACTCACTCGGATCATGTTTCTCTCAGCTCACAATCACCTGAATTAATTTGTATACTTTACGCTACACATTACGTTAAATACCTACATACATACATTCATACATATTATATCATATCACGCTGTTTCTCATGGGGGTAGGCAGAGAGTACGTTAAATAACTTGTACTTTTTTGCATTCATAATGCATTTTTTCTAATAAGTACTTACTGACTTTACAATAATAAAAATTGTTTTGTGAATGCAAAAAGTAAATTAATTAAAAAAAATGTAGTACTTATTAGGTAGAACTTTGACGACCGATTTGGCGCAGGGGTAGGCTACCTGCCTTCTGCGCCAGAGGTCTCGGGTTCGATTCCCGAACAAGACAAATATTTGTGTGCATGAACATGTCTATTTGTCTTGGTCTGGGTGTTTTCTATGTATATTAAGTATGTATTTACAAACAAAAAGTATTTAAGTATATATTTACCCGTTATCAAGTTTTCCATGATACAGTTTCATAATGAAATTAACATGGGCTTAGATAATTGGTGTGAATGTAAGAAGTTATTTATTTATTTATTTATATGAAATAAGAAACAAGTAACTCAATCGAAAAATGTCCGATACAATTTACTATTTCATTATGCAGTATCAAAAAAAATTATAAAACAAGAATGTCGTTAACCTCTGACTGATTATATTTTAACAGTGAACCCTCGAGTGTTTCCGTGATGTCGCGTATTAGCCGCACCCTGTAATTAGTGAAACGAAACGAACTCGTTTGTTCACGAAACCAAGCTCAGATTTGAAAGCTTACCTATTTCATTAACAGCTATTTTAAATACTAGTGTCTCCCCGCGGTTTTACCCGCGTAGTATCCGTTCCCGTGGAAATATCGGGTTAAAATGTAGCCTATGTCAATCAGGAATAGTGTAGCTTTCTACTGATGAAAGAAATTTCAAAATCGACCAAGTACTTTTTGAGTTTATCCATTACAAACAAACAACCAAAACAACTGGCAATGGAAACTCGCTATCTTATTTCTTACTGCTGTAACACAATAAAATAAATAGCTTTTTACAATCACACCAACTATCTAAGCCCATGTTAATTTCATCGAGAAACTGTGTCATGGAAAACTTAATAACGGACAAATATATACTTAAATACTTTTTGTTTGTAAATACATACCTACTTAATATACATAGAAAACACCCAGACCAAGACAAATAGACATTAAGCTGAAAACATCGTTGTTATCGCGACAGACTTAGACAAGATGGTGGAAGCTATCCAGGTGGACTAAGAACAAGTCTTAGCACCAAACAAACCGATTACAATATGTATCCCCACTGGGAATCGAACCTGGGACCTCTGGGTCTGAAATCGGTGTTGTGAATCACTAGACCACAGAGGCGGTTATCGATGGACAAACTGAAATAGTATAAACCACAGAACACGGAAAAATATCACCAACCAAACCGAATACATTATGTACCCCCACTGGGAATCGAACCCGGGACCTCTTGAGTTTGTAACCGGTGGTGGGAGCCACTAGACCACAGAGGCGGTTATCAATTTACAAACTGAAATAGTATAAACCTTTTCTTGTTAGGTCCGGTTGCTCGAACATTACAGTTAAGTTAAAGTTAAAATTTAACCGTTCTCAATTTTGACCTCGGTCAAAGAAATATACGTTGGGTTAAAAGTGTTGTCTGTACTATTTCATTAACCTTCCCTTAATTACTAATGTCAAAATTTAAACCACCCTGTCGGTTATTTTGACCGCCGTTAAATGTGTAATTTGACTGCTCGTTAAAGTAACCGCTTCTTCAACAACGCTTTTTAAATTTGACCGCCGGTTTTTTACTTTATCCATAATTTAACCCTAAAGTTAACGTAACCAAACTTCGAGCAACCGGACCTAAGTCTCTCAACATGTCCTGCGTTGTGTAGGCTCGTCGTATGTTTGCGCCCGCCCCCGTGATTAGATAGTTGGCGACACGGCTGTCGGTTATAGCGCGGCACGTACGGGTTATCCCGCCACATGTCGGTTAGGCATGCTCAGTTGGGATTGATCATTTCAACTGTAAGTAGTCAGTACACTAGTATCAGTACAATAATGCAAAATTAAAATTGCAAAAGCTTTAAGAAAGAAAGAAAAATTGTTTATTTCGACACAGACACGAGGCAATACATTAACAAACATTGAAACTAAAAATAACAATGAAAAAGAGAAAAATGTACAAAAACAATTGCGACTAAGCCAAAACAGGGGGCCAAGTCTGCTAACGATATGCCACAATCGTGTCTCAATCGTGTTTCAATTGTAGTTCAGTTGTAGTGCTGTTTTACACACAGTTACAAGAATTAACTACTTTTCTCACAATACTATTTGATGGTCACACCACACACCACATTCACAATACATCATACTGTCCTAATTCTTGTAACTAGTGTTAAGGCGCTACTCGGAAAAATATGGACTTTTGATTTAAAACTATAGGACGGTTACAGTTGTTACAAATCTGGTAATAAGATATATATTTATTCATACCTTTATCTAGAATCGTATAGTTTCAAAAACACGATTTTATGATTTTGCCTCGACACTTTTTATTTTCGAAAAGACCTCTAAAAAATACGAAAAGTGAAGATTATTGTTAAATGGGGTTACTTACACTATTGGAAATTGGTTTAATTAGTGGACACCAATAATATTGAGGATCGTATAGAAGCATTTTTTTAAAACCGCTGTAGTTTTTTAATACGAAGTGATTTTGTGTTTTTTTTTGCCTAATCTGCAAAATCGGTCTCGCTCCCGCGCGCGTCGTTATCTCATTGCTATCTCGCTTCAGCACATTTTTTCCGAGTATTGCCTTAGAAAAGCACTACCACTGAACTACAATTGAAACACGATCGAGACGCGATTGTGACTTAACGTTAGCAGACTTGGCCCCCAGGTGGCCTATTCAGCATGTCATCAGGCATAACTTTGATTGACGCTGCTGACGCTGGCACTGGCACCTTAGATATTATTTTTATAATAAGCCAAATTCTTTAATGCGCTATGACGTTATTCATGTTTAAGATAAGTAATATTACACAGTGTCAGGATATAGAATAACCGATAGATATTGTTTTTTTTTTGTTTTTCTGTTCATGTTTCACGTTAAAGCTACTGAACTAATTTCTAGGAAATTTTGTGAGGTGATGTAGGTACCTACCTTTTATTTCGGGAAAAACTCTCACTCCTACAGTAAAACACAATAACTGGTTCTGTAGAGTTCATACAAAAAATACTCCAGAGATGACAAGACAGTGCTCCAAGATAGTGCTTCTTGCTAAATTACATGATTATACAATGTCAATGGGAAGTACAAGCATGACAACTTATAATAGTTGACAAACTAAAAAAAATAACCACGAAATTTAAGACAATCGCGAAGCCCAGCGAAGCGATCGCCTTAAATTTCGTGGTTACTTAATTTTAAAAATGTCTAACCTATCACGTGTTCTACAGGACTTCCGAGGAATACAGGACTTTTCTACCAAATTTAGGTAAGTATTTTGAATTTAGGTAAAACAACCATTAGGTATTTTGAACGTAGGTGTTTTAACGTTAGGTATTTTAATTTTAGAAATTTAGATACGTACCCATTTTAAACTTTAGGTATTTTAAATTTAAGTGAAACAACTGTTAGGTATTTTGATTTTAGGTATTTTGAACGTAGGTGTTTTAACGTTAGGTACCTTAATTTTAGACATTTAGATACGTACCCATCATAGTAACATAATGTAGAACTTTTGAAAAAAAAAGTGCTGAGTTTACCACAATCTTTAAAAATGTTTATTGTGCGAGCGAGACAATTGTAAAGTGTGAAATGGCTCTTAAAAAGAATTGAAAACGGCGAACCACTCCCCTCTCATACATACATGAATTCAATTATCAAGCAAACCAACTTCTATACATTTTAAATCGACACATCCAGGATTAGTTCCTCTAGCTATTCATGAAAAAAAAAGCCTTATAACATTGACAATGAGCTCTTTTTGGCCTTCCTGAAATATTAAATGTGTCTGCGAACGTATAAGGCCACCCCAAAACTATAGGTAGAAACAATTTCAACAAAGTTTTCATACCGTAAGTTTGTAAGAACTTACGGTTACTTTGTACATTTCTAATCCTTGGAATACACCTCGATGTAATTTTGAGTCAACTTCAAAAATACGTTGGTAAATACCTACATGTCGTTAAATCCCGTGATAGGTACTTAGGCTAATTAATTTAATTCTATTGTCAGTCACGAGATGGGTGACTCACAACTTACTAATGTTAAACTCCACCCACGTGTTATGTTCATATTACAAAATAACGTACCTAAATAAATTGTTCACTTAAATCTTCATTACTATGAATATGACATTTAATAATCTGCGAGGTTATTCGGCGGGACATCCAGTGATCATAGAAAAGATTCGCCGATGTTACTCAAATAAATAAATTTGCTATGCCCTATTCGGGGTCTACATGTACTATGTTATCCTGTATCTACCATCTTGTTACCATTGTAGAACGCATTAAATTGAAATTGAAAAAAAAAAAATATTCTTAACTGTTCATAGACAATTTTCCATGCCGAATATAATCTCATCCCTTGTGTAATTGGGTAATAAATAAATATTGTTAGATATATTATTCACTAGACTACCATATGCTTTCCTATCTGGAAATAACTTACTCAACTGACGTCGTAATATTTATTAACTACAAGAGTAATAGATACATTCATATTCATATGTATTCATTTATTCATTGCTAGTCACAGTACATAGAAAAGTTGTTAACAAAAGTTTTGAGATCAGTGTGACACCCCGTAACGGCACTGCAACATAAAATCTAAGGCTTATCATTAAAATAAAATTAATTAATTAATAGTAGGCCTTATTTTGACACACATTTCAATGCATTAATATTTAAGACACTTAAATACTATTTTGAATGCTGTTAAAAACTTTTTACTAGATAAGGTTAAGTTTAACTCTACAAGATCGTTAGGTACCATGAAGATTTATCTTCAAACTTGTAAAACTTTAAAGTTTATGCAAAAACAACTTTACAGAACCTTAACCTTTTCCTTATACAAAACACGTAGTTTTCAAGTCAGTGCTAAACCAACTTACCCAAGCAATAAGACACCGACGAAACAAAAACTGAACAGTGTAAAGGCGACTTTCTTGGACATTCACAAACTTGGCGAAGTTTTAACAGTCTGAAATAGAGCTATGGTTTCGCGCTAATTGCAGAAAATATAACGTTACGTCATTAAAAGTTTCCAGTTGCTAATGGTTTAGAACGGACGAGTTGAGATTGTTGGGTCGATCAAAATCTTTAGCATCACGATTGCGTGGATTGCGACAAAACGTACGCAACGCCGAGGAACCCTGGAGCTAGTGGCTAGTGGTTCTTCTTTCAAAGTTAATAGGTAGTCCTATTGTATCTAGTCTAGTCTATCCAATATTTTTTTAAATTTATTTATTGTAAACTAGCGGCCGCCCGCGGTTTCACCCGCGTGGTTCCCGTTCCCGTGGGAATTTCGGGATTAAAAGTAATGTATAATATAACCTATCTCTGTTGCAAATTTTATCCAGATCCGTTCAGTAGTTTTTGCGTGAAAGAGTTACAAACTTCCATACATCCATACTCACAAACTTTCGCATTTATAATGAATTATCACGAGGGAATGTGATATTTTCCGGGATAAAAAGTAGCCTATGTTACTCCTTATTACATCAGCTACCTGCCAGTGAAAATTCTGTCAAAATCGTTCCAGCCGTTTCAGAGATTAGCCGGAACAAACAGACAGACAGACAGACAGACAGACAGACAAAAATTGTAAAACATGTCATTTTGGTATATGTACCGTATATATAATCATATGCATGTAGTAAAAAGCGGTTATATTAATGTTACAAACAGACACTCCAATTTTATTTATTTGTATAGATGTATAGATAAATGTTAACACATAAGATTATTAATAACAGCGCAAAGCAAAGTTTACGAGATCGCGTCGGATTTAATTAAGTGGGCAGGTGCTCGAGAAGAGAAAAATATTTTAAATAAACGATAAACATACTTATAAGCCTTTTAAGTAACTATTTAATTAATACTGTTGCAAAGAGAAAACTAGGTGCATTCTAAGGTTTTCAAAAGTATTTAATTTTTTAAATTTAGACTGTCGACAAGATTTGCAGGTAGTAGTTTAAAAGGAGACCATAGTAAATTTGGACATTTTCTTTAGTGTCTGGCCGTTGAGAAACTTAGGAGTCGGTCCATTTTATTAGGGTTCTACGGAATCGCTAATTGCCGAATGGCAAAAATCGGAATCCTTATAGATTCGTCATGTCTGTCTGTCTGTCCGTCCGACCGTATGACACAGTCACTTTGTTCCAAAACTATGCAGTCTACACACTGTCTTAAAACTAGGTAATAGATATATTCTGTAAGCCGCTTTACAGTTTTCATACGAAAAAAAAGTAAGGGGGACTCCCCATCCGAATACAAGGTACCTACCTAATGAAACTAAAAAATATTTTTTCATTAAACCTATTCGTGTGGGGTGTCTATAGATAGGTCATACTTCTTTTTTATTTTCAAATAATAAGAATTCAATCTTTATTGACAAACACATACCTACTTTGAATAGTTTGCATATTGAACACCTGAAGAAATTTCAATATTGCGGCGGGGGCGGAGGGCGAGGAATTGTGCATTTTACATTTTAAATACTCACTAACCATCCTAGACAACATATCAAAAATGCAAAACTACCGGACAACTTGTAAGCTAAAAACCCTCTATTCTGGACTGGACTATTATTCTGTGCATGTACACCGAAATTGCACATTTGCTCCTAATTAGTGATCGCTTACTAACCAGACCATGCAGGCCGTATTAATATCAAATTAACCCCCGATTATGCGCATTCACGTAAACTTACAATACAGCAGCGCTAAGCAATTAGCTCGGCCGCGGCTCTATTCGTATAACGAGGGTTAAATTAGGTTTCAACTGGAGTACGAGTTGCTTGCTCGAGTTGCTCGTAACTGTTTGTTTATCGTTTGACTTTTTTGGGTTAAGGTACAACAAGTATCGTTTTTAGGGTTCCGTAGCGGCATGGCAAAAACAGAACCCTTTTAGATTCGTCATGTCTGTCTGTCTATCTGTCCGTCCGTGCGTATGTCACAGCCACTTTGTTCCAAAACTATTAAGACCACACAATTGAAACTTGGTAGGTAGTTGTATTCTGTGAACCGCTTTGAGATTTATATATATATATAAAAAAATTAGGGGGGATTCCCATACATGGAACTGAAATTAAAAAATTGTTTTTTCATTAAACCTATTCGTGTGTCTATAGATATCTTTAAAAATTATATTAAGTTTTCTTCTACAATTTTTTTTAAAAGTCAATATCTTGAAAGATAGACACTTCTAAAGTGGTAAAATGTATGTCCCCCGTCTAACTTTTCAAAATATGAAAGTGAAAAATAAAAAAATCTTTCAACGAAAATTGGTTTGTACGAGATATAGTTAGAGGCTAGTTAGAGGAAAAAAACCGCAAATATAAACTTTGTAATTCATACAAACACTATGAACAACAAAGTTATTTTTTGCTGGCGAAAAATGATTGTGGTATTTTGGATAGGTATAGGCAATCGGTACTATTCGGTACGTTAAGTGGGTACGGAACCCTTCATGGGCGAGTCCGACTCGCACTTGGCTTATTTTATTTACTATAGCTGCTTCCCGCCGCTTTTCCGTATGTTCCCTTAGAAATCCATACTGTGTGTGTGTTTGTTTGTCACGTCACGTCGAAACGGAGCAACGGATAAACGTGATCTTTGGTTTGAGAATAGTTTGGGAGCTGGAGAGTGACAAAGACTACTTTTTTTCCCGGAAAAATGTCAAATTCTATCAGGATAATGTCTCGTGAAGTCCGCGCGGGTGAAGTCGCGGGCGGAAAACTAGTATCTGGATAAAACGGCCATTTAAAAATCGATTCACTAGTTTCAGAGAATTACCTCTTACATCTACATTTAGAAGATTTACTTTCAATTGCGTTTCATTTAGTTTTTTTTTATCCACTACGGGGTAGCATAGCCTTCATCACACCTGATGTTAAGTGGTCATAAGGTTGAAGGAGGAAGCACACTACTCCCGGAATCCTCAATCACTGAGGAACTGGCTAACTGCCGGAACACAATAATGCTGAAAACATCATTGTTATGCCGTCAGACTTAGATAAGGTGGTGGTAGCTAGCCAGGCGCACTAAGAACAAGTCCTACCACCAACCAAATCGAATATAATATGTACCCCCACTGGGAATCGAACCCGGGACCTCTGGGTCTGAAATCGGTGGTGTGAATCACTAGACCACAGAGGCGGTTAACAGTTGAATTCTTTAAGTTTTTGCATCCGAGGGTTACTGTTATACCGTGACAATGACCGGTACCTTACCTTTAAAGTATAAGACGAAAACTAAATAAAACCAAAATAAAGTTTAAACCATAAATAGATTCATTGTTAACTACATAGTTGTGTATCAATCTTAGTATATTAGTGTTTGACAAAAACTAAATAAAACCAAAATAAAGTTTAAACCATAAATAGATTCATTGTTAACTAGTTGTGTGTTGTGTATCAATCATAAAAGTGAAGCTCTGTATTTTTTGTGCAGTTTTTCCCGCTAATAGCTATGCACATCAGTGGGGCTTCATTGCAATGCTGTTAAGGCATCGTTTGCGAATAAAATGACAAAAGGTGAGACCCGGCTTCTGACTTGTCCATTGTTGCACACTTGTCAGATGATGAGAATAATTTTACTTTCACGCTTAAATATTCTATTATTTTTTATGTTTTTATATCTTTGCATAATGCATTCATTCTAGTTCAGTTTCTTTTTAACCGACTTCTAAATCAAAAAGGAGGAGGTTCTCTATTCGTCTGTATGTATGTTTTTTTTTGTGTATGTCCACCGATTACTCGAAGACGGCTGAACCGATTGAAATGGTTCAAACGTTATTACATCAGGTTGGTTTCCAAGTTGGTCCCATTTTTTGAAATTTTGAAATCGGTTCAGTAGTTTTCAGGAAATCTTGAAAATACTGTCGTTTTCGTTACCACTTTATGTGAATTTAATACGTATCTTTAGACATAACTTCTTTGTTTATAAACCGATTTAGATGATTCTTGTTTTGTTAAAAAGAGGATACCTCAAGGTATTTTAACCGACTTCGAAAAAGGAGGTTTTCAGTTTGATCACATACCTATTTACCAGAAAACACGTAAATTGCCTGCGCGATGCACTAAAAAGAGTGAAATAAAAATATTTTTATAAAAAAATAAAACCGCCTTCAAAAAAACCACATCAAAAAAGTAAGAAATAATTCCTCACCAACTAAATAACGTAAGTACTTTGAAGTCGGGCGGGTTTTAACAAAAACAACAAAAAATTGTACATGTTTCACACCCGACTTCAAAGTACTTACGTTATTTATTTGGTGAGGAATTATTTCTTACTTTTTTGATGTGTTTTTTTTGAAGGCGGTTTTATTTTTTTATAAAAATAATTGATTAAAAATTCATTGGGTTTTCCCGACAGTTAATGGCTAGCTTGATAGGGACTATGCGGAAGCTTACCTAAGACGACTCTGGAGTTCAATCGCGCTAATAATAAATATGCCTTTAAGGCTATTACACACATTGAGTTAAAAGAATAGAGGAGACATCTCAACTAGAATCTTTGCAACACGAGTTGAGTCCACGTGGACTCAACTCGTTTAGTCTGTGGCAAGCGATAGACGCAACAACACGTGTGTGTACTCTGTTCTATTTTATTCAAAAATGCCGATATGTGGGTTGAGGTACTGTTTAAATAACTCAAAAAATACTAATAAAGCCCTAGGAATTTCTTTTCACTAGTAAGTACTCGCTAAAGTATCTAATAACATGCTACTGAGTAATTATTTCATTAGGTCGCCGAAAAATTAAGCGACGGCCATATTTCGATAGAGTCATAGATTAACAAAATTGGTTATTTTGTGGTGCAGAAGTGACAGTTTAAACGTTTTAGGTACTAGGTTTTGGGTGATTACTTGGGTTCAGGTTTTGATAGAAGTTTGATGTTTTTTTGTTATTGAACATTTGAACATTGAACTTACATTTATACTGCAAGTTAAATAAACGCATGTAAAATAATTAATAGTATTCATGTATTTAAACGTATATAAGTACCAAAAATAAACTCGATTAGTAAGTATTTCTCTCACGATGTCAATGTTTAATCTTAAAAAAATAATTAATTAAATAAAATATGAATTCTCATAAAATGTTGTAGGCAGAAAACACGCACAAAAGCTATGTCTGTTCTGCAATGTTTGATCTATGTCTGGTTGCACTACTATTGGTTGCCGCTTTCTGCACGGGCGCTTTCGATTGGTCGCGAGGCTAACTCTTAGCTTAGCAAAAATACTACAAGATTTTTGTTTGGGATAGCTTCTCTAGTACGTTAGTACATTATAACTCAATGATTACACACCAAAAAGTATCGCAGACGTGTTGCATTGCTTCTGCGTGCGTAATGATTTTGTAATATTTGAACTTGTACGCTTCGATCAACAATGACACCTAGTTCTAGATACATAGTTGGATTGACAGATATGGCCGAGCGTATACTCCCACTTGAAAGTATAATAAATTATAAGTAGTAGAGTATAAGTAGATTATTTTGACAGTATCAATAATACTAAAGTATTTCAAACTTGGAACGGTTCCTGTCATTTATAATGTAAGATCGTAACAGGTAAGTACTATTGTTGATCGAAGCTTGTACGCGTAAGTTCACACCGACACAGTGTTGCATCGCAATATGTCTGTGAACCTACGCTACACGTACAAGTTCAAATATACACATCATGACGCACGCAGACGCAATGCAACACGTCTGCGATACTTTTTGGTGTGTGGCAGTGGCAGCCTTTATTGTCATTCAGACAATTACAATAAATGCTTGGGTGAAGGACACTTCAGGGAAAATAATAAACATAAATAAAGGGTCTTTCTATGAATGACTATAAAATAGAAAAGCGTGGCACAGTGATGCGATCTTTGAGGTTAAGTAACTTTCACAATGGTCGGTCCGGGACGGGTGACCAAAAATTAATTATATCAAGCTCGTGCAGCTTTAAAAACTCACCAATCCGCATTGGGCCCGTGTGGTGGGTCATGGCCCATTCTCCTTACCACCCTAGGGAAAGCCTATGCCCCAGAGTGCGGACATGAATGGTTGATGAAGTCCATTATCCAATAAGTATGTCCTATCGAAATTGGCCCGGTCACCTTTACCACTGTAAATATATATGCTATCCTTTACCTTGCAAAATGTCAAGTGGAGTGACATAAGAGTGCAAGAAATGATAATTGCAGTTGTCATGACCGGCTGACCTCGTCTAGGCCTGCCAAATAAGGCACTCGGAAAGCGCACGACAGCATTCCTATACTTAACCAATGTTGGACGGTATTATCCGACAAATTGACAGTTAGTTTAAGTTATAACTATATATCCTGTGTGTTGGAAACTTTCACGTGTAACTCCAGTGCCAAAGGGTGAAGACAAGGGTGATATAACGCAAAGCAGGCCAATTGCAGTTCTATCTGTATTGGCGAAAATATTTGAGATTATTTTGAATGACCACATTATTATGCAAGTTAGTTGCTTTTTACACGACAGCCAACATGGCTTCCGTAATGCCCGGTCGACCACATCAAACCTTATCGAGATGGTAGATTATATCTCCGCTGAAATGGATGCAGGATGGCAGGTTGATGCGGCATATTTCGATTTTAAAAAGGCTTTTGACCTTGTGGACAACGATATTCTATTAAAAAAGCTAGCACAGATGGGTTTAACAAAAAAGCTTTTGGATTTTTTTGCTAGCTACCTAGCTAATAGACGCCAATATGTGTATTTACAAGGTTTTGAATCAAGAGAGTATTATACAAGGTCTGGAGTTAGTCAGGGCAGTACCTTAGGCCCAACATTATTTTTGATAATGATCAATGACCTGCCTGAGTCTGTTCGCAACGCTCGATGTCTTCTGTTCGCGGATGACCTTAAGTTATTCGTTGGCGTGAAGGATGCAATAGACACAGTCCATCTACAAAGCAATATCGATGCGGTATTAGAATGGAGTCGGGCTAATCATCTACCCTTTAACGACTTCAAGTGTAAAGTCAGCACATACTCTCGCAAGCGTAGCCCATTAGAGATAAACTACAAATTGGGTGACTCAATTTTGGAAAGGGTGAATGAAATCACAGATCTAGGACTAAAGTTGAGCAGTAATTTGGACTTTCATAGCCATGTGGTTGCGACTTGTAAAAAAGCGAGTAAGGTTTTAGGATTTGTTATGCGGACTTCCCTAGATTTTGACAACCCAGCTGTGGCCCAGGTTTTGTATACAGCATATGTACAGCATATGTAAATATATTGATTGATTGATTGATTGATTGATTACGCAGCAAACTCGAATATGCAGCTATTATATGGGACCCCCATGAGCAAAAATATACAATTATGGTTGAGCGCGTCCAGCGCAAATTTGCACGCTGGCTTTACAAGCGTCGCTATGGCTATTATCCATACTTGTATCCTTCGCTCTTTGTTACTGGTATGGTAGATCTGGATACATTATCTCGTAGGCGGAAAGTGCAACTGTTGGTCCACTTTATTTCCGTGCTACACCATATAGGTTGGACGGTGATTTGATATCGAAGATAGATCTTCTGGTACCCTCTCGCGTACCTTGGGATGGGACAGCGATGGTGCCCCCCCGCCGTCAGCCTCGACTTTTGCGCAAACCTACCACGCGCACCACTTATGCTGCGAATGCACCAACACCACGTGCACTTCGCCTGATCGGTGATATGCTCGCTCAGTGTAACCAGATAGATTTGTTTGCCGAACGCATTGGTTATATTTATAGGGAGGCTCTTAAGTATTTAGAGACTATAAACGTTTAATGAATCATACATATAAATATAATTTACTCATATGTTGACATTTTTATATCTGGCATAAGTATTTCATAAATTTAATATTTTTAATGTAGGTGCATATTTATCAAAATTGACATGTGAATTTTAGTGTAGGTATTGTAAATTGTAAGACTTCTTTGTGCATTGTTGTAATGTTGTGTTGACATTTTTATACTTATGTTGTTTGTTTTTTAAATTTTAATTTTTGACTGAGTAATTTAACTAATTTTATTTTATTTTATTATATTTAGATTGAAAATTGGCATATCTATTGTAAAATGTATTGTATGACTTGCTGGCGCATTGGAAAAAAATTCTGTAAGCCTGCATGATTTATGAAATAAATAAATAATAAATAAATAATAAATAAGTTATTTATTAAAAATTTAATTCATGTAGTACATACTTAATTAAACATTAATGATAATTTCCGTTTTAAATACATATTTTTATCCTTACTTAATATCCTTTACTAATACTATAAAAGGTTGTGTAATTAACGCGGCGATTAATAATCATTTCGGGGTACCAAAATTACTAAACTAACCTAAACCTATTTTTTCCGCTGCTCACCTAGTATGTTTGCGACCCCAACCTATTGATTTAGTCGCCCGGTTTATTATATTCCTATAATAAATGTGAAAGTTAAGATGTTATTGGATATTTGGATGTTTGTTGCTCAATCACGCCAAAACGGCTGAACGGATTTGGCTGAAATTTGGGACACAGATACTTTGTAACCTGTACAGAAACATAGGCTACTTTTTAACCCGGAAAAATATCACATTCCCGCGGGATAACGTCGTGTAGTCCATGCGGGCAAAGCCGAGGGCGGAAGGCTAGTCTACTATATTTAATTTTAGGTTTACCCATTCCGATGAAAATATTTAAGCTAAATTTAAATTAAATCTCAATGATAACGATCCAGCTTTGGATGATCAAAGAAGTGCCAAGCGTACAAAGCTACGCGAAAGAAAGAGAGAGCTTTTTTACCTGCAGAGCATTCGGTGGGAGCCACCTGGCTCCTGACACGCGACCTACGTAAATACCTTATTACTTTATTTTGTAACTATTTAAATTTTTATGTCTTTTGAACGCGGTTTTCGGTGTTTATAAGAGAAATAAACTCTATTTACTATAAAAATACAATATAATACGTGATCCGGAACAAAAAATAATAAAAATTCTTGATTTGCAAATTTTGCAAATCGGTAAAAAAAATATCAAAAATTTTCGAAAAATAAAATATTATTGTTTTTCCATATATTATAATTTTATCTGATAGGTTTTTTCATGTACATTCTAAATATTTATACTTTTTATATGTTATTTCATCGATAATCGATAACTATGTGAAAAAAAAAAATACTTCGAAGGGACCGCACTATTGTCTTTTGTTTACACAAAAGTTGAGTTTGAACGTCGATTATAAAAACAAAACATCTCGTAAAAGTGTCGGATAAGTTTTATGCGCTGCTATGAGTATGACTCATTATGCTGCTCATAAATGTAACTTCCGTCGCGTCGTCGCGCGCACAAACAGATGTTTGGGAGAGCGCAAACGCGCGCCTAGTGCTTTGTTTACGTAAAAATGAGCCTGTAATTTGATACCCCTGATATTCAACAGGTTGTTGCTACTATAAATTAATTCATTGCACCACGCCTCACCGTCAATGTTGACATGGCGATGGCGTTGAGATCTCAATTGTGTTCAAAGTTGTCCGTCTATTGATTACACCCCTATTGTCGTGAAGTTGCGGACGAAGTTAGCTTTAAATAGCTGCATTGATGTACCGGCTTTTAATTTATTCTGAACAATATTCTGAAGGTAGGAAGGTTATTTCTTGCTTGAAGTAATCAGCTTTCGCGTCGTTTGCAGTAGCAAAACCTTGTAAGTTAATAGCAGATACGGTATTGTTCAAAGCTTTGCTCATTATAATAATATGCATTAGTAGTGGCATTTGAAAATAAAACCCCTTTAAATAAATCTGTCATTATATTTCTACAATAATTTCTGTGTCGAATGTGTTGAATAAATGTTTAATTTTCCGATAATCATTTGAACAACTTTAAAAAAACTCTATTAATTTCCAAAAAAAAATCAAAAAACTTAAAAAAATAAAAAAAATAAAGTAGTTGAGTTTCCTAAAACAATGTATGGAACGTGAACAAACTTTTATTATTTTATCTACACTCATGTTATAATTTTCGAATTATGAACTCATGCCTGAACGTATACTGATACACTTTATGCCATAGTCAACTTTAAAAAATAAAGCTGCTGTATCCGGGTGTTTCATAATGACCATTATGCAACACCCGGATACAGCTGTCACTCATTATAAAACACTTATATTTCTTAAATTTACAGTCTCCATGGCAACCGTAGGATTTACCGGCCCTGACTTCCAACTTTTTCAAGCTCTTATTTAGCCGGCAACAATCAGAAACGTTTTTAAAATTAGAATTTTGAATTTAGAAGGAATAGACCGTATAGACTCCTATGAGTGGAGTTTGGCACCAATTCACATTTTATTATTAATATTGATTTGCTTTATTTTTGAAATATATAATAAATGTAATGAGTGTAGATAAAGTAGTGTATGAGACTGCACATAACTCGGTATTAAAACACTCGTGGAATACTATTAAAAAACTTGCCAAGGCTCGTTTTTTAAACTCCCACTCGTGTTTTAATACCCCTCCTTATGCGACAGTCACATAAACTACTATTACCGCTGTGGGGAAATGAGAAAGAGTCATTTTGCACATAGGTAAAAGTGATGCTGTAATGAAATAACTATAATATTATAATCCATCCACGTCTCTATTATTGTTATAATTCATGATAGGTAAGAAGAAATTTTCAGAAAAAAATAGTTCAATATACTTACACGCAATGTCATTAAAAAAAAAACAAAAATTAAACGTGATCGGATGGGAATAACTCGTATTTCGGACCTACCTACCGAACCGAACGAGCTCAAAACGAAAGCATTATTCATTCGTAGGAGGAATAAGAATAAAAGGAGACTATTTTTATAATTTAATTCCCGTTCCCGTGGGAATATCGGGATAAAAAGTACATATAAACCTTCCTCTTGAATCACTCTATCTATTAAAAAAAACGCATCAAAACCCGTTGCGTAGTTTCAAAGATTTAAGCATACAAAGGGACATAGGGACAGAGAAAGCGACTTTGTTTTATACTATGTAGTGATACTGCTGATCAAAAAGGCCCATAGGGGCACAGTTTCAAGGAAATAATATTCTTACACAATAATTTGTAGAAAGCAATTTGGAAAAAGTTTTTAATTTAGTTTTCAGAAGCGGCTAAAAATAATAAAACAAAGGGAAATTAGCCGATCTTAAAGGTACAAGTGACACCACATAAACTGTTACAAGTCGAGCTTAGTTGAGTTTAGCACGCCATTACGTACTGTATACTGTCTAAGAAATAAAAACGGTTTTTGTACAGAACCGTCAAAGTGGACGTGTTGTTGACAGTACTTATAGAGTTCTCAGGTTTTTCAAAGACAATGTTTTAATTTAGCGTCGCCGCCCGTACGTTAATTTCATCTTGCCGCTAATTCGTTTATGTGGATTTTTGTTTGAGAGAAATGAAATAGAAACAAAATACCTATGTACTTACCATCTGCAACTTTGTTAGAATTTAAAAACATTACAATTGTAAGTTAAATTTTTGTAAAAATGCTAGTTTATAGTTTCTGATCATAATATTGTTTTAAACGTCACTACGAGGAGCACTGGGGCCTTACAGCGAACTGTCAAACAATGTCATAGTAAAAGCCAGCTCTGTGTCTATTCAGAAAGTCTATTTTCTGAGGCAGGTTTGATTTATGAGAAAAAACGCAACCGACTTGATCCCAATCGTGCAGGTTTTTCTGTACCACAATCTGCCCCTGTTGGATTTCAAACACGAATTAAAAAGCCTAACTGACTTCAACTCGACTTTTTTTAAGATTTCATAAATTACAAGTGTGTTTTGTTTCTTTATGAAAAATAAAATAATGGTCTAATTTAACCAAAAGCCAAAGTAATGTTTTTGTTAATTAAAGTTTATTTCAGACAATAGTTGTCCGCCAAATGTCGAATAATAGACACGATATTCGGTATTCGACGAATAACAAAAAAAAAATCGAGTAATGCCGAATACCGAACAATAGAGAGTATTCGCAATAACTGGTAACATTTACTTTTGACTACTAATATTTAAAGTGTAATCCACAAAAAGAATTGCCTACAATCTCCGCTCCTCTTCAGTGATGCAATTCTATTGGTGGAATTTCAGCTAGTGTTATCTTTGCGCTTTGTCTTAATTAAAGACCATTTAGTTGAAAAAATTAAACAATTTACCCCAGGGAAAAGCAGAGAGGGAAAAGTTTACCTCATATTGTAGGAAAAGGCACCGCTAAATCTAGGTAAGACTAATATGAAAGCTAGGTGGTTTCATAAGCGTGCTACAAACAACTTAATTAAAAAAGAACTGAGAACAAAAGTAGAATAGAATGAATAATACAAGTCTGGGCAGTGCTCCAACCAAGTTATTGGAGCTTAGTGGTGTTACTGTTATGTTTACGATTATCGATAAAAGTTTGTCTTGATGTACACACGGCGGCACATCAGACTATACATGTTGACCTTGAGACCGCCTTTAATAAATAATAAATAAAATAGTCTTTTATTTCTTGCATAAACAGTTAAATTTTTTTTTACATTAATATAAAAAAATTAAATTGATCTAGTGTCTAAATAATAATTTTGAAATTCATTTGTAAATAGTAATTAATAATATAATAACAATAATTCAATATGTAATAAAACTTAGCATACATTTTAAAATTATATGAAAATTGTATGCATGACACTTAAATGAAATACATTAATATAAAAAAATAAAATTGATCTATTGTCTAAATAATAATTTAAAAATTCATTTGTAAATAGTAATTGATAATATAATAAGTAACAATAATTCAATATGTAATAAAACTTAGCATGCATTTTAAAATTATTTGAAAAATGTATGCATGACACTTAAATTAAATACATTAATATAAAAAAAAATTGATCTATTGTCTAAATAATAATTTAAAAAACTCATTTGTAAATAGTAATTGAGACCGCCTTTATGCCCTACGTAATAAAAGCTGTGATCGCAGTTCAACTGTTTAACCTGATGTGCTGTCGAGTGTACATGATTCTAAATAAATAGAGTTTTTCAAACTTAGCGGAGGTTATGCCGACCTCCGTGGCCGAGTGGTGTTATTATCGATGTTCCCGGATCGAGTCGAATATTGAAAACGAAATTTTCAATATTTCCTCGGTTCTGGGTGTATTTGGTAATACTGGTTGTTTGTTTCTAAAACATTAGTGCTCAAGCTACTACAGTTTGGTATTGAAACAGTGTATGTGATGGTGTCCAATAATTATTTATTATTATTACTTAGCGACCGACGGTTAATTCGACGACCGATTTGGCGCAGGGGTAGGCTACCCACCTTTTGCGCCAGTGGTCTCGGGTTCGATTCCCGAACAAGACAAATATTTGTGTGCATGAACATGTCTATTTGTCTTGGTCTGGGTGTTAACTATGTATATTATGTATGTATTTACAAACAAAAAGTATTTAAGTATATATTTATCCGTTATCAAGTTTTCCATGATACAGTTTCTTAATTAAATTAACATGGGCTTAGATAATTGGTGTGAATGTAAGAAGTTATTTATTTATTATTAATTATTATTTAATAAATTAATAACACATTTACACATTACATCGTGAAAAATTGACATGCATATTAATAAATATGCATGTCAATTTTTCACGATGTAAATAACTTCAAACTTCAAACTTCAAACTTCAAACTTTTATTTGCAGACTAAGTGTTACATAGTTCTTAAATTATAAAAGTAGTACTTTCAACTTAGACACCTTGTACAGGTATGGCAAATTAAAACTACTTATTAACTTAAATATTGTATAAAAAAAAAAAAAAATTAATTTAAATATTATTTAAATAATACAAATCTGTTAGTTTCAATATTATAAAAAAAAATATTATTAAGTTATTATAATTTTTAGTTTTTTGCATTCACAATGCTAAAAAATACTTCATTTTCCATTTTTCAAAATATTATTAATTTATAAAATTTACGTTATTAATATTAAATAATTCAATTAACATTAAATTTCAGATTATATTTTTAATTAACATTAACATTTCAATTTATCATACAATTTTACTTAATTAATATTCTTATTATATTTTAGATTAACAAAAGTTATATAAATTCCATTTCGAGGTATTCTTTCACAGAATAAAAACTTTTTTGAACAAGAAACTTTTTTAATTTGTTGCTAAAAGAAGTAAATTTCTGATCGTTCCGTATTGTCGGTGGTAACTTATTGAAGATTTTTATCGCCATGTAATGTGGGCTGCAGTTTAACATATTAATACGTGAAGGAGGTAGGTATAATCTTGTCTTGTGTCGGGTGTTAATTTTGTGTGTGTCCTGAACTTGAAGGAATTTACTACGATACCTAAAGACGAACAAGCAAATATCCTGTATGTAAAGCGATGATAATGTTAGTAGTTGGTATTTTATGAAGTAAGGTTTACAACTCTGCATAATGTCTATTTTAGCTATAATCCGAACGCATTTCTTTTGAAGCACAAACAATTCACCAACGTTTACGCTATTGCCCCAAAGCATAACCCCGTATTTGAGCCAAGAGTGAGCATACGCGTAGTAGGCTACTAGTGCCGTTTCTATATTTGTACTACATTTAATTTCAAAAAGTGCGTAGGTGAATTTTGACAATTTAGATTTTATATTTTCTATATGACTTTTCCAATTTATGTTAGAATCTATTGTAAGTCCTAGGAGAGTAAATGTATCTACCAAATCTATTCGGGAATTTCTAAAATTAATGTCAATATTAAGAGGTCTTGTTTGGTACGCTCTAAATTCAATAAGTTTAGTTTTTTTCAAGTTTATTTCTAAATTATGGTCAGTTAGCCAGTTCGATACATTTTCGAGAGTTTGTAATATATTAATATTAGGGTCTGAGTTTTTTTTACATTTGATTAATATGGAAACGTCATCTGCGAATAGCACGGGAACTGTCCGGTCATGGTCTAAAGTTTTTGGAAGGTCATTTATATATATTATGAATAAGATACATCCTAATACGCTTCCCTGCGGAATGGAACAGGTTAGATTTCTAACGTTAGATTGTATTTTTTCTATTTTATTATTTTGACTATTAAAATGTTCAATTTGTACTATTTGTTTTCGATTACTTAGATATGACTTGAACCAGGAGTAAGCAGGGCCTCTAATGCCACAGCCATAAAGTTTTTGCAAAAGAATATTATACGAAACTTTATCATATGCTTTTGTCATATCTAACAGAAGGCCTACTGCGTGATTTTTGTCATTTAATTGTTGAAGCGCAGTTTGAATATATTTAAATACAGCTAATGAGGTTGATCTATTTTTGCGGAATCCGTTTTGGTCATCATTAAGTATGTTATACTTTTCTAAAAAATTATATAACTGAAGGCTCATTGCCTTTTCGAATACTTTAGCAAATGTTGAAAGGAGTGCAATGGGTCTAAAATTGTCCGGAGATGTTTTTTCATCTTTCTTATGGACAGGTATGACTAGGGATATTTTTAGCTTATCCGGGAAAGTTCCTTCATTGAAGCTCTGATTAATAAGGAAGGTTAAAGGTATTGAGAATTCGTCAGCACACTTTTTTAACAAGATTGGCGGTATACCATCAGCGCCGAAACTGTGTTTATTTTTTAGTTGTTTTATAATTTTTGTTATATCTTCCTTCTCTACTGGTCGTAAGAACATTGATTGTGGAGGAGGGTTTATAACAGGACGTCCAGGTTTTTCATTTATTTTACTATTTTTATTTTCTCCTATAGAAGCAAAGAAATCATTAAATATATTTGATATTTCTTTAGGACATTTAATTACTTTATTATTGACTTTTAGTTCCAGATTTTTAAACGTTTTTCTTTTGGGTTTTTTTGTTTTTGCATTAATTATTTTCCACATAGTTTTAGTTTTGTTGTCCGATTTCTTCATTTGTCGTATGTATTCATTTTTCTTTGAAATTTTTACACTACGCTTTAATATATTGCTATATGTACTATGGTATTTTTTAATCACATCACTTTTTGTTTGATTTAGTATGATCCTTAACATTCTTTTATGGGTGCATGACCTTTTAAGTCCCTTTGTAAGCCAGCTTTTCCTTTGAGTGTTTTTAATTTTTGTTTTTGTTATTGGAATGTGTTCATTTAGGATATCAGTTATTTTGCTAAGAAACGCATTATAGTTAATGTTTATATCTTTTTGTTTGTCAATAATATTGTCCCAGTTTATTGCTTTAAGAGCTTTTTTAAAACAGTTTATATTATTATTTGTTAATGTTCTTTTATTTACATACCATGTCTTATTTATATTATATTCAAAGTTTTTTCTGATAAGTAAAATGACTGCCCTATGGTCAGATAATCCGTACTCTTTTACATAGCTTTCTTTGATTACTGGTGTGTAGTTTGTTAAAGCTAGGTCGACACAAGTTGAAGTTTTTTCAGTTACCCTGGTGGGATCTTTAATTAATTGTTTCATATTATAGGACTGCATAAAGTTTAGGAACTCAATAGTTTCAGAATTACGTTTGTCTAACATGTTAATATTGAAAACACCGACAATATAGAGATATTTAGTTTTGTCTTTTGCATTTAATCTATTTAGAACCCTCGTAATTTGGTCATAAAATACATTTATATGGCGATCTGGTCTGTACACTCCTATTACGATACAATTTTCCTTTGGTATTTCTATTGCGCAAAATTCTATAATAAATTCTTTTGACAAGGCTACAATATCATTTCTTTCAATAAATTCTATTTCTTCTCTAGTTATAAGACATACACCTCCACCATCGTGTTGTTCTCTACAGAAAGAGGATGCAATCCTATACCCTGGAAGTATTAAGGAACTACAGTGATGTTTATTTATCCATAACTCAGATATACATAATATGTCTAATTCTGTATCTTCTAAAAGTTGTTCTAATAAATGTAATTTATTTCCAAGACTTTGAAAGTTCTGGGAAATTACTTTTAAATACTTATTATCGAAATGTCTTTTCTTGTTGAAGGTTGGATTTTTTTTCCTGTTCCTTCAGTTTTTGCGGTTGCTCATTTGCGTTTAGTACACTGGTTTTGTCTGAAATTGGGGTGGTTTCAGAGTATGTAATGTTAGCTTCCTTTCCGTCGATAAAAAGTTGGTTATTTCTTATGATTGCGTGGTGGCCATTTTTGCGAGCTTCCAGTAGGTGTTTCCTCAGCAAGTTTCTCTGTTTTAATTCGGATCCTTCCATGAAAATATCTACAGATAATCCGGTGTTCTTGAAACTTCTTTTATTTTGGATTATATAGTTTGTCATGCGCTTGCTTACTAGTTCAATCATTAAGGCTCTGCGATATCCGCTTTTGCCTATACGTTTTACAGTTTCAACGAAAGGGTTTATATTTAAATCCATTATATCTTGAAAAACACAAGTAACACGTTCAAATAAGTCATTTTCATCTTCGTATTGGTTTTCTGATAAACCATAGAGCACAATTTTCTTTGAGCTCTCCAATTTATTTAATTGGATTTCTATATTTTGGATTTTATTATCTAGTGATTCAATTTGCTTTTTTATGGATATCTGTTCTGAGGAAAGTGTTACCGGGTTAAATTCCTGTTGTAGATTTGATATAACAGTGCTTATTTCCTTTTGAATGGTGCTTTTGAAGTCATTGAGAAGTATCGTTTTTATTGTTTCTAGTTTTGATTCTAAAATTTTTTCAAGCTTACTATCCAGCAGTTGACTAAATTGTTCCAAATTTATAGCGTTGCATGGTTTACTAGTTTGCGCAACGTCGTTCTCAGATAATAAGTCAGTAATTGTATCTCCTTTTATGGAATCTAGGGATTTCTCAGAAGTAGTGGACTCGTTGTCGTCATATTTTGGTAGTCTTCTACGGAGCGTAACATTATCTGAAGTTGTTTCATTTAATAAAGGATCGCAGCAAATATTTTGTTGTCTTACAGGCGTGTTATCATTCTTAAGTTTGGGTTGTTTACACGAACATAATGCACATATCCAATTTGATTTGTGAGCGGCTGTCATTGTATTAAAGAATCTTTGCTCAGAGACATTTGCGCATTCTATGTCGTAATAATATGAACATTTTACGCATTTTAAGAACCGTCTATCTGGTATCTTTTGTAGACAGCCTGAGCACACCAGAGCCGGTGGCGCACCCTTTTTTGGGATAGGTGACATTTTTATCTATTTCTCGGTTGTGGTTATTGGTATTTTATTTGTCCCATATAGATGTCGCTAAATTCTCTAAAGAAACTTTTAAGCAAACAAAAATTTCTTTGGACCTCAGGATCGAACTGCGGACCGCAGAGGTAAGGCCGCCGTACGAAGGTATCGCTCCCTGACCGATGCGCTACTCGAACATTAAGTTGGTTGACGAATTTGTGGGTCAATATACGCAAGAAAGCTTCTTTTGAAAAGAATTCGTTAAGAATGCGTCATTTCAATTTTTGAAACGCACTTTTTTCACTTTTTTCAATCACTTTCACTTTTTCTTCAATTTGTTTTTGTTATTGTAATTTTGTATTGTCACTTTTTTGCATAATTTTGTTAATTATTTACATTTTAGCACTGGTTTTCATCTCAATATATTTTAGTAATTTTTTGTTCATGGCAGCAGTATTTTATTGAGATAACGTTTGTACATATGTATTAAGTTATTTTACACTTTATTACACGTTTGTTTGATAGTAATTAACACTTTTCTATTTTTTATTCGTAAATAAATACGGAGCCTATTTGTACTTGACAGCACACTGTCAAGTACAAAATAAATAATTTATATAGAAACGTGTAATTCCTATTTCGCGTGCTTCTAACATTAGGTAGTCCTTTTCAATGATTAAATCTTACGCTACGTTAATTAAGTTAAACTAAAAGTTAAAATTGATTAAGTTGTAGGCTGGTAAGGCTGGAAATGTAGCAGACAGATCCAACTGCTTATACGAGTATTATGAGTGAAAGTGTAAGTGCAGATTATAAGTGACTATTGTAAACGCCAAGACTAATGGCAGTCGCGGCCATGGAACATTTATATTTTTTTAAATAGTTAAATTAACTAATAAATTTTATAGCACTAAAACGAAATCGGGGGCCTCCACCACGGGGGCGTCACACACCGGGGGCGTAACCCACGAACCCAATAAAACGGTTGCAAAACAAAACAAATTGATTAAGTAGATATCGTTAAAATGAACATCACTATTGCGGTATTCGGAAGCCGCCATATTTTTATACTCTTGTTTACGCAAAACCTATGCCTTATTTCATAAAATTGTTTGTCCTTACTTATTTAATTAAGCCAAGTAGGCGCGTCAATTTGATGGAAAATTAAAGCTGTAAATATGTACTCACTTATTTTTTTATCATACATATTATGGTACATTGTTACAAGAGTCATTATAGTACCTATAGACAAAAACAAGCAAAACATAAATAAAACGGTTGAAATAGAAACATAGTGAACTATAATATAAAATTCAGTGTCCACACATCCATAGTCACAAACCTTTACATTTATAATATTAATTGGATTAAAAAGTTGAGTTCAAATATTGTATAGCCTTCCGCCCGCAGCTTCAAAAGCAAAATTTTACAAAGGTGCGCCTGTTTTGTTTAGATTGACGGCACAGGGAAAAAAACTACTAGTTAGAGTGTGTGTCAGATAACTCTGCACGTGCATGGCGCGTTTTTGGCGCTAGCTACAGTGCATTTTTTGTTCTAATGTTATAGAAAAGATTAGTATTCGATTTTTACCGCGCGCAGACTTATCTGACGAGCACTCTAGTTACTCCTGTGTTGACGGTTACGATTTACGTCAAATGATTGGCAGCTGGTTTTTTGGATGGGAAAAGAATTTGTTTTTCCTCGCAATTTTTATAATTATTCTCTACATAAAGACTTTCCATGTGCCAGGAACATTATGAAAAAAAATTGCCGAATTGATCCAGCCGTTCTCGAATTATGCGCTTAAAGCAACATTCATTTTTAAGGTTCCGCACCTCAAAAGGAAAAAACGGAACCCTTATAGGATCACTTTGTTGTCCGTCTGTCTGTCTGTCTACGGTCCCTTGAAGCTGTGACAAAATCAAACTTCTAAGTTAACGTAAAAAAAATATGGCCATTTATGCAGCAAAAAATGCATATTTCGACACTCTCAAGGGCATCAAAATTCATAGGGCACTTCCCGTTGACCTAGAACTTTGAAATTTGGCTAGTAATATCGTCTTATATTACAAGTACAGGGAAAAATTTGAAAACTGTACATTTATAATTAAATCATAATAAATATAGTCATTAAAGTACGTAATGAAAAAAATCAATTTGCGCGTTCATAATTTAACTTCGAATTGATCTATAAACTTGAAATTTGGTGATAATGTTTATTATTACGTATATTTTACCAACAAATACCAATATATTGATTATTCTGTTTTTTTTTCTTCTAAATTTCCTTATTTTCCTATTACAAACCATTTTAACAACTTACATTTTGAGTTACAGACACAACTTTTCTATGTCTTTATTTAGATGTAAGTAACGGAACCCTCGGTGGGCGAGCCCGACTCCCACTTGTCCGGTTTTTATTTATATAGAAGATATTATTATAATGGGATGATAAAGTCAATTTATTTTGCCTCAAATTGGATAACGTCTGCGTCTTTTACCTATTTAGGTATATTTGCCTACACCTATTACGAGCATACTTACAAGTATACTAAAATCTTCAGTAATATATAAGCCTGTATGTAGCTTTCCATTAGATGTTGCGGTTAATGTCGTCGCCAGTGAGTCTAGTTTTAAGTTATATACATATTGTTTTTTTATCCACAACGAGGTAGCACTTAGCCATCATCACACCTGATGGTAAGTGATGATAAGGCTGAAGGTAGAAGCGCTCTACTCTTAAGGAACCGGCTATCTTATCTCTAACTGCCGGAACAAAACAATGCTGAAAGCATCGTTGTTATGCGCGTCAGACTTAGATACGATGGTGGTAGCTAGCCAGGCGGACTTTGAACAAGCTCTACCACCAACCAAACCGAATACTATATGTACCCCCCACTGGGAATCGAACCCGGGACGTCTGGGTCTGATACCGGTGGTGTGTACCACTAACGAAGCGGACGAAGCGGTTAAATATAGCGGTGTAATGAGAATAAAGTTTTTTTTAATTTGGTTTACCAACTAGAATATACCTACAACCTCATACTAACATCGCATTCTTAAGGCGCTACTCGGAAAAAGTATGGACTTTTTAATTTAAAACTATAGGACGGTTACAGTTGTTACAAATCTGGTAATAAGATATATATTTCTTCATACCTTTATCTAGATTCGTATAGTTTCAAAAACACGATTTTTTGATTTGGCTCGACACTTTTTCTTTTCGAAAAGACCTCAAAAAATACGAAAATTCAAGATTATTCTTAAATGGGGTTACTTACACTATTGGAAATTGGTTTAATTAGTGGACCCCAATAATATTTAGGATCGTATAGAAGCATTTTTTTTAAATCGCTGTAGTTTTTTAATACGAAGTGATTTTGTATTTTTTTGCCTGATCTGCAAAATTGGTCTCGCTCCCGCGCGCGTCGTTTTCTCATTGCTATCTCGCTTCAGCATAATTTTTCCGAGTATCGCCTTAATCTCTCTTAAAAAGGTAGGCTGCCACGGAAAGCATAAGTAATGACATGTTATGAGGAAGTAGTTGACTATTATGATGAACATTTTGCATGCTTCTTTTACAAAGCAAAACATGCGTGCGTACCTTTTTATTTTGTAAGACCGTTCGCGTTGTATAAACCATGTTTTTTTGCAAATAGGTATGTAAAATATTATGAGTATGATGATTGAATTAAGGGAGCAACTAGATAAAAATAATTTATCAATCTAAAGACGATTTTGGAATTTTTCACAAACTTGTTTTCAGTTTGTCTTCTATTAGTAGAGTAGATTGGCGATACCAAAATACTGTTGCATCCAAATTCGTCAAATTCTGTCATCGTCGGATGTTTTGTAAAATTGTTTATTTATAGCTGTCAACTAATAAAACGGTTTATTTGAAGCGAGCTCGTCATTAACGTTCGCAGAACGGCGAACAGGAAAATTACGAGTTTTCGACCAATAATCAAGAGTCAAGGCAATACATATTGCTAATATTGTTTTATATTTATTCAATTCATTAGTTTAATCAGATAACATGATCCATTTTTCATCACAGAACACAGAATTATTTTTCCCTTGTTATAAACTATGTCCATAACGGGTGTAGGAAAAAATTTTGGACGATTCAAAAGTATTTCATTTTGTAAATCAATTTGAGTAAAAAGTTTTTGACTTTGACTTTTGTAGTAAGAGAAACAAATTAAACACGTTATTAAAATGAAAATGAGAAAAGAAAGAGACCGACGCACCTAATAACACAGTGTGTTTTTTTTCACAGTTTTTTAGGTGCGTCGCTCGGTCCGGACCCCCTTTACCAGTGTGATGATTCCTGGCATGACCACGGAGGATTTTCTCAATATTTTTGTGGTACATATTCATGAAAAAAGGTGTACTTTAATGTACTCTTGAACAAAAAAAATTTACTCTTCTGGTTATGACGTTCTGGCATACCAAAAGTGGTCGTGCCCGGGACGAGTTTTCTGGCACGACCACGCTAGATTTTAGGATATTTTGATCTATTTAAGAATATTATGAGGTACAAATTGTAGAAAATATTATGTAACTACTCAACTTTACAAGTCAAATTACAGGTGAATTGAGTGGTACCACAAAAATATTTAGAAAATCCTCCGTGGTCATGCCAGGAATCATCACACCTTTACCAGACGTGTTCAGTGCTTCAGGTTGGGGCTGTCATACTTTTGGGAAATTGCATCCAAGATACTGTTGGCGCTGATTTATCACATGGTGTCACTTTCAAAGAATTCTTCTTATTATTATCTTACACTGTGTCATGTCAGAGGTTATGTATATAACAGAAAATGTTGACACATAGCATAATATATATATACAGGGCGTCCCAAAATTAACTCACATGGAGGGAAAGTACCTTAAATACTGAAGATATAAAATTTTACTGAAAGGAGACTTCATTTTTATTTTAAAAATAAAACGAACTGCATTCACCGAATTTTGAATAATCACTTGTCTGAACTGGGAATCGAACCCGCTGAATGAAAAAAAAAATTCTCTAATTTAATTGTACCGATCGAAAGACTCGATTATACCTAAGCATTCCTTTTAAATAACATAGCATCTTAAATAAAAGGAAGACTACGAAATTTAACATTTATACTAATGAGTGAAGATTGGAGCAATGATACCTAATTCCCTATCATAAGTGTTTGATAATGTGATAAGTAACACCACCTCGATTGGTTTTAAAAAGTTTGAATAATTTCGTGCGGGTTCGATTCTCGGTTTGGACATGCTATTATTAAAAAAAAGTTTGAATGCAGTTCTATTGTTATTTAAATAAAAATAAAGTCCTATTTCAATAAAACTTTCTATCTACAGTATTTGGTGTGGTCTATGCCACCATGTGACATAGTCATTGGAAGCCCTGGGGGCGTCCCACGACTATGCCATATGTTGGAATAGACCGCACCAAAGTAACTATTCAAACATTTTTAAACCAATCGAGCTGGTGTTACTTAACACATTATAACTTTATCAAACACTTTATGATAATTGCTCCAATCTTCACTCATTAGTAATACATTGAAATGTTAAAGTTTTGAGCACGACAGTCACAGGAAAGGCTATCCATAACGCTGCTCAAACTTGTTATTCAACATTAAATGTTAAATTTTGTAGTCTTCCTTTTATTTAAGATGCTATGTTATAAAGAAAAAATTATAAGGTATGATCGAGCCTTTCGATCGGTACAATTAAATTAGAGAAATAGTTTTTTTTACATTCGGCGGGTTCGATTCCCAGTTCAGACAGTTGATTACTTAAAATTCTTTGAATGCAGTTCGTTTTCTTTTTAAAATAAAAATGAAGTCTCCTTTCAGTAAAATTTTATATCTTCAGTATTTAAGGTACTTTCCCTCCATGTGAGTTAATTTTGGGACGCCCTGTATATATATATATATATTGATGACTATAATTTGCATTTTTTTTGCAAACTAAAACCAGGGCTCCGCGCGGTTTTACCCGGGTGGTACCCGTTCCCGCGGGAATATCGGGATAAAATATAGCCTTTGTCACTCAGGAAGAAGTAGCTTTCAGGCTCTTCAGGCTAAAAGAGTTACTTTGACCAGGGGGCCAGGCCAAGCCTGCTAACGTTAAGTCACAATCGTGTCTCAACCGTGTTTCAATTGTAGTTCAGTTGTAGTGCTTTTTTAAACACTAGTTCTTCGATCATATAAACTCGAAGCACTAGTTACAAGAATTATGACAGTATGATGTGATGTGACTGTAGTGTGTAGTGTGACCATCAATAGTATTGTGAAAAAAGTAGATATTTCTTGTAACTAGTGTTGAAAAAAAGCACTACAACTGAACTACAATCGAAACACGATTAAGACACAATTGTGACTTAACGTTAGCAGACTTGACCCCCAGGTGGCGAGTCACAATAGATATGCAGAACAGTTTTATATACCGAACGACCCGAGATTCCAACGATTTACGAGTTGTCGAAGAGTCTCAACCTAGATGTTTTCAAAACTAGCGTCCGATTCGAACGGCAAAGACTTTATCGTTAATCGACAACCAATTTTTCCTAGGCTGAATAGCGATTAGTCATTGATATGCGATTAGTATTTTTAAGTTGATTTCTATGTCAATTTGTTTAGTATGTTCACTGACTGGGTGTACTTCGTGTGTAACCTCGTGTGTAGTGTGTTGTTTTTGTTTAGTAGGTAATAACTTTGTTCATGGAATGATTGTATCTTGTTGTTTGTTATGTGTGTGAATCTTTACTTGGCTTGCATGTTTCCATAATGCTTTTACCGAATAAATAATAAAAAAAATAGATCTTTTAGGTCATGAGATGACATGTACATCTGATGCATAGCCCATAACAAACCAAAACAAAGTAATCAATCAAGTTTTGTACAACCGGATGTGACTTTGATTGTTATTAAATAGATGGCACGTAATTTAATGAATACACGTGTAACTTCTCCCTTTGTGTTTATTAATTGTTCAACGGATTTTGGGAAATACCTCCTCGTAATTACTTACTCGTAGCTTTGGTTAGCGGTTGATTGTCTAAGAGAAAATATTTGTTTTGCTATTTTTGCGGGTTTCTGATATTTCTCATTGATAGCTGGTATCTTACCCAGTCATCACCCCTAGTCGAAGTTTTATTTATTTGGGTAAAGGTATCTTTTTTATTTTTAAGGACAGACCAATGTGTGGGGGGAAATGTAGTAATGTAATGTTTGTTTTTATTTGACTGACCCATCAATCAATTCAGTGATATTTCTATTCATTGTGAAAAACTAAATATATGTAGGTAGCTTACTTCCGCAAAAACCCAACATGGAAGATGCACCGCCCGCCCGCCCGCCCGCCCGCCCGCAAAAAACAATTTCTGTTTCGACAAGTTTTAGACGTATAAGAAATATCTTGTCATATTTTGTTCGATGGTGCCAACCAATATTCACCCAATTACAATGAATTTTGAAATATCTTTTATTATAGAGCCCGTCCACCGGTCAGTTCAACGAACAACGAAACTTCGTTAAACCCGTGCATGACAGAATCGAGTGAAAGCCGGGCGCGGCGGGGCTAACGAAGTTTCGTTTTTCGCTGAATACTTTATACCTACTATATTATACTATTCTGCTTCAGTAGTGGTGCGCGTCCTAAAAAACAATGTCATGTATTGTCACGTAGATAAAAGCTCGAAGGACCTATCTAATCCTTCTATCCTACTTATATTATAAATGTGAAAGTTTAGATGTTTGGATGTTTGTTAATCAATCACGACATAACGGCTGAACGGATTTGGCTGAAATTTGGGACACAGATTTGCGGTCTAAGGCCCGTCTCGGAAACCCACCTTTAAGGTAAGTATCGCGATCTTCTTCTGTCTTTCTACCCGCCGCCGCCACTTTTCACTTACAGGCAGCCGTATGTCATCCCTACTCTATTATTATAATACCATTAAGTCCATCGAGCTTATGAGTACGTGACAATACTTACAATTTCATCATGCAGGAAAAGTGCATATCGGTTACGATGCTCCAAAGCTATTATAATAATGAAAGCTATCTAGCATATTATTTTGTTTATGAGGAACTCAATGGTGCAGTGCATAGTGGACGGACACTCATTACTACATGCGATTTCTGTTGGTTAGCAATTTTCGTCCGACACGACCTTTGGGCACGACATTAGCGACACCAGCGGAGCGACGGGCGACCAGCGTCCGCGACTGCGGAGAAAACAAATTTATGGAAATTGTTGGAGGGTACCACGCGATGTCTCTGAGCGATTTGCGGAGCGGCAAGCGGCGCGACCAACGTGTCACATGTCATTCGAGTCGCTGGTCGCCAATGTCGTGCGTGGCCTTGTATACTTTCAAAAGTCGCATCGCTTAGATCAATCCGCATTCGGCCCTTGTTATGACCAATTCTCTTTTCCATAAGGACATTGGACATTAAACGAATGACTACCTCTGTGGTCGAGTGGACCACGAGTGATCGAGTGGAGTACGCTCCGGTTTTCAAGGTGCCGCATTATCTCTGAGATCCTGGGCTCGATTCCCGGTAAAGCAAATGACGTAAACTGACTATTCGATATTTTCCCGTGTCTGGGTGCATGTGGTTGTTTCTGATTTCCACAAGACAGTTGGTTAAAATACCTAATTTGGTATTGGAACAAAGTATGTGATGATATTCAGTCCAGTCCAATGAGCGACGATGACGTATTAGTAGATTGTTTAGCAAGGGATGTATGGCACCCATAACAGTCGAGTGTTTTCGCGCACGAACGAAGTGAGGGCGCCGATAGTTCGAGACTGTTATGGGTACATACGCCCGAAGTAAACACTCTACTTTTCATTTTGAATATGAGGAAAGTAAAAATAAACAGAAATAATCTAAAAAAGATTTTTCCTATGGCCGCGGAATTTTCGAAAGACTAACTTTTTTGTTCATTTTCTCTGTTTTAAGGAAGGCAAGGGAAACTAAGTCCATACAGTCTTGTTTGGTGTTTGACCCGTACTCTATGCAATTCCATGAAATTAATAGCCTGATTTTTTGTTACAAATAACTTATTTGGTTTAATCTGTTTCCAAAAACGCATTCTTTAAAAAAAAAAACAATGTTTTAGATATTAAAATAATAATTCTACGATTTATTTATTTTATATAATAGCAAAACATGGCTGTATAGACTTCTGTGCATTTGCCTGTATACCTTTGGTAAATAAATGTCCAAAGAGATAAGACTCTACACACGTTCCTATCCGACCTCCGATCCGATTCAGTCTGCTCCCAGTCCAAATCGGAACGTGTGTAGCGCAGATTTGTTCTGGGAGCAGACCAAATCGTCTGTCGGATCGGAACGTGTGTAGATGCTATTACAGATTTTGACATTCCCCTCCTATTCCTTTTTTAAATTTCATAACGGCCCTAGGGCCGCCACATACCACTTTCAACCCGCATTTTAGGCAAGTTAGGAGTTACTTTCAGAATATGAGACATGAAAAATATATTTTCATGTCTCATATTCTGAAAGTAACTCATATATATTACATTCATATATATATATATACTCATATATATTATATATTACATACAAAAGTACCTAATTCTATTTATGCTGTCAATTCAATACCTTTTGATATCTCGTTCCATTTGCTCCGTATTTGGTATTATCGATAACTGGCACACGTAACAGGATCATAGCAATATCATTCACGCATTGATATCCATTGATTGACAGCTGCGTACTTACATAGTATTTTTTTATTCTAATTTTGGATGGGATTGATTTGTGAAGGAAGTTGTTATCTAAGAAAGTCCTGTGACGTTATAAACTTACTACCTAAATAGATGCAATGAGTTATGTAATTGTTATACGAAGAGTGCCTTGTCTTAGGTTTACATGTAAGAAACATCAATAGCATCACTTGTTATGCATGATATACCTTTTTCGAATTACGATGGGCTCAAAGATTTCTCGAAGAAATACCGTAAACTACATAACAGTGTCAAAAAGGTACCTCTACCGAAATGACAGAAAAACAAAAGAAAAATATAATATAAAATCAAAATGTTTTAAATATACCTTTATAAATTTAAAAAACAAATTAGGTAGATATCGTGATAAAATATAGCCTACTAGCCTTCCGCCCGCGGCTTCGCCCGCGTGTACTACACGACGTTATCCCGCGGGAAGGTGATATTTTTCAGGAATAAAAAGTAGCCTATGTCCTTTCTCAGGCTCTAGACTATATCTGTACCAAAATTCATTCAAATCGGTTCAGTAGTTTAGGTGTGATTTTGTAACACACAGACAGACAGAGACACGTTTATAATATAAGTAAGGATGACACTCTGGAAGAATATAGTTTTTTAAGTATGAAAGATTTTTTAATCGGTTAAGTAGTTTTTGAGTTTATCCATGACTTACAAAAAATCTAATCTTTCAATTTTTTAGAATAGATACCTAAGTACTGTTTCTCCATTTTGAACAACAACTTTCACAACATTACACCACGTTTAAAAAAACAACTTTAAATGAAATGATTGACTTGTTATTCATTTAAAAACAGTAAGTGTTGTGCAGTATTACCATACCAGTATAAATAAATCAAATTTCAGTCACCTCAACATCAGTACGTATATACCTCTGCAGAGAGCTTATTAAATTTCAGCCACTCGGGGAACAAAGAATCGTAATAAAGTTTATTGTCAGATAAAATGATTTCCATAAAGGAAAAATTACGTTCGGTTACATGGATAAAGCGTATTTTGAAAGATGAAAGGGAAGCCTAACTTTTTGTAATGTATTTTTTTTTGCATTTGCTGAGCGATGACGTAGTTGTGATTCGACTTTATGTATTTAGAGTGTAATTATTAAGTTGAGGAAACCGAACCATTCAGCAAAAAGAGAGAGAAGGTTTTAAATTATTTTAATGCATTCACAATGCAATTCTGTAAGTATAGGAAAAATGTGATAGTAAAAAACCACGAGCCCTATAAGTCCCGCCTGAAAGCTACTTATAGGGCTCGTGGTTTTTTACTATCACATTTTTCCTATAAAGAGAGAGAAATTTATATTCTGAGCTGACTTTAAGAGGTTAGTTTTAGAGTCACAGCAAAAAAAAGCTTTTCCATTGTATTTCTATTAGTTCCGAACCAAAGTTCAATGGCAATACATTATTATGTACAGTTCTAGAGATATGTTCAGTTCAGCTAAATTTATCTTTTTCTATAAGATGGTATTTAAAAAACTCTTGCGCTACTGACTGACAGCTGACAACGCACAGCCGAAACTTCTGGGTGCAGAATCTGCAAACATGGTCAGACGAACATGACACATTTTTTGCCTTTTTTTATCTTAGAAAAATATCACATTCCCGCGGGATAAAGTTGTGTAGTCCACACAGGCGAAACCGTGGACGGAAAGCTAGTAGACAATAAAAACGAATATATTCGCCTATAGTATGGCTTTTTGTGTGTCCAAATTGAGAAAAAGTTTTAAGTGATATATATGAGTAATTATCTCGAGTACCAAATATTATTTGGTACTCCGATCAAGGAAAAAGGGAACTTTTCTGCTCTGGAGCTTACACTTCAGCAGCATGGCAGCATAACGAGTGGGTCAAAAAACAAAGATCACCTTCCGCATGTGGTTTCGCCAAATAATCTTGACAAAAGAAAAATGGCAGCACTAAAGTTGACAAAAACCAATTGACAATCTACAAGATAATGAATTGATGCGCGTGTAGGTGTAGTGTACATGAGTAGTGTTACCACAATAAGAAATAATTCCTCACCAAATAAATAACGTAAGTACTTTGAAGTCGGGCGTGAAACATGTACAATTTTTGGTTGTTTTTGTTAAAACCCGCCCGACTTCAAAGTACTTACGTTATTTATTTGGTGAGGAATTATTTCTTACTTTTTTGATGTGGTTTTTTAGAAGGCGGTTTTATTTTTTTATAAAAATAATTTTTATTTCACTCTTTTTAGTGCATCGTGCAGGCAATTTGCGTGTTTTCTGGTAAATAGGTATGTGATCAAACTCAAAACCTCCTTTTTCGAAGTCGGTTAAAATACCTTAAGGTATCCCCTTTTTAACAAAACAAGAATCATCTAAACCGGTTTATAAACAAAGGAGTTATGCCTAAAGATACGTATTAAATTCACATAAAGTGGTAACGAAAACGACAGTATTTTCAAGATTTCCTGAAAACTACTGAACCAATTTCAAAATTTCAAAAAATGGGACCAACTTGGAAACCAACCTGATGTAATAACGTTTGAACCATTTCAATCGGTTTAGCCGTCTTCGAGTAATCGGTGGACATACATAAAAAAAAAAAAAAAAAAAAAAAAACATACATACAGACGAATAGAGAACCTCCTCCTTTTTGATTTAGAAGTCGGTTAAAAAGGCTGGTGTATATAAATTGATATTATTCGAAAAAAGGATGAGCACATGTGTTAGTCGATGATTTCACCGGCTCTGACAAAAAGCCACGTGGGTCGAGGCCAAGGTTGACTAATATTAGTTTAACATTACCTTATTTACATACTTAGATCCATTTATGTGGTATAGAATATATGAGGTAAATAAAGCTCAACAAAATGGCCTGACAAAAAACCACTAAAAGCTCGCCATATCAAAGCTACCAATTAATTTTAATTAACCTCATAATAGAAGCTTTAACAGAATTTAACATCGATGCCAGAGAAGCCAGACGTGAAGATGAAACCACAAAAAATTGAGTATTATATAAAATGTTTTAATTAATAAAAATACCTTTGAAACCATAATAAGGTAAGTAGGTAGGATATTTTTTTTTTATTTTATTAAAAGTACGCTTTTGATGGGAATTTTATTAATAATTTATTAGATTTAGACTTAAATTAAATATTGGACTCGTGTGCTTTTTCTACTAATATTATATAAATATGTGAAAGTTTAGATGTTTGGAAGTTTGTTGCTCAGACACGCCATAACGGCTGAACGGATTTGGCTGAAATTTGGGACACAGATACTTCAAAATCAAAATCAAAAAATCAAAAATAATTTATTCATTTTAGGCTGATACAGCACTTGTGAACGTCAATGAAGCTACGCTATCGGTTCGCAAAACCTACGGCGGGAGGCCTTGTAACGAGAAGAACATAGCCTGTTTTTAGAACTTTTTATCCTAGAAAAATATCACATTCCCGCGGGATAACGTTGTGTAGTCCACACGGGCGAAACCGCGGACGGAAAGCTAGTAGACAATAAAAACGAATATATTCGCCTATATTATGGCTTTTTGTGTGTCCAAATTGAGAAAAAGTTTTAAGCGATATATATGAGTAATTATCTCGAATGAAAAGTATTTATTTCCACCGAAAGCACCACATATCTATTTATTTACATACAGAAACAAAATCCAACCGTATGTTTGGGGTTAAAATGCTTACAAGGTTAAAAGAATAAGTACTTATATTAATAAATTCATAATTCCTAGTAACCAATCCAAAATAGCAACGGATCTAGGATGTAAAAATGTTATAATATTAAGTTTAAAATGCAAATCTGACCTCCACGATGATTATATTCCGCTTCAGATTTTTCCGCTATAGATTTGGTTTGAGGAGCCCGTGCGGCGCAGTGGCTACCGCGATCGGCCTGCGATCTTTGAGGTTAAGAAGACGTATAAACCACAGATAATATAATACTATACTAGTGTATAAACCTAGAAAAAAAATCACATAGGTACAAAAAAAACAGAAAAGTAAACTCCGCATTAGTTTTATTTGAATTAGGTACATACTCGTAAAATAAACTTTATTTTTGCAAATCGTTAGAGGGTCGCTAGATAATATAGTTTAATATTATGTACTTATTAAAATATTGGCTCAGTAATTGCGTCATAATGAAAATAAATTGCTGAAAATTAGACAAGAACTTTGTGTTTTTTTTTATAGGCAAAGTCCAGTCCCTTTCAAGTAAGTATGTTGTAATATCTAACGGGTGTCCCAAAAGTTGGTATAGGATGATTTGTCTCAATAAAACGCGAATGGATTGGAATTTCTTCGTAGTTTTATTTTATTTTAAAGAAGAGACTTGTACAATTTTATCTGAATAGAATATCTGCTAAATGGCCGCCCCGGGAATTTTTGCTGTGTGCAAGTTTTTCATGACACTTTTACACATTTCGCTGCTAATTTCACACATTACTCTACTTATTTCACCAATAACTCGGCGAATATTTTGTCTATATTGTCTATGTTTTTGTGGATCGTTGTTGTAGACTTTATCTTTGACGTAGCCCCAAAGAAAGAAATCTATTGGCATCAGATGGCAAGATCTCGATGGCCATTTGACATCACCTCTTCTTGAAACTACGAGATTTTTCGACCTTTCGACGAGTGTTTGTAATTGATCGTGAATTTTCGTTAAATATTTGTACAACTTCTATGCGCTGTTTTATTCTGAAACGCTCCACGATTAATTTTACATGTGTCAAGATGACGTATGTCAAATTTCAACCCGCCATCTTGAATATTTCGGAAATAGCGCGAAATTCAAATCCTATACGTAGGTACTTTTGAGACACCCGTTATAAACTTTTTCTAAATAATTCGTGTTTTAATTTGTATTGTAAAAATCAAATCTAAGACTGGCGATTTACCTTTATACCCCCTCTTAAGCAACTCTCGCAATGGACGGTCACGGGATGGGTGACCAAAAACTTTTCATCTCCTCCTTCCGCTCCGCATCAGCTCCTTTGTGCGTTGGTCCGGGCTGCATTTGCAGTCGTTAAGGTACCCACCAACCCGCATTGGGCCCGCGTGGTGGGTTATCCTTATCATTTTCCTAATCCATCCATAAGGAAGGCCAGTGCCCCAGCAGTGGGGACATTGAATGGCTGATGAAGTAGTAAGTATAAAAGACTTCGAACTTTTTTATATGGAGCCTGGCATCCTAGTTGCAAGTATGACATATTTTGGTGTACTTACACCTATGAAACTGCGCCAGTCAACCGAAAATATAATTACAAACGACAAACACTATTGATAAAATGTTGTAAATGATATAATATCTTTTGAAATATTTCATTTCGAAGATGTAAAATAATTTTATTTTAAACATTCAAAGTGAAACATTTCAATAAGTATGTCATTTACAACATTTTGTCTTAACAGATTGTAATTATTTTCTCGGTTGACTGGCGCATGTTTCATAGGTGTACCAAAATATTATGCCAATAAGGTTCGCCTTTTAAATACAGAGGTTTCCTAGACGTCGGAACCTCATTACATTTCGGTCACGTTCCAGTCATTCCCACGGTGCGGCACTACATTACGCACACGATTTGTTTCCACTCTGTCCAAACGCAGATTTTGTACCTCCATTTATCAATTATTCGAGTTTTATCGGGCAATCGAGTGCGCTACGGAGACTTATATCGAGGGAATGTATCTTTGTCACACTCTTTTGTCTTGACTGAGGTTAAAAATACGATCGAAACGTGCACTATCTACGTGGTGAGCTTTACCGAACGTTTTTAGTTAAGGAAAAGTTTCATATGTCGATTCCTTGGATTTCAGGATGTAATTATTCGTTTTTGGGAGTTTTATTTAACTTTGAAAATTTTTTTTTTGGAAACGAAAAATTCATTTTTCTAATTAAGTAGGTACCTACTTAAGAACGGGCGCAACAAACTCATAAACTGTTTTAAAAGAAGCAACGATACTAACAAATAACATAAATACTTACATGTTGTTGTTGCGTAGCACAAATAGTAAAATATTGTAAAATATATTTTTTTTGATCAAATTTTTTTATATTTGTTATATCTTTACAGCGTGGATTCCAGATTCCAGAATGTAAGAGTAACTTATTATTATTTTATTTTATATTCATTCTTATGACATTGCTGAGAGATATCTATCAATATATTGTGTAACGTATCTAATAATAGGACAATAGGTGGCTATCGTAGTGCAACTGTTAAAAGTTCGGTGTGTCGCGCCGTGGACTACCTATACGAAAACCCATCAGTATTGGTGCAGTGGTTTAGGTGCGAAAAGGTAACAAACATTGTTAGGGTTTCGACAAAAAACAAAAGACAAAACCCTTATAATAATATGATCACTCGTGGTCTGTCTGTCCTGCTGTTGCAGCCAATTTGCTTCAAAACTACTGGACCAAATGAGTTGAAATTGGCACTCATGTGCTTTTCTGTGCCCCAACTAAAGACGAAGGTATAATATTATGTGGTCTATCAAAAGAAAGGGCTTGTTGTATAGATTTCAAAGATATTTTTTTATAGTTCTTAGCGCGGTTTTTTTGAGCTATTCAAGTAAGAAGACGAAACCGGTTACCATTTCTCTCCCTTCAATTTGCTCCGAAAATACTGGACCAAATGACTTGTTTTAGTTCTACAGTGGATAGTTTAAAAATTGAAAAAGGACGAAAGTTGACCCCCCCCCGCTAAAATTTCTACATTAACTACTTCAAAATACAGGAAAACCTATAAGAAGTCTATGGTACTGTATTACAAGGCAACAGAATTATATGCGAACAAACTTACAATTACATACAGTTCTGTTGTTAAGCATATTCTTCTACACAAAATGTATGTGAGATAGTTTGCAATAACAGAGTGCCTATGCAGATTCAAAACACTCATTTATAACATATAGGGGCCCTTTAAAGGTCAAATTAGAATAAAAGGTTAAGTTTTGCAAACTATAACTCTACTATTTAGCCTACTTATAACCATATTCAGTTTTTAGTAAGTATTGTTTTAAAAGAACTAAAAATGACAAAAGATAAATATTGTAATATTTACTCGTAAAAAGCAGTTATTCGAGTTGTTGATGTCGAGTGAACTAATAAAAACTTTTATATTTGAAAAGACATTATCTGTCTTTAACCTTAGACATGAAAAGTATTACCTATTAACCAATTTGGCATTTCGTAGGATCCGATCATTGCAGATAGCTAGAAAGTGTTTACGACTTTTTTTCAATCATAACGAAATAATTGGCGACTCACCGACAACGTTTTTTTTTTTTGAAGTTTGAGCTATTAAGAATTCTGTGGTTTGAGTTATAAATAATATAATAAAAATATAAATAAATATTGGACACCATCACATTACAGTACAGATGCAACGAAGATGAATTACAACCACATACACCCAGACCCGAGGAAATATTGAAAATTCCTTTTTCAACATTTACCCGACCGGGGATCGAACCCGGGACCTTTAGAGATAGGCACCTTGAAACCTGTGCGTACACCACTCGGCCACGGAAGTCGTCAAAAAGTTTGTAGCTTATATTTTACTAGCCTTCCGCCCGCGGCTTCGCCCGCGTGAGCTACACGACGCTATCCCGCGGGAACCTGATATTTTCTGGGATAGAAAGCCAGCCCCCAAGCTATCCCCATATCATGTCGATTCGTTGCTCCTTTTTCGAAGCGAAAGACGGACAAATAAACAAACAAAGACTTCTACATTTATCATATTATAGCATACGGACTATACAGTACCTACCTATAGTAAGGATTAAACAAGGTGGTTTCATCATATTGTAAATCGTAGGCTTTGCTGCCGAGTAACCATACACGTGCTCTACTAGGTACGTTATACGACACTCGCGTCGTTTTTAAAAGCATAATTATAGTAAACAATGTAAATGTAAGTTATATACTTAGAAAAGATCTAACAGAGCCTTAAGAAACGAACTAAATCGAAAAATAATTGTTTAGAAAATTAAAATTAGTACACGTTACGATCAAAAGAAAAAATAATAGTAAGTAATTGTAACTAAGGAAAGAATCCGTAAAATCCGCTTAATTCCGTTTCAGTGTTATGAGATATATGACAAGACAATATTGTTAAGCTTTTACAATAGGTCTAAACATAACGATTTTTTTATTTTTTCCTCAAGTAGCGAGCATAGAGCAGTGTTTGTTTAGTCTACGCCGCCGCTACTAAATGGTTCGCGTTACAAATAGGTAAACATTACTTGCACTTGTGTCGCTGACGGATCACTCCCAGAAGAGGAGTGAGTGGAGGAGGGAAAACTAAATTTTGATACAAGTCAATAATGTCAACTTTGGTTTGAAATGTATAAAGTTCGTTTCAAATTCAAGTCACAAACTCAAATTAATGAGCTAATGGAGATAGGCGAACTATACTTTAGTTCCATATTAAATTTTCGTAGGACTTCTAAGAGCGAGCGAGCGATTGAAAGCTACCGAATGAGCTAAGGAGAGCGACTCATTTAGTAAATTCCACCGTCACTTCACCTCCACTCCGCTTTCAAACACAATTAGTTATACTTATGTGAAATTAACAACCAAGAAGGGAACGACAAATAATATGGAACGTACAGTTCGTTAATCGAATTTTAGAGAATGGTACAACCATTGGGTACAACCATAAACTTATTTATACTTACTAGAGTATAATAAGTTTATGGGTAGAACCATGGAGCTAGACATAATACTGAGGTAACTGGAGTTCTCACCCTGAATAAAAAAGTGTACCCAGCAAATTTGACATTTAGTATGTAGTGGCTGTCAGTTGTCTCATATGACCATACGTATTTTTTTAAAGTGTAGGTGAGACGAAAGACAGACACTTTTTAATTTGTGGTCACAAAAAAGTGCACTCTCCAGTTACCTCAGTATTAAGTCTAGCTCTATGGGTACAACAGAGCGGTCGAAGTATCTTTTAAATTTCGAAAAGTTATATCTTGTTTTAATTTATACAAATTCAAGAGATTTTCTTTAATTTTTTTCGTTGAAAAGTAGCACTGATTATAAAGTTTTTAACTTTAGCCTTTCATAGTAGGTAGTATTTATTCATAGTCAATAAATTATTCTTATTCTTTATTCTTATTCTTATAGTATTGGTAAATAAATAACCTTGTTTCAAAAACACCAAGTCAACGACCTAATGGGCAATAGACTGGTTTTATAATTTGCAAGAATGACTGACGCTTTAACATGCTTCAAGGCACACAAGTAAAACAAATGCTAAAAAACGCTTTTTTACACATTCGAAGTTATTTTGGTCTTGTTTAAAGTTTACCGGGAATGCAGTCGTGAGTCACAGACAGATAAGAAGACTGCATCTGTGACGAAAGAGTTCCTGTGACTGCAAATATTGTGATAATGACGTGGCAAAAGTATTGTGTAATCTTTGATTTGATGTATCATTTATGTAAATAGTATTAAAAAAGGCTAGGTTTATTTAGTTTATATCTATTTCGATCATAATAATCATTATCATAATTTAGATCATAGAGTTATGGTTCCGTACAAAAAGTTGGCAGATCAGTGCAAAAATCGCAATAAAAGCATTGAAAAGAGAAAATGCATTATAAGAAGAAAATTGTTAAAAAAGAGTTCGTTTTTTTTAAAGAAAGCACATTGTTAAAACCTTTTAAAATTAAAACTACTCAGTATTATGTATTATTATAGCATTGTAAAATAAGGTTCTATTTTCAAAATGTTTGACTGATCGTACGTAAAGTTCCATAGAGCCATAGCAACAAAAACACAAGTTTCTATAAAGAACTTTCTATAAAATTAAGCCTTTCTTGTTAGCGTTAAAAATTGTAGGGGATTCCCCCTAATTTTTTTTTTTGAAAACAGAGCTTCCATCATTCACATAATATTAAGCCATTGCCTCTAATTTGACAGCTATGCAGTTGCTATTGTGTATCTAAATCAAATATTGTTACAACGATACTTCTGGGAATTTGATCTCATACCGCAACCACCTGCAACGGTTGTGTAAACACTATTAACGACGGGAGCTTCTTCGATAATATACACTATGTACTAGATAGTATGATTTATTTTCGTAAGTTCTTGCCTTGTTAGGTTGGAGTATTGCGGCGGTGCAGAGGTGCTATGAGGGATTTTCAATTGGAACTATATTTTCTGTCACCTTGTCATCAATCTGCAAAACCTATCTTGAATATAAGGTAAAACGTAGATTTATCACCAAATAAATAGATTTATCACCAAATCAGATGATAGGTGCGAGGAGCCAAGCGACGAGCATGTTAGGTTTACATGAACGAACCGCGCGAGCCGAGAGAGCGTAGCGAGCGTGCCGCGGCAGCGGCCGGCGAAGTGCCAGAATCAAGGGGGTAATTTCTTATTAAACTAGGAGAAACTGTTGTTTTGATATTATTTGGTGATTCAATTTTGGTGACAGATCTACTATTTTGGGTCCAAATACTATTTATTAGATCACTGAAAATGCATTTATTAGATAGGTAATCAATTAGATTGTTTTAGGTAACCGTTTTAATATTATTTGATGATTAAATTTAGGTGACACATTTATTTGTGCAGTCATTGAAAACGCATTTATTAGGTGATCAATTAAATCATAATTCTTTAATTTAATCATTTAAAGTGATTTTTAGAACAGTTTTCAAATTATAGTTTGTGCAAGATTACGCTATCGTTTAATAACTTTTGAGATAACCCATCCGCCTTATTCATAAAAATAATATTTAACCAATCATGTTTTGTCATTGGCACATAAATGTCATTTCGAAGAGCATGTAAAGAAAACAACATTAATAGGCTAAATAATGATATATTTAAACTGCATCTAATTGTGTTCACATTACGAACTTTTACTGACACTTATTAGTGTCCTTTTTAATCTGCAAAACCAGTTGCAACAGTACGTGCTATTTTTACTATAACTTATTTCTTCAATTAGAATAAATCTATTGCTTCCAAAGGAACGGTTGCATAGCATAGATAACAAAATTCTGTACTTAGTAAGTAGTTTATAATTAGAAAATGTAATAAAAAATGCTTAACATAAAGTAACGAACGTGAAAGCTCGCTAATTGAATAAAAGCTTCACGTTATTTAAGTAAAAATAACAAAGACATTTTCTACATAAAAGTTACCTTAGTAGGTATAGGAAAATTGCTACTCTTACATTAGGTACTATCGCTACTGAATGTTCACTGAATTCAGTGATAGGTACTGGAGTACAGTTTATCAGAATAAAGTTGTGCAACGGTGAATATTTATATCAGGGTTTGAAATGTAGTAAAGGTAAGTCGGACCAAAAACACTTACCACCTGATGCAACTAGTGATGTACCGTGCCCGGGCACGTTACCAAGGACTGGAAATTTTGCCGGCAGCGTTGCCGGCAGTGTCCCAAAGTTCTTAGCAATATTCCCAAGCAGCATTTTGTAGATGAATATTTTACCATGCAATACAATTTCAAATAAGACTTTAAAACTGTTTGATTATATTGAATTTCGTAATAAATAGCCACCAACATCAGAGGTAAGCACATATGAAATGAAAAACAGTTTGATATAAAATGGTTTATTTTTTTATTCAACAAACTAAGAAAACAAAACAAAATAATCTTGCCATAATTATCAACAAATTATAAAATTGTAAGACACAGAAGAAAAATACATTATTTATTTATATAATTTAACAAAACGACAAAAAGTCTACTGGGAATTTTGGGCAATATTCCCAATGTGCCCGGAAATTTCCCGGGCACATTGGGAGTGGAAAATTGCCGGCAGTGGCAATATTTCCAGACGTACATCACTAGATGCAACCGTCAAGCATTTCTTCATGAGATTTTAGATTCAAGCTTAACAGATCAATACAAACACTGTTTAGCCTTTATAAAATATTTGGCGTTTTAGTTACATTAGTATAGCTACCGTTTTGGTCGTTTTCATAAATTAAAACGCACAGTATAATCGTATCTACGACACCACGTACCTAAGTCTGATAAATTTGTAAAGAGTGGTATGGTAATGTGCGTTCGTATATACAATAAAATCTTCAATTGGCTGAAAACAATGAATTTTTATAACGTAAAAGACTTGTTTGACTTGAAATAATTTCATTAATATAATATGACAAGATTTTAGTATGGTACCTTAAATTCCATTTTCATTATGTAATTTATATTTGTATGCTGTCTGGCACGACAAAACATGAGCACTGTATATATATATTTTGTAAGACCTTTATGTAAATAATACTTACCATGTTTTTGACAAATAAATATAATAGTGTCTATGATAATATCATAAAAAAGTTAAGTTGGTACGTTTGTATCTCGGAAGTAATGTGTGCATGAACATGTCTATTTGTCTTGGTCTGGGTGTTAACTATGTATATTAAGTATGTATTTACAAACAAAAAGTGTCTAAGTATATATTTATCCGTTATCAAGTTTTCCATGATACAGTTTCTTAATGAAATTAACATGGGCTTAGATAATTGGTGTGAATGTAAGAAGTTATTTATTATTTATTTATTTATTATTATTATTAGCTACAATTCTGATTTTAACAATTTCTTTCACTAGATAAGCTAGTTTAAATATAATATAAGAGATCCGTCGTGATGTCCGTACGTAGCTCAATCATTCGAAGATGAATCATTTGCTTTAGCAATCTACGTAAATCTGCATGTTGGTTTTTATTAGCGAATAGAAATGTGAGGATAATAAATTGTAGGTACTTAAATGTCGATTTCGCAATGACAGTTGCAAGCTGCAGCGCTGGTTCTGGCTTTGAATGTCTATGAGTCAGGTACATTTCTAATAACCGACCTTCTGGTTCATCATCATCACTCTGATGGGTCATAAACCTTCTTTATGGATAAATGAGCCTACGTGGTGGGTATTGACGACTGAAAATGCAGCAGGGGCCAACAGCTTAACTAAAGCACGGAAGAGATGTAGAACAAACATTTTTGGTCACCCATCCCATGACAGACCATTGCGAAAGTTGCTGAACAAATACGATCGTAGGCCAAGCGCTCTAATCACTGCTTCTCGGGTTCCTCACTGCATGTAGTTTCTTAATCTATGTACATAGTATCTACAGGGTGTTAGTTTAAACAAGGGACATACTCAAGGGGAAAGTACCCATCAATACAAATAACTTTTACTATACGTGCGATATCGCGAAAAAAAACAACTGTTCCATACATTTTGGCTCATTCGTATTGCACTTTTGTATGAAACAGCCGATTTTTTTGTTCGCGATATCGCACTTGGTCCCATAGTAAAAGTTGTTTGTATTGATGGGTAGCGTCACCCCCTGAAGTACCTATGTCCCTTGTTTAAACTAACAGCCTGTATATTATAATGCAAATAAATGTTTACTTCCTTTACTTGCATATAGGTACTTACTAATTATAACAAAGTTGCTTCCTACCATCTGTACGCTTAGATGTTTCGAACTTCGCAACAGATTTTAATGTGGGTTTCATCAACAAACAGAGTGATTCAAGAAAAAGGTTTATTTAAGGTCACAGCACATACATCAACTCGGAAAGGGATCGTAAACGTATCAACTCGAGCGGTTCAGTATTCTTTGTATGAAACCCCCTACTGCAAAGCACACTAATCGGATTCGTAACGTAATCGCGTCGCCTCGGGACCAGCTCACGAACCGCTTTGCGGGTCGCTCAACTTGCTATCCCCGCTCGTCCACGCGCTCACGTCTCTCCGTAGTCTCCGTACCCGAGCTTACGGCTCTACGCACAGTGGTCTGAAAATAAAAATGAACATCAATTTTTTTTTATTAATGTTTTTTTCTCATTTTTTATTTCATTTTTTTGACATTTTTTTTTTTTTTTTTTACTTATCATTTTTTCTCTCATTCTTTTTTTTTATGGAACCACTGTACGGCGAGCCGTAAGCGCGGCGTCGCCTAGCCGTAAGCGCGGCGTCGCCTAGCCGTAGCCGAACCGACGTACCGACGCTGATCCGGTTTGGTTACGTGCTTGCGTTAGGTTGACGCCTGGTTGACGGCGAGGCGAAGGCGATACGGTGTCGATCCCTTTCCGAGTTGATGTAATGTGCTGTGTCCTTTAGTCTGGCCGCAAACGGGCCACCGACCACAACCACAAAACGCCGCCACCGACCTCCTCCTGTAGTTTTCATACATTTTATATGAACGCCGACGTCGCTAGTTGTCACTTATTGCTTCTAGCTTCAAGTAGTTTTATATTAAAAGTTTTTAGTAAAAAAAATTTTTTTGACAAAGCTTTTTTGCTGACTGTACTTTAATATTATATTGTCATTTGAACCAAACCTGTATACAAAATTTCAGCTCCATCGGACACTGGGAAGTGGGTCAAATTAAGCTTGCAAGATTTGTCCCCCACTAACTAACTCACATGGCAAGTTAATAAAAAGCTTGTAAAAAGATAAATTTGTTATTTATAGTGTTACCACAACAACAAATTTTATTGTTAAGTTTTTTTGTTTATCATACATTGTTAAATAAATCATCTAAACTAAAACTGTATACAAAATTTCAGCTCCATCGGACACTGGAAGTAGGTCAAATTAAGCTTGCAAGATTTGTCCCCCACTAAGGTCCGGTTGCTCGTACATTACAGTAAAGTTAAAGTTAAAATTTAACCGTTGTCAATTTTGACCTCGGTCAAAGAAAAATAAGTTGGGTTAAAAGTGTTGTCTGTACTATTTCATTAACCTTCCCTTACTTACTAATGTCAAAATTTAAACCACCCCCACCCTGTTGGTTATTTTGACCGCCGTTAAATGTGTAATTTGACTGCTCGTTAAAGTAACCGCTTCTTCAACAACACTTTTTAAATTTGACCGCCGGTTAATTTTACTTTAACCATAATTTAACCCTAACCAAGCTTCGAGAAACCGGACCTAACGATAACAAACTAACTAACTAACTAACTAACATGGCAAGTTAATAAAAAGGTTGTAAAATAGTATGTAGGTACTTACCAAGTTTTTTGTATTTTATGCATTTAGGGAACTGTAAGGTCTATAAGTACTTAAAATATATTGTAATAGATTTATTTGGAAGACTGTTTGTTTCTATCAATAAATAAATATAAAAAAAAACAGGTGGCGGCGTTTGTGGCTCGTGTGCGGACTGCAGATGATAGGAGTACATTCACTCGTGCGAAGCTGTGAAGGGTCGCTAGTAGTGCATAAAATCTGAGAATATGTAAATGTCAGTCTCGCAATGACAGTTGCAAGTTGCAGCGCCGGTCCTGGCTTTAAATATCGGTGAGTCAGCTGCATTCCTAATTACCAACCTTCTGGTTGCGACCTCGAAATAACCGCTAAATAAAACGCGTTAAGAAGTGGTTGAGGTACAATTGACGGCTTATAAAGCTTTACAGGTTGACTAGGTTGACTTTTGTGTTCCGTTATTTCGTCTATCTTAAGGCTTGCGTCCACTAGGCGCGCCGAGCACAGTCGAATCGAATTGCAGATAGTCGCCTGCTATACAATTTCTATGAAGCTGCGTCATTAGAGACGAACAATTCGGCGCGCCGCGGTTCGTCTCTACAGGTGCGTCCACACTTGTGACATTTTGGCATGTCCGAAAACCATGGCTTTTTCATGCATCGCTATAATTTTGTTGGGCATGCGCTGTGGTATATCTGTATCACAAAGACAATGAATTATAAAGACACGGTGTTCGGGTTTCGGACACGCCTAAATGTTACAAATGTGGACGCACCTTAATGGACGCAGCTTCACAGAAATCGTAAAGCAGGCGACTTTATGCGATTCGATTCGACTCTGCTCAGCGCGACTAGTGGACGCAAGTTTTTACCCGGCAGCGTGTGAACCGTTGCCATGGGTTGGAGTAGAAACAAGGTTCTGGTGCCATTTTAAAGCTCTTGGGTCGTAGAAGTTCAGAAAGTATTTATTTTCGGTTATGTCATAATTCAATTTCCGTGTGTGTGGAGCCGGGTTTTGTCGCTAGTGTATGTGAAGTATTGAAATGTGTTAAAAGAAATAAAATTAAGAACACTTTTTTAAATTGCCTCATCATAATCATCATCATCAGCCATTTAATGTCCTTATTGCTGGTGCACTGGCTTTTCTTATGGAATGGAGAATAAACCATGACCCACCAATGCGGGTTGGTAGGTATTAACGACTGCAAATGCAGCCGAAACCAACGGCTTAACGTGTGTTCCGAAGCATGGAGGAGCTCGAGATGAAAAGTTTTTGGTCACCCATCGCATGACCGACCATTGCGAAACTTGCCTCAACGATTGCAGGTCGAGCGCGGTAACCACTGCGCCAATAGGGTATTTGACTATTTTTTTTATTGACTTAAAATGTTTATTGAAATATTAGCAATACAACATAGGTATTTATTTTCAAACTAGCTGACCCAGCGCGACTTCGTTCCCGTGGCCCTACCCCCTACCCTACCCCTACGCTACCCCTACCCTACCCTTCCCCTACGCTACCCCTACCCTACCCCTACCCTACCTCTACCCTACCCTACCCTTCCCCTACGCTACCCCTACCCTACCCCTACCCTACCCCTACCCTACCCCTACCCTACCCCTACCCTACCCCTACCCTACCCTACCCTACCCTACCCCTACCCTACCCCTACCCTACCCCTACCCTACCCCTACCCTACCCCTACCCTAACCTACCCCTACCCTATCCTACCCTTACCCTACCCTACCCCTACCCCTACCCCTACCCCTACCCTACCCTCCCCTACCCTACCCTACCATACCCCTACCCTACCCCTACCCTACCCCTACCCTACCCCTACCCTACCCCTACCCTACCCCTACCCTACCCCTACCCTACCCCTACCCTACCCCTACCCTACCCCTACCCTACCCCTACCCTACCCCTACCCTACCCCTACCCTACCCCTACCCTACCCCTACCCTACCCTACCCCTACCCTACCCCTACCCTACCCCTACCCTACCCCTACCCTACCCCTACCCTACCCCTACCCTACCCCTACCCTACCCCTACCCTACCCCTACCCTACCCCTACCCTACCCCTACCCTACCCCTACCCTACCCCTACCCTACCCCTACCCTACCCCTACCCTACCCCTACCCTACCCCTACCCTACCCCTACCCTACCCCTACCCTACCCCTACCCTACCCCTACCCTACCCCTACCCTACCCCTACCCTACCCCTACCCTACCCCTACCCTACCCCTACCCTACCCTACCCTACCCCTACCCTACCCCTACCCTACCCCTACCCTACCCCTACCCCTACCCTACCCCTACCCTACCCCTACCCTACCCCTACCCTACCCCTACCCTACCCCTACCCTACCCTACCCTACCCTACCCTACCCCTACCCTACCCCTACCCTACCCCTACCCTACCCTACCCCTACCCTACCCCTACCCTACCCCTACCCTACCCTTACCCTACCCTACCCTACCCCTACCCTACCCCTACCCTACCCCTACCCTACCCCTACCCTACCCCTACCCTACCCCTACCCTACCCCTACCCTACCCCTACCCTACCCCTACCCTACCCTACCCTACCCCTACCCTACCTACCCTACCCTACCCCTACCCTACCCCTACCCCTACCCTACCCTACCCCTACCCTACCCCTACCCTATCCCTACCCTACCCCTATATCCTTCCTTGGACTTCCACGAACATTTCAAGACCAAAATTAGCCAAATCGGTCCAGCCGTTCACGCGTGATGTCGTGACCAAGGGAAATAGGGATTCATTTTTATATACAGGATAATTTTTTTATCAGTGCACAAATTTTTAGGATCGACTCAGAATCGGTAAGTGAACAACTTTCTCCTAGAAACATGGGTCGAAATACGTCAAAATTTTGGACTTCCCATACTAAATCGATCACGTGATCAGTCCGATTTGTATGAAGAGTCAAAAAAAATTTGTCATATTTCGACCTATGTTTCTAGGAGAAAGTTGTTCACTTACCGATTCTAAGTTGATCCTAAAAATTTGTGCACTGATAAAAAAATTACCCTGTATATAGATATCTTGCATATTTTCAGCGTTAGAGAACATCAAATTTTGCGATTAGACAAGGAGAGCGCCATACTCTCGCCGTAGAAAATCTCGTTTTAGAATGCGATAGCTAGAGTCACAATTAAGTATTTCAAGGAATTTATAAGTACGATGTACGTAGTACTTATAAATTCCTTGAGTAGCTCATAATTCGCTTGTTACAGAACAGATTGAATTTCTTTTTTCACATTAAATGTGAAAAAGAATACCTTATTTTAATTGCCTAAGATATGTAAAAACAATAAAATCTATAGCGACATTATCGAGCTTTTCCCTTCTAATATTGTCGACATTTAGCTTCAGTTGCACTTCGAAAGTTGTTCTTTAAGAATTTGCACAGATACATAAATAATATGTAATATGCTGTCGGCAGTAGGTATTACATACCTTCTACGTAACCAATTCTAAGCTTCCTTTTTCCGACATGTAAGGGTCTTTGCGACCTTTCCAGTGAATGAATAGGCTATTGAGCGGTAGAGTTATCGCTTATCAGGATAATCCACCTTGCTTTGTGCCTTTGACAAGCGGAAGATGGCAAAATAATGGGACTATCAGGAGTCTGGATTGGGATGCAGGCAAAATTGAACTTGTAGGTACCGTCACGTGCAAAAATATGTTAACAACATAGAACTTTGTTATAAACAAGAGTAACGGGACTCAACGCGACATTTATTATGTAGTACATTATTTATTTATTTATTTATTTATTGAACACTTTATGCACAAAAAAAATGTACAGAGGCGGGCATTAAGCCTTATGTATTTATGTACCAGTGCATGCCTGCATTATGTACCAGTGATTATTAAGTGTAAGCCGCGAGTTTTACCGTTTCAAACAAACCCCGATACTGTGAGTGTTGTGTGCCGTAATGACATCACTAGCGATAATAAAAACAAAAAAAGTGACAATTTGAGGGTGGCCGAAGAGCTCCAAGCCCGCCCGAACAGACGACGCCGCGCACCGCCAGTCTGCTTGTGACCATGGCTATAGCAACATAGCCGAAACGTCAAGCTGTAAGTACATAATGTACTGCATAATAAATGTCGCGTTGAGTCCCGTTACTCTTGTTTATAATTATAATGGAACGCGAAATTTTAAAATCGTAATAGAACTTTGCCTCATTGAACCGTTTTGAAACAAAACTATGTTTGCCACAAAAGACATTCAATATCGTTTCAATATCAATGTTGTTTAAATATTATTGCTCGTTACTGTGCCTACTATATTTTAAAGGTTTGTACCTAATTATATTTTTCTGATCATACAAATAACCGAGCCTTTTCTTTATAAACCCATATAAGTATCAAAATATTATCTATACTGGTTTGATGAGTATGAATACTCACCACCGGTTGCACCAAAGTGTTTTTACATAATACTTTTACTTTTACAGGGTTTATGGTTTAAAAATGTATGGGATTTGACAGTTTTGACAGCAAAATTCAGTTACTTTTTACGAATTCGTAAAATGAATATTTTGGTGCAACCGGCTGTCAGTATTTTAAGGTACCAACTTAGTATTTTTGTAGATTTACTTTTCCTAGATTGCGCAGAATCGTGTTAGTATTACGTTTTGTAAAAAAAGTCCCTATTATTTTATCTTTTCCCATTTCGCTAATTTTAAGAAGCGTTAGCCTATGTATTGATTTGAATATGACGGATAACAAAACTCATATTTTCTTTAAATTGCAAACATAGTGTTCCGTAGTAGAATGTATATGCCTAACAACCAACACAATCAACTTTTCTAATAAAATAACATAACATTTTAGTTTTGAAAACTGACAAGGTTCAACTCCCGAGTCGTGTATGAGTTTTTTTTAATGCAGTTATTCTTAACTCTAAAATTGACGACATGGTTCAGAACCAATATCTCTATCTCTTATAGTTTAAAACTTTCCCATACTAACTCGTTTCGATGGATCACCCTGTATATGACATAGCCGAACAAAAAAACAGGTTACTAAACTACGCGGTCCATTGGACCTTAGCCGCTCGAGCGGACGAAAGTCTTTGTAACCATTTACGGGCTAACGATAATTGCCCAGTGATATTTTTGCATTATTTTGTTATGGACACGCGCGCGTTCATGGGTTGACCTTTTATGATGTACGTATATTTATAGGGAAGAGTTGACATAGTTGAAATACATATTATTAAACTTTCAAAATTTACTTACGAAAAATCTATAAAAAGTTAGAACTACATAATTATTATGAGTAACTTTGAGTTTTTTAACTATCTTGAACTTGCTCAGGAAGAAGTCGATACTCTTCTACTTAAAAATAATGCATTATATCCCATCATAAGTGGGCGAAAAAACTACAAACTAACATTCATTGCTCAGCCATACATTCTCAACCTAAATTGAATAAAAAAAAATTGATTTGATTTGATTCAAAAATTCTCTCAAAGTGATAAAATCACCAGAGCATTCCTTTCTCAATTCTTGCCACTATATCATTTTTCAGCCCACACCTTTCATGAATCACATCATTGCTCAAGTAATGAATAATCTATTTCGAATTTTAATACTTATTAAAACTTAAAAATACTTTATTTATCTTGGGAGGGGATCGAAAACACGATTCCAGCATGTGTAAGCATAATTTGCAGAATTATACCAAAGGATCACCACTCTAAATATAATAAAATGCAATAAACGATTCACCGACACGAAAAGTAACTCCGATAGGTTTTAAAATCATTAACTGCTTATACAAACTCGTGCTAGTTATGTAAAAAGTTATGAGTAAAAATCGTAAAGTCAATAAAACCTCTATCGATATCGAGAGTTAGAAATTGGATCTACAAATACGACGTTTGTTGTTTGTGTGTTTATACGACTACACACGGATTCCAATTGAATATGAACATGCATTGCATTGAATTCAAAAGCGAATAAGTTAACCCTTTGAGCAGAATCTGTGCCTGCATTCTTTAAACACACGGATGGGCGTTGTAGATCGTCTGTGCATTTGATTTGAGCTCACTCTGGCGAATAAAGTGTTATTTCAACAAAATACTAGACAAGGCAATGACTTGCCTGAGCGAGGAATCTGGCAGGCTATTGACTGTGTCTCAAGTTATTTGATATTTTCTTCGGAAAAACTGCTTAGTTATTAATTCATGATATCAATACGAAGAATTCATTATTGTCGGCCCGCTATACTAAGTATTGTTTTCAATGCTGATCAAAGTTCTTATTTTTTAGATGGTTATGCAGGATGGGTCGTAAATGTTGTAACGTAACTCTTCAAGCGGGTTTAAAGCTGAAACTGAAGTGCGTGAAGTCAACGAAAACAAATGAAGTGACGGCATATATTCCTTCCGAAACACAGGAGCTTTGGAAAATTTTTAGCCGCCTCCCAAGCGACTCCCCCATAGAGAGTATAAGTACTGACTCCTTGCGACGGCGGTCATCTCATCTGTGCGAGCGTGACGCAACCATATTTACGCAGAAGCCACAGGGACAGGTAGTAACAATTTTACGACATTCTTCCTGCTACGCGACCGTACTTTAGTAAAAGTAGTAAGATGCAGATGACAACCTAAGTTACAAGTCGAATAGTAGCCCGAGCAGTGTAGGAAAATTAGAGGAACTAACCTATGTAATTCCAATAGTTTGGGGATTGTGTTAGGGCGTTTGTGCACTAGTAATAATTTAATCATTTATAATAGTAATCAAATTTAATTTTAATCAAAGCGACTTCTGTTGATGATAAAGTCCAGATATTCAACGACACGGTTTTAGCAATTTACAATGTCCATGCGCCCATCAGAAAGATCCGACTTAAGCGGCCACCAGCGCCTTGGATGACCACTAGCATTCGAATGGCGATGAGGCGTAGGGACAAGGCTTTTCGTAATTTTAGAAGAAATCGTATAGATGACAATTGGAATATTTTCAAAGCCGCAAGAAATAGGTGTAATCAGATGATACGCAATGCTAAACGCCGCCATATTCACAACAACATCTCGTCCTCCTCTTCTGCCGATATCTGGAAATTCCTTGGAACTCTGGGTATAGGCAAATCGCGACATTTAGACTTGCCTAACTCTATTGGTCTTAACGATCTCAATCACCACTTTACCACTAATTCATCTAAACTTGATCATACAGCATCCTCTCGTACTGTTGCTTCTATAGGCAGTCTAACGCGTCCAAATATAACCCCGTTTCGTTTTTCTCCAGTGACCGATGAAGAGATCAAAAAGATTATCCTCTCCATAAAGTCCAATGCTGTGGGTTGTGATGGCATAAGTCGCCGTATGATACTTACATTATTGGAACACCTTCTACCCGCTGTCACCCACATCATTAACTTTTCCCTTGATTCCGGTGTTTTCCCTAAACTTTGGCGAAGAGCCTTTGTCCGCCCTCTCCCCAAAGTCCCTAATCCAACTCATCCCAACCAATTTCGTCCAATTTCCATCCTTCCCTTCATGTCCAAAGTGCTTGAGGCCTGCGTTCACAAGCAATTCTCCCATTTTGTCCATCAAAATTCCCTCCTTAATCCTTTGCAGTCCGGTTTCAGACCTGGACACAGCACCACTACTGCTCTCCTTAAGGTGACTGGTGATATCAGGGCAGCTGTTGAGGACGGCCAAGTAACTGGTTTGGTTCTTATAGACTTCTCCAATGCCTTTAATACTGTCAGTCACGACATCCTTCTTTCCATATTGTCCCATCTTATGGTCTCTGATGAGGCACTGGAATGGTTCTCTACTTATCTTCGGGAACGCCAGCAAGCTGTACAGTTCGATGAGTCAAACTCATCGTGGCTACATTTAGATACTGGTGTTCCCCAAGGCGGCATACTTTCTCCTCTTCTTTTTTCAATTTTTATTAATTTCATCACACTCAAACTTCAGTGTTCGTATCATCTATATGCTGACGACCTACAGATACATGCCCAGACACGTGTTGATGACATTAATAATGCCATCGATGCGCTAAACAGAGATCTACACCATATTAAATGTTGGTCCGACAATTACGGTGTTGCCGTTAATCCTGCCAAATGCCAAGCGATGCTGGTGGGTAGTCCCCGTATGATATCCAGGGTGGACCTTACTAATCTGCGTCCGATTGTTTTCGACGGTACTCCCATCCCTCTCAGCTCTAGCGTAAAAGATCTTGGTTTGTGTGTCGATTGCAGGTTAAACTGGCAAGCTCAAGTATCTAGTGTTAGTCGGAAGGTTACTGGAGTATTGCGATACCTTTACCGCCTCAAAAACTTTTTACCGACGAATATCAAAGCAATGCTTGTGCAAACCTTAATATTTCCTATAATCGACTATGGTGATGTGTGCTACCTCGACCTGAATGCAGATCTACTCAATAAGCTCGACCGTCTTCTGAATAACTGCATTCGATTCGTCTACAATCTCCGTAAATATGATCACGTGTCCGCGCATCGATCCCTTCTTAATTGGTTGCCCATTAGACAGCGCAGAAGTATGCGGGCATTGACCACTCTTTATTCTCTCTTAAACTCTCCTAATGCTCCCCCTTATCTAACTTCACATTTCCAGTACTTGTGTACTACTCATGATAAAAGCCTTCGTTCTTCGTCTAATCTGTTACTTAGCTGTCCCTCTCATCAATCTGATATTATTCATTCTTCTTTCTTCATTTACCCAATTCTTCTGTGGAATGCGCTTCCTTTAGACATCAGAAGGTCCACCAGTCGGTTTTCGTTTAAAACTAAGTTACGAAAATTTCTCACTGAGCAAGCAGCTAACTCTTAAATCTTGATCGTCGTTATCTTTTATTTGTACCTATATATATTTATATATGTATGTATATTGTATGTAGTATAATTTATTATATTTTATATATTTATTATAATTATATAAATATGTGTAATATATATAATATTTATTATACTTTTATTATAAGCTATATAAGTTTATTTATTTATTACGTTGTATATATTAATATTTCTCTCGCCTTTTTTTAAGTTTAATGCTGGTTGTGCACCCTACCACTTTACTATCTCCATATCACCCTAAGGTTGACTGGTAGAGAATGCCTGAGGCATTAAGTCCGCCTATGTACATTGTGCATGAAGAATTAATAAATAATAAATAAATAAATAAATAGTAAGAATTTATTTATTTCGCGTAGTTAGGGTTTGAAACATTGAAACTACACGAAATAAATAAATTCTTACTATTATAAATGATTAAATTATTAAAATACAAGCATCCGTTTTTTCCGGATCGGTAAAATTCAGTGTAGTGCACAAACGCCCAAAGGGTGTAGGTCTCCTGAGCTAATTCATAAATTCCTCTCGATTACACGCGCCGCGCGAGGTTCCGTTCCGCCGTTCGAGGAGGGGGGTTAAAGGTAAATTTGTTGTTTCTCGCTCAAAACTAGTAAACGCTGCGTCTTAGCGAAATTACTTTTAAGAAGCAATTAACGCTTATAAAACTTCCCACAACTTTGGTTAATCACTTAATTACGGAAAATGCATGGTATTTAAGATAGTAAATTATTCTAGACAGAAGTTAAGTACCCCTAGTGTAAGCTTGTAAATGTGCAAACGTCTATGTCTATTCTAGCTCTTATTTCTTTAGTATTACGATCAGATAGATCGTCAAAATTCTAGTCAAACGCTATAGTAAACGATTGCACTTTTACTAACTTACACTCAGCCGACAGAACCCATTTTTTATCCACAACGGGTTAGCACTTAGCCTTCATCACAACTGGGGGCTTAGACAAAGTAACATCGTTATGTGGCGAAACGACAATCGCTATCGCTATCGTCTTTATGCTCCAATCAACTTGCGGCAAGACCACGTGATTTAGCGCAGCTTATACCAATCCGCCAATCCTATACCTTGAATTTCTTTCGAACTTCGTTATCGCTTCGCTATCGTTTTTCAAATGTTACTTTGTCTAAGCCCCCAGATGTTAAGTGGTGATAAGGCTAAAGGTGGAAGCGCACTACTCCCGGAATCCTCACTCACTGAGGAACTGGCTATCTTATCTCTAACTGCCGGAACACAATAATGCAGAAAACATCATTGTTATGGCGTCAGACTTAGATAAGATGGTGGTTGCTACCAGGCGGACTATATAAGAACCAGTCTTACCAGCAACCAAACCGAATACAATATATACCCCCACTGGGAATCGCACCCGGGACCTCTGAGTCTGAAATGGGTGGTTACTAGACCACAGAGGCGGTTGAAATTCGTTCGTTCAGTTCGGCCATTTGGTACACAATCAATATACTCGTACCTAACTTACGAATCATTAATTCAATATCGTTATTCCCAAAGTTAATGTTTCGTATATCCGGCAAATCACCGAGGGTTCATTTTCAATTTACCTGTTATAGATTGCCAATTCATCAGGGGCAGTAATTAAGACAAGATGACTTCAAAAATGTTAAGTGATCTACAAAGAAAAGATAAAAAATAATAGTAAACAATGTTTGCTTTAAATCATACTAATATTATAAATGTGAAAGTTTAGATGTTTGGATTTGGAGAGAGCGATGCTTGGTATTTCCCTGCTCGATCGAATCAGAAATGATGAGATCCGCAGCAGAACTAAAACGACCGACATCGCTCGAAGGATTGCTCAGTTGAAGTGGCAGTGGGCGGGACACATAGCGCGGAGAACCGATGGCCGTTGGGGCGGAAAGGTTCTCGAATGGCGACCGCGAACCGGACGACGTTCCGTGGGCAGGCCCCCTACAAGGTGGACCGACGATCTGGTCAAGGTCGCGGGAAGCCGCTGGATGCGGGTAGTGCATGACCGATCGTTGTGGAGATCCTTGGGGGAGGCCTATGCCCAGCAGTGGGCGTAGAGGTCACAGATTCGATTCCCAGTGGAATCGGTTTGGTTGGTGGGCTTGTGCAAAGTCCGCCTGGATAGCTACCACCATCTCATCTAAGTATGAGTCCATAACAACGATATTTTTCAACATTGTTGTGTTCCGGCAGTTAGAGTAAGATAACCAGTTCCTCAGTAATGGAGGATTCCGGAGTAGTGCGCTTTCAACCAGCCTTATCATCACCTAACATCAGTAAGCCTAGCATGACCACAAAACGTGATATGTATCGCACGATAGAGCGACTTATCGACATTCAAAAACCTATAGTCTTTTGACAGTTAAGGCGCTACTCGAAAAAATATGGACATTTTGATATAAAACTATAGGACGGTTAGAGTTGTTACAAATCTGGTTTTAAGATATGTATTCTTCATACCTTTATCTAGATTCGTATAGTTTCAGAAACACGATTTTATGATTTTGCCTCGACACTTTAAATTTTCGAAAAGACCTCTAAAAATACGAAAAGATTATTCTTAAATGGGGTTACAAATACTATTGGAAATTGGTTTAATTAGTGGACATTAATAATATTTAGGATAGTGTAGAAGCATTTTTTTTAAATCGCTATAGTTTTTTAAATACGAAGTGATTTTGTGTTTTTTTTTCATTATCTGCAAAATCGGTCTCGCTCCCGCGCGCGTCTTTTTTTCATTGCTATCTCGCTTCAGCACGATTTTTCCGAGTATCGCCTTAAACCGGATAACTTATCATATCATATCGAATTTTGTTGGTCATACTAGGGGGGCTGGTGTGATGAAGGCTAAGTGCTACCCCGTTGTTGATAAAAAAGAAGATTTCTCAACATTCACACAATTCTGTTCTGAATTTAGATAAAAAAAGAAAACACTATAAATAAAAAATAAAATTCCTTAAACCCCCGACAGATAAAACTAAAAAAAGCAAAAGAATAAAATTTCTCTCTCCTTTGGGGGACTCCCAACATATAACCCTAACCATATAACCCTTTTAGTACTTACTTCTATTTTTGTGGTCTCCCTACCGAGAGAGAAATATTACTATTTATTTAACTTTGTAAAGTATTTTTTTGTTTCGGGACTTTTAAAATTTTATATTTAAGTATTTCATCTTTTTCAAACGTCTGAACAAATTTTCACATGTAATATTATAGCTAAGAACCATCTCGATCACGTCTGCTTTTGAACAAAACAAACCGCATCAAAATCGGTCCATTCGTTAGGGGCTACGATTCAACAGACAACATCGACACGTCAAACTTATAACACCCCTCTTTTTCCAGTCAGGGGTTAAAGAAGAAAACACTAAGTCCTAGATTTTAATACCTAATCCGACCAGCCACATTCCCCTGATTCACAAACCATCGGAATCGGATTCGAATTCTATGCTTTGTCTTTTCTACCCCCTAATAAACGAACCGTCGAAAACGGAATCGGATTCAAATTCTGTGCTTTGTCTTTGTCTATTCTAAAGTGAGTGGCAGAGACAGTGCATTACATTCTGCTGTCGGGAGCGTTTTCCACGGTTTGTGAATCAGGGGCCCGATTCTCAGGCATTCGAACTTTTTCAGTGTGGTATTCGTATGTCGAACATTTTGTTTGTGGTTTCTATTGAAAAGTTAGAACGTTTCAAACAAACTACTCTGTCCCACATGTTAACAAATTCATTTTGACAGCTAAGTTCGTATACACAGAAAAAAAGGATTTCTCTAAATAAGAAAAATAGTTTTCTTGGCATATTATGTTATTTCAAGGCAAATTGTCTTAATACAAATAATGTTTATTCATTTTCAATTAATGGCAGTCTTAAAACAAAAAATATATTTTCTTGTTGCAATTTTTACAATCAAGAAAAAATATCTTTAATTAATAATAAGTAATATTAATCTAAAAATTTCAAATGTTATTGCTTCAATACAAAGAATTGCTTAATTCAAACTAAAAGTTTATTTATCACAATGATACAATTCATTTAATGAAGAAAATATTATCTTGAATCATATCTTGAGCAAATTAAGACAAAAATCTCTTGAACTAATGACATCTAATCTTATTTTAACTAAATAGCTTGGTTTGCTACAAAATGTTATACTTAGTACCTTGTTTCAATTAAATATAATATTGAAAAAATTTAAAAATATTTTGACTCAATAACCACCTTAATTATATTTTTTTTGGTATGTTGGTGTTGTTCTTGTTTGTTCTGTTTGAGAACTTTGAGATTGTGAATTGAGATTTTTGTTTTCTGTGGTGGTGGAGTTGGAGTGCATTATCAGATCAGATATCAAATGATGTCCCTTTAGGAGTAATAGCCTGGCTATTGGCCAGCCTTGGATAAGAGTGTTGTTGAAGCGCCACCTATTCATGCAAAAATTATAATCATGTCCACGTTTTTTTGTGCTCTTTTATAAAATGTCACGATGTTTCAGCCAAATCTCAATGGATTACTTAAATGTATCATTTCTGTTTTACAGTTTAGCAAATACCATAACAACAGAGTTGTTCTTCAAACTTATTCCAGAAGAAAAATTAATTAATTGAAATTAATTAAATTTATTTTTATATAAATAATAAAAGTAATGTACACACGGCAGCACATCAGACTATACATGTTGACCTTGAGACCGCGTTTATGCCCTACGTAATAAAAGCTGTTATCGCAGTTCAACTGTTTAACTTGATGTGCTGTCGAGTGTACCTACATTTTTCCTATGTACACTTATGTATGTACTATTTAGTAAATTTATTGAATCTATGAGGTACACTCAGTACCATATTATAAAGTTGTGATCTCAATTATTGTTGCTTTTTGTGTAAATAAATATTTTATAAAAATAAAATCTCTTTTTATTTATATATATTATATGATTTTCTGTTGGTTCCTTGTATGTTGTCTTTGACTTTCCTTTCAGAAAACGACTCCAGAACTTCTATTAGAACAATTGGGAGTTCCTGAGCCGTATTTTATTAGTTTTAGTTTTTATTTTACAAACATTCCTGCAGAAATGTTTGTAAAATAAAAACCAAACCTGACATTAAAAATCTGGACGACGACGCACACAACACAGACGGCAACTACAAGACGGCAACCACAGATGGCGCTACCTAACGCTACCGCAACAACTTCTACGCGCGCCTACAAATATACATGAAATTACTACATCGCGCAAGCAAAATAAATCCATCAAGTTGCTATATATACAACTTTCATCCATCATCAACTAGGACAGTAGTCCCCGGGCTAACACCACCCTAGCCCGGAAAAGAATGACATAATCATTCAGCTAAAGTGGTGACACCCCTACGGAGCACAATGGAGCACCTTTATCACCAGCACACCGTCATCACCAGCGCCAAGCACCGTCTTCACCAGCGTCAGCACCGTCTACACCAGTGCACTATATCACCACCCTCTACTATATCACCCAGCAGTCGCACAGCAAGCCAGCTCCACCCCTCCTCAAGGTCTCAGCGCAGCAGCATCCAAACGCAAAGCTTATACACAACACAACTGCACACCCGACCTGGCACTCACGCAGCTCACCTGGAAGCACCACGGGGCACCATTCACCAGCGTGGCACGCCTGCGGGCCATTGAAACCAAGAAATATTTTTCCCGGAACAAGAAAGGTTATTCTTTATCGAAGGTAGCTTAAATTCAAATTTAAAATAGTAGTTATTGGTCTGAGGATATAATTTTCTCATATTAAAATAAACACGCTTGAAACAAGTAAAACTAGTGTTAAAGCTAGATTTATTGTTTAACGAAAAGTTTGTTTGTTTAAATTAAGCATATAATTTTTTTCAAGTGAAGTGATTTCTTATCTGAATTGAAATCAATATTTTCTTGAAATAAAAATACATCCTAAGCTTGTATCAAGAGAATTATCAACTTACATTAACAATACTAACAATTCTTGGTTTAAGATGAATTATCTTAAATTAATCGAGAATTGTTTTAATTCAAGATTATTTCAAATATCAGTTTGAGATTATTATTTTTTTAATGTAAGAAAATATTAGTTTCAATATATATGAGGCAACCATAATCTTGGTTTAATGCAACTTGCTTTCATGCAAGATTATTTCACTTATTCGGAGTAAACCGTTTTTTCTGTGTACGAACATCTATTGGTTTCTAACACTCGTAGCGTTCGACTGGTTTTCGATCGAACTTTTTCGATTGTGAAATTCTGACAGTACAAAAACTGTGTTAAATTTGAATTTCGAGCTTATAAAAGTGAACTTTTCTCGATTGCCTGAGAATCGGCCCCCTGGGGCTGAAGTGAGTGAAACTGCATGTAGCCTATAACAATATTTAATAATTACTTTTTTTAATCATCATGATTAAAATATTTTTATAAAAGATAAATTTACACTAAAATAATAAGTAATTAAAACAAAAAAAAGACGTAAGCATGACGAGCGCATAACAATAAGATAAATGGTTAACTTGACATTTTGCCATGCCATTCGAAATGTTGCCATCAAAATTCATGTTTGCCAAAATTCTCGGTCATAAAATGTATTGCTTCAGTGCGAGATAATTTCTACTGGAAATATATGTAGAGCTGTGAAGCATTACATTCCATGCTGTGAGATTAATGTTACGATGGTTGGGAAACACATAAATGTAAACATATCGTGAAGGTCACATGACTGCTTTTGATTAATACGCCCAAGGAATTTCATCGATAAATACATACCTACCTACCTACCTACTATATAGAAAAACTTGTCTCCAACTGCTTGAACTTTGGATTATTAGCTTGGGTACCACAGAAACAATATGAATTCTAAATAATACAATACAACCAACTTAAAGTAGGAACCTATGCCCTATTTAAAAACTACTGGCCTTCCATTATTACGAAAAGCGAGTTTTTTTTAACTATGTTTTGATTTGTGATCGAGTCCCCGATAAACACCTTGACCAAAGAAAATACTCTGTAGTGACAGCATTAACTAATAGAGCATGATTTGTGCTATGAAGACCACCTGAACAAGGAGTTCAATCATGTGCGCTATGTCCTGCAGAAAAACGGGTAAGTGAAAGAGAAATATATAAACACCAAGAGACAGAACAAAACGATACAGGTGCAAGGACAACCAGTTTATTTGCCTTTTATAAAAGGAGTGACTTATAAGGTTTCCACACCCGTGCGCACATTTAAGGACAGTTTTCCCTTTGAAAAACCTAGCGTATATAAAATTGATTGCAGCTTTGATAGCTCCTGTATAGGCCAGACAAAACGAACGGTAGCTTGTCGCGATAAGGAGCATATAAGGCTGTCAAGAATAATGACACGCAAAAATCAGCTATTGCTGAACACCTAATCCACTCGGGGCCGAATCACTGGATTGAGTTTTATAACCCTGAGATCATCTCGGTCGATCGGCACTATGTACCAAGACTGATCAAGTGAACATAGAAGCGATTAAAATTAAGAAGCACAAAAATTATTTTAATCGTGAAGACGGTTATATTGTTGTAAACTTATCTGGATTCCAGTGAAACGATTCATTTGTGCAAAAACCACAATAATAGTATATTATGATACAAGTGAGCTTAGGTTGCTCATTATACACGAGGCTGTGGGTTGCAGCCCGAGCCGCAGGCGAGGGCGTAAATCAGCCGAGTGTCTAGTGAGTAAGTTGCTCACGAGTTTCATACGCACTTTTTCAACACACTTGCGAGGAAAAACAAACATTTATTGCATACAAATATTGTATTGTATTAACCTAATATTAAATAAGGGAAAAAGCGCGCAAGTTTTTTTTTATGCACGCGCCAAATGTGAGGTGATTGATTACATACAGCCATACAGCCTACTTCAAAATAATTAAGTATATTAATAGTGACAAAATGCAAATGTTTTATAACAAATTATTGTGAATTATAAATAACTAGCTTTCCGCCCGCGGCTTCGCCCGCGTGAACTACACGACGTTGTCCCGCAGGAATGTGACATTTTCCCGGGATAAAAAGTAGCCTATGTTCCTCTCCAAGCTACAAAGTATCTGTGTCCCAAATTTCAGCCAAATCCGTTCAGTCGTTTCGGCGTGATTGAGTAACAAACATCCAAACATCCAAACATCCAAACATCTAAACTTTCACATTTATAATATTAGTAGGATTTGATAATAATATACTTTACAAAAAAAGAACTGTATCTATTACCCGCTGAAATTGAGAATGCTCTGTTGACTCGCATATAACTTGCAGTTAGGTACTAACTTAACTTTGTAGGGATACTGTATTACCCGGTTAAATTGAAAAGTCTCTGTTTACTCGCATATAATTTGCAGTTAGGTACTTACTTAACTTTGTAGGGATAATTCTATTACGCAACTAGTACTGTAATATTATTATGCACGCGTGGGTTATAGTTCGGTTTATGGCCCTAAGATCGATGTAATAAGGCTCACTTTATGAGCAAGTGTGTTGAAAACAAATAAGTGTTATCACAGTATCACATCAAGTGTAGTGATGCTGTGAGTTTTGTGTGTCGTGAGAATTGTGAACAACCTCAAGTTGAGTCTGCGATCGGAAACAGTGGTACATACCACTCTTTCCGTGGTATTTTTATTATTGAAAATATTGAAAACGAAGTAGGTACCTACTTATTAGAAAAAATCGACCCGTCTCACAACTAGCTCCGATTGGGACTCGAACCCACGACCCTTCACTGTCCCGGCGAATGCTCAATAATTATTTTTGCTTGTGACTATACTTGAAATGAAATATGTGTAACAAAAAATTCAAAACTGTAATGCTGCCGTTAAGGGTGCTTTGTTCAATATTTGTGGACTTCATAAATTTATTAGGGCAGCTAACTGCATTGAAACTATCAAATTTTTATCAAAAATGTGCTTCAGTTTCGAAACAGAAAGGAATTTGTCAGCTCCAGGTTTTCGGATTATGACCGTACCTATAATTTGTTTCCTTAATATTTTATCTTGTACCTTCTTCATTGAAAATAAACTAGGATTAGGATTGTTTTCTATCAGAACCCTCTCCACGCGAGTTTTACTCGCACCTGTCCAGTTAGTTATTCATACTTCATTAGCATTCTCATGATTTGCTCTCTCCGATTTAAAAGCGCATGCATAACGTAAATAAAGTCCTTCTGATTATAGTCAGGTGTTCATTAGCAGAGATTAGCTCATTTATTCTATAGGTAGTTGAGCTAATTAATACTTACGTGATACATGTTTTGGCACAATAAGCTGTAATTAGCAGTTACTTATGTGTTGACATGCTTAACAATTTTATGGATGTAAGATATCCATAAAATTAATATGAAATGCGAAAGTAGCTCTATTAAGCGAACCAATGAAAAGTAAAAACTACGCTGGTCGTGAAACGCGTAAGCTAGCCTTGACGATAGATCTCACCCAGCTGGTCCAGCAAGTCCGGACATCGACGGGCACACACCTAAATGTTTGGATTTTTTGCTGACAACAGACCCGGACCGCTTCTCTGGTCGGTTTTACCACCCCTTGGTAGTGAAAAACGAAATATATGTAGCTTACTTCCGCAAAAAACACAAAATGCAAGATGCACCGCCCGCCCGCCCGCAAAAAATTTCACATGCACACCACGAAAACACCACACACACAACACTTTGCGTCGAGTGACTGACAGTGGGGAGTAAGAGGCGATAAATACGGTGTTGGTAGGTGCCGGAGCTCATTTGGTGTTGGTTTTTCGCACGAACTATCTCCTGAGGATGCCCCGGGTTGGGGCGAAACACGTGTAGAGTAGTCTAATCGGTGACAGTGCAAGGTGTATTGCTGTCTTGCTAGATGCAGGTATTGTGCACTGGTGTTTTCTTGGTGTGCATGTGCAATTTTTTGCGGGCGGGCGGGCGGTGCTTCTTGCATTTTGTGTTTTTTGCGGAAGTAAGCTACATATATTTCGTTTTTCACAATGGTTAGGGACTTCCGCCAAGTGACGCCTGATTAAATTCTTACTCCTTGGTAGCTCTTACCATAGGCATGACATAATATAATAATAACCTCTCAAAAAAGGAACTTTGGTAAAATAAATATATCGCTAGCACAAAACTGCATGAGATATCACAGTTTGAAATGCACACAAATTGGACTCACCCAAAAACGCTCCACACTAACGGCTTCCTAATTATGACGTTACGCTTATGTACTTTGTATGCAACGCGTAAGAAATTTGCTCGGCAGCTATATTAAATATTGTGTTTATCAAAATGGTTTCTTAGACAAATTTGCTATGCAATTTACGGACTGATATTTTAATAAATTTTGTACTTTGTAAATGGACTTGCCCACACAACTTTAAAGGGTCATTAATAGTAGATTGTTTAGTAAGGGCTGTATGGCACCCATAACAGTCGAGTGTTTTGGCGCACGAACGAAGTGAGGGCGCCGATAGTTCGAGACTGCTATGGGTCCATACACCCGAAGTAAACACTCTACTTTTCATTTCGAATATGAGGGAAGTAAAAATAAACAGAAATATTCTAAAAATATTTTTCCTATGGCCGCGGAATTTTCGATAGACTCGAATTCTCATAACTTTTTTGTTCATTTTCTCTATTTTAGGGAAGGCAAGGGAAACTAAGTCCATACAGCCATGTTTAGTGTTTGACCCGTACTCTATGCAATTCTATGTAATTAATAGCCCGATTTTTTATGTTACAAATAACTTATTTGGTTTAATCTGTTTCTAAAAACTCATATTATTAAAAAAACAAAACAATGTTTTAGATAATAATAACAATTTCTCTTTTTGTATGGTGTCTACGATTTTAGATATTTTATATGTATAGTAGCAAAGCTGGCTGTATAGGCTTCTGTGCCTTTGCCCACAAACCTTTGGTAAATAAATGTCCAGAGATTATAGATCATTTTTGTACATAAGTACTCTTTAATTTACAGATTTTGAATGACCCCTCCTGTTCCTTTTTTAAATTTCATTACAGCCCTAGAGCCGCCACATACCACTTTCAACCCGCATTTTAGACAAGTTATGAGTTACTTTCAGAATATGAGACATGAAAACTAATAATACGCAATACCTATATGAAACCAAGAAGACAAGCGACTCTAAAAGTTTAATATGTTTACGTTTTTTATAAGTATTTATTTTATTCATAAGTCGTCATCCCTATTGTGTGGTGGAGTTGATGTCGGTGGTGTATTCTTCGCCCGACCCAAGTCCAAAATGCTCCCGGCAGATATGGCGTTACATACAAGTCAGCAGATTGGGAAGAGATGAGATGTTTTTTTTCATCTTATCCATGGTTGCAGGTATGCTTTTCTTCTGGCGATCCCTCAGCTTGCGCGGAAAGCGGATGCTGTGGCCGATGTACTTCGTCAGGGTATGGAATATTTTATACCCTTTTCTGAGGGCCTCTGTCTGGCAAAGCTCACCCTTGGTATAATGCCAAATGTAGAGATGCAGTGGCGTCGAAACATGAGGCATATCTTGAGGCTGATGCTCAATCCCGTAAAGCTAGTAATACAAGCGAAAAGAAGAAAGCCTTTAACAAAGCCGCCAAGTCCTGCAGAAAGGAGCTATCGCTACGACCATATAAGTCGAATAGAGAAAAAACTTGATTCTTTCTCATCTGGGAAGTAAAGCGTTTTGGTCCCTGGCAAAATCTGTCTAAGTCAACTTCTGCCGACCCTCGATACCTCCTCTACTAAATCCAAACGGTTCTTTGGCGCATACCGCCAAGGAAAAGGCAGATTTATTTGCCAATCCAAGAGTTAGCGTCTAGATCCTAACAATGCTGTACTACCGGGTTTAGCAAGTAGTGGGACTTTAATGACAGAAGTCCGCATCAGACTGACCGAAGTAAAAAAAGCATTGCGTGAATAAAGCCAATGTTCCGGATGGTGTACCAGCCATAGTTTTAAGGACTAAGGCACCTGAGTTAGCACCGGTATTAACACAAATGTACTGCTTATCAATGGCAAAGGGAGAAGTACCAAAGCCATGGTGGCGGGAAACTGCTGCCCGCGCGGGGAAAACAATCGCGCATAAAACCGCGTGGAAGCAAGCCGTGGCGTGGAAATTGAAAATGGGGTTTACATATAAACACATTCTTCGCGAGTAACAGCCGCGGCCGCGGGGTTAAACCGCGTTTTAGTATTATGACCGTTTCCTGGAATTGGTCCGACATCTAAGTTGATTATGAATTATTAACACTTACAGTATTAATCAGCAGCTGAATAATTCTGTAAGTGACTCCAGTCTAACTACTGCGCTTACTGCCAACTTAAAATGTTGTAGGTATTTAACCGATTAACTATTTAAATAAGCATACTGACTGAAAAGGGCAGTTTGTTTGCTAACAACCTGTATCAAAACTATCAGTATCAACAATTTATTTAAATGAGCAAATATTAATTAATATTATATTGCTTTAACCCATCTTGCCTGCCGTGCCAATTTGGGAACACCAAGTTTTCTAGGGCATTTAAGAAAACATTAAAAGCTATCAAGGGTTTTCTTAAATGCCCTAGAAAACTAGGTGTTCCCAAATTAGCACGGCCGGCAGGCAAGAATGGGCAGAAAATTTCGTTGCATTTTACTAGTTTAGTTGGTTTATGGCGTAGGCATAGAAGTTGAACAGTTAATACTACCTTCATGCGCAATATACAAGGTTCAGGGATCAGGCAGCTATAACGAGCTCTTTTCGTTGTTCTTGCGCTCCCAATAAGACCCAATATGATGTGTTTCTAAGGACTCTTGGAATGGATTAGGTACATATATATTATATTATATAGTATATGTCAATCTACACTAAAAATGAATAAATAAAAAGTGCAATAAAGATATTATTTGTTACTTTTCAGTTGACAGGTACTTTATGAAGTCGGTTTAATTGGAAAAATTGAAAATGAAGTATTATATAAAAAATCGACACGTCTCACAACCACCTCTGATGGTTCTAAAATACTTAATATAAATTGTTTCAAGAAGAGCGGTCAGTTAAAACGTTTTGTGTAAAATATTCCTTTCGTTTTCAGTGTTGAACGCTGAGGTTTATGATAAACTAGCGGCCGCCCGCGGTTTCACCCGCGTGGTTCCCGTTCCCGTGGGAATATCGGGATAAAAAGTACATATAAACCTTCCTCTTCAATCACTCTATCTATTAAAAAAAAACGCATCAAAATCCGTTGCGTAGTTTCAAAGATTTAAGCATACAAAGGGACATAGGGACAGAGAAAGCGACTTTGTTTTATACTATGTAGTGATTAATGTAACACTAGAATTCGATTAGAATTAACCTGAACGTGTTTCTATTATGGATCGGGCAGGAGTTGCTATCGAAGCTTCAAGAATAATTCAGTAGCTGACTTCTCCCTCTACAGACAGAAGGCCTCTACAGACCAAACCTTCCGGCCTGCTGGCTTTACCCGGCGGGTTAGGCCGCCGGGCTTGTTTTGCGACACTTATATATTACTAGCGGCCGCCCGCGGTTTCACTCGCGTGGTTTCCGTTCCCGTAGGAATATCGGGCTAAAAAGTATCCTAAGTTACTCCTTATTATATCAGCTACATGCCAGTGAAAGTCCTATTAAAATCGGTCCAGCTGTTTCAGAGATTAGCCGGAACAAACAGACAGACAGACAAAAATTTAAAAAAATGTTATTTTGGTATATGTACCGTATATACGAGTATAATCATATGCATGTAGTAAAAAGCGGATATTTTAATATTACAAACAGACACTCCAATTTTATTTATTTGTATTGTATAGATGTAAACAAGTCCGGGGCGGCAGCACGGCGGCGGGTAAAGCCCCGGCGGGTTTAGTCTGATGAGGCCTTTAGGTTAGCTTCTGAATTATTCTTGTAGCTTTATTATTTTATGAGGACTTGGCATTGAAATGAGGTTAAAATTACATCTGATTGACTTTTACTTATAAGTACAGTCAAGGAATTAAATTTCCAACCCACCTAAGGTTCAACCATTGACACTGACACATGGCCGTCCTTCATGCATTGCGTATGTTTAATAACATTTCAACGAAATGTTTAGGGAATTAAGTTCCTGGACTGTACATGGCAATGTTTGTTGAGACCTTCGCTTCGTGGTAGAGTCTGTACGCCGTGGTGGTCGTGGTTGTACGTCGGTTTTCAAGTAGGTTCTAGGTTCAAATCAGGGTAGGGACAAATTTTTTATGATAAACTAGCGGCCGCCCGCGGTTTCACCCGCGTGGTTCCCGTTCCCGTGGGAATATCGGGATAAAAAGTATCCTAAGTTACTCCTTATTACATCTCAGCTACATGCCAGTGAAAGTCCCGTCAAAATCGGTCCAGCCGTTTCAGAGATTAGCCGGAACAAACAGACAGACAGACAGACAGACAAAAATTTAAAAAAATGTTGTTTTGGTATATGTACCATATTTGAAATCATATGCATGTAGTAAAAAGCGATTATTTTAATATTACAAACAGACACTCCAATTTTATTTATTTGTATAGATAGAAGCATTTGTAACCGAGTCATGGCTGTTATTATTAAAATGTCTTGATAAATACAGTATCTGTGTATCATCATATTATGTATTCTATTCTTAACTTTAGTATCATAATTATCTGTGACATCTGTAAATTGAAAAAAAAACACTGAAAAGGCTTGAACTATAGTAAACACAAGTCTTTGTAGTGCTTAATATTGGGCTACGCTTATAGATATGGATGTAGAAAATATTAATATTTTTTATTCCTGACCAACAAAATCAATACTCGTTATACCCGTCATATATACGTTTATCACACTAGCGTATCCTCGCGGTGTTATCCGCGTGGTACGCGGGGGCCAAGTCTGCTAACGTTAAGTCACAATCGTGTCTCAATCGTGTTTCAATTGTAGTTCAGTTGTAATGCTCCTTAAAACACTAGTTACAAGAATTATGACAGTATGATGTGATGTGAATGTAGTGTGTGGTATGACCATCAGTAAGTGAAAACAGTGAAAAAAGTACACATTTCTTGTAACTAGTGTGTAAAAAAGCACTACAACTGAACTACAATTGAAACACGATTGAGACACGATTGTGACTTAACGTTAGCAGACTTGGCCCCCTGTTCTCGTGTAAATATATCTTCAATTCCAGCAAGTATATTAAACTAGCAAGTTTATTTACTATTAATGGTAATATAGCATCGTTAGGTTAGCAGGGCCACAAAGCCATTTTTTAAATGCTTATTATTTATTTTAAATTATTTTATTAGATAAGAGATGGCATCCGCGGAAGATCAGCGTCTTGGTTAATACACCATACATGATGCATGTTCTTCTTTTAAAGTGATATCATAAGAAAATGATTATTTTTTTGTGTGTATCATATAAAGATTATTTCTTTCTTTCTCACTTTCTTTCATATCAAAAAAATAAACTTAGGGTAAGTAATGATTCAATTGGTTCGTCTGTACCTTCTGTTAACAGCCAATTGTAAATATAATAAGTTTCAGTTTGAGTTTCCTATAAGTACCTAAATAAGTAATTAGCGTTCCAGTGAATCTTGTATTTACTTATAGATTTGAGTGTAATACAACCTACAATCAAGTCGTAAAAATCTAAAAGATAAAGTGTTGTGATTAGTAAGATTACTTTCCTTTTGAATTTTTTTCAGTGTTGGAAAAAAAATGTTCAGGGTCCGAATAGTCGAGACTTCTTCGAAAAATTTCCCTAATTTTGTCATAACATAGAACCTACAATTAGAATAGTCATAAAAGGAAGTTGTCATACATTTGTCTCTTTCTCTCTGTGGTTTTCCCTTTTTTACGGAAAATTTACATTTAACGTTTTTCATTCGAGTGAATAAACGAGTTATCTCTCGCGCCACTGCATCCGGTTCCTCTAAAGCCTTCAGATACGATGATGGGGGAAGCTGTCAGTTAACGATTTATTGAATAAAAAAAAACCGAATAGTATCATGATTTTGCATTGATCTAATGGGTGTCGCCACGAGTAAGTTCTGGATACAAAAAACAACGGAGGTATTTTAAATAGATAAAGAATTATTATACACTAGCTTTCCGCCCGCGGCTTCGCCCGCGTGGACTACACGACGTTCTCCCACGGGAATTTGATGTTTTACGGGATGAAAAGTAGCCTATGTTCCTCTCCAGGCTATAAAATATCTGTGTCCCAAATTTCAGCCAAATCCGTTGAGCCGTTTTAGCGTGATTGAGTAACAAACATCCAAACATCTAAACATCCAAACATCTAAACTTTCACATTTATAATATTAGTAGGATTGAATATTATAATAAAACATCCAGACATCGAACAAAATGTTCATCAATTAAATGTATTAAAATTTTAAATTATTTTTATGCTTTCACAATGCTATTCTATCTGCCGGTTGCACCAAGTTTTTTTTACAGATTTAACAGCAAAATTCATTTACTTTTTACGAATTCGTAAAATGAATATTTTGGTGCAACCGGCTGTATAATTAAAGGAAAAATTGTGATACTAAAAATCGGCCAAGTGCGAGTTGGCCTCGCCCATGAAGGGTTCCGTACCAACTTAACGTACCGATTGCCTATACCTAGCCAAAATACCACTATCATTTTTCGTCAGCAAAAAATAACTTTGTTTTCCATAGTGTTTGTATGAACGAACAACTTACATATGCTGTTGTAGAAAATGTGTTATATCTCAAAAACTGCTAACTATATCTCGTTCAAACCAATTTTCGTCAAAAGTTTTTATTAAGATCTGCAGCATATATTTTTTCTAGATTTTTCCCTCTCTTATTTTAAAAGTTAGAGTTACACACATTTTATCACTTTAGATATCTTTCAAAATATTGACTTTGATAAAAAATTATAAAAGAAACCTTAATATAATTTTGAAATACCTACTTATCTAAAAACATCCCACGCGAATATTTTTTTTGAAATTATATTTTTTTAGTTTTAGTTCTATGTATGGGGAGCCCCCCTCAATTTTTTTATTATTTTTGTTACAAATCCTAAAGCGGTTTACAGAATATATCTACCTACTAAGTTTCATGTATGTTTCATGTAGTCTTAATAGTTTTGGAATAAAGTGGCTGTGACATACGGACGGACGGACGGACGGACAGACAGACATGACGAATCTATAAGGGTTCCGTTTTTGCCATTTGGCTACGGAACCCTAAAAACCACCCTGCAAGTAAGTTTCAGGAGGGGTTACCAGCAGGGCTGGAGGTTTTTTACTACCCCAATTTTTCCTTAAATATATTTAAAATCTTTATTTAAAGGCCGTTTTATCTTAATCGATTATTTAAACATTTGTAAAAATGTTTCTTTCGAACGCGAGGGTTTCTTTACATTGATGAAGCAACGCTAGCGATTGAAAAAATTGGACGTTTGGACGAAAGTATGTCCCTGGTAGGGATCGAATGCACGAACGCTGGACATGGATGTATGATTCGTACCACTGCGTCAAAGGGTCAGTAAAATAATAAAAGAAGAACACAGTGGGTATCAAATCGAAGCGTAGTAATTTTTTTTCCTCTGTGGCATCGCCGCACGAGCCACTGAAAAACGCCGCCACCTTAGCTGCCACCGACCTCTTTCCTTTTCAGTCTTTATTGCTATAGATTATGAACGCCGACGACGCCGGGAGTCTTCAATTGTTTCTTCTTCAAGCTTCAAGTGGCGGTGTTTGTGGCTCGTGTGCGAGGACGGAAAACCTTTTTACAAAGGAAACTTTTTGCACCAATAATGTGGTGATTATGGCAAACCCCTCTACCAAAATGGCTTTAAACCAAAATATCAGCCCCCAGACCACGGCGGCGGCCCCACTATTTCTAGCTACGGTAGCAGCTATGGTAACGGCGGGGCAGGGGGTGCTGAGAATCCCCGGGTAAGACCCAGCTACCAACACAGACGACTTGACCTGGCAACCTACAACTCGCGCATATTGGGGACTGACTCGAAGCTCATAGAATAGAGTTGGAAGAGGCTGTTAGTAAGTTACACTGGGACATCATTGGATTATCTGAAGTCTGAAGAGAGGGGAAGGACTCGATTATCCTGCAATCCGGTAACTTACTTTACCACCCAGAGGGTGAACCGGCCCTCTGTCCCCCTAACGGGCCACTCTCCCCGGGTCAAGTGGCGCGTCCTACAACGTTCCCACAGACCCGGCGGTAAGGCGCAGGTCTTCGAGAGGAGTTTAGTTGGTAGTGGTGCATCCTCCTATTTGCCCCACCTGGCCTGCCCCTACGAGCGGGTAGCCACGTGGGCAGCTGGGGAGGACGCTTCCTCCTTCTGCCCGGCCCCCTCTCGAGCTTTCGAGCTCGTTAGGGGGCGGGGCAAAGGTTAGAACCACCAAGCTCTGACGCGAAGCCTATTAGGCTTGGCGGGAGGGCTGGGTGCGGCGAGGAACATGCCCTCGGTGTGACCGAGTCCAACATGCCGTTTGGTATGCCTAAAGATCGCATTCTCCTCTTGATAAAAAAAAGGGTGGCGTACCTCATGTCATACAAGTATACGCTCCGACCTTGACACATGGCGATGACGAAGTGGAGGCTATGTATGAGGAGGTTTCGAAACCCATGAATAGCTATAAAACCCACTACACGGTTGTGATGGGAGATTTCAGTGCTAAGTTGGGGCAACGTTAAGGTGATGAGTTGAGAGTGGGGCAATTTGGATTTGGGCAACGGAACGATAGAGGCCAGATGCTGGCAGACTTCATGGAGAGGGAGAACCTCTTTATGATGAACTCTTCTTCAGGAAGCCCGTAAGCCACAAATGGACCTGGATCAGTCCGGACGGTGAAATAAAAAACGAGATCGATTTTATCGTGTCGACCAAGAAGAAAATCTTCAATGATGTCAGTGTGATCAACGCTGTTAAGACAGGAAGTGATCACCGCATGGTCAGAGGCACATTGAATATCAACGGTGAGCTTGAAAGATCGCGGCTAATAAAATACAACGGCTCTCAAGCAGTTTAAAAACAGCAAGGCGGCGGGCGATGACGGAATCACAACACAGCTTCTAAGAGCGGGCGGAAAGCCGATACTTAAAGTCCTCCAGAAGTTTTTCAATTCAGTCATCCTCGAGGGCAAAACGCCAAAGGCATGGGGCAGAAGCGTTTTTCAAGAAGGTGGATAAGACTCTCTTGAAGAACTACAGACCTATCTCGCTTCTGAGCCATATAAGTTGTTTTCGAGAGTCATTACGAATCGTCTCGCTCGCAGGTTTGACGACTGCCAACCCGAAAAAGCCGGGTTCCGGAAAGGCTATCGCACCAAAGACCACGTTCATACGCTGCGGCAAGTTATACAGAAGACCGAAGAGTACATCTTACCACTTTGCTTGGCGTTCGCGGACTATGAATCGATTCGATCGACCTTTGATTCGATTGAGACCTAGGCGGTATTTATACAACTACAACGCCACCATGTCAGTCCGATTACAGAACCAGAGCTCTAATCCTATTCAACTACAGTGAGGTGTGAAACAGTGAGACGTTATCTCTCCGAAACTGTTCACAGCTGCGTTGGAGCATATTTTTAAGCTTCTGGATTGGAAAGGATGCGGCATCAACATCAATGGCGAGCACCTAACACCTGCGGTTTGCCGATGATGTAGTTCTCATGGCTGAGACCTTGGAATACCTGAACACAATGCTCGAAGATCTCAGTAATGCTTCTCAAAGAGTGGTTCTTAAGGTGAACATGGATAAGACGAAAATCATGTCCAATGCCCATGTTGTACCCGCTCCAGTTAATGTTGGGAACATTACACTCGAAGTTGTTGACAACTTTGTTTACCTAGGGCAAATGGTCCAGTTAGTTAAGTACAACTTCGAGAAAGAGATCTCTCGACGAATCCAGCTCGGACGGGCAGTGTTCGCATCGCGTCCGAAATACCTCAATGTCTCAAAACGAAAGTATTTGACCAGTGTGTGTTGCCAGTCATTACTGGCCTACTGATCTATGGAAGTGAGACGTGGACTTTTACTATGGGTCTCATAAGAAGGCTCAAAGTCACCCAGCGAGCAATGGAGAGAGCGATGCTCGGTATTTCCCTGCTCGATGGAATCTGAAACGATGAGATTCGCAGGAGAACTAAAACAACCGACATCGCTCGAAGGATTGCATCGTTTAAGTGGCAGTGGGCGGGACACATTATAGTGCGGAGAACCGATGGCCGTTGGGGCGAAAAGGTTCTCGAATGGCGATCACGTACCGACGATCTGATCAAAGTCGAGGGAAGCCGCTGGATGCGGGCAGTGCAAGATCGATTGTTGTAGAGTTCCTTGGGGGAGCCTATGCATGCCCAGAAGTAGGCGTCGTTCGGCTGATTCTCTCTCATAGCATGGTTATAATAGACAATTTGAAGCACCTTTTTAACCGACTTGTAAATCAAAAAGGAGGAGGTTCTCTATTCGTCTGTATGTATGTTTTTTTTTTTTTTTTGTGTATGTCCACCGATTACTCGAAGACGGCTGAACCGATTGAAATGGTTCAAACGTTATTACATCAGGTTGGTTTCCAAGTTGGTCCCATTTTTTGAAATTTTGAAATCGGTTCAGTAGTTTTCAGGAAATCTTGAAAATACTGTCGTTTTCGTTACCACTTTATGTGAATTTAATACTTATCTTTAGGCATAACTCCTTTGTTTATGAACCGATTTAGATGATTCTTGTTTTGTTAAAAAGGGGATACCTCAAGGTATTTTAACCGACTTCGAAAAAGGAGGTTTTCAGTTTGATCACATACCTATTTACCAGAAAACAAGCAAATTGCCTGCACGATGCACTAAAAAGAGTGAAATAAAAATTATTTTTATAAAAAAATAAAACCGCCTTCTAAAAAACCACATCAAAAAAGTAAGAAATAATTCCTCACCAAATAAATAGCGTAAGTACTTTGAAGTCGGGCGGGTTTTAACAAAAAACAACAAATAATTGTTCAATATCAAAAGTTTAACACAGACATTAAAATTTTGCTTTTTTTGTGAACGTTTTTTGATTAATCCTGAACTTTTTGAAATCAGCTCAAATGTGTGAATTACTTTTTTACGATTTCAGGATTACTTTTATACAATAATAATAAATAAATACTTTCTTACAATCACACCAATTATATTATCTAAGCCCGTAGAACTGTGTCTACGTGAACTTGATAACGGATAAATATATACTCAAATACTTTTTGTTTGAAAATACATACTTAATATACATAGAAAACACCCAGACCAAGACAAATAGACATGTTCATGCACACAAATATTTGTTTTATTCGGGAATCGATCCCGAGACCTCTAACGCAGAAGGCAGGTAGTTTACCCCTGCGCCAAATAGGTCGTCAAACGTTAATTTAACGTCAACGTCAACTAAACTAACAATAATTTGTTAGTTTAGTTCTGGGTGCTTACCATCAACTCTTATTACGGTTTTGTTTAGGAACCTAAACTGATCTGCTTCGCTTATTCGTACCACGACAGCTTAATATCAATGACAGCGATTCAGTGATCGATCAATGACATTTCACAGCCGCTAAGCTGTCAGAAACTCTTATTTGACTTATAACCCGGTCGATTTAACATGTCACCTGCAGGTTATACCCGTCCCTCTCACTCTCCGGGCATGACAGAATCGAGTGAAAGAGACGGGTAGAAGAAAAAGGACACAAATCGTTCGGTCATTAACATTTAGCAATTCATTTGCGATCCAGTTTTTAGAAGGTCAGAGTACGAAAGAAAGCGATTCATTTTAGGAACCTATTCTGAATCGCGCTATTTTTGAATCGCTGTCATAAAGTTGATGGTAGGCACCCAGTTCTACACAAATACAAATGGTTTTGATTTTTTGGTGATGATAAAATGAAAAAAAAAAACAAATATGACATTTCTTTAAAAAAAGACATAAACGCGCGTAATCAAAATGCGTGTAAAATGCTTAAATTTAAATGAAAGGGCTCAATCTATTTTTCAATACAGTATCGGTGGTCCTACGAGATATTTTTTTTTTGTTTCTAACTAGCAATTTTTTCTTTTCTGTAGGTACTTGATTTATAAAAAAAACTAGTATTATCTTTTAATCTAAAACTATAAGTGGTATATAAATAGAGACCTGCTGTATATGCTACCTGCTATTTTATGAAAACAATTTTTTTGTGTAATAAAAAAAAAAATAAGGTTTTTTTTTATAATTAATAAAGTAGGTACTTATAGAAGTATTGTATGGGATAAAACGATAAAAAATGTTTTAATTTTTGAAATTGTAGTTTTCTTTTTTAATTAAGTTGCGGACTCTTTCTTCGTCTACGGTAAATTCATAGCCAGCTAGGGATAAACCTATTGCAGTAAGTGATTTGATCACAGATAATGCAATAGTTGAAGTATTCATTAAGTACATTATAAAATAAAATATGTGTAGTCAGGTATGCAATAAGTAATTTTACTTAAAAGTTTTTACATTTTACAGAATTATTTCAATACAAAACTAAATGAAAAACTTTTATAATTAGGCTGTTTAAATAAAATAAAGTCAATATGTATTTTTTTTAGGTTTTATCGTCTCTACCACAAAACATGGAAGTCTCTACATTTAGTTTTGTTTACTTAGAGACGTTTACTTGCAAAATAGGTATGCTCTTCAATAATAAACACATTATTATCATGACCTCTGATTTATTAATCAATCTGTAAAGTCTCTACACTACACTAGTTATGTTGACAAGTAAACAAATTAATTGGCTCTTACACAGTTCGCATCTCAAAGTGATTTCAACTCCAATAAACACTTAGCTGTCATAACTTAAAATTTATTAATAGCGCGCTTAATATAGAGTCCCGTTAATTCCAAGATACACATTCATATCATAAAAGCCACAATTGTTTTCGAAATTTCAATAGCTTCTCATAGGAAACATGGACAATGAGTAATAACTTATAACATAACATCGTTGTTTCTAAGTTTTCGCAACGATATTCGTATGACATTATGATTAATAAAATGTATAACATAATAAACTACATAGGCCGTAAATGCACGCAAGCAAAACCATTTGCGCGGTCAAACTACTCTCTATTTAGAAATTCCCGTCCACACACACTCTTCTAACGATCTCTTTTCCTTGTCTTGCACGTGCCTTGAACTTGATTGAAGCGACAAACTTTTGAAGTTGATATGGAACTTACCGTTTCAGAAAAAGCGCTTTTCGGCCTCCTAGCTGGCGTTCCGTTCATCTCGATCGGTAACTTTGACACAAAAACAAAACAAAATCGGCCGCGCCGGCACCAAACTTTTTCACGGACACTTGTAGAGTTCACCAGCTGTCAACTTAAACACAGAACTTGGTATTGCAGCGGTTTGGAATCCTTGTGGGGGGCATTTGTTGACGGTCAGACGCGAGTTGTTTAGCTCTGGCACTTAATTTAATCGATGACTTCATGCAATAATTCGCTGATAAGTTATCGCGAGGAACTCCGGAGCGGGTGCGGGCGAGGTACACGGCGCGCGGTAAGTTTGTGACTGGCGTGAGTTCGGCGTCGCCGGCCGAGCGAGCGGCATGCCTGCATTTTTTACCGCGCCGGACAATGGGCTTACAATTTTGAGGTTATGTTTTGAACGCAGCCGAAAAAGGACGAAATGGTTGCGACCTTTTTTTTGGATTCGAATTTTGAAGATCGAAGCTAAGGGTCGTAGCAATCGTTACCTCTTTTATTATTTCTTATCTTTAAAATGACCTTTAGAAAAGTGAATTGTAAAAAGCAAAATTTTTAAATATGAAAAGTATAAATGACGTAAGAATGAAAACAGTTTAATTAAACACAGTCTGTAATTATAAATAGAAGGTGATCGATATGTACATGTTATAAAACCGATGAAAGATAATCATTACCATTAAATGTTTACTTGGAACAGCTGAAGCGGCCATGATTCACTTAAACCATGTTTACCCTCTATATTTAGTGTAATCTTAGGCAGCGCCTGCGCCGGTGACGTCATCAGCCGACGACATTTTTATCTCCAGATAAGGAATTGCAATTATTACGAATCTCAAGCACTATGTCTGACAAGTAATCTATATTACTATATGTTATTACATTTATCACTATGTAGAGTTACAATATACTTAATATAAGTACCATTGCTCTATTTTAGAGACTCTACATTTGGTAATTTAGGTTTTTGTTAAAATACCCATAAAAATCTAAGCTTTCACTACTAGCACTGTATGTGAGCGTCATTTCTGGATGATGTTATGCATACGAATGCTTCAGAGATACAAGGCCTCCCATTTGTGACTGGGTAGAGTCACGCTTGTAATTTCCCCGTGCCATTTCATGTCTCAAAGGTTTGCTCAAATTAAGTGGCAGTGGGCGGGAAACTTACTGAAAAGAACCAATAGTCATTGAGATTTGGAGTAGGATGTTTAATAAAACTGTGACCGCGCAATAAAAATCACATATTAGAAATCTATGAACCCGCGCAACGGACTATGTCCCATGGACGGGTAGATCGATCATTGAGTGGGGGGTGATTATATTCAGAATGACTATGTTTCTTCTCATCGGCAATTTTTTTTATTCTAGGCTCTTCTATACTAATATTATAAAGAGGAAAGATTTGTTTGTTTGTTTGCATCGAATAGGCTCCGAAACTACTAGACCGATTTAGAAAATTCTTTGACCATTAGAAAGCTACATTCTTCCCGAGTGACATTCTGAATGAAAATTGCAACACAGATCAGTTCTGTTTACATTGCCGATTATTGATTGCTCTACGCGTTATATATGCGTTCACTGCTCTACATGGCTCTACAATCAGCTGGCATTTCAAATATGCCGCGTTATTAAGTTTTAGGAGCGAAACCGTGAACATGGCAATGACCACCTTCAGAATGTAAATGTAGAGTTTTATTTTGCATTATAACTCCTTAGAGATGGGAGAGAAATGCTTTAGCAGAATATACGTTAAATATTGAGTACAGTGTTTGTTGAACATTAAAACTAAATTGTCTTATTTAAATATTACATTAGGAAATAAGGTAGCTCTATCTGATGTCGTCTAAATCTTAAATGGAATGACACACTGCCATGCCGACAAACTATTATTTGAGTGTAGTAACTTAAAAATTAAAATATAAGTGGCTTTACTATGTATAATATACAGGGTCTTAGGGGCACCGTTGCAAAAACTTTAACCATGGCTTCAGGCCTTTCATGCTGAACAACGCACAGCAAGATAAAAAAAAATATTTCGACTCTCCATACAAAATGTCTCGATATAGGTTGCTAAATTTGTATGAAAAATCCAATTTTTATTTTCATTTCCGACAAAAAATTCTTGCATAAGCATGATGAGTTTTTGCAAGGGTGCCCCTAACATCCTGTATATTATACCGTTCAAAGCAAGAACTTCCTATTTACTATAAAAAAAAGTTACCGTAAGTTTTCCTTAAAATAGGAAGGATTCCAATATTCATATAGGCAACAAGGTCGAAGATTTATTATATAAGTTTTCCACTTGTAGCCACCATCAGATCCTTGTAGGTATAGGTAGGTACCCGCCATCAACGTTGGTTACACAACCCCGTGTCTATTTCCTCTTCTCCTTGAAAGGGAGGGAGGGATCAAGTTTACTATGTATGGACATACAATAACCTACCGTTGACATTAGACGAGAGCGAGATTAATGAGATAAATAAATTACCGATCCCTTATGCATTATTAAAGAAAAATTATTTTTTTTTCAGAATTTTAAATATTAGTTTTATGCGACCCGGTAATTTGGTTTTACTAAGCCAACACAAGATTTTTATGACATTTTTAGCGCATCAATAGCAAGAGGTTATAGACTAAAGAATTTTAGAGAAAATTGCAAGAATCCGAATCACCTATGGTTATTTTTTTATAGCCATGTAAAGTCAAAGAGTTATTTTGAAATCTTACTAATTTTGAAACTGCAAACCAATAAAAAAGAACTACTTAAATACTTTTGAATGCAAAAGAACCCTGACACAATACACAGAAAAATAAAATTGAAATTAGGAATCCACGCGGAATACTTACTTTTTTATGTGTATATTAAGAGTAGAATTTAATTTTTTTACCATTGACCATTGTCGTGACCATTTCAATTTGGCACACTATGCACCAAACACCATGCAGGTATAATGCAAAACAACACAGTTCTTAATTTAACTTCTGTAAAGAGACAAACATTATATCTGCCTTTCAAACTAAACTTCCTAACTGTCGCACTCATTTTTTGTTTGCCTTTCAGTATACCATGCAAAGCAACCTCATCATTTAGTTGTGCAGATGAACTCGCCCATACAGTTAGGCGGCCGGTTTAGCTAACCCATAGCAGAATGTTACTCGCATGTTATGTTATGCAAAGTCGGCGATTGTCGCGACCGTTCGCCGGCGCCGGGCAATAGTTCTCGCGCGATTGGGGGCCGCAATTAAACCAGTTCCATATTATAATGAGAGGCTGCGACCGGATATTTGGCATGGCGAGGGGCAATGACAATCCACGCGGACATTTTGCTATCGGCATCGACAGTTGCTATCATGGTTGATAGGCTCGTGACCCGTCATAGGCGCTTACTTGGGCCAGACAAGAAGAAAACAAGAATAAATTCAAAACATTATTAAAGAAAGTATTGATTGAAAGTATTTAATTCAAACAAAAATATTACAATGTATAAATCTCACTAATTTTAAGTACTTACCTACTGTAAGAGACTCCTGACCCCACAGTCAAACCGATTATGGAACTCTTGTTGTTAATAAATAAATAGAATTTAAAAAAAAACTCGCGAGATCAACGATGGGCCACAAATTAAACTTAGCATTTTTTTGGCATTGGACGGTAACATATGTACAGGTGGCTGTCTAATGATATCTCAGTGATAGCGATTTGGAAATTAATGCAAATAAGATTTTAAATTATTTTTATGCATTCACAATGCAATTTTTGTAAGTATAATATTAACTGAGTTTGCATTAATTATAGGAAAAATGTGATAGTAAAAAACCACGAGCCCTATAAGTAGCTTTCAGGCGGGATTTTCAGCTAGTTATAGGGCTCGTGGTTTTTTACTATCACATTTTTCCTATAATTAATGCAAACTCAGTTAATATTGCGAGCGATCACAGGGCGTCGCGCCGCCGCCGGCCGGCCGGCGCCGCGGCGCCTGGGCAATATTTCGCGTGATCGGGGGCCACAATTTATACCAGTTTCTTAGTATAATAAGAGGCTACGACCGGATATTTGGCATGGCGTGTGGCTATCTTCATTGCAAGTTGCTATCTACACGGTGGTGGCGATTTCGTATGTTATTCAAACCCAGCAAATAGCGCGACCGTTGACCGGCGGGTGCATGGGCAATACCTAGTCCTTGTGCGATCGGAGCCGCAATTAAACCAGTTCCTTATTGTAATGAGAGGCTGCGACCGGATATTTGGTACTGCGAGTTGCTTATCTACATGGACAGCTACTGTCCACAGTTTTTTTTTACTTACTATCATGGTGATAAGTAGCGATTTCGCATGTATGCAAGCTCAGCGAATGGCGAGACAGGTTGCCCGCGCCTGGGCTATTGTCCTGGCGCGATCGGAGCCGCAATTGAACCAGTGCCTTATTGTAATGAGAGGCTGCGACCGGATATTTGGCACTGTGAGTAGCTTATCTACATGACATGGACAGCTATTGTCCACAGTTGTTTTCACTATTATGGTGATAAGTAGCGATTAACCAAGTTTATTATTAACTAAATAAATAAATTGCTTGCAATCACACCAATTATCTATCTCATAAGTAGATTTCATGTGTTATGGAAACCAGATAACGGGTAAATATATGAGTACTTATATACTTTTTTTCCTATTGGTCGGTCACGGGATGGGTGACCAAAAACTTTTCATCTCGAGCTCCTCCGTGCTTCGGAAGGCACGTTAAGCCGTTGGTCCCGGCTGCACTTGCAGTCGTAAATACCCACCAATCCGCACTGAGCCCGCGTGGTGGGTCATGGCTCATTCTCCTTATTCATCCATAAGGAAGGCCAGTGCCCCAGCAGTGGGGACATTAAATGGCTGATGATGATGATGATGATGATGATATACTTTTTGTGAATACATAAGACCAAGACAAATAGACATGATCATGCACGCAAATATTTTTATTGATCAGGAATCGAACCCCAAACCTCAAGCGCTGAAGTGGCTGAAGGCAGGTATCCTACTGCGTCAATTCGGTCGTATAAGAGGCTGCGACCGGATTATTTGGCATTGGACGTAGCTAATATAATATCTACCTAAATGCATGGCATGGACATTTGCTATCTAGTTGCTATCATTTCTGATAATGATGTCGGTAAACGGGATACAAGGATGAAATTTATGGGGCATAAATGTTGATTTAGATAAAATGTACACGTGTAAAGCTTCACTACATAGTATAAAACAAAGTCGCTTTCTCTTTCCCTATGTCCCTTTGTATGCTTAAATCTTTGAAACTACGCAACGGATTTTGATGCGTTTTTTTTTAATAGATAGAGTGATTCAAGAGGAAGGTTTATATGTACTTTTTATCCCGATATTCCCACGGGAACGGGAACCACGCGGGTGAAACCGCGGGCGGCCGCTAGTATATTATATAATCATATCATCTAAAGTCCTACGACTTCAATTGCCTTACTTAAAGATAATATCAAATTTCATATGAAGTCTCTCGACTTTAGTTAGGTATACGAGATAACTAAAGTCTCGATTTACTCTCTCTCAAGAGCAACAAACATCAAACAATGGCGCATTAGCTGAAGCTTTTCAGTGACACTTTCCGCTTTCCTGAATACAATTTCTACTAAATGCATATTCACAGTCTATGCACATTCTGAAAATAAAAAATAATTTTCTATGGCTTTATTCATGAAGAGATTTATTTCGAATTTATTAGAACGTGAAACGCTCTTTAATGGTATTGTCTCAGATTGCACGACTCTCCATGACAAGTGATTATGCTAATTTAATACTGGTACAATAATAGCATAATAGAAAATTTGCACGTTAATCCAAAAGTCACGTTTTGATTTTGTAAAGTAATAGGTACTGGCCAGAAAATTCTAATAAACTTAAATGAAAGTAAAAACTGTAGTTAACCCTACGTACTAAAATACTCAGTTGTCTAGGTAAAATAGCGTTTAAAAACTAAGTATTTTTGCATTGCTGCATGTATTACAATTATATTCCATTTCAAATCACCTAAATTAAATTATTATTAATAATATCATTACGCCCAGCAGATATTTTAGTAAAATATAACAATGAATGACTAACCTTGGATACTTCTTACTGAAAATTTCAAATTTCGAGGTATTCCTCGAAGCGCTCCCACGTTAACAACATAGACTACAGGAGCTAATTTGAAAGTTAATTTTAATGCCCTTTAATTAAATCATCTTGAGAATTTATAAAAATTAAATTAAAAATTAGCTCCTTATAGATTCTGTACTCCTGGTAGGTTTTGTCTACTATCCAATATATTTTTTATTAATCAATTTAACATTGTAACTTGCACTTGCACTAATTCAAATTCACGCGATGCTGCAAGCCAGGATCACCTTAATAATTTCAAACCAACCTCACGGAGGTCACGGAGTATACCCATCTCTATTCAAAAGTTAAACATAGGGGCGCTTCGAGGAATAAAACATTAATATTTTTAATTGTGGAGCGCTCCTTTTATTAGCAGTTATTAAAAGGAGCGCTTCGAGGAAAAGTTTTGAGGTGCTTTGTTGGGAGCGCTCCAAAATGGGAGTGCTTCGAGGAATACATCAAAATTTTCTATCACTCCACTTCACATTAGTTAAAACTTACAGTAACGGACAGGTGCTAACGTTAATATCGGTCGAGTTAACAAGATTAAAAAGTCAAGTGAATTTCGATTCAGTTTGGAGGTTAAGTAACGGTTCTTCCCGATCGGAATTTCGTATCAGATTCTGAGCATGCGAGTATATTAGCGGTATTAAAAGCTTTTGCGTTTTTTTTTTATCAAAATAGTAGGTCACTTTAAAAATGTTAATTTGTTGATGAGCGAAATCTGAGTTTATTTTAAGGCGGGCATTCCCCAAAATAGGTATTATTTATTTATTTTAAATTATGAATTACTCGCAAATCACAGGTACTTAAAACTTGGAAAAAATATATGTTATTTTACAGTTATTTATCTAGTGCTTCCGGCCGTATTTTTTCGATTGGTGATATTTTACTGTGTCAAATAAATCCCAAACATCCGTCTAATCGTAATCCAAATATCGTATTACTTGCAGTATACTTGGTTTTAGTTAATGAAAAACATACGAAAATATTTGTCTTTGATTAGCCGAGGGATTCCGGCCGTCATAAGTGAATTTTTTTTGTTATTTAATTTTTAGTATAATTTTTAGTGATTTTCGATTCGCGAGGCGCTCGCGAGGTTCACAGTTCACTGGCCGGCTGCCGCTGCGTCCGCGTGAACTGTATCGCGCGCGGCCGAGCTAGCGTTAACGTGCCTATATTGGTCGGGATTCATCGCCTTAAGTGAGTCGTTAGTTTTGAGGTTTTTTGCGCTATTAATTGAGATTTGATTTATTCAGTAATGGAAGTACCTAATAGGCTACTTGACCCTTTTTTATTTATGTCCTAAACGTTTAACAAATGTTCTATTACTTACGCCAAAAAAATTATACAATATTATTTTAAAACATAAAACCTACAAAGTTAAATTTTAAAAATTCGCTATTGAAAATCCGGCAAATACGCTGTCCACCATGTTGGTCGATAGATCATCGCTGCTCTGACGTCAACTATATGTATAAACAAACACTTGACAGTTACTCCACAACGTTTTCTGTTCCAGTGGCCAAAACTGGAACTAACGTGTTTTGTCTATAAAATGACATTTTGCTATCAAGCTGCTGTCCAACCATAGCGCCACTGTCAGAACGGAACAGAAAAGATTGTCTTTTTTTTATTTTATTGTAATGGCTTCTTCCGTTTTTCACAGAAATTCCGCCAACGTCCCGTAATGGAAGAAACACGGTTTTTGAGAATATGCCCGGTGAGAATCGTAAAGTTTTCAGCCTTGACACCTTTGACCCTGGAGACAAACACAAAGATTGTCGATCTGTACTTACAAATGATGGATGACATCTATGTCAGTTGAGTCCGCGCCATATAACTTAGCATTTTTCAGAGGGCGCTGATCGTAGTGGTCGGTCGGAAGAAAAATGAGCCTTACTACCATGTAATAATTTTAGTTCCAGATCTTGACACGTGCCAAGTTATGTGGCGAGTACATTGAAGTTTATTTGTTACAAATCCTATGACGTCACATCATGGTCGATAGTGTTTTCATCAGTTCAAGTTAAAAATAAGAATACGTATTTTTCAAATTAATTTTACCTATCCATCATGTACTTTTATTTTATGATATCGCTTTATTACGTTTTCCTCGGCCAAGTACCTACTAAAGGAAATATTAATTCGATGTATGTTAGTATGAGTAAAGTAGCCTATTAATGAAGTGAACGCAATAATTTTATTTGATTTCCTACTTCATTATAAAAATAATATCCACTTAGATATTACTAGTTAAAAGGATTTTCTTTTTCAAAATTAAATACATAAATTATATGCATAGCAAAATAGACGGTTGGAGAAATAAAATATTAAGTAAAAAAATTCAATACCTAGCTTGAAAATTGCGAACTATAAACAAAGGATTGGTATACGTCGAAATCCACGTACTTATCTACATAGGTAGATATCTACGTACCTACTTAATTATTAACATCTGAAATATTTACTCGTTCGCTTAAAAAATATAAATGGAATGAAGTCTATTGTCGAATCACGACCAGGCGGGCGCTTTGCCAGCATTATGTATCTTGTATTAATAAAGTTAATAACAAGTTTATTATTTTAGAGGTAGGTACTAAAATATAATTAATAAAACATTAAACGCCTCATGGAACATCTCAATGCTATCTTCGAATCCGGTATGCAGTCAAGTCATGACATCACCGCAATCAAAGTCTGCAGTCAAATCTCAGTTAACTGACACCCACGACCTCAAGTGATTTTATCACGCGAAAAGTCATGCCACTCGCAATAATTACTATAAATAAGTTATAAAGAGTTAATTGTTAGAGTAGATTCCTTATAGGTATAATATTATATGTGTAGGTAACTCGATTTTGTTCAGTAAGATTTCTCAAGAACGTTTGGACACAGGAAATTTGGTTCAGGTTAGTAGGTACTTCGATCCAACAAAAACAATAGATGTCGTCTCACGAACTAAAACACAACGTAAATATGGCACCGAATGACTTTCTTTTAAACGTAGAAAAAGGTTACGAATGTTAAGATCGTACTTCAAAAATTACAGAAATCGATATGAAATAAGAGCGCACCTATGTCCCCTCTTATTCGCTCGGCTGGTTTTGATACTCCAACCGTTTATCTAGTGGTATTGTTCATCGAAATTCAGCCCCCCTGAGCGTATAGTACACTTGTCTACGAACTTTAATTTCGCTACGCTAGGTCACGTGACATTTCAATCGCTAATGTCAATCCCATACATTTGTCTTTCTATTCTACTGGCGTTAACGATACAGAAAGCCACTTCTCTAGGCCCTCTGATTCACGAATCGTCGGAAACGGAATCGGATTTAAAAACTGTGCTCTGTCTTTGTCTATTCTGTAGTGAGTACAGTGACAGTGCATGACATGCGTATGTAAGCAAGACTGGTTAGTAATGTTGAATTTTCTAAAAAAACTCTTTGTGACAAGAATATTTAAACAATCAACCCTTGCAGGTTACAGTAGATGGGTATTACTCTTATAAGGGTGGCCTTAGACGGTCACGCAACCATCAGCCAATTCCATCACTCAAGCCTAGCTAACCAATCGGTACTTATAGAGGAACTTTGGCAGCGTTATGAATGGTTCATTTTGATTGGCTAAAAGAATCGTGACTGATAGCAAACTGAAAGCAAAACCTACCGTCTAATGGGCGCCTATGAGAAGTACTTACTTAGAAACTTTTAGAATTCCTCGCGAATGAAGAGACCTGGGTTCCTACCATCAACTCTTATTGCGGTTTTGTTTAGGAACCTAAACTGATCTGCTTCGCTTATTCGTACCACGACAGTTTAATATCAATGACAGCGATTCAGTGATCATTCAATGACATTTCACAGCCGCTGAGCTGTCATCAACTCTTATTTGACTTATAACTCGGCAAAGTTAACATGACACCTGCAGGTTATACCCGTCCCTTTCACTCTCCGGGCATGACAGAATCGAGTGAAAGAGACGGGTAGAAGAAATAAGGACACAAATCGTTCGGTCATTCACATTTAGCGATTCATTTGCGATCCAGTTTTTAGAAGGTCAGAGTACGAAAGAAAGCAATTCATTTTAGGAACCTATTCTGCATCGCGCTAATTTTGAATCGCTGTCTTAAAGTTGATGGTAGGCACCCTGAATTCGCTGGTTGACATACCAATATTGAAATTTCCTCATTTCTTTTCGTAATGCTAATCTGATTTAATTTAGCGCATATCAATAACTATAACAGTTTCACAATGCTAGCGACCGGCAAGATGAAAGCTGACCTAACTTTCACTGTATACCAGTTTGCGATCCCTATGAAGCCGTGCTAGACTAAGGTAATGGAACCAGTCATGGACAGTATAAGATTGATTTTAGCATCCTTATGCTATATTGTCAATAATGTAGCCGTTTATGAATGCAATCAGGGTTAAGGATATTAAATAACTAACGGAGAATCAGTTTCTATAGTAAAATGATTAATTAGCTATTGAACTAAAAATATATTTCAGAAAAATCGGCACCCTATCGTAACACCAGTGATGGACAGGCATGACCCAGTGCATAACACCCAGTCATGGACGCCCCTAGACATGGACATCCAACCATGGACATCACTTTATGGTTGGCATTATTCAATGAAATATATTCAATAGCAAATACGTAAATTGGTACAGTTAGTTTAACTTTAATTAATCAAATAGATAATTTGAATTAAACTTTTATTCACTTTAACAATTTTATTATTAGTAATCTAGAACTTAGTTAATCTACAAAATATGTCAATAGGTAAGTAAATCTAGTTAGTTTACAAACTGTTAGCATAGCACAGCTGACAGTCTTACATAACCCTTATTTATAGTAACTATTGGCTGTTAGGTCCAAATCTTACAAAAAACAACCCTCAGCTAAATAAAAGCAAACACAAGAAAAATTGCTTAAACCTAGCTCAAAACCCGAACACTCCCAATCCGAGCAGGGTTTGTCGAGAGATCTCTTTCTAGAAGTTGGACTTAACTCCAGTTAGTTTGCCCTAGGTAAACAAGGTGGTCAATAACTTCGAGTGTAAATGTTCCCAACATTAACTGGAGCGGGTGCAACATGAGCATTGGACATGATTTTCGTCCTATCCATGTTTATCTTAAGACCCTCTTTGAGAAGCATTACTGAGATCTTCGAGCATTGTGTTCAGGTCTTCCAAGGTCTCAGTCATAAGAACTACATCATCGGCAAACCGTAGGTGTGTTAGGTGCTCACCATTGAGTTAATGCCGCATCCTTTCCAATCCAGAAGCTTAAAAATATCATCCGACGCAGCTGTGAACAGTTTCGGAGAGATGACCTCTCACTGTCTCAAACCTCACTGTAGTTTAATAGGATTAGAGCCCTGGTTCTGTAATCGGACTGATATGGTGGCGTTTTGGTATAAGTACCTGAGCACATCGATGTACCTGCAGTCTTCTTGGCACCTCTGGAGAGACTGCAACACCGCCCAGGTCTCAATCGAATCAAAGGCTTTATCACAGTATTAAGATCTATCTTAACACTGTGGCTTTATCATAGTCCACGAACGCCTAGCAAAGTGGCAAGATGTACTCTTCGGTCTTCTGTATAACTTGCCTCAGCATATGAATGTGGTCTTTAGTGCTATAGCCTGTCCGGAACCCGGCTTGTTCGGGAGGTTGGAAGCTGTCAAAGCTGCGAGCGAGACGATTCGTAATGACTCTCGAAAACAACTTATAGATATGGCTCAGTAAGCGAGACAGGTCTGTAGTTCTTCAAGAGAGTCATACCACCCTTCTTGAAAAACGGTTCTGCCCCATGCCTTTGGCGTTTTACCCTCGAGGATGACTGAATTGAAAAGCTTCTGGAGGACTTTAAGTATCGGCTTTTCGCCCGCTCTCAAAAGCTCTGTTGTGATTCCGTCATCGCCCACCGCCTTGTTGTTTTTAAGCTGCTTGAGAGCCATTGTTATGAATTTGAGCCGGTATTGCTCGGAGCGTGGATTTTATCAGCCGCGATCTTTCAAGCTCAATGTTGATATTCAACGTTTCTCTGACCATGCGGTGATCGCTTCCTGTCTAAACAGAGTTAATCACACTGACATCATTGAAGATGTGCTTCTTGGTCGACATGATAAAATCGATCTCGTTTTTTACGACCCAGGTCCATTTGCGGCTTACGGGCTTCCTGAAGAAGGAGTTCATCATACATGGAGAGGGAGAACCTCTTTATGTTCTCCCTCTCCATGAAGTCTGCCAGCATCTGGCCTCTATCGTTCCGTTGCCCAAATCCAAATTACCTCCACTCTCCTCTCATCACCGCAACGTTGCCCCAACTTAGCATTGAAATCTCCCATCACAACCATGTAGTGGGTTTTATAGTTATGAATGGGTTTCGAAACCTCCTCATACAAAGCCTTCACTTCGTCATCGTCATGTGTCGAGGTCGGAGCGTAACTAGTATGACAGTTAGCGAATACCGTTTCAATATTCTGATTATCAGGTACGATACCCTGCTCGACACGCTTCCGATGGTGATCACGTTGTTGACTAGAGACTTGTGGACGATGAACCCGACACCACCTAGGGACTGTTGTTCGCCCTCCCGGTAAAGTAAGTTACTGGATTGCAGGAAAATTGAGTCCTTCCCCTTTCTTCGGACTTCAGATAATCCAATGATGTCCCAGTGTAACTTACTAACAGCCTCTTCCAACTGTATCAGCTTCTGTCAAAGTGACAAGCACAAATACAAAACAGCGCCTTGACAGTCATATTGATAATCTAATCGCATTGTTAACCTGTAGTAAAACATTCCTACAACAAAAGCGTATCAATAAAACGAACAATTCATATTCGTTTGATAGTTCCCAGTAATAGACATCCAATTACCAACACAGCACCAGTTATGAACACCCAGTTATCAACATGCCATTTTTTATGTTAATTATTAATTATCTTGTTGCGTAAAAAATCAATCGTTAGACTTTTTTATGAACATTCTCAAACATTACTAAAACATTTATCAATAATAAATTCAAAATTTCCCAAAATGTTCATGACTGGTTACTAACAGATTTATGAATCCAGTGATGAAATCGCTATAAATATGAATTAATTTATCCCTTTTGTAATATGTCAAGGTATAGGTTAACCTTAAATATACTGTTATATCACAAAATAAATAGTCATGCAACATTACAACTACACCGGATTTAACATGAATTAATTGTTAAACTTACTTGCGCTACGATGCTTAGTAGTATAGCGGATATTTTCTGGAATCGTCGGACGGAACCACGTATTTGCACTCAGTGTATTGATTATGGCCGACAGCTGTCAAAAAATAATTGATGGGGCACCGGATTGGATAACCACATTCAGAAAGTCATGCCATTATTAAAAAAAATGTCGTGTTTTGTAGATTTGGCCGATTTAAATGTAACATGTCCATGACTGGTGCACCATCCGTGACTGGTTCCATTACCTTAGCTTAGTACGAACGTGCGATGTTAGTTCAATCGGTTCATTTGAAACTATTTAAATTTTGTGCAATACTAAAGTATCGATGCCATATATAAAAAAAACAAGTCTTACGAAAACTACCCGCATTATTTATAAGCCTTTTTGAATTGAATCTAAAACTAATAATAAAAGCAAATATTAAACCCGTGAACACCAACGCTCCCCAAAAGGTGCCGAACCGTTGGAAAAATCAAAACACTGCAAAACTTACAAAAAATCTTACAAAAGTTATTAGGAAACTTCATCAGCCAACTTCGCAATATGAAGTCTTAGCAACATTGAAAGATCGGGTTACTGGCTAGGCTAAGATAAACTACAAATTGCGAGCAAAAGTATGGATTCGCCAACTTCTGGTTTGTTCCGAGCAATCTTCAGAACTTAATGACTGATGAAGATAATTAAAAGTGGTATCATTTTAAAGTTCATAATCTCACTTTAAATTAATACCATATCAACTAAATTTACACCTATGATTCAAGACCATGCCCCGTTCACGAACTGTCGGAAACGGAATCGGATTCAAATTCTGTGCTTTGTCTTTGTCTATTCTATAACGAGTGACAAAGCGGATCTACTGTGCATACAGTCAGCTGCCGGGACTGTTTTCCGACGGCTTGTGAATCAGGGAGCTGGTAAAAGGTAGGTAAGATAAGAAAAAAGATAGGTACGTTTTAAGTTTAAATTCTGGAAGATTTAGGCGAGATTGACGCCCTATAAAAGGACATGTTGTTTATTTTTTTCCATCAGTTTTCAGTTGGCTGTTTCACGATGACTGGTACAAACACATCTCCGTTGATTTCGACCCTTTACCTTGGATGACAATCGATACCACACCTAGAGAACAGCACAAATTGTCACCCTACTGCAACAAGGTCTTATCAGTAGTTTGGCGCACGTTTTATCCCAAAAGTTTATAAACGCTTTTGGGGGACTTCAACATCTATATAGCTCGACAGCTCTTAAAATTAATAGCCAAATGTTAGCCATGTTACCCCAGCAAAATTTTAGTATGTTTATCAGAAGCCCGTTTGTATGCAACCGCAGCATAATAAAATGACAGCTCATGAATATGCGATGACCACGCCTCTAATCGTCGTATTTTACGTCAACCAAGCCTCTAATTTCAATGCTTTACATTAACTATTGTTAAAAACAATTACTGAAGTCAATGAACTGAATGTTTTTTTTAGTTAATCTGTAATAGAATAGATTTGTACCAATAGATATTTTTAATACCAAAGTCGTTTTACAGCAGTTTTCTGACTGTAAATCTGTAAAAAAAGGAATACTTATATCAGCCGTACGACGCCAACTGCTGGGCATAGACGTAGGCAGATGAATAATAGCTTAAATTAAAGACATCATCAAACAGATCTTCACCGACAAGAATACATTTTTTTTCCAAGTGAGACTTTAAAGCAACTGGCCGTGAGTTAATTAATCGAGGACGGTCCATCGAGTTATAATGTACTAACGTAATTTATTTGCGGTGGGCGGCGCGGCGTACTGACACCTGCACGTGAATTCAAACTCGAGCGCTTCTGAAATACGTCTCCAGGGGCTGTAACCATTTGTGTCTGTCAGCAGCGGAGCGGGCCGCAGCGCAGCGCATTGACGGATTTGAGTATAGCACATTAGTGATGGGCCGGGCCGCAGCGCATTGACGGATTTTGAGTACAACCAAATTCAAACATCCAATTTCTTCTACTACTGCAGGTTATACCCGTCCCTCTCACTCTCCGGGCATTACAGAATCGAGTGAAAGAGACGGGTATAATTTTCAGGAGTCATGTTATCTGACCGAGTAGTACGAGGAAAATCCGCTTGCTATAGCACACTGTGTCGGGGCGCAGCGGAGCGAGGCGGGCCGCATCGCACGCAACTACAACCCACAAACTATTCCCATACCAAAAATCACGTCGATCCGTTGCTTTTTGACGTGAAAGGCGAACAAACAAACAAACAAACACACTTTCACATTTATAATATTGATATGGATAAGGCCAAATTTTGTGCGACCCCATATGTGCTATAAGGCAGCGTTGCGGTTCCTCGTTGCTCGCTACCGCATGCATGCCGAGATGCGGTCATCTCTTGCTCGCAGCGCTGGCAGCCGAGCGCATCAGCCGATCCCGTTAAGTTGATCGGCCGGCGCCGGCGGGCGCTAGCTGTACATAACGATCTTACAATTCTAACACACACTGCACGGGCAAATCTCGACACTTACAACTGTTGTGAAAAAAGAAGTACTTGTACAATAAACTTGTAAGCATCTGACACTCTAAGAACTCTACTGCACGAGAAACTAAGGAACATTATCACTAATATTATATTAAGGTGGACTTACATAGAAGCAGAAAGCCTGATAAATATCCTTGAATAAGGCTGCACTCGTTCAGAATTGACACTCTCGGTGACACCCAAACACTCGCTCACGCTCACACACACACACATACACAACACGCACACAACATACACAAACACTCATACAATATACACAACACAATACAAACATTCTCCATTTGATCTTCATATTTATTAATTTTTTAAGAACTATTAGATTGTATTATTGTACTTGTAGTGTAAGTTACCCAATTTTGTTTTTCTTTTGTTACTGTTTTTCGGTATTTCAATTTGTAAAACGTATATTTTCCCCACAGGTCAGGCTAAGCCTAGTGTGGGGGCCAGTAAATGTTTTTATGTTGTACTGAAACGGAAATAAATATTGTTATCTTTTTATCTTATCTTTATATGTAGCTTACTTCCGAAACACTGTTTTAGTGCTGGTTTTTCGCACGAGTTATGCCCCGGGTTGGGGGGAAACATGTGTAGAGTAGTCTAATCGGTGAAGGTTCACTGTGTATTGCTGTCTTGTTAAATGCAGGTATTGTGCACTAATGGTTTCGTGGTGTACAAGTGCTAGTTTTTGATGCGGCGCATCTTGCATGTTGTGTTTTTTGCGGAAGTAAGCTACATAATATTTCTTTTTTCACATTGGTTATGGACTTCCGCCAGGTGACGACTGATTCAATAAATACTTACAACTGTATTTGTTTAGACCACAAGGCGAGGATATGGAAAGAGGATCAAGCATTTCCCATGCAAAATGGAAAATCTTCACGACAAACTCATTACTTACTCAGTATTTCAATATATTAAGTATAGAACAATTTTAATGTCGAATAAAGTAGAAAATTGCAAATGCCAAAAAGTAATAACTATTCATCATGCATAGTTATTACTTTTTGGCATTACCAAATATTATTTATTATATAAATAATACGGGTAGTTTTCGTAATGTTACCCATTCTTTTTTATTTTCAAAAAGCTTAAAATATTTTATTATTATCATATACAAAATCAAGTAGCCAGCCGCCACCGGTCAAAGTTGAAATTGCTTCTATGCCAAAAATACAACTGGTTTAAGAGTTTCCGCGAGAAAATGTAATAGAGAGACAATTAAGAATATTTTTTATTGAGGTAAAGGTACATACCTATACATATTAGACACTACTTATCACATTTATTGCTCCACTCCCAAAATCGGTAACTTATATACTTAGGCAACACCAGCCGACACAGATGTCAAATTGTATCAGCTGATTTTAATTTCATTTTAAAATACTAAATTCGCTGTAATTTCAAAGTGTTTTGTTTTAAAAGTGTTTCTTTAATCTATACTTCTATACTAATATTATAAAAAGGAAAGATTTGATTGTTTGTTTGTTTGTTTGCATCGAATAGGCTCCGAAACAACTGGACCGATTTAGAAAATTCTTTGACCATTAGAAAACTGCATTCTTCCCGAGTGACATAGGCTATATTTTATCCCGATATTCCCACGGGAACGGGTACCACGCGGGTGAAACCGCGAAGATCCGCTAATCATAAATAGTAAGTTTATTAGATATACAGTGTAGGCATCCATTAAGAATGGATTTTTGAAAATACCTCTAAGAGGGTAAATTATGAGATAAATGTTTGTATGAAAGTCCGTCAGTCTTGTAGTTAGGATCTTTATATTTAGGCTGATAATTGAAAATTATATTTACGTGTGTCAGCGTTTTTGACAGTTCCTCCCCCGAAGGGGTGAAAAGGGGGATGAAATGTTGTACCTGGAAAGTCGTATAATTAACTTATTTTTAAGTCCATGGTTGCAAAGTAAAACAAAATAAGCAAACACATATTTTGTATTTTTTCTAAAATCAACCCCTTAGAAGTTAAATGGGATAAATAAACCTAAAAATCGATATGGATGTCGTTATTGAGGTTTTATGGGATGACGATTGCAAAAATGGCATTTATTTTGATGTTTGACATGCTGAACATGGTTCAACCCCTAAAAGGTAATAGGGGTAAAAATTTAATGAAAAATCAGAGGGTAAAATAGAACTTTCAAATTTAAACTTTGTAGGCGTAGGGCAGAGGTACCCTTTGTAGCCACTTTAATGATATTTTTACTTTTAAGCACTAAGTACTAAATGGTCTTAGGTATTTAAGACACAAATTATATCTAAAATTATAGATCATTTATCTACCTTTAAAGGTAGGTACTTACATTTTTCAAATTTATAAAAGTACAATAGTTTTTTTTATATTACACACAATGTGTGAGAGGTGCCAAATGTACCGATTTTGGCCACTTGCTGATAGTTAAACTTTTGTAAGAATTGCGAAAAATCAAAACCAAACCCAGGTAAAATCAATATATTCTAATGCGCTAGAAATCAGTCAATTGCAAAACAACAATTTAATTGTAAAAAACAAAGGTTTATAAAGTATTTCATCCAAAACAAATTTCGTAAAATTTTCATACAAAACATTTTTCGAACAGAAAATGAAAAAAAATCGTATGACATAAGGAATTCTAACGGTTGTTATTATTACCTTAAAATACCTTATTTTAATTGCTTTTATCAGAAATGGCTAAAAGTTGTTTAAAAAAGTTTTAGAGCAAAAAGTGACCAAAACCAGTACAGTGGCCAAAACCGGGGCTTCTGCCCTACTTTTAAAAACAAAAAGGCAATCCATTTTGTAATTTTCCGAAAATAAAACCCAGGGGGTAAAAAGGGTACTAAGGTATATAAACCTAAATTTACCTAAGTTACTCAGAACTAACTTTATGATTGTGAAGCAGACACTTATTATTTACTAGCTTCCGCCCGCGACTTCGTCCGCGTACCGTACTGGGGACCAATAACCAGGATAAAAGTTATTCTATGGAATAAAGGATTTCATCAAAATCCGATCAGCCGTTTTTACGTGATTAAGCGAGTCATCTCCAAGCGAGCAGCCTCGTGCGAGGCCCGCCGCATGTGGCAAACGTTCTGCCTCGCGCGAGGCAGTGCGCCTAGTGAGTACCCGCTTAACCACGTCAAAACGGGCGGCTGATCGGATTTTGATGAAATTAAAACAAAGAATACTTTTATCCTGGTTATTGGTCTCCTAAGGATTTTCTCGAATATCCACGCGGACGAAGTCGCAGGCGGAAGCTAGTATTCATATATAATTGGATGACAATGTAGTAGAAATAATTACTAAATTTTTAAGGTATAACATTCGATTCTCGATTTCAATGGAACCCTCATATGAGCGGTAGACTCAGTTATGAGGCGTTTGCTGTTAAAAAAAAAGGCTCTTAACCGATATTGAAACGGCAAGGTTTATCTATTTTAGTTATTTTCATAGTGTATTTTCATGTCCTACGGCTTATTACTTTGGGGTTTAGCAGCTAAAATCGAAAGTGTTTTTGTGCTTCAGAAAAGAGCTATTCGCGCGATATACAAGCTTCGGTCAAGAGATTCTTTAAAAGACCCGTTTTAATAAATAAACATATTAACTGTTGTGGGTCAGTTCAGTGCATTTATGAGAATATGGTTTAGGTGAAGAATCTCAATAAATTTGTAAAACGTAGCGATATACCTAAGTACATCAATTCAATACAAGAAATAAAAATAAGATTGCCGTTCCAAAGATTTGACTTGAAAAAACAAGAGGTTCGTTTTTGGGGAAAAGCGTAGCTATTTTTAATAAAGTTCCACAAAATTGATTAGACCTGCCTTTGCATAAATTTAAAAGTCATGTCAAAAAATTGCTCATGGGCAAAGGATGTTATAAAGTAGACGACTATTTGAAAGACCGTAATGCATGAATTTGATGTAACACATAACCTTATCTGAACTAATGTAATATTTTTATTAAAAAGTTGTAAGAGTTAACGATATAAATCGTTACTCCAATTAAAGCTGATAAGTTTATTGCGCCTGTTCTTCTTATCAGTTAAAAAGTCTTAAACATGGTAGGAAAATATTGATTATTCAAAAGAGCTTATTTATTATGTCAAGTTGAATAAATATATTTTTTTAAGTATTTTATTTTATTAATGGTAATGTCAATTTTTTAAAATCTTTCATATCACATTTTAAGGCTATCGTTAAGGTTGAAATTGAATAGTGCAATCCACCCTTATTATCCTTTAGAATAATGTATCATGATCATGACTTACCTTTGTAGTAGCCATCAAACACTAACCCTTGTAGACTGCCCGTTGTAATGTGATTCAATTCAAGTGCACCAGTATACCTTGGGGCTTGGGGCCGAATCCCTAAACGCATGTTATTACCTATTATGGTCAGCTTCGAACAATTTAGCTAAAATTATCTTTGTCCACAAAAACTGTTAGTCACACTCCTTAGCCTAAATAAGACCTACTACTTTTAAGATACATCTGTATAGAATTAGAAACTTTGTAATTATCTAACATGAAATTGAAATAAAGATTTATTTATTTATTCAATGGGAAACATCATACAACCAGACACGAGAGAATTCTCGACCTGGAATCGAACTGAGGACCTTAGAGATTGTGGCATCTTGAAAACCAGGCGCCGATTCCCGAAAATAGGGTATTTTAAATTATGGATTACTCGCAAACTACAAGTACTCAAAATTTGGAAAAATATATGTTATTTTACAGTTATTTTTCTAGTGCTTCCGGCCGTTTTTTACCACACTTTTATTAGCTTCACTTGTAACTAAGTCACAATGTAAGAAAATCTTGGAATTCAATTTTAACCTACTTCTAATTGTCGTATTGATTTGAAACTTTGCAAGTCTATATGAATCCGATGACAATACAATAATTTGCTACCATCGAGCTGATCTGATGATGGAGTCAAGAGGTGGGCAATAGAACTCTTCAACGACTGCTAGGAAACCCCTCGAGTTTAAGCTCATTTGTTTTGTTCTGATGAGACATATTTGCTACACTTGATGGTGAGGGTCTGATGATGGAGCAGGGAGGAAGCCAGTGGCACTTCTTAATGACCACTAGGAAACCCCTCGAGTTTAGGCTCCGTTGTTTCGTTCTGACGAGACTTTTGAGCTGCACTTGGTGGTGAGGGTCTGATGGTGGAGCAGGGAGGAAGCCAGTGGCACTCCTTAATGACCAATAGGAAACACCTCGAGTTCTGGCTCATTTGTTTCGTTCTGATGAGACCTATTCGCTACACTTGGTGGTGAGGGTCTGATGATGGAGCTGGGATGACCCAGTGAAACTCCTTAATGACGTCAAGAAAACTCCTCGAGTTTGAGCTCATTTGTTTTGTTCAGACGAGACCTATTCGCTACACTTGGTAGCGAGGGTCTGATGATGAAGCTGGGAGGAAGCCAGTGGCACACCTTAATGGTCAATAGGAAACAGTTCGAGTTCTGGCTCATTTGTTTCGTTCTGATGTGACCTATTCGCTACATTTGGTGGTGAGGGTCTGATGATGGAGCAAGGAGGAGGTCAGTGGCACTCCTAAATGACCACTAGGAAACCCCTCGAGATGGGCTCATTTGTTTCGTTCTGATGAGACCTATTCGCTACACTTCATGGTGAGGGTCTGATGATGGAGCAGGGAAGAAGTCAGTGGCACTCCTTAATTACCACTAGGAAACCCCTAGAGTTTGGGCTCAATTTTGTTTCGTTCTGATGAGACCTATTCGCTTCACTTGGTGGTGAGGGTCGAATGATGGAGCAGGGAGGAAGCCAGTGGCACTCCTTAATGACCACTAGAAAACCCCTTGAGTTTGGGCTCATTTGTTTCGTTCTAATGATACCTATTCGCTACACTTGGTGGTGAGGGTCTGATGATGGAACAGGAAGGAAGTAAGGGTTCGGCTCGCGCATCTGGTAACTAATAGACTCCACTTGAATTTGTAAAACTAAATACATTCAATCACGCCTTTGAGTTACAATGTTTACGGGGTGGGCAGACACATGAGTGGACTGTGAAATCGATTACCAGCCCCATCCATAGCTTGCCATTTGTTAAACTAAAAAGTAAAAAATAAATATGTAGTTTAAAAAACTATAAAAACACACTTTTATAGAAACAAGACTAAAAGTAAAAAATAACCGTCTATTCAGTAACTGAAATTAAAAAGCGTGGTGCGCCCTTTGCAAAGCATGCATTCAAGTACTTAATATTGTCAACGCGCACCACGCTTTTTAATTTCAGTAACTGAATAGACGGTTATTTTTTACTTTTAGTCTTGTTTCTATAAAAGTGTGTTTTTATAGTTTTTTAAACTACATATTTTTTCGATTGATGATATTTTACTGTGTCAAATAAAATCCCAAACATCCGTCTAATCGTAATCCAAATATCGTGTATTACTTGCAGTATACTTGGTTTTAGTTAATGAAAAGTATACGAAAATAATTGTCTTTGAATAGTCGAGGGATTCCGGCCGTCATAAGTTTAAATTTCTTTTTATTTTATTTTTAATTGAATTTTAAGTGATTTTCGATTCGCGGGGCGCTCGCGAGTTCACAGTTCACTGCCGGCTGTCGCTGCGTCCGCGTGAAGTGTATCGCGCGCGGCCGAGCAAGCGTTAGCGTGCCTATTTCGGTCGGGAATCATCGCCTTAATAAGCCATTCGACCACAGAGGATACCTATCATAATCTTAGTTTGGAGTTCTCCGCTAATGATAATTTGTCTGTGGCTTGGTGTACAACTAAGTACTATTATCACAATATAGAGAACGATGTGCTATTATTATCTAAGGAGTTTTTGGCGCCATTTTGTCAAGTTCAGTTCAATGGCAATTTAATTGCTTAATTGCAAAATGATTCATAGTGGACTTTGTGATTCAAGATAGTTGTGGTTTAGTGCCCCATGTGTTGAATAGTTAAAATATGATTTATTTCGGTAAAGTGAAGCTGGGTGTTTTATTGTAGTTGAGACTACCTCACTCAGCAGAACTTACCGAGAAGGCTGACTTAACAGACTTGATACCAAATACTCCAACAAGCACTGGAATGTTTTAAATTTTTAAATGTAAGTATACACCTGCGTTCTTATGAAAACTTATGAAGATATATAATAATTATTGTAAAGACTCGGCTGAAGGCCTTAGGAGCCATGGCCAGTTAAAATTTATATGTAGAAAAAAAACTGAAATTTAATCTATGGTTTGGTGTTCCAAATCCGGCTGTGAAGTCATCTCAGGTGTTTTTGTTACGCCCGTTTAGGATATACACATACACGATATATAAACTCGTTTTATAGTAAGAATCTATTAATCATTTCGGATACACGGGCTCGCGACTTCGTCAGCCCTGAGTTTAAGACTGTTATTTACATGGAAATAAAAGATTTTACCAGTAGAGCAAGTATTCATACTGATAACCCGGGTAATATGCAATCTACGCATAACTTTGTTGACATCCGTGTATCATGTCTTTTTAGGGTTCCGTAGCCGAATGGCAAAAAACAGAACCCTTATAGATTCGTCATGTCTGTCTGTCTGTCTGTCTGTCTGTCTGTCTGTCTGTCTGTCTGTCTGTCTGTCTGTCTGTCTGTCTGTCTGTCTGTCTGTCTGTCTGTCTGTCCGTCAGTCCGTACGTCACAGCCACTTTATTCCAAAACTAGCTTCCGCCCGCGACTACGTCCGCGTGGACATTCGAGAAAATAAGTACTTAGGGGACCAATAACCAGGATAAAAAGTATTCTATGTTTTAATTTCATAAAAATCCGATCAGCCGTTTTTACGTGATTAGGCGGGTCCTCCCTCACCAAGCGAGCAGCCTCGCGCGAGGCAGAACATTTGCCACGTGCGGCGGGCCTCGCACGAGACTGCTCGCTTGGTGAGGGAGGACCCGCCTAATCACGTAAAAACGGCTGATCGGATTTTTATGAAATTAAAACATAGAATACTTTTTATCCTGGTTATTGGTCCCCTAAGTATTTTCTCGAATGTCCACGCGGACGAAGTCGCGGGCGGAAGCTAGTACATAATAAGTGTCTGTTTCACAATCAAAAAGTTAGTTTTGAGTAGCTTAACCTACCAAGAACTTTTAGGGTACTTAAGATGATTTAGGTTTCTATACCCTATTTACCCCCTGGGTTTGATTTTCGGAAAACTACGAAATGGGTTGTCTATTTGTTTTAAGAAGTAAGCCTACAAAGTTTCAAGTTGAAATGTCTATTTTACCCCCTGATTTTTCATTCAAAACCCCACCCCTATTTCAACCTTTTAGGGGTTGAATCATGTTCAGCGTGTTAAATCATGAAAATAAATGCCATTTTTGCAATCGTCATCCCATAAAATCTCAATAACGACATCCATATAGATTTTTAGGTTTATTTATCCCATTTAACTTCTAAGGGGTAGATTTTCGAAAAAATACGAAATATGTGTTTGCTTATTTGTTTTAATTTCCGACCATAAGCCTAAATAATAAATTAAATGAAGGACTTTCCAGATACAACATTTCATCCCCCTTTTCACCCCTTCGGGGGTAGAGTTGTCAAAAACACTGACACAGGAAAATATAAATTTTCAATTGCCAGCCTAAATACAAAATTTGAAGATCCTAACTTCAAAACTGACGGACTTTTATACACATATTCATCCCCTATTTTACCCCCTGGGTTTGATTTTGGGAAAACTACGAAATGGGTTGCCTCTTTGTTTTAAGAAGTAAGCCTACAAAGTTTCAAGTTGAAATGTCTATTTTACCCCTGGTTTTTCATTTAAAATTTCTCCCCTATTGCAACATTTTAGGGGTTGAATCATGTTCAGCGTGTTAAACATCAAAATAAATGCCATTTTTGCAATCGTCATCCCATAAAACCTCAATAACGACATCCATATCGATTTTTAGGTTTATTTATCCCATTTAACCTCTAAGGGGTTGATTTTCGAAAAAATACGAAACATGTTTTTGCTTATTTGTTTTACTTTCCGACCATAAGCCTAAATAAAAAATTAAATGGACTTTCCAGATACAACATTTCATCCCCCTTTTCAACGCCTTCGGGGGTGGAATTGTCAAAAACGCTGACACAGGTAAATATTAATTTTTAATTGCCAGCCTAAATACAATGTTTGAAGATCCTAACTTCAAAACTGACGGACTTTCATACAAACATTCATCCTCTATTTCACCCCCTTAGGGGTGGAATTTCCAAAAATCCTTTCTTATTGGATGTCTACACTATATAACGTATCTATGTGCAAAATTTGAAGTCTCTGGGTTCAGCGGTTTGGGCTGTGCGTTGATATTTGAGTCAGTCAGTCAGTCAGTCAGTCAGGACTTTGAATTTTATATATATATACTATAAAAACTACACAGTTGATACTTGGTAGGTAGATGTATTCCGTGAACCGCTTTACGATTTTAATACAGAAATAAAAAATAAAAACAAATTAAGGTGGGCTCCTCATACATAGAACTGAAACTGAAAACATTTTTTTTAATCAAATATATTCGTGTGGGGTGTCTATAGATAGGTCTTTGAAAATAACATGGAGGTTTCTCAAATCATTTTTTCTCAAACTCAATATTTTAAAAGATAGAGCCTTCCAAAGTGGTAAAATGTGTGTCCCCCCCCCCCCCCCCTCTAACTTTTGAAAGAAAGGGTGAAAAATCTAGAAAAAATATATGGTGTAGATTTTATTAAAAACTTTCAACTAAAATTGGTTTGAACGATACATAGTGAGTACTTTTTGAGATATAACATTTTCTAAAACCGCAAATGTAACTTTGTCATTCATACAAACATTATGAAAAACAAAGTTATATTTTGCTGACAAAAAATTCTGTTAGAATTTTGGCAAGGTATAGGCAGTCGGTACGTTGAGTGTGTACGGAAACCTTCATGGTCGAGTCCAACTCGCACTTGGCCGATTTTTTAAATTAACTTTGTTCATTCACAATGGAATTCTGTAAGTATAGAAATAAAATGTAAGTAATAGAAAAAGAAACATAGGTTGAAATATTAACATTTTTTTTTCGTCGTCTATGCTGCGTCGTCTATACGGGAAAATATTATTCCTTATTTTTTATGATGGTTTTTTCTATTACACCTTTCCTCTAACCGTGTATTTTTATTGAAGATGAAGTATTAGAAAAAATCGACCCGTCTCACAAACCGGGAAACAGGTCGATTTTTTCAATAATAAAAATTGCATTGTGAATGCAATAAAAGTAAAAAATATCCTTATATTTTTGTTATACTATGGGTTCGCTCTTGATACCAATAATCTTACTATTACTAAGACTGTCCGTCTGTCTGTCTGTGATTAGGCTGTATCTCATGAACTGTTATAGCTAGACAGTTGCAATTTTCACAGATGATGTATTTATGTTGCCGCTATAACAACAAATACTAAAAACAGAATAAAATAAATATTTAAGGGGGCTCTGATACTTACAACAAACGTGTTTTTCTGGCGTTTTTGCTCAAGATTAATAACGTCAATAGGTTAGACGCTTTAAAGATTTAGAGAATATTTAGTTTTATATTTATTTTAAAAATAAATACATTAAAATACATTAAAATAAAATACATACAACAAACGTGATTTTTTAATGGTACGGAACCCTTCGTGCGTGAGTCCGACTCGCACTTAGCCGGGTTTTTTACTATGTAAGTTATATACCCAGCAGTTAGCGTCGTACGGCTGAAATGATGAAATGATGAAATTATATCCCTACCCCCTCCCCCGCCCCGCACGCTCATGAATATCACGGACCACTGGCCTGCCATATCGGACCGTAAAAAATCGGACTGCGCCGGACGGTAAAATTCAGTGTAGTGCACAAGCGCCCATATTCTTTTACTTATACCTATGTGTTTCATAGAATCTGGATTCTATTTATTGAAATTACACGCAATGTATTTGTTTGCGTAGGCACTCTATTGATTCATTCAGTTCACGGTTAGTTAGGTTAGGCATTTGGTAACAATTATTTTTCCCCTAAAAGCATCACCTAACGATAACGTGTTATTACGGCGTGCCATTGCCCTCAACAGGCGCGGCTTAATTTGATTACTTACCAGAGTAATGTGTTACATGGAAATTGCTATCATTTTTCTTTTTAAATGTTACCTACGGAATGAAACCACTGTGAAAATAAAGTTTTTTAATTTTATTATGTCTCCGATTCACAGCGATTCTAATTGCTCACTCTGTTCATAACGTAAGAGTGTAATTGCTCACTCATTTAATAATGGCGCGGTTTTCTGAATAATAATTAATCATTTCACAATTGGTACAAAATGCTTTCAAAATAATATTACCACATATTTATTTATATTACCTACGTAAACCGCAAAAGCTTTTCGCAGAAATGAAATAGGAAAGATTACAATGTTACTCGGAACCAGAGGGGTATCTATTACACAAGTAATTAGTCAAGTAAATAGATCAACATAGTTATGTATCAACATGTCTACAATTACAATTAGTAGTGGGTATGTAAGCGATAATTAGTGTAGTGAGAGATGTCCAAATTGTCTAGTCGCGGACTTGCTCTTATGGGAATTTTCACACACAAGTTCACATCTCATCACAAACTTCATAAGTATGTGTTTTAAACTAAAAAACTTTTTTAGGGTCCGCTGACATTGACTCGCATCTCCTGGACACTCCGTATATTTTTCACACACACGGAACATGTAGGTACAGCCACGAACAATATAAGTTAACAACATAGGACTATGCCATATTTCAATATTGAATGAATTTTATGGCACGGATAGTTTTGTTTCGTAACGCTTCAATGTGACAAAGTTCTAGGTTGTTTACATAAAATCGGTGAACCACCTATTAACTTCTTTTCGTCTGGCTGGCATCTCACCGTTCACTTGCATTCCATATCCCTAATTGCTTATGCATTGTACTACCCGTTAAATACATAACCAACTAGTAAAAGGTCTTCGCGTTAATAGAGAGGGGAGTTTTGCCTCTGGTGGTCGATATGGACCATTTTGGGTATCGTCATATGGTAGACTGAAAAAGATACCGAACTCGCATAAGCCATAAAAAATAAAAAAACCCGAGGCCAAATTCCCAAAAAAGAGTTGGGTTAGAGTGAACATCCTCTATACTTAATCTATTCTTCGATACATGTCTACCTACATACTTACTCTCCAATCCAAATAGGTACATAACCCTCCTTCTGAAGCAGTCAGTCAGTAAAAAGCTATCGTGCCAGTTTACCATTAGGCGAATGCTCACAAAAAATATTCCAATAATTCCAATTAATGTTTTACCTTTTTTAAACACGATTCCTAGAAGCAAAGGAGTTTATTGCGGAAGGCCAGGACGCGAGTGGGCGGGCAGAATAGCAACACTAATGTATCCATGAATATTTTACTTGTGAGGGCTTGTGAGAGCTTCCTCTTCCTTGTTTTGCTACATACTTTATATATTGGATCGTTAGCTGAATGACAATGCTGCATCCCGTCTGTCTATTTTAGTCTCAGTATGGTACCTGATACTTTTAAAGAAGAGTTTGACCTCTTTTGAATTTAAACCCGTCTCTACATGAAATAGACAAAGTGTTCTGAAAAAGTTTTGTAACGTAGCGTCGTTACTATTCTATTTCACGTTATTTTTTATCCTATATTTTCACGGTATCATTTTTGTAACCTTCTTTTATTGAATTTGAACTTTGTCAAATTTTTATGCGTCCGTTCTGAAATAGTAGATTTCATTACAAGTGCGGAAAGCCTGTCATTGCAAAGAGTTCCGACAAATGTCTACCCGAGCCGAGGCGCAGCCGAAGGTGAGGGTTGACAGTCGGAACAAGTTGCAATGACGGTTCCGCACGTGTACTGAACAACTATTTTTAATACAGTTGCGAAAAAATTAAGCAATTTAATAAAATAATAAAACACAATAAACTCAACTAACTAATCGTAAAAGAATTAAGCAGAGACTTTTTTTTTGTTTTCTTCACCCATTCTGGGTTCGCAAAGGAAACTATGATCATACAGCCAAGGCTTCAGTAGAATTTTTTTATTGATATGAAATGAAAATTAAATTAAATGAGATGAAATGAAATGAAACCTAACAAAAGCAATCCGAATCCTACAGGAGCGCCTTTCCTTATTTCTCTCTTTTACCACATCGTTTTCCATTAAAGCCACATTATTGCACTAATTCCACCATAGGGCGACCGCCCGCCCGCGTAGTTACTTTGTGACCATACTAAGTACCTACCATAAAAACCAGAAAAAACGAATTTAGAAAATTAAGAAATAAGGTCCCTCATTTTCTTTTCACTTACTTGCGCAAACTCCTATAAGCAGATACTATGGTAAATAGTGCACGTCATACCATATTTAGTAATCTGTGGTCATACAGCCAATTTTATGTATTTTTTATATTCATAAATTTAATTTGGCCAATACTAATATTAATTTAATGTATAATTAAAATTACTTTTAAATCTGATATTGAAACAAATTAGTAGCTTCTTTTTAGAAATATTTGCATGAATCATAAAAACTTCTATGTTTTTTTTTTGTAAAAACTTCGTGGTTGGTTTTTTCTTTTTAATAGACAATATTTTGACAGTTGGGAAAGAAAACGCACGAGTTCGGGAAAGGTAAAGAAAAAGTTCAAGTGTGTAATAGCCCACATCCCGAACGCTATACGTCCCTGCAATACGCCACTTTTTGAGCAACTGTATTAAAAAATAATATTTTAATACAGTTGCTCAAAAAGTGGCGTATTGCAGGGACGTATAGCGTTCGGGATGTGGGCTATTACACACTCGAACTTTTTCTTTACCTTTCCCGAACTCGTGCGTTTTCTTTCCTAACTGTCAAAATATTGTCTATTAAAAAGAAAAAACCAACCACGAAGTTTTTACTAAAAAAATCATAGAAGTTTTTATGATTCATGCAACTATTTCTAAAAAGAAGCTACTAATTTGTTTCAATATCAGATTTAAAAGTAATTTTAATTATACATTAAATTAATATTAGTATCGGCCAAATAAATTTATGAATATAAAAAATACATAAAATTGGCTGTATGACCACAGATTACTAAATATGGTATGACGTGCACTATTTACCATAGTATCTGCTTATAGGAGTTTGCGCAAGTAAGTGAAAAGAAAATGAGGGACCTCATTTCTTAATTTTCTAAATTAGTTTTTTCTGGTTTTTATTGTGGTAGGTACTGAGAAGCCCTACACTGGGATTCTATTAAATAATAAATGTATTAGCGATATAAATCTTTACTGCGGCACCATGGCCGATATATTCTATCTACTACAACCCGCGCCCGCGGAATCGTCTTGACTAAAACAAACTGCTCGCGTAATGATGACAATGCATTCGATATTTTTGAATACTGATTTAAACATAAATCAACCATAGACAATGCAAGGAGGTATCATATCCTAACAATATGATACCACATGCCGCTGCCGCAACAAAAAAACCTTTCTTACTAAAGAAATGTTTTTTCCTACATGGATTACCCTAAAGCGAAGGCCCTGCCTACCTTGGAACGATATCACATCAATAAGACTGGTCCTCACTAACGGACAGCCAGGACAATGGTTGATATAATTATTAATTTCTTGAAATCAAAACAAACCAACCATTGCATTGGCTCGACATACCAAAACCAAGGGAAAAGGTCTGCCCAGCCTTAAACCTAACCTTAATACATCATATGTAGTTACAATCAAAGCTAACCCTAGCTCATTTAAGCATTAACTAAGTCGAAATTCCAAGATCAAACATGTCGGACAAGCACCAATAATATATTGACTACGAAATTACCCAAAAATAACCCTCATCTCAAAAGGTACCCGACAACAAGCTTGGAACTTCATAAACCTGTGGTAACCTCAAGCAGACTGTCTACTAGGGGCCACCACAGTTTATGTAGCGTGGTGTCGACAACATTGCCAGTCAGGGTTAGAGGGATCCTGCAACAAACAGGATATGACCCTGGTCCTTATTGGACCATCAGGGTTTCCTCCCCCCTCACCAACAAATGTTGACGTCACCTCGTTCCTTAAGTGACATCGAAACAACTTACAAACTAACTAAAACGGAAATAAAATGAAACACAGAAGTGTTACTTTTGTGGTCCAGATCATTAACGAAACGTGATGTCAATATCAACATAAGTTAAGGTCAGAGGATTCTCACACCTAATTAGATAATAGGTCATCCTCCTGCCCTATCCCATGAAGGTAAAGAGACACGACACGATGTCTACTTATTAGTAAAAATGCAAAAAAATAATTGTTTTATTAAATTAAACATTAAAAAAAAATTAAGTAAATACATCATATTATAAGTGGACCACAGGACACTTCGTGGGCTTCAGGTGCAGTATTTCCGTACATGAAAAAGAAACACATATTAATACAAATCACACAATTATACATTTCAACTATCTAACAATCACTATTATAAAACATCCTAAAATCCTATCCTATTTCTATAAAATACAAACAATTCATGAACGAAAACCTACCATTATTATAACACTATTAACTTTAGCAGTTTTACTTTCCTAACAAACTACAAATAATTCTTGCCCACAAAATCCAAAACATAGTTATCATTTAAAATCAAACTGTAACTCGTTATTTTAATCTGATCTGTGACTACTAAAAATATTTATTTACACCACAATAAAACAAACTCTTTTTGGTTCACTAAATAATGTCATCACTATGACTGACAACCGAGTCCATGTCACATTTGTAACCTGATGTCACAATTAAATGCAAATTGTCACAAATGAAAATTATTTCAGACTTATGATCATGGAATCATCATGACCTAAGATATGGAATTTGCTGGCATGGATCATGGATTATTAATGAATCGACATATTAACTATCAAAGTCTCAATCTAAAGGGTTTAAGCCTATTTGCATGTACTTTTATTTTCCTACTTGTATGGGGCTTACTAATAATATAATTATCATGCTCCCTAACCCTTTTTATTCTATAAGGTCCCTTATAAGGTCTACTCAACTTCTTACTAATGCCTGCTATCCTTTTAGGACAAAATAACAAAACTAATTGGCCTACTGCAAATCTTACTGGTCTAGCCTTTTTGTCATACTGAACCTTCTGAACCAAACGCGCCTTCCGCAAATTCTCATTAACCTTATTAACACAGCTATGTCTAATACGTTGCCTTTGTCTCAAACTTAAATCAGGAAAATTAATATTTAGACTCCTGTCCGACACACTTTCGGGTTCTTTTAAAAACATTACAAAGTAAGGAGAAAATTTTGTGGAGGCCTGCTTGGAACAGTTATATGCATGTGTCACCATTGGGACATGCATACACCAATTTCTCTGTAATGGATCACTATACTTTGATAACATCTGTAATAGAGTCTGGTTAAATCTTTCTATTAAACCTACTGTTTGCGGATGCATAGTGGTGGCTGTAACGTGGCGAGAATCGAACCGCCTTATAGTTTCCCTTACTATCTCTGAAGTGAAAATTGAACCTCTATCTGAGATAATTGTTTGAACAACACCAAACCTACAAAACACTTCCTGAATGAGAAAATTACTAACTGTTCGCGCGGTAGCCCTACGCACTGGTTTACACACCGCATACTTCGACATTGACTCTATACAAGTGATGATATACTGTTTGCCACGCGAAGATTTATTTAAGGGCCCGATAATGTCTATCTCTATAGCTTGGAATAACCTATCGACTATAATGGGTCGTAAAGGAACCACTATATTTCTCTTCTTCTTCTCTTGACACTGAACACAGCTTTTTATATACTTCTCAATCCTTTCCGTTGCTTTATACATAAAATACCTAGACCTAAATTTATCCAAAGTCTTAGTTAAACCTAAATGTCCTCCTATAAAAGGATTGTCGTGTATGTCATCCATCACTTCATTAAATAATACACTAGGAACCACTAATAAGTTTTTATTTACACCATGTACAGTATATTTTTTATACAACACATTATCTCGAATAAAGAATCCTTTGTATATCGGCCTTCGCCTCTGTCGAAGCTCTCGTTCTTGTCGTTGACAGAACTCGTCCGTTTGCTGAGCCATCGTGACTTGTGTTGCTTCGATGCTATACAAGTGTAGTCCATCCTCCACTTGTGTCCTTGGAGCGACCGTGGTTTCTTCCTCATCATCCTCCTTCAAGAGATTTCTGCTCAAGAAATCCGCGATGACGTTCTGTTTTCCCGAACAATGCACTATTTCGAAATCATGTTCCTGTATTGCTAACGCCCATCTTGCTAACCTCCCATTCATGTCTCGGCGTTCTCTTAGCCAGCATAAAGCCTTGTGGTCTGTTACGACCTGAAACTTTAGACCATGTAAATATGGTCTGAAATAATTCAGTGCCCATACTAATGCGAGGCACTCCTTTTCCGTAATGGAGTATTTTTTCTCTGCTGCGGACAATTTTCTTGATGCGAACGATACTGGCATCATGTTTTTACCTTCTTCCTGCAAAATACATGCTCCAAGGGCTACGTCACTCGCGTCGATATTCAATCTTGTTATGACATTTTCCGAGTTGTCAAAATGTTTTAATAACGGAGGATTTAAGATCATAGACAAAATTTTGTCAAACGACCTCTGTTGTATTTCTGACCACTCAAACTTCACATTTTTTCGTAACAATTTATTTAAAGGTACAGTTGTGTTCGCAAAGCAATCAATAAATTTCCTATAATACGAAAATAAACCAAGGACTGACTTCAGTTCTCGAGTGTTTGATGGGACTTTAATAGACTTCAATTTCTTGATTTTTTCTTCATCTGGTAGAATACCACGGCCAGAAATCTTGTGACCGAGTACTGAAATTTCTTCATAGGCGAAACTGCACTTCGATGGTTTCAACGTTAAGTTGGCTTCTTCCAGCCGCTTCAGAACTTGATCCATGGCGTCGTGAAACTCCTCGAACGTCTTCCCATAGACAATGATATTGTCCACGTATACGATGGCGTTCTTGTATTTAATCCCTGCTAACGCCTTATCCATGGTTCTCTGAAAAATGGCACCACTCGTTTTCAGACCAAAGGGTAAAACATTAAATTCGTACAGACCTGACGGTGTGATGAACGCCGTCTTGTGTTTCTCTTTTTCTTCTATTTCCAGTTGCCAATATCCTGAATTACAATCTAAATCAGCGAAATATTTTGCTCCATTTAGGTGTGAAATCAAATCCTCGATTATTGGCAAAGGGTACGAATCTGTGATCACCTTTTTATTCAATTTTCTGTAGTCCACGCAGAAACGCCAAGAACCATCCGGTTTCTTCACCAGAACTACCGGAGATGCATAGGGACTCTTGGATTCACGTATAATCCCATTTTCCAACATTTCTTCAATCTGGTCCCTAATCACCTTATGTTGCTCACCGGATACTCTGTACGGGGCTCGATGCGTGGGTATATCGTCACTTGTTTTTATGGCCACTTTGACTAAACCGCACTTTCCTAATTCATTCTTATTAAATGCGAATCGCGATCTATATTTGTGTAATAATGTTGTCAAAAGATCATTTTGTTCAACAGACACCGAGTGGGAAATATTAAATTCTGGTTTACTTTCCACTACCATGCATCCTTCATACATATTATTTTCATTTTTAACAACTAGGTCATGGAAAAACGCATACTCGTTTTTCTTTAACACTTCTGTATCCGACTGTACAAATTCTACATTTTCGTTTATCCGAACAATTTTTTTCCGGGGATAAAAATCTAAATCGAATCTCTTACAGGATAAACGCGACTTCGAGAAATCAATACTAATAGCATTATCATACAAAAAATCACAACCTAAGATCATATCTTGGCAAATATTATTTACAATTAAAAATTCCTGTTTAAACACGACGTTATCTATTAAAATATTAAGTTCGGTTTTTCCTACAGTTGCAAGCGTTTTTCCACTCACATTGTTCACTTTCATATCACTTTTCACGACATTTATTTTCAAGGGCTTTATGAGCACATCGGATATTACAGATACGGATGCACCTGTATCCAATAACGCGACGATTATTCTGTCCCTACATTCAACACTGATAAACGGATTTTGCTTACTTGAAAGGTGGACGTCTTGGATTACGGCTGGTCGATTTCCACCGTCTACATCGGCCGCCTCCTGGCGTTTGGGGACATCGGGATTCTTGTTGGTCTTGAGTTGGTTGGGCGAGACTGCTGGTCCAGTTGTGGCACTGATGCTGATCTGCTTGCCATGGGGACTGCTGGTCTTGGTCTAAAATTATAATTAGAGCGGGAGAAGAATGTTCGTGGAGTGGGGTTTTCGGTTGGCGTGCGAGAGGCAATATGATTTGGAACTGGAGCTTTCTCATATTCCATCATGTTACGTCTTAGACGCGGGTCATACGTGAAAGAATTGGTGGGGGTTTCAATCGGTATTGGGGTTTCTTCCAAATTGTGCACTTGACGGACCACGTCCCGTAAATGTGCTTTATCTTTATAGATCTGTGGGGCTAATTTTCCTTTGGTGACATAATCCGTTGTCCTCAGGAACTGTTGGACGAATATTTCGTCAGTAATTGAAACCCCTGCACGAGCAGATAACGCATCCAGTGCATAATAGTATTCTAATGCGTTCTCATTACTTTCTTGTTTCCTCGAATAGAACGCGGCTATCGGGTTCGATAGCCCTTTGAATTCTATAATAAATAATTTTTTAAACTCGCTGTAATCCTTGGCGGTGTCGACGATCCTTGTATAGAAATGGAGCGCCGGGCCCGTGCAGTATGCTCCGACTACGAGCTTTTTGGTAGGGTCATCAAACTTCTGAAGAGCCGCCATGACTTCGTAGCTCCGGAGGAACTCCTCGACGTTTCCTCGTATTCCGTCATATTTGTTTGGTTCCATCTTCACCAAAGGGTCTGAAACATGGAAACTACAGTATAGATCTGCGAAGATTTGCGCCTAACACCATGAGAAGCCCTACACTGGGATTCTATTAAATAATAAATGTATTAGCGATATAAATCTTTACTGCGGCACCATGGCCGATATATTCTATCTACTACAACCCGCGCCCGCGGAATCGTCTTGACTAAAACAAACTGCTCGCGTAATGATGACAATGCATTCAATATTTTTGAATACTGATTTAAACATAAATCAACCATAGACAATGCAAGGAGGTATCATATCCTAACAATATGATACCACAGTACTTAGTACGGTGGAACTAGTGCAATAATGTGGCTTTAATGGAAAACGATGTGGTAAAAGAGAGAAATAAACAACGGCGCTCCTGTAGGATTCGGATGGCTTTTGTTAGGTTTCATTTCATCTCATTTAATTTAATTTTCATTTCATATCAATAAAAAAAATCTACTGAAGCCTTGGCTGTATAATCATAGTTTCCTTTGCCAACCCAGAATGGGTGAAGAAAACAAAAAAAAGTCTCTGCATAAATTCTTTTACGATTAGTTAGTTGAGTTTATTGTGTTTTATTATTTTATTAAATTGCTTAATTTTTTCGCAACTGTATTAAAAATAGTTGTTCAGTACACGTGCGGAACCGTCATTGCAACTTGTTCCGACTGTCAACCCTCACCTTCGGCTGCGCCTCGGCTCGGGTAGACATTTGTCGGAACTCTTTGCAATGACAGGCTTTCCGCACTTGTAATGAAATCTACTAAATTTTGGAATGTCATGTCATTATGATAGAATATTTAATCCGTTTCGGCGTAGGTATTTTGTATTAAGTACCTAGTCGAATTAATTAGTATCAAAAGCGGTAATCTGACTTTTAGAGAAATTTTGGTAAATGCAAAAAAATGTTTTATGTGTTGTCTTAGGCCCTTAGCAGAATGCCAGATTTGAAACTAACTTCAAACTTTGATGAGTATTTTGTATGGTAGATTGCTGCTTTTGTAACGTAATGCAATAAGAAAACGATTTTATTAGTTATTTTTTGTGTTGCCATGCCAATAACTTATTTTAGCCAAAAAGTACAGATTGCCTTTGATACTTATCGACTCTGTTAAATATTTAATGTTTAGACAGTAAAACCTGTAGCCTTCTACTACAGGTAAGACCTCTAATATAATTGATAAAGTGAAAATTCCTGGGTTTCCTTACAGGTATTAATATGTGATTTTATTTTTAGGTTTATTATATGGAATTAAAATTAAATATATTTGTTCTGTGGACGGACTGCATTTTTACTGTGATATGGCCTCCGGGCTATAGTTCTATCTTAGTAATTCAGTGAAAGTTATGAAATAAAAGGAAAAATCACGTGGCAATATAATCTCTACGTCTTCATCAATGGGTAAGTAATATTGTCAATTTTATTCAATGATCGAAAATCTATGAATCCAAATTAAGAAATATGAATTAATCAAAGTAGAATCTCTAACTTTATGTCAAACAATGTTATCAATACAAAAAACAGCATCGACTTGAAGATATACGTATGTAAGTGTTCAAAGGACAAAATATTTTGAACGTAGGTCTTTCAGAAAAAAAGCCTAAACTATAACCACCGAAAAACCTAAAGCCACCGGGGCCGGTTGATACACATATCGTCAATGACATTTCAATGAGTCATTCATGTGCTAGTAACACAGATTTTGACCAAATGTGCGACCATCGTTCGTGTTGCGTTCGTTCGTTGCCTAGCGCGGCCGTGGTAGGGTCACTCGGGGTCGGGGGTAAGGCCGGTCGTTGGCCGGACTGACTAGGCTTATGACATTTTTACAACTGGATGGCGGTTTAGAATGTATATTATAGGGTAACATTTTTCGCATATGGTAATGATATGTAAAAAGATCGTTGTTAGTAGTTTTTTTAAGAATTTATACACCTTTTATAAATGTAGTTAGATTTTACTTTTAGGGTATATATTCTAGCTCTTTAACCGACTTCTAAATCAAAAAGGAGGAGGTTCTCTATTCGTCTGTATGTATGTTTTTTTTTTTTTTTTTGTGTATGTCCACCGATTACTCGAAGACGGCTGAACCGATTGAAATGGTTCAAACGTTATTACATCAGGTTGGTTTCCAAGTTGGTCCCATTTTGAAATTTTGAAATCGGTTCAGTAGTTTTCAGGAAATCTTGAAAATACTGTTGTTTTCGTTACCACTTTATGTGAATTTAATACGTATCTTTAGGCATAACTCCTTTGTTTATAAACCGATTTAGATGATTCTTGTTTTGTTAAAAAGGGGATACCTCAAGGTATTTTAACCGACTTCAAAAAAGGAGGTTTTCAGTTTGATCACATACCTATTTACCAGAAAACACGTAAATTGCCTGCACGATGCACTAAAAAGAGTGAAATAAAAATTACTTTTATAAAAAAATTAAACCGCCTTCAAAAAAACCACATCAAAAAAGTAAGAAATAATTCCTCACCAAATAAATAACGTAAGTACTTTGAAGTCGGGCGGGTTTTAACAAAAACAACAAAAAATTGTACATGTTTCACGCCCGACTTCAAAGTACTTACGTTATTTATTTGGTGAGGAATTATTTCTTACTTTTTTGATGTGGTTTTTTTGAAGGCGGTTTAATTTTTTTATAAAAATAATTTTTTGCTGACCTAATTTCTATGGATTTACACCGCCGAAAATATAAAAAAAAAATATATATAAGTGGATCAGTTACAGTGGATCGGATGGGAATAACTCACTATTTGAGTCGATTCCGTATTTATGTCAATTTGTATGAAAACTGTATTAGCGCCTCTAGCGGCGAGTAGCGCGCTTATATAGTTTTCATACAAATTAACATAAATACGGAATCGAAATAGTTTGCGTTTGCTTGACATAAAAACTTACACTAGGGGTACTGATAATAGGGTATTTTACTGTTGTTGAAATGTAGATTTTTAATGATGACGTTAAAAAATATTGCAATTTAGAATACCAAATGTGAAAAAATAATTTGAATCTGTTTTATAATAAAAGAATTATAGTCTGTTTGATTTTGACTATAGCTGTCTCTTTCTAAAACGAAATCTTCTATGGCGTGACTATGACGCTACTAACCCACTGACGTCACTAAGATAGCGTCCTGTCCTTGTCTAATTATAAAGTTTGAAGTCCTATATCTTTGAAAATATTCAAGATAATTCAAAATGAAAACTTGTTTTGTGTAGTTAATACTTCGGAAAACATTTTAAAGAAATAAAAAAAAAAACAGTAAAATACCGTATTAGAAAGATTAATTTTTAGTGTTTCATAATAAGAACTATCTTAGCTTCACTTTGTAAAATTATTAGAAAGTTAATATATGTGTAACTGCGTGAATCACAAAATCACTAATTTGTCTTTGAATAAAATTCAAAAATTTCTGAAATCATATTTTAAGACTTTTAGTGGTGTGATGTATCTGCTGAACAAAAGTTTAGAAATATAACTAGTGTGCTTTTTTAATAGTTTCATTTTTCTTTCGTAACAGACGCAATAATGAATTAAAATTGATAAAATCGCTCTTACATGACCTTTTCAATCCACTTTTATGCTACACAAAAAATTAGAAACAACATAATGTGCATTTTGTTTAATTTACGAATTTATTATGCGGCGCGCAGCGCAGGGGGGCTGCCCGCCTTTACAGCCCCACTGGTGCGCGAATTGTGTAGGTTAGGTCAAGTTGCGCGCTCGGCTGAGCCTAGACGACTCCTATCTCCTATCACTAAATGGTATTTTTATGATTCCATAGGGCGCTTGTGCACTACACGGAATTTTACCGTCCGCGTAGGTTGTAGGCAGGACCGTAAAAAAACGGACTGCCGGACGGTAAAATTCCGTGTAGTGCACAAGCGCACTATGTGTGACTCTAAACTACCTAGCTCTAACGTACCTACCTCACTAGTATTTTTTTTCCTCTGTGCCTACCTGCCGAACATACTTAGTTGAAAGTTTAGTGGTTTAGTTCTGTTTGTGCGGCTACGTTGTCAGCTCGCCGATTATACTTCGATCCGTTGCCGTTCTTCCCACGAGCGATCGGGTCGCGTCGCGTGTGTTGCAAAGGTGACAATTTTATAAAATCTTTCTTGTTTACAAAAATAATTATACCCATGAAGTGATCCTTATTTTCATCACCTATATCAATGCGTTAACAGCTCGGCATGTACTGTCACAGACTCATTACAAAAATAAGTCGACAGGGATCCAGAGTTCAAATCTATTAGAGCTCTTTGCGCTTTACTTATTGTTTTCTTTTCAACACTTTATTACACATTAATACACGAGACATCTTTTAATTTTTTTAACTTTTGTAGAAATAAGAGATACTTAATAAAAGCTAACTAGATACCAAAATGTCGCCATTATCATGGGGTTGTTGCACAAATGAAGATTCTGATGGAAGTGATGAATTTATAAACTGCACGAATTGTAGAAAATCTTATCATTTTCCTCTGTTTATCTATCCCCGAAATATCCAAAAGTTTTTCAGTACTATACAAAGAGTGGAAATCTTATCATTTAATCTGTTTATCTATCCCGGAAAATAAATATCAAAAAGTTCTCCAGTATACAAAAAGAGGAAATTATAAAATGAACAAAATGTTACTTTGTGGGCTATATTTTTCCAGCTCATGAACATGCACTGTACCTACTGGAAATCGAGTTCAAAAACAGTAGTGCGGTCAGAGATTTGAACCTGTGACCTTACCATGAGTTGATGCAAACTGTTTACGTTACCGTAAACTATCGTTTTGTCTCTTTCACTCGCACTGACTGTAAGCAGTATATCCGATAGTTTACGGTAACGTAAACAGTTTGCATCAACTCATGGTAGGGGCACTGATACCTTTGGTATTCCAGCCGAGACGCTTACGCGCATAGTCAAAGCACGCCTTTAAATAGATGCCGAAACTTACTAACGCTTCCGTTTACAACTAAATCTATGTATCAGTGTTGGCATAAAAAGTTAGTCATGACTAACGATTATCATAATTTTGATGATTACGATTATCAATCATAATCGTTCGAATCACCTTAAGCATCTTAATAAAATTTTTCGTATCGTCGAAATTAATATAATTTAAAGGGATACTAAAAAAATATGTAGTTTAAAAAACTATAAAAACACACTTTTATAGAAACAAGACTAAAAGTAAAAAATAACCGTCTATTCAGTTACTGAAATTAAAAAGCGTGGTGCGCGTTGACAATATTAAGTACTTGAATGCATGCTTTGCAAAGGGCGCACCACGCTTTTTAATTTCAGTTACTGAATAGACGGTTATTTTTTACTTTTAGTCTTGTTTCTATAAAAGTGTGTTTTTATAGTTTTTTAAACTACATATTTATTTTTTACTTTTTAGTTTAACAAATGGCAAGCTATGGATGGGGCTGGTAATCGATTTCACAGTCCACTCATGTGTCTGCCCACCCCGTAAACATTGTAACTCAAAGGCGTGATTGAATGTATTTAGTTTTACAAATTCAAGTGGAGTCTATTAGTTACCAGATGCGCGAGCCGAACCCTTACTTCCTTCCTGTTCCATCATCAGACCCTCACCACCAAGTGTAGCGAATAGGTATCATTAGAACGAAACAAATGAGCCCAAACTCAAGGGGTTTTCTAGTGGTCATTAAGGAGTGCCACTGGCTTCCTCCCTGCTCCATCATTCGACCCTCACCACCAAGTGAAGCGAATAGGTCTCATCAGAACGAAACAAATGAGCCCAAACTCTAGGGGTTTCCTAGTGGTAATTAAGGAGTGCCACTGACTTCTTCCCTGCTCCATCATCAGACCCTCACCATGAAGTGTAGCGAATAGGTCTCATCAGAACGAAACAAATGAGCCCATCTCGAGGGGTTTCCTAGTGGTCATTTAGGAGTGCCACTGACCTCCTCCTTGCTCCATCATCAGACCCTCACCACCAAATGTAGCGAATAGGTCACATCAGAACGAAACAAATGAGCCAGAACTCGAACTGTTTCCTATTGACCATTAAGGTGTGCCACTGGCTTCCTCCCAGCTTCATCATCAGACCCTCGCTACCAAGTGTAGCGAATAGGTCTCGTCTGAACAAAACAAATGAGCTCAAACTCGAGGAGTTTTCTTGACGTCATTAAGGAGTTTCACTGGGTCATCCCAGCTCCATCATCAGACCCTCACCACCAAGTGTAGCGAATAGGTCTCATCAGAACGAAACAAATGAGCCAGAACTCGAGGTGTTTCCTATTGGTCATTAAGGAGTGCCACTGGCTTCCTCCCTGCTCCACCATCAGACCCTCACCACCAAGTGCAGCTCAAAAGTCTCGTCAGAACGAAACAACGGAGCCTAAACTCGAGGGGTTTCCTAGTGGTCATTAAGAAGTGCCACTGGCTTCCTCCCTGCTCCATCATCAGACCCTCACCATCAAGTGTAGCAAATATGTCTCATCAGAACAAAACAAATGAGCTTAAACTCGAGGGGTTTCCTAGCAGTCGTTGAAGAGTTCTATTGCCCACCTCTTGACTCCATCATCAGATCAGCTCGATGGTAGCAAATTATTGTATTGTCATCGGATTCATATAGACTTGCAAAGTTTCAAATCAATACGACAATTAGAAGTAGGTTAAAATTGAATTCCAAGATTTTCTTACATTGTGACTTAGTTACAAGTGAAGCTAATAAAAGTGTGGTAATAATGATACTAAACAACTCTCTCCAAGCAACATAGGCGGCGCGTGGCAGTCGGCGGCATCTCTGCACCCGCCCGCATCTCGCATTATTCGTATGTTAGCGCAATAATGAATCCGTAAATTAAACAAAATGCACATTATATATGTTTCTAATTTTTTGTGTAGTATATAAGCGGATTGAAAAGGTCATGTAAGAGCGATTTTATCAATTTTAATTCATTATTGCGTCTGTTACGAAAGAAAAATGAAACTATTAATAAAGCACACTACTCATATTTCTAAACTTTTGTTCAGCAGATACATCACACCAATAAAAGTCTTAAAATATGATTTCAGAAATTTAAAAATTTTATTCAAAGACAAATTAGTGATTTTTTGATTTACGCAGTTACACATATATTAACTTTCTAATAATTTTACAAAATGAAGCCAAGATAGTTCTTATTATGAAACACTAAACATTTCAAACTTTAATTTTATATACATACGTTACGCGAAATATTACGAAATACCTATGCCACACCGAAAGCATTGTCATAAAACTTCTAACTTTTCAAAAATAGCTCACAATCCACATAGTCTATACGCTCAGCAAAAATGAAAACTTTTAGAATTATCATAAGTAATTTTTTTCCGGCTACGCGACTAATAGCCCTGTTGCATTAATGGTTAATGGTCAAAGATAAGAAAGAGACGGCATGATGTTTGAGATGCTCCCAAAGTTGAGTTTCTTTCGAGTATTTGGGCGTTAGTTTAAGGGAGTTGAGAGAACAAGTTTCTAATGCTGCTTTAGCTTCTTACCGGAAAAGTCATGTAAAAAGTATTTCAAGGTGTAAGAATTACTTATTAAATTTGAATTTGGCTTTCTCTTGTATAGTTGTTAAGTAATGGTTTGTACTTACTTGTACTTATTCCTTATTAAATAAATACATAAATAAGATTGAGAAGAATGTTATTTTAGCTACTTACCTAAAATAGTATATGAATATTGTGTCTAGTGGTATTTAATTTGTAAACTGAATAAGGCTGCTACATTGAATCTAGTTAGAAAATGTATTTTTATTTTGCAAATGAGTTAGAAAAGCATCTTAACTGTATTTCATCGTTACTAAATTCGCTGTATTTTTATATCCATGTTATTCGTTCGTTATGTACGAAAGAAACATATAGATCGACGGGTGTACCACGGGAAAAAAATATTTCTTGTGGTACACCCAGGTGGACAACGCAGGTGGACCACGGGCAATAAAGGTCGAATGGTGACCGCGTACCGGTCGACGATCCGTGGGCAGGCCCCCTACAAGGTGGACCGAAGATCTGGTCAAGGTCGCGGGAAGCCGATGGATGCGGGCAGCGCAGGACCGATCGTTGTGGAGATCCTTGGGGGAGGCCTATGCCCAGCAGTGGGCGTTGTTCGGCTGACATGATGGTGATGATGATGATGATAAAACATCAAACTTTTTAATAAGACAAGGAGAGCGCTACAATCCAGTGACGTCACATTCACATGCTGGTAGCGCCATACTTCCGCCATAGAAAATGTCATTTTAGCAAGAGATACTTAGCTAGAGTGGCTACGTGACAGTTTTATGAACCATGGTTTAAGACATGTAAAATATGTTGAGCCTAACTAGGTACTATCACAATCGACTTTCTCTCAAAAAATGCATAAGTATTTTATTAAATAATAAATATTTTTCCGATGGCGATTTAATTTCCCGCTAAAACGCTCGGTCACGTGACTTCGACGTCACGATACACTATTTCCTGTAGTATAGTATAATATTACTCTTTGCACTAAAGCACAATGAGTACGCGGCGTAAAGGTCATAGCCCACTTATACCGCACCGCTCCCACCCAACCAATGTATGAGCAGTCAAATTGACGCACTTTAGCTTGCAACAGGCTCACTTACCGCTTAAAGGCGTACAGTGCGAAAACATTTTCTGTTTCGGTGCCCAAAACTGGAACTAACGTGTGTCATTTTGCTGTCAAGTTGCTGTCCAACCATAGCGCCGCTGTCACCGGAACAGAAAGGATTGTCGATCTGTAAAGGCGTTAGATTTCACTCGTGATTTTGCAAAAATCGTGTATACTTTGAAAGAAAGTAGTGATTTTGTCATGAAAATAATTTATTTATAAAAGTTAGATACATTTCCCATTGTCTAATAAATATACAGATTTTTTTTACCCGTCGATTGACCTCTGGGTACCACAATACCCAAAAATGTTGGTTTCAAGGTGATCCTTGGGACTGTAGTCCCATTTTTTATGCTATAAACTTTGTCAAATTATAACTTATATATTAATGATGAATTCTACCAAGTTTCAACTTTTAAATCGTCATAATAATAAAGAACGAAGCAGTTTCGTAACTTAAGTACTTTTTTCAAAATTCCGCCATGACACCCTCGCGATCAAACGGAGGGGGGTACGAACGTCATCGCCGCGAGTACAAAGGGCGCGTAAATACAGTAAAATGACATTACATTAGAATGACATTACAACTTATGATCGATCTCAGAACAATAGTTATTGTTGCTGCTAAAAATGCTTCTATACGATCCTAAATATTATTGGTGTCCACTAATTAAACTATTTTTTAATAGTATATGTATCCCCATTTAAGAATAATCTTGATATTTCTTATTTTTTAGAGGTATTTTCAAAAATAAAAAGTGTCGAGCCAAAATCATAAAATCGTGTTTCTGAAACTATACGATTCTAGATAAAGGTATGAAGAAATATATATCTTATTACCAGATTTATAACAACTCTAACCGTCCTATAGTTTTATATCAAAGAGTCCATACTTTTTCCGAGTAGCGCCTTAAAAACAAAACACGTTGGTTCCAGTTTTGGCCACCGGAACAGAAAAAGCTGTCGCACCTGTAACTCCAGAAGTTTGTCTTGTTTGTTTTGTAAATCGTGACGTCACAAAATGATTTATCATGGCCGGCTTCCGTTTTGGCTGTCATAAAGCGCGCGTGAAAAAATTGAAATGTATTTTACAAAAATAAAAATAAGCAATGTCTTTTAATGCAAGAAATAAACTGCGTATCTAATATTTACCTCTAAGCTATCATACCTAATACTTTTCATATTTTATTTTCATAGAGGTCAAGTAGCCAATTAAGTAGCTCATAATTGCCTTGTTATGATACAGATTGAATTTCTTTTTTCACATTTGTTTTTTAATAATGTTATATTTCTGATTTTCCTAATTAAATATCTAATACCTCTATATACTTATTAATTTAGATGCTAACATATTTTTTGTCAGATTTCCATGGGTACTTTTTGTAGAAGCTCTTCACATTAATTATAGTTATTTAAAAACGTTAACTAACTTCATCACAAGTTAATACTATTTTGCTGTAGCAAAGTATAAAAACTGGAACATGTTGTTTAATTTTTACTCCATCTACGTGCTACGTACGACGTTAAAATTTTGCAGCCCTCAGAGGAATTCCTGTCGCCAAACTGGCCACTTTACGGCGAAATTTTAATCAAACTCATGTTCGGAGTGGAGTTGCAATATTTTCAGTGCTCCTCCGACAAACTACGGCCCGCTATTGCTGCAGTCAATGTGGTTTGGTTTTATTTTTTTATTAACTGTGTGTGTATTTCAATTAGCCTAAAGTTTTTTTATTTCATCTGTTGGACTAATAGGGTATTTTACTGTTGTTGAAATGTAGATATTTAATGATGACGTTAAATTTTGACTATAGCTGTCTCTTTCTAAAACGAAATCTTCTATGGCGTGACTATGACGCTACTAACCCACTGACGTCACTAAGATAGCGTCCTGTCCTTGTCTAATTATAAAGTTTGAAGTCCTATATCTTTGAAAATATTCAAGATAATTCAAAATGAAAACTTGTTTTGTGTAGCTAATATTTCGAAAAACATTTTAAAGAAATAAAAAAAATCAGTAAAATACCGTATTGTAATCTTCCTATACATAGGCACGGTAAATATATAATATGCTAAGCTTATAATATATAAACTGTGACATAGGGCACACTGAAAGTTCTGCGATCCTGGCCGCTCATAAATGTTTGAATTTCGAATGTTAGTTACGCAAAAGTTTCAGTGTACTCGTATTTATAACAAAATATTGTGAGCCGAAAACTGCATCATCCGCCATCGCAACTCGCTGCGTCGTTGAGCTCCTCAACATTTGCTCAATAGAATAGTAGGTTTAAGCTTTCTAGAGCATTCGCTCGGACAGTGAAAGGTAGTGTGTTCGAGTCCCAACGGAGTTAGGGCATTTGTGCACTACACTGAATTTTACCGATCCGGAAAAAAACGGATGCTTGTATTTTAATAATTAATCATTTATAATAGTAATTAATTAAATACAAGCATCCGTTTTTTTCCGGATCGGTAAAATTCAGTGGTAGTGCACAAACGCCCTTACAGTCTGTAAAATATAGCTTGATCAATTGACAGCTCATTCGTGCAAAGCAAAACGTTGCTTCTGCCGTGCAACTATTGCATAGAGAAAGAACACAATTGCAATTTTATCAAAAATGGATTTCGCCGTGGTAGCTGCCGCTTGTGTACTGCTAATGAAACGAAGAAAAATAAAGAAAAGGTGATACTGGGTACATCCCATATTAAGTGAAAGACTTACAAATGGAAAATTTCATACATTATAAAGTAATTTAAGACGTTATCCCTAAAAGTTTTTTTGGATATTGTCGCATGAGATGGATTACTTTAAGAGGAGCTTCTGTTCAAATGAAGAGAGAATCCATCCAGAGTTTATTGTGTATTACGTTCGATTAAACGGCTTAGTTCCTAAAATATGCGTCAAACAAAACGCGAACTAGAATATTCTCTAGAATAAAAATGAATTGCTGTTCGTCAGTCTCGCTAAAACTCAGACTGCTTGACTGATTTGAATACTTACTTTGTTTTATATTTTGTTCGCTAGTTCAGGGGTAGGGTATATAAAAAAATATGGCGAAAATCCTAAAGAAAAGCTATAAATATTATAAAATAAAACTGGTAATATTTTGTATGGAAAATCGTCTAACTGAAGTGCTATGCAATACCTAAGTATTCTGCAGCAAAACTGAAATTTAGACATGACTTTTCCAAAGAGTATTTAATCACTAAGCATTGGAGGCCTATGCCCAGCCCATAGGGTGATGATGATGATGATTTAATCATTACCGTTTTCAGGCAGTGTATTAAACTTTTTGGTGGTTTTAGTTTTGCTTCACGATTATTTATTTTTATCTGTCTATCTTTATAACTGTTGTTGGTGATACGTAACTACGTGAACTACTGAACTCACCGGATCAACTAGTTTCCAGTAGGTGTACCTATTAAAACGACGTAAAACATTGCAGTATTATTCAAAAAGAGATATTTCCCTTTGAGCTAATCACAGCAAAATATTATAGTGTAAAATTTCATTTTTTGAAAATTCTGTTAGTAGTGGATTTATCTCCTTTTGAACAGAAGCTCCTCAAATGATACCTTCCCAATATCTGAAAAAGTGACACAGTATCTCTGTTTATGAAAACACCGATTTTCAGTAGCTGAACCGGTAGCACTCTGTCAAAGCAACAAAAGCCAGTTTGTTCATAATAGTGAAGTGAAATTGGTATAGAAATGCCAGTCTGTGGATTATTGTGATATGGTAAGGTAAACGCTGGTAATGTCGACAGCGCCCCAATACTCGTCATTTAAAAAAAAAAGGCTTGGTAATATTTATCTACCACACATTATTAAACGTGTTTTATGGCAACATATTCATGGTAATCTAATTCACAATTAAAATGACAACACTTAGCTATAAACTGCAATAGCGACCGACAAAGAATTTTTGAAAAGTTGAGGACACCTTATTTAGTAAATAATCAAAATTCAGCTCCTAAAAGTGTGACCCAGTGGTCCAGTTTGCCTTCTCTTATTTTAAGAAACTATTAGCTGTGTGGTAAGTGTGATTGTTTCGTAAAATAGTTAAGTAATTTTTTAACGATTATAATCCATAAAAAGTCTTGATTTAATGTTAGATATTATTATTTTGTGTGTGACATTTACTGGTTCTTCATAAACCCTGTTTGACCCAGTACTCGACAAAATTACTACTAATTTGACGGTAATTGGGACACGCATGACAAACTGCACCTAATATCGTCACAGTGTTTTATTGACTACGTCCATAAGGTCCATTATTGACTACGCTGATATCTGCTACACAGATCCTCACCCTCATCCATGCAGTGTGTTGCACCTTTATCGATCGATAAGAAAATCATTTTTTAAGATAACGAAGGGTAGAGGGTAGGAAAAGTATGGAGTAGAGAAGTTTAAGAGTATGCAAATCCCTGCGCCGGCGAATAGGGAGCCAATTGAGTTTACTACGGAATGATGACACGTGGTCATATTTACGTAGAATGAAGATAAACCTGATACAAAGGTTTTGCCGGTGCTCTAATTTATCAAGTAACTTCTCAGACAGATCTGTGTAGCAGACATCAGCGTAGTCAATAATGGACAATAAACGGAACTGTGCCAGAGTGATTTTGGTACTGGTCGGCAAGAAATTGCGTAGTCGATTCAACAAACTATACGCAGCAAACACCTTTTTTCTTACTCCTTCTACATTGGGTCTCCATGAAAAACATTGATCTAGAATATGACCGAGGTTCCTGACAGTTATTGAGAAAGGGATGTCGGTTTCGTCCAAAGAAACCTTAGGAATTTGTTCAAGATCGAACCTTGAAATAAAATGAGGACTGGAATACCTATGATAATGCACTGTTTTCGACGGATTTAAGGTCAGACCTAAGTTATTAGTGCTAGTTCTAAGTTTATGGTAGTGATAGCACGAGAGCGGTCAGACAACGGTGCGTGAGAGTATATCTGTAAATCATCAGCGTAAAGGTGAAAGGAACTAGAAAGAGATTGTGTGATTGAATTTAAAAATATAGAAAAGAGAAGTGGAGATAATACGCCACCCTGAGGAACACCAGCAACGATATCACACCACCCGGAGAAAGAATCTCCTGTGCGAATACGCTGCCGTCGCCCTAGTAGGTTACTTTGAAACCAATCAATAGTAGCTGGAGATGAGATATGTTCAGAGAGGGTAAAAGGCTAAGGAGAATGTCAAAGTCAACCGAGTTGAATGCATTACTGAAATCAAGTAATGTCATTACCGTAAGCTGACGATTTTCCATAGCAAGGCGTATGACATCAGTAATTTTCACAAGTACTGTGGAGTTGCTGTGGCCCTTGCGAAAGCCAGACTGAAAGGGATTAAGGAGATTAATGAGTTTTTCAGGGACTTTGAAAAGGAAGGAGGATTGAAATGGGAAGGAAATCTGAAAACAAGGTTTAGATTTTTTAGGGAGAGGAATAACATTGGCATTCTTCAAGCTGAAGGAAAAGTACCAAAGGAAATCTATGTATTTAAGATATGGGTAATAACAGGAGTGATTAGGTCTTGGCACCTACAGCACTGGAGTTGATAGACGTGATAGTTCTCTTAACATCACAATCTGCAAATAGATTAAAACAAAAAGAGGATTCATGTGTTGGCAGGTAAGAAAGATAATCCGAAGTTTTAGTTTTTTTGGTGCCATCGATAGGCACTGAAGATGTGAAATTACTATTAAAGGCCTACGCAGACCGGGACGGCATGGCAAGGGATTTAAATTTTTACTAATGGACATTCAAACGTATCGGTATAGAAATACGACATAAATTGCTATGCTTTAAAATGATGCCGTGGCATCGAAAGGGATACCCCAGTTTTAGTCTGTGTAGGCCATAAGTCGGTTGAAGTCGATGTTATTTTTGGAGACATTGATGTGAGTTTTGCCAACACCAAGAGTTTTTAAAAAACTCCTTACTTTTGCTGGATCTCCACTTTCGATAGACTTATGAATGTAGCGTCTTTGAGCGTCCTTTATCACCATTATTGCAGCGATTTCGAGCAAGTTTTTTTTTTATTTCCTTCTGAGGGATCAAGTTTAATACTTTTGTTCTGTTCTTTTTGTTCATAAGCGCCCGTATCTCACTAGTTAACCATGGCACTGGAAGATGCTTAATTTTAACAGGTTTAATAGGAGCGTGTACGTCGTAGAGCTCGATAATAAGTTTATTAAAAATTTTAATCTGCTCATCCACAGAATCAGATAATATATATAATTTGCCGATCAGTCCAATTTATTTATTTTTATTTATTCACAATGGGGTAGCACTTAGCCTTCATCACACCTGATGATAAGTGGTGATAAGGCTGAAGGTGGAAGCGCACTACTCCCGGAATCCTCAATAACTAAGGAACTGGCTATCTTATCTCTAACTGCCGGAACACAATAATGTTGAAAACATCATTGTTATGGCGTCAGACTTAGATAAGATGGTGGTAGCTAGCCAGGCGGACTAAGAACAAGTCCTACCACCAACCAGTCTAATTTAGCAGCATCAGCAAGTAGTTGGTCCTGGTCAATGTGGTTAAAGCTACGCTGAAGCTGCACAGTAGGTTTCAACTTAGGGGGGGGCGAATATGGTATGAGAGATAAATCAGGTCGTGATAGGAAAAGGCACCTGAAGAAATCTTACCATGTAACAGCATGTACAGGAGAAGAGTCGATTGTAAGATCAAGATTTAACCGCTTCTGTGGTATAGTGGTTCACACCACCGATTTCAAACCAAGAGGTCCCGGGTTCGATTCCCAGTAGGGGTACATATTGTATTGGGTTTGGTTGGTGGTAGGACTAGTTCTTAGTCCGCCTGGCTAGCTACCACCGTCTTATCTAAGTCAGACGCCATAAAAAATATGTTTTCAGCATTATTTTGTTCCGGCAGTTAGTGATAAGATAGCCAGTTCCTCAGTGATTAGGGATTCCGGGAGTAGTGCGCTTCCAGCTTCAGCCTTATCACCACTTAACATCAGGTGTAAAGAAGGCTAAAATGCTACCCGCTGTAAATGAAAAAAAAGAAGGAAAGGAGAGCAGTTGGGAAAGTGACGAGTTGCCTGTGAGGGTAAAATGTGCAAATTAGAGGATTTAACTCTAAAGATGTTTTTGAGCACGAGTGTCTTCTTTAATGAGGCAAGTGTTAAAATCACCCATAATTATGGTATTAGAGTAATAAGGACTAAAGTTGTCTAAGAGCTGTTCGAACGACTCGAAATAGTCAACGCGGAGAGAAGGGCTATAGTAGACACCAAGAAGTACTTTAGAATGGGACAGACATATCTTAAGGAAGAGATGTCCGGCGCTATTGGTAGGTGGTGGTTGTGGAGAGCGACTAAGAATAGTAAAAGGGATATGTGAACGCAGATAACCTGCCACTCCTTATGTGAGGAACTTATATGGTCGTTTCGGATCAGTAATTGGAATCCAGACAAGGAATATGAGATAGAAGGAAGTTTGGGATGAAGGAAAGTCTTGAAACCTGACGCCAGAAAATCAGGGAAGTGGGCAGGGATGCTTTGTGCATTTATATGAACAACATTAAAGTTCTTAGAAACGTCCAGAGAAGTATCTTCAAGAATCTCACTCAAAGGACGATCGATGCTTTGGCAGCTCGAGTAAGAAGTCACTGATGAAGAACAGGATAGAAAAAGGCCATTACTTGTGTCAGAATAAATATCCAAATACTATTATACACTCCCGGACAATCATATCGGCCCACTGGACTTTCTTGATACAAACATGCTCACTTTAGCGTCTCAAAGATAGGAAACTATTTGCATCAGTGCTATAACTTTTACGTCAATGAAGAGACAAAACGCCCAATTGTCGAATCACACTTTCAAATATCTTCAAACTGTCTTCAATTTTGCGAAAAAGAAAAAAGAATAAACGAACTTATCGCTCCATATAACGTTATATGGGAGATAAAGTTTGACTTATTGTTTTTCATTTTTATGAAAATTCTGCGCTTTTTGTAAATTTTTAATACTGTGATTCGTTATTTGGGCGTTTTGCCTCTTTATTGACGTAAATAATCATCGCACAGATGCAAATAGTTCCCTATCTACGGGACGCTAAGCTGAGCATGTTTGTATGAAAAAAGTCCAGTGGGCCGATTTGATTGTCCGGGAGTTTATATATTTAACTCCTAAGCGTTAAAGAGTTTTACCTTCCATCAGCAGCTTACCTAAATTACCTGAAAGATAAGAACTGTAAATGTTTACCTTTCAACGATATTTAAAGAATTATCCTCCAACTCCTCACCATTGAGGAGTTGTACCTTCCATCAACAGCTCCTCATCGTGAGATAATGACTACCAGATGCAAATACTTGAAAATTGCTTATGAACCACTATTAAGGTAATCATACGTATCGCGCCCGTCAAATATTTTGTATTTAATTAATATTTTCGATGACTATCTGTGGTCTTCATCGTCAGTTCCACTTCACCAAATGGTGCTTACCAAGTGCAAATGCATGAGTTACTAAATAAAACTCCCAAATCCTTATAGGAGTGCCTATAATATTTGAAGTGTTTCCTTGATTTCTTCAGAATCCCATCATCAGATCCTGACATGGCCAACTAGGAAGTACACCCTTTCAAACAAAAAAAAAATATTTCAAATCGGTCAAGCCGTCTTTGAGTAATCGAGTCATCATGTCAATACTCAATACTCAGCCGAACGACGCCCACTGCTGGGCATAGGCCTCCCCCAAGGATCTCCACAACGATCGGTCTAGCGCCGCCCGCATTCAGCGGCTTCCTGCGACCTTGACTACATCGTCGGTCCACCTTGTAGGGGGTCTGCCCACGGAACGTCGTCCGGTACGCGGTCGCCATTCGAGAACCCATTCGCACCACCAGCCATCGGTTCTCCGCGCTTTGTGTCCCGCACACTGCCAATTCAACGATGCAATCCTTCGAGCTATGTCGGTTGTTTTAGTTCTCCTGCGGATCTCATCATTTCTGATTCCATCGAGTAGGGAAATACCAAGCATCGAATCGAGTAGCATACATAAAAAAAACGAAAAAAATAGATTCCGATGAATTGAGAAGGAGGAACCTCCTCCTTTTTTTGAAGTCGGTTAAAAAAGGAAAAAAATATGAACTTTAAGTTTAAAGTCATAGAGTTCAAATTGGTGATTAAAATTGACGAGTTTTAGGCTATTTTGACGATTATTGGGACAAGTCTGTCGACTAATGGTACTATCGGGGACAAATTCGGTGAACCACATCTTACTTCTTTTCGTGTGGCTGGCGTCTCACCGTTCAGTTGCAGTCCCTATCCGTAATTGCTTATGCATTGTACTACCCTAGTTTAATACATAAAAAAATAGTAAAAGGGTCTGCGCGTGAATGGCGAGGCACCAGCCAGGTGAAAAGAAGCAAGAGGTGGTTCACCGAATTTGTCCTCGAGTGTACATAGGGGTCATTTTTTAATTGATTAAATATCTAATTTTTTGCTGTGTTTCAACGATAATAATGCAATATTTTCTAAAAAGACGAATAAATTGTTTACCTCGCCATGAAATTATTTTTTTTCTAAGTCAACTAGTTTTTACAGGGGAGGGCTGCAAAGTCAACTTTTTTCAGAATCTGACGAGTAATGGGCCGTTTACCTTACGTGGGATCTGCTTTGATACAAAGTGCATGCTATAAATGATACTAATTAGTGCTCGTTATAAAGTAGGTTGATCCTACTAATATTATAAATGTGAAAGTTTAGATGTTTGGATGTTTAGATGTTTGGATGTTTGGATGTTTGTTACTCAATCACGCCAAAACGGCTGAACGGATTAGGCTGAAATTTGGAACACAGATACTTTGTAGCCTGGAGAGGAACATAGGCCACTTTTTATCCCGGAAAAAGTCACATTCCCGCGGGATAACGTCGTGTAGTCCACGCGGGCGAAGCCGCGGGCGGAAAACTAGTATAATATAATGATACACAGAGTTGGTTTAAAAGCTTAACCCTTCCATTACGAAACTCGCGTTTAAAATGTAGGTTAGGTATATAGCACAGAATATAAGGTTGTGGGTATTGACTTATAATTATAGTAGGTACCATCATTGGATGGTACTAAAACGATTTTTGTATCTCTTACAGTTCGGTGATCGCTTGACTCATACCTGTTGTTATCCATTCAGTCCTGCAGTGGGATGCACCTAACTTTTTGGTTTCTGCATCGTTGATTCAAGTTGGGATGCACTGCTGCACACATTGTGGTGGTAACATGGATGCATCAGATAAACGGATGCTTGTTAGTGACAAGTGAAGAACAATGAAGGTAACGAGTTGTCACATGTTCACGCTTGATGTTATATAAAATCTCGACATTATATCAGTATACCTAACCTACCCTAGCATGAAAACCTTATTTTATTTTATTTTATTTATTGAGGATAACTTACAAGACACACACTTACAAATTGTAATTTATCACTTATAAGGATACATGCACATAGTGAGGCCTTAATTACAAGTTACCACGACATGCGCAGCTTACATGGAAGCAGTTTTGTAAATTATTCTAAAAAAAAAAAAATTACTTACAAAAATGTTTGGTAAGAAACATTAAATAGCCAATACAATTTTAAAACTTATTAATTAGTATAGTATAGAACTAGCAGTGTACCTACACAAAAATACTTAAGAAAACTTCAAAAAAAACAAATTTGGTGAGCTATGGTTAAGGTAAGTTGAGGAAATTTAAGGTATGGATATGGTAACGTATGGATAAAGTAAGGTAAGGATATAAGGTAAAATGTATGGACAAGGTGAGGTATAACTATGATTGCATGCCTTTAAGGATATTTGTTAACACTCTCTTATAATTAGTAAACTTAGAATTTATATCTAATTCAGAATCAAACTTTGTATATCTAACATATAGATTTTGCATTCTACTGATTGTGGAAAAATGACCCAGATTACTCTTAAAACATTTGGGTGAAAATAGTTTATAACGCGAAGACCTGGCGAGTCTTTGAGGAACGTAAAAGTTTACCTGTTGTAAAAGAGAACGGCAGTCTAAGGAACCACTGACTAACTTGTGTAAGAATAACATATCTAACAGCGTTCTTCTATTGCGCAAACTTAAGACATTAAAATGTGATAGACGTTCATTATATGAAGGTAACTTTTTGGCCATATTTTGTTGAAAGGATAGATGCCACATAAACCTTTTTTGTACAGATTCAATGCGTTTAATATGTACTTCGTAACGAGGCGACCATATTACGCTGCAATATTCTAGGGAGGAACGTATCAATGCGTTGAAAATAAGAATTTTTGTATTCGGATTTTTAAAACTTTTAGTATTTCTTATAACAAAGCCTAGAAATTTAAAACATTTATTTACAGTTTTATCAATGTGAACATTAAAATTTAATTTCTTATCAAAATGGACACCCAAGTCTCGAATAGAAGTGACTTCTTGTAATACATGTTGATTAATTGTGTACTTGAACGAAACTGAGTGTTTTTTCCTAGAGAAACGGATAAAATTACATTTTTTAATATTTAGAAGCATGCAATTAACACTACACCAGGCAACGAATCTATTAATATCATCCTGTAGAAGTAAGCAGTCAGATATATCATTCACATGTTTAACAATTTTTAGGTCGTCAGCATATAAGTAAAACGTACTGTGTCTGAAGCAATGCGCCACGTCATTGATAAGTAGATTGAAAAATAAGGGGCCTAAATGTGAACCTTGCGGGACACCTGAGGGAACATCAAATGACTCTGATGATTGACCGTTTATCACTACTCTCGATTTTCTATAGTTCAAGTAGGAAGTACACCATTTAAGGAAGCTACCGTGGAAGCCAAACTGAGACGATAGTTTTGAAATTAGGATTTGATGGTCTACTTTGTCAAAAGCCTTGCTGAAGTCTGCGTAAATGACATCAGCAGAGGCTCGAGAGTCTACAGTGGTCACAAGGTCAGCAACATAGCTGGCAAGATTTGTGCTTGTGGAACGAGAGCTTATAAAGCCATGCTGCTGCGGTGTGAGATACTGTTTAACATGCCAGTAGATAATTGGATACAGGAGAGATTCCAGGACTTTCCCAAAGATAGGCAGAATTGAGATCGGCCTATAATTGGTTATTTCTGACTTTGACCCATCCTTAAATAAAGGTACAACTAAGGATTCCTTCCACATCAAGGGAAATTGTCCAGTTGAAAGGCTCAAATTATAAATAAATGAAAGAGGTAAAGCAAGAACCTCAGCGCATTTTAACACAAAGAAAGCAGGAATCCCGTCAGAGCCAGCCCCCTTTCTCCAGTTTACTTTTTTTAAGGCGCATTCTATTTCGCAAACTGACAGAGATATACTGCTTAACGAAGAAGTAACATTAGGTTCGCAAGGATTGTAACAGTTTGGAGGGTTGACTGCCTGACTGCTTACAAAGGCAGAAGTAAAATAATCAGCAAATAGATTACACGCGTCAACACTACAAGAACTAGTTTTATCATTGTAAAACATTTTGGGTGGATACAAACTAGAGGATTTTCTTTTTTGTTTCATAAATGACCAAAAGGTTTTAGGATTTAGTTTAACTGAGGTTTCAATAAGTGATATATATGACTGATAACAAGACTTTGCCAAATTTAAGGATCTTTGTTTGAGAATTTGAAATGAAATTTGGTCTAAGGGATTACTATATTTAAAAAAGAGCACTCTGTATTTATTTTTTTCTTTTAACAGTCGTATCAGATCACGGTTAAACCAAACAGGATACTTGCGTGAGTGATGCTTCGTCATAGGAACGTGAGTTTTAATCACTTCCCGCAAAACCTTGTAAAAAACGTCTACCATGATGTCAACATTTTGAAGATTTGAAAACTTATCGCGCCAATCTATCTTCTTCAAATGGTTAATAATGCTATCATAGTCAGCTTTAAAAAAGTTGTACCTATTAACCGTTACTCTAGATGAATTTGTCGAGCCTCCATCACTAGATATATTAAATTGTAGGGGTGGGTGGTGTGAATCTATATTGCTCAGTGGCATGGCGGAATGGTTCAGATCAGTAATAGTTATGTTACTAAGTACTAAATCCAAAATAACATTGTTTGCATTTTTTATAAAGTTATACTGATGCAAGTTAGAGAAAGCAATAAAATCCAAAAGCGTATTATTCAGTATGCTATTAGAATTAGAACTGCCGGTTAAATATGAAGAGTATGATGGCAACCACGATATGCTGCCCAAATTAAAGTCTCCCACTATAAGTAAGGGACCATCGTCCTCAATTACTTGACATGTGTTGTTAATAAAAGTTGTTAATATATTTTCTTTAATAGGTGAAGGCAGATAAACACCACATAACTTTAATCTGACGACTACATTGTCCATGCTAATGTCTACCCCCACCCAAATATCTTCACACTTGCTTTCAAAATTAGATAGCCTGTAAGAGTTAAATTTTTTAGACACGGCGATTAAGACTCCGCCGCCAGACTTATTGCTATGAAAACCACTAGACATTCTATCCCGCCTGTACACACAGTAATCATTATTAAATAGTTCGGAGTCTAATATATCGCTACGTAACCACGTTTCACTCAAAACTATTATGTCGTATTCCAATAAAGATGAGTTAATATAGATATCTAAAGTTTTTGTACAAACGCCTCTGACGTTTTGGTAATAAACACAAAGTGAAGTCATTGTAGGGTTAATTAAAACAAATACAAGGATATAAAAAGCAAGTTAATAATATTTGAATTTAAAAGCAGAAGTAGGTACATTAAGACAATTTTTTTAAGACCTCGTTATCACGTACATAAATAGGTTCGGTGTTTTCGGTTTTACGCAAGTAAATACGTCCCCCGCGGACCCACACGTATTTGTAACTCAGCTCCTTGGCACGAATCCTTGCTACAGCGTGAAGGTGCTTGTTATCTGGCGATAGGTTTTCCACCACAAAAACTGCTGTTTTCTTGTCGTCTATTCCCAAGGTGCTGGTATTAAGCTTGTCATTGGGGTTAGTTTTGTTATGCTTCATAACCGCTGCTAACAATAAATCCCTTAAACGCGGGGAACTCAGCTTCAACAGGATCGAGCGTGGTCTAGCACTACTGGTGTCCATTTTTGCGATTCGTGAGCAGTACAGTATATCAGAGTCAATGATGGGTTGTTTCACGACTGCACCCAGTTGTTTAACCAGGCTGACTATATTTTCTGATCGGTGTTCCGGTACGCACTGGATTTCCAAGTTGTTAGACCGGCTTAACTGGTCCAACTGTTTCATGCGACTATTCAAAGTGTTCACCTCCTTTCTCAAAATATCGTTATCCTTTCTCAAAGACTTCAATTCCTCATTATGTGTAAGAACGTTGTTTTTGAGTGACTCAAATTGATCATTAAAGAAATCGATGCTAGTTTTAATGTCTGAGAATTGATCATTTAGTTCCTGTAGGCTTATATAGTTATCGTGAGCATATTATAGATTTCACCCGCGTGGTACCCGTTCCCGTGGGAATATCGAGATAATATAAAGCATATGTCGCTCGGTAAGCATGTAGCTTTCTAATGGTCAAAGAATTTTCGAAATCGGTCCAGTAGTTTCGGAGCCTATTCGATGCAAACAAACAAATAAACAATCAAATATTTCTTCTTTATAATATTAGTATAGATAAATCGGTGTGTGTTGCAAAATAAATCTTCACCGTCCGATAATCCATACGAGTCATTAAGAGCTTTTAGGTAGGATCTGCTCGTTTTTTAAATGCCCTGAAAAAAAAACAAAAAGAATTTGCCATGCCTCACACAAGTACTTAAATAATAGTCATCATCCTCATCATCATTTCAGCCGTACGACGCCCACTGCTGGGCATAGGCCTCCCCCAAGGATCTCCACAACGATCGGTCCTGCGCTGCCCGCATCCAGCGGCGCACCGCGACCTTGACCAGATCGTCGGTCCACCTTGTAGGGGGCCTGCCCACGGAACTTCGTCCGGTTCGCGGTCGCCATTCGAGAACTTTTCCGCCCCAACGGCCATCGGTTCTCCGCGCTATGTGTCCCGCCCACTGCCACTTCAACTGAGCAATCCTTCGAGCGATGTCGGTCGTTTTAGTTAAGTTAAATAATAGTAGGTAATCAGTTGCAATAGAGACCAAACGTACTCGCAGGAGAACATAAGCAAAGAAAATCTACTATATAAGATTTAACTACATGGATTATCTCCTTTTTTTAATTATTTACTAATATATTTAATAATAAAATAATTGCTAATTAACCATAGTTTAGTTCTAAAACTTTACTATTATAACTAGCCTTCAGCCCGCGGCTTCGCCCGCGTGGTCTGCACGACGTTATCCCATGGGAATGTGTTTTTTGCGGGATAAAAAGTAGCCTGTCTCCTTTTTTTTGTTTTTACTGCCTCTGTGGTCTAGTGGTTCACACCACCGATTTCAGACCAAGAGGTCCCGGGTTCGATTCCAAGTGGGGGTACATATTGTATTCGGTTTGGTTGGTGGTAGGACTTGTTCTTAGTCCGCCTGGCTAGCTACCACCACCTTATCTAAGTCTGACGCCATAACAATGATGTTTTCAGCATTATTGTGTTCCGGCAGTTAGAGATAAGATAGCCAGTTCCTCAGTGATTGAGGATTCCGCGAGTAGTGCGCTTCCACCGTCAGCCTTATCACCACTTAACATCAGGTGTGATGAAGACTAAGTGCTACCCCGTCGTAAATAAAAAAAAAACTGCGGTAGCACTTGGCTTTCATCACGTAAATTATCTTCGGGAGCGCTTTCATCGCTTACCTACCTAAGTTTTCGTGCAGATGTTCGCTGTTGTCACTTTCACTCTATATCTACTATAATAATCCTTCCTAGGATCTCAAAGTAGGTATCTCCATTCCAAATTTCATCAAAATCGGTTCAGCCGTTTTGACATGAAAACAGAAAATACAGACAAACAAACATACCTACACATTTATAATATTAGTAGGGATTTTTAGTGTAGATTTTACTATAATATAACCATAACTACTGAACCGATTTTGATGAAGCTTAGACTGATCCCTAAGTTGGAATACACCACATACAATTTCGAGAAATTCGCGGAAACATACAAACAAACATATTAAATAACATACATACCTACATTTACACAACACACGCGCTTGGAAGGCTAAATAGAACGCTATATTCAAATGTTAGGTATCTAATTGCAATTACATCACTGACACTTACATACAGGTCAAGACAAACTAATCATCTTATTTTTTTAAAGTCGGTTAAAAATCTGCTCTTTAAACATAAAGTTTGTAAAAAGTAACAGTTGTGTGTGATATCTATCACGCTGTGTAATACGTAAAGAGATAGTGTTCATTCGCTGAACAGTTTGTGTAGGTATCTTAAGCTATATCTGGGCTCTTGGGGGACATCAGATGTACCAGACTGTAGATTATTGTATGTCAATAGAAAATACTTATCACGCTGAACAACTTCCCTTAAGATGCTATATTTGTATCTCTTATAGTGTGGCTGGGCTGCTAGGGTTCCACATCAGGTGTACCAGACCTTCGATATTTTCAGGTCTATAGAAAATGTGCATCACGTTAAACAACTTTTATATAGACACTATGTTTGTATCTCTTGTAGTTTTATCAGGCTGCTAGGGTTCTTATCAGGTGTGCCAGACCTTCAAAATTTGTACGTCAATAGAAAATGCTCATTAAATTTAACAATTTTCCTTAAAACGGTATTTTTATATCTCTCATAGTTTGATTGGACTGCTATGGTTCCACATCAGTTATTTCGATCTTCAAAATAAATTATAGTCTTTAGATATTATACATAATCCGTGAAATTTTACTTGTTGACTTCCCGAAAATTACTTGAAGTACAACAAGTGCATAAAACATGCGAGCCGTAGGCGAGGGTAGATAGTCAATTCGAGGGTAAAATGGGTTTTGTGTACGAGTTATACACTCTGCTTTTCACTTCGAGTGTGAGGAAAATAAATAACAATATTGCAAAAAAAGGAAAATAAAGACATCGCCATATTGGCGGGAAAACTTCTTTTTCTTTTTTTTATACGTGGAAGTGGCAGCACAGTGACTTTAGCATAGATCGTAGTCCATAATGCTCTTGAAATACTTATTTCTTAGAAAACTCATTAATTTTGCCTAGTTTTATTAATTTAGTAATTTAACATGGATTGTGTACAAAATTAAAGAAAGATAATGAAATTACAAGTTTATTTAATGAAGTTTAATTGCGTGTGTGACTGTTTAAGTACCTGACGACCTTTGTCTTAGAGTCTGAGACTTAGACGAAGATTTTATTTTATGCACTAGAGCATAAAAAGCGATTTTATGCAGCCTATACCCAACATAAACACGAACTTTACGAGCATGAGAAGTGAAAACAACTTTTTCTATGGGAACAACTCTGAAAACTCTGTTTCCACTCGGGTGGACGGAGATGCGGCGTGAGTGTGTTATTACACTGCGGGTTTCGTATGCAAATAAAGATTCTACAGCCAAAGTTAAAAAACTCACTACTTACCGCAAACCGGAGCGGTCTGCGGTGCAGTGTGAGAATCACCTAATTCCCATGTCATAATTTAGTTCCACAAATTGACACGCGCCAAGTTATGTGATGCATGCTCTAAATGGTATTAGGTTTTAGCACGGAAATTAACTTACGTTATGCCAGGATACGACCCACCCCGTTAGTCAGATGTGTTTTGCCACACTCTAATCTAATCGAATGGCAAGCCGTGTGAACATAGTTCACTCTAACAAATCGTGCGCGGTAAAATTCAAAATCGATACTCATAATCTCATCTGAGGACCGGGTGCCTACCATCAACTCTTATTGCGGTTTTGTTTAGGAACCTAAACTGATTTGCTTCGCTTATTCGTACCACGACATTCAGTGATCATTCAATGACATTTCACAGCCGCTGAGCTGTCATCAACTCTTATTTGACTTATAACTCGGCAAAGTTAACATGACACCTGCAGGTTATACCCGTCGCTTTCACTCTCCGGGCATGACAGAATCGAGTGAAAGAGACGGGTAGAAGAAATAAGGACACAAATCGTTCGGTCATTCACATTTAGCAATTCATTTGCGATCCAGTTTTTAGAAGGTCAGAGTACGAAAGAAAGCAATTCATTTTAGGAACCTATTCTGCATCGCGCTAATTTTGAATCGCTGTCTTACCCCCTGTACACACTGGGCGCTCGGCGAGCGTTTGGTGAGCGTACGCGAGATATTTTGTATGAGAATCTGTAGTTCTGCTACTGTCCGCTAGAGGCGCTGTACAGATTTGCATACAAAATGCAACGCCAACGCTAACGCTAACGCCCAGTGTGTACCAGCTCTTAAAGTTGATGGTAGGCACCCTGTGGTCTCTAGAGGTTAGAGAAGTGAATTTAACAACACACATAATTCAGATTCTGGTATATATTTTAAACGACTCAAAAAGGAGCAAAGGACAACAATAAAGGCAACAGTCAATCTAGGGCCCGATTCTCAGGCATTCGAACTTTTTCAGTGTGGTAATTCGTATGTCGAACATTTTGTTTGTGGTTTCTATTGAAAATTTAGAACCATGAAGCTCGACTTAATACTGAGGTAACTGGAGAGTGCAGTACGAACAATTTTTTGAATACCACAAATAACACAGTGGCTGTCTTCCGTCTCACCTACACTTTAAAAAAATACGTATGGCACAGCCTTCTCCATTGTTGTCTACAAGCCATGCTATTAGGTTTGACAACGTCGCCTTTTTCGTTGGGTGTGAACCGATTTAAGGCCTATCGCATATTATACGATTTTTTTCTGTCAGAAAATTACTAACGCCCTCCGGACGCACTCTGCTCATATGTTTTGTTGTAGACTCCGCATACTATCAGAATTCTGACGTGTCTGACGTCCGCTTCTGATGAGTCTCGGATGCAAACGATCGGACGGCAGAAATTTTTCAAATTTCAAGTAAGAGAATTCTTGGAAGCAGGCGGGATCCATTTGCATATAAAATCTATAAAAATATAATGGACCCCGCCTGCTTCCAAGAATTCACCTAATATATAACGCTGCATACATTTACTAGTAAGAACTAAGAACACATTCAATCCACAGTCGCTCATTTTTTTACCTAATTTTTTCCTTTTAGTTAGTTGAACAAATCATTTTTTTGCACCGCAGACGGGTTTTTTAGTTTTTTTTAGGTTCAGTAGTTTAGGCGTGATTGCGTAACACACAGACAGAGTTACTTTTGCATTTATAATTTTAACTAGGGATAATATCAGCCGTGGACGAAGTTTTCGACACTCATTCTGAAGTAGCGAAAAATATTTTTTGGATATGCTCTCAATTTCATAAACATTGTATCTAAGTATGTAATTTTCCTAGTGTCAGCCAGTCAGTTTAATTTTAACAACGGCATTTGTTTAACTTTCAATAAAAAGTATAACAACAAATCGTGTACTTTTAATTAATGCCAATCTAGCAACACTGTCCTAAAAAACCTTAATTCCTTTAATTACTTGTTAGGTAAATATAGAACTCAATAATTTTAAATAGATTCATTAACAAACTTTTGAACAAACTATAATAAATTTCAATTAAACTTGCAATGACTTTTACATAACATTTGCATTCATATTTAACTTCTCATATAACAATTTACCATTTCTATTGTATTTCCTGCGATAATCACAACAATAATAATAATAATCATTATAATAGAGACAAATAAATTGCCGTGTAAATAAGTGCGGTGACAGAGACAAATAAATTGCCGTGAAAATAAGTGTGCGCGCTAGCCCTAAGTTGAAGTTTTAACAGAAAATTGAGAAAATTTTATGAATACCTTGTTTAATAGCACACGCTATCAATATAATGCATAATGATGTTTTCATAAGGACAACCATATAATTTCTTCAAATTTACTTTAAAATTCACTGAAATCACAACAAACCTTGCACCAAAACAACCGTTTATTTTAAAATGACACTTGTGTATTATCCGACTAAGTTTGCTTTGTAGGAAGTTGTGACGAGCATAAATATGTCCTTAACGCGAACGCAAATAGGACGCATAATATTAACCACTAGTTATGGTTGGTCAACTTGCCCATAGGTTTCCATAGCATCTGCTTATTTTTAACTAGGTCGGGTTACCTCTAAACAAATGTTCGGTCTACGCTTAGGTTCACAAGCGACGTTGCCAAACCGCCATAGCATGGCTTGTAGTAAAGAAGGCTGTGCGTATGGTCATATGAGACAGCTGACAGCCACTACATACATAAATGTCAAATTTGCTGGCGACACTTTTTTATTCAGGGTGAGAGCTCCAGTTACCTCAGAGTATTAAGTCAAACTTCATGGTTAGAACGTTTCAAACAAACTAAGCTGTCTCAGATGTCAACAAATTCATTTTGACAGCTAAGTTGTATTGGTTTTTACCACTCGTAGCGTTCGACTGGTTTTCGATCGAACTTTTTCGATTGTGAAATTCTGACAATACAAAAACTGTGTTTTATTTGAATTTCGAGCTATAAATGTGAACTTTTCTCGATTGCCTGAGAATCGGCCCCCTGGGCGTGGGTCCTGAGGCGGCCACTAGTACTGGCAGTTAACATAGCATCTTGTTCTGGTGCAGTCTGGCATTCAATATTCAATTCTATAAGATTACGATTCACGAACTAAAACAATACGCAAATATGGTAACGACTGACGGTTACTTAAACGGAGAAAAAGGTTACGAATGAAAAATGGAAAATGAAGTATTTTAGAAAAAAACGACCCGTCTCACAACTAGCTCATTTTCCATTTTTCAATAATAAAAATTGCATTGTGAATGCAAAAAAGTAATAAATAACTAAGGTTACGAATGTTACAATTTAAGGACTGCCTACACATATCAGGGCCGTGACCGGGCCGTGATATGTGTAGGCAGTCCTTGAAGGTACAATCCACTGTCGGTCGCTGCGTTAAACTTTGAGGTGATCCAAAATTCATCAAAGATGTCTTAGCGGCTCATTAATAGGTTAAAAGTTACCATAGTCACTAAAGGTATGACCGCACTAGGCGGAACTGGGGGCCAAGTCTGCTAACTTTAAGTCACAATCGTGTCTCAATCGTGTTTCAATTGTAGTTCAGTTGTAGTGCAATTTTACACACAGTTACAAGAAATATGTACTTTTTTCACAATACTATTTGATGGTCACACCACATTCACAACACATCATACTGTCCTAATTCTTGTAAGTAGTGTTTAAAAAAGCACTACCACTGAACTACAATTGAAACACGATCGAGAGACGATTGTGACTTAACGTTAGCAGACTTGGCCCCCTGCACTGCAGCGCAGCGACGCGGCATGGCTAGCTAAATGAAGTTCGGTATATCGCACTGAAACTGCAGCGACGCGGCATGGCTAGATGAAGTTCGGTATATCGCACTGAAACTGCAGCGACGCGGCATGGCTAGATGAAGTTCGGTATATCGCACTGAAACTGCAGCGACGCGACACTTTTGTGTGTTAGTCGGTCGGCAACCACTAAACGCGATGGATGAAATTGATGTAGACGTGGTCATAATGTCACTACTTTGCGAGGAAGAAGAAAGGATAAAGCAATCAAGAAAAATCCAATTTCCTTTGCAATCTCTACCTAATTTTTTCTCGTAGTATTCATATAATTTTCATTTTGTAAATCATACTTATAGCACTGGATAGTTACTAACTAATAAAATAAAATTTTCTTCATCCATTTTACAAAAAAAAAAATGCTGGTCCGACACGTGCTAACTAATCTAACTTGAATGAAATATGAAGTGACGCGTCGCGGTAGCGCTGCTTACTATAATAAAATAACGCCCATAGCGGCAACGGAACTGCGCGTCGCGACACCACGCGACACTGCGCGACAACTTTGCTTGGTTACCCAACTTGAAGCGTCCGTTCGTGTCGCGCAGCGTGTTCTATTGCCGCGCAGTGCGGTATGTCTAATACGTTTTCTTTAGAAACAATATTTTGAAGTGCAGTGTCGCTTCGCTCCGCTGCCGTGCAGATCCGCCTAGTGCGGTCTTACCTGTTATTAGTATGAATTCTGATGAGCAACCTAATGTAACTTTTGCACTCGACAAAATAACTTTAAATATTCTAATGAGCATGACTAATCCTATTTAAAGTATCTCTTAACGCATTGTTTACGAAGTTTAACCCAAAGTGAATGGTTAAAAAAGCTTAATGCGCCCAGTGTCATTAATGTCAAGGACGTTAAACAGTGTTTTGAGGGGTGGCGCATGATTCACGAGTCGTTAGCGGATGCTTGCATAATCGAACGTGTACAGGGACTATACGATTATGATATGGACGGACAAACTTAAGGATGGGTGGGACTATTGTTAGCTATGTGTATTTAAAATGGTAAATAAAATAAAATAATATCTATATTAATGATTTGTTAATAATTTAAGATTAAATATACAAGTTAATTCACTTATCAAATCAGACGATTATGTTTATAATAATATGAATATCACCGGCAGTATGCATTTGACAGGTCGAGCTTTCCCCCCACCTCTCAGTAATTGCTTTTATCGCTGGAAGTCGAACCCAGCCAGCTCAGTGGTGTTCTTACTCCAGACCACGACGGTCAAATGTATAATGACAGTGCTTGTACCTAGTATCTACTTGTAAAAATTATTGTTTGCGAAATGTGTAGAATAAATTAATAATATGATTGATATACTGTTTCATTAGGCATATGATTCCTTCACTATATACAGTGTAAAGTGCACCAATCTCTACAATTTTAGCTTGAAAGATTATAACGTGTATGTATGTAAATACGCACGTGTACCTAATCAAAATAATTTTGTTTAATTCAATTTCGGTTGAGGTAACAACACTTATGAATGTCTAAGTCTCTGATCCACGTCACCCAATGCACAACTACGTACCAGTGCCTCAAAGACTAAAGAGTCGCAAAAGTTTTTATAAGTGCGTCAAGCCTGCAACCACGGAGGCCTCTTTAGCCAAAGTTGAACTGTGGGAAAGCTCTGCCACCCATATGTGCCCATCCAAGAGAAGCTCCCTCCTGGCCTTGAACTTCCCAGATCAGAATGGAGATCTTTCAATAGACTCCGTACCCAAGTTGATCGAAGTAACGACAACCGGTCCAGGTGGGGCTTCTCTTGCAGTAACACAGACCAAGCGTGCAGGTGTGGTTTCACCCCACAGACCATGGCCCATCTGACTGATTGCTCTGCATGCCTGTACTCCTGCACGCGAGAGGACCTCATGTGGGCTACGGATAACGCCGTAAGAGTGGCACAGTTTTGGGCAACTTCATCTGATTTACGCTTGCCATTGACACGAAGAAGAAGAAGAATGTCAAAGAAGCTACGCCATCGGTTCGCAAATCCTACGGCGGGAGACCTTACGAGAAGAACCGGCAAGAAACTCGTCAAGAGCAATCTTTTTCTCCCTGTTATATTTCATACAGAGTCGTCAAATTGAAAAATGACCTTCACACATTAGTAAAATCATTCTCCATCACAATAGATAATATTTAACTACATGTTAAGACAAGCAGTCAGGAGTAGAGCTATTCCCACTGGCGGCACCCGTTCACGAGCATGACGCATGAACCAGCTATCGCTTCGCTCAACCATATTTTAGGGAGCGTAACGACCCGCCTCATACGACACCACCGCAAAAATGTTTATAGTGAGCCTGACATACTAGATCTACCTATCTTAACTTGCTTGATAATAAGAAAAGAAAAACAAAAGTGACAATAATAAAAACAAAGGAGTTCTATTTATGTAAGACACGACATATGACTTACCAGCTTGTTCATGAAGAGCAGATAGTAGAATCATAAAATACATTATCACAACAACATTTAACACAAGTAAACATGAGCAGACCCACCCCACTGGCAGCACCCGTTCACGAGCATTACGCATGAACCGGCCATCGCTTCGCTCATAATAAAAGCTCTAGGCTCTTTGCAGACTGCTATTTCTTGCATAGCAGCAGTGCCATGTGATTGTTGAGTTTAGTTTATGGAAATTTGGGAATAAGCTAAATTGAATACGCACAATAATTGACAAACACTTTCGCTTAACATTTTGACAAAGCGCGACCGTAACCCTTATACTCTTGAAACAAAATCCAATCAATTACTAGATTCACGTGAAACAATTAATAAAAAAAATTAAACATTTAATTGATGCACCTTGCCGCCTTGCCATTGACGTTTGACATTAATTCGGTCAAATGCCAGTACAATTTCGTTCAAGAGCAAGGCGACTTATCAAGGTGTGAAGAGAATAAAGTTGATTTTTTTAGTTCATTTACGCAGTTAAACTGTTGGTACGTTAGGTCGGATGAGCTTTTTCACTATTTCTAAATATTTACAAACTGAGACTAAATGTCACTGAATTTATAACCGTCATTATGTCCAGTGAAAAAAAAATTAAGATGGTCACCCTAAACGTGTGTTCCTGCGGCTTTGTTCATGGTTTCATTTTCATAATCAATGTCGTGCAAATGCATTGTATGCGTATAATGTGCACCTGTTACGGAATAATGACGGAATGGTTTGTATCGTAAAAGGAGACGATACTGCAGCATTATTGAAACAAAGTATGAAGCTATTCTGGGAAAATGTGACCTTTAGAAGCACTTTATCCAATAATTAGTAGTAGGTAGTACAGTATCTATTAATAATTCAGGCCGTTCATTTCGATTACTTATTTAGATAGAAACCGAATAGGTACTTAGTTAAATTAGGAGGACTATTATTTTAATAGGCTAAAAACAAGTAACTATTATTCAAGAGTGTTATTTAGCTCATACAAGAGTGATTATCTATTGCAGGTAGGTACTATGCAAATGGTATAGTTTACAAAAGTAAACAAACAATAATAGAAGTAGGTAAATATTTGTTATATAAAACTACGGTTTCTATGAATTATGTATCGAACCGAATAAATAAAATAATCTAAATTAAAGAAATGCATTTAGGTTCCGCTTTTACTGATCACGCCATCTATTGAAGCGCGGGTTAAGCACAAAACGCATTTAGCGCCATCTAGCGTTGAGTAGCGTTTCAAAGTTTATCAAAACTGATGTAAGATGGCGCTATCTTGCGTATTCTGTAGGGGTACTATAGGCTGCCATAAAATTATCGCCGCGAATCGATTTTATTATATTTCTTCTAAATATGCCTATTTCCAAAAAACCACCTTTCCTAACGACTCCGTAGCTCAATGGTTTCACCCGGACCGGACAGTGAAAGGTCGTGGCTTCGAGTCCCATCGGAGCTAGTTGTGAGACGGGTCGATTTTTTCTAACAGGTACCTACTTCATTTTCAAAACGAAGTAAGTAAATAAATATCAACTTATGATCTCAATATTTGGAGCCATAACACTTTTGGAATAACTTAGATAATTTAATTCATATTTTAATCATAAAAAATGGTAATGGTAGGTAGGTAGAAGAAATAAAGTCAATCACTGCTCTGTGAATATAGTAACCTCCATATCTAAGTTTTTATACCAATATATGCCAAAATAGTACTAGGTCTTATGGAAAAAAAGCTGCACTTTGTGATAAAGGAAAGCCGCTTTGCACAGTGATACTAGGGATCAAAATAATCGATTTCACCCGCAGCAGCGAAAATTTCATCCCTTAGGAACAGAGATGGCGCCACTTCTTTAAAAAAATAATTAAAAAATTCTACAAGCCAAACTACCGCACCGATTTTGATAAAGTAGGTGTCAAATGAAAGATAATTACATGATCTATCAAAGAAAAAAAATATAATGTCCAAATATTAGCTTTGCTTGGAAAAATATTGAGAAATTTGAAATTCAAAAAAAAATATTGTTCCGTGGGGTACTTATATTTTTATCCACTGATATTTTTGACAATTTAATAGAGTATTTGATGAGAAAAACTGCTTGTCGATATCTTTAATAATTATGGAGATATAAGATTACTAATGAGGTCAGTAATTTCTCGGGCGCACCGATTTCAATGATCTATGTATGAAACGACTTTTTTTGTCTTTATGCATATTGCATATTTCTTATATGCATTTAAAAATATATTTTAAAAAGTATGTGAAAGTTTATTTTTGTGAGGTTTAAAAAATATATGTCAGAAGTTTTACTTTAGAAATACCTAATGCAAGTAAAATACATAACAAAATAATTTTATTTAATCATAATCTTCTTTAAAACCGACGATGGTACTGTTTGAACTGAAAAAAAACCAAAATCTTATTATTTAGTGCAAAATGCAGCAGTTTAATGATTTTAATTTAAATAAGTATCTACTCAATGATAAAGGTAATTGTTAAATTTTATTGGAAATCATTTTGAATTGTGTATCTTTTATACATTAACCTTGGATTTTCACAGCCACTAGTACAAAATTTGCACTGTAGAGTACATGGTAGGCCGATGCATCGACAGCTACCAGCGCATAGTATTGCAGGAGGTTCTGCACCTGCAATAGTCGAGAAGGTTTAATTTTGACCCTACTAAATCGGCGTAGCAGTAAACCATTTAGAAGTCCATCCCCCTTGTGAATTTTTGTGCCATTCCCAAGAAGATGGACATGGAATTGAGGCTCTTAAATTCAAAGCGTTACCCCATATACGGTCTGCTTGGTAAGCTGCACGCAAGGCATGTTTGTTGAGTGCGGCTAATGTTGGGGGTAGGCTTGTCACTAGCCTATTTTTGCCGGCAAACATGTCTTTGCGTACAGCATTGACACTGTTTGAGCATCATATAATTTGCAAGTAAATTTCGAAACAATCTAACTATTATTTATATGCATAATACTTTCCTCTTTTAAGCATGAAATCCGTTCCTATTGAGCCATTGCCTCTTTGGAGAGGGTATCTGGTGGATAAGACATGCTATCAAAAGCTGTTCTTTTGATAGCATGTCTTATCTTCCAGAAACAATATTTTTTTCCCTTTCTAATTGAAGTAAGACGTGATGTCACACCCTGTAAGTAAATGCATGAAACCCTCGGAGTGCAGTAGACATATTGGGACCCAAAGAATTGCTATTAATTTCTTGGTTTCAAATTCCAGGGGGCTGATTCACAACCCGTCGGAAACGGAATCGGATTCGAATTCTATGCTTTGTCTTTGTCTATTCTATAGGGAGTGACAGAGACAGTGCATACATTCCGCTGTCGGGAGCGTTTCCGATGGTTCGTGAATCAGGGGGCTGGATGGATTTTCTCACACTTTTTTTTGGGACACAAAAAATGGGCTAGTGACAAGCCTTCCCCCGACATTAGCCGCACTCAACAAACATGCCTTGCGTGCAGCTTACCAAGTAGGCGATATATAAGGTAACGCTTTGAATTTGGGAGCCCCAATTCCATGTCCAGCTTCTTGAGAATGGCACAAAAATTCACAAGGGGGATGGACTCCTAAATGGTTCACTGCTACGCCGATTTGGCCAGGTCAGAGTTAAACCATCACGATCATTGCGGGTGCAGAATTTTCTGCAATACTATGCGCGCGCTGTAGCTGTCGATGCATTGGCCTACCCTACCATGTACTCTACAGTGCAGCAATCGTGACTGTGAAAATCCAAGGTTAATGTATAAAAGATACACAATTCAAAATTATTTCCAATAAAATGTAACAATTACTGTATCAGTAGCTTTCACGCGGGATACTACTACTACTGGCTACTTATAGGGCTCGTGGTTTTTTATTATCACATTTTTTCTACAAGTACTTAAAAAATTGCATTGTTTGTGAATGCATAAAAATAATTTAAATTCTCAATTACCTTTATCATTTATACTTCAAAATCATTAAACTAGTGCATTTTGCACTAAATAGTAAGATTTTGTTTTTCTTTTCAGTTCAAACAGTACCATCGTCGGTTTTAAAGAACATATGATTATATAAAATTATTTTGTTATGTATTTTACTTGCTTTAGGTGTTTCTAAAGTAAAACTTCTGACATATTTTTTTAAACTTCGCAAAAATAAACTTTTACATACTTTTTAAAATATATTTTTTCACTTCTCATGCTCGTGAAGTTCGTGTTTATGTTGGGTATAGGCTGCATAAAATCGCTTTTTATGCACTAGTGCATAAAGTAAAATCTTCGTCTAAGTCCCAGACTCTAAGATAAAGGTCGTCAGGTAAACAGTCACATACACGCAAATAAACTTCGTTAATTAAACTTGTTATTTCATTCTGTTTCTTCAATTTTGTTCATAATCCATGTTAAATAACTAAATTAATAAAACTAGGCAAAATTAATGAGTGTTCTAACAAATAAGTAAGTATTTAAAGAGCATTATGGACTACGATCTATGCTAAAGTCACTGTGCTGCCACTGCCACATATAAAAAAAAGAAAAAGAAAATCTTCCCGCCAATATGGCGAAGTCTTTATTTTTTCTTTTTTGCAATATTGTTATTTATTTTCCTCACACTCGAAGTGAAAAGCAGAGTGTATAACTCGTACATAAAAGCCATTTTACCCTCGAATTGACTATCCACCCTTGCCTATGGCTCGGGTGGATATACATATACGTCTCCGGTAAAATGGTACGTTTTTTGCACTTGTTGTTCAAGCTACTATTAAATGCATATAAGAAATATGCAATATGCATAAAGACAAAAAAAAGTCGTTTCTTACATAGATCATTGAAATCGGTGCGCCCGAGAAATTACTGCCCTCATTAGTAATCTTATATCTCCATAATTATTAAAGATATCGACAAGCAGTTTTTCTTATCAAATACTCTATTAAATTGTCAACAATATCAGTGGATACCCCACGGAGTGGAGTCCCCACGGAACAATTTTTTTTTAAATTAAGTAAAATCCGACAAATTTCTCAATATTTTTCAAAGCAAAGCTAATATTTGGGCATTTTTAAATGTATTATTTTACAATATATTTTTTTTTGATAGATTATGTAATTATCTTTCATTTGACACCTACTTTATCAAAATCGGTGCGGTGGTTTGGCTTGTAGAATTTTTTAATTATTTTTTTAAAGAAGTGGCGCCATCTCTGTTCCTAAGGGATGAAATTTTCGCTGCTGCGGATGAAATCGATTATTTTGGTCCCTAGTATCACTGTGCAAAGTGGCTTTCCTTCATCACAAAGTGCAGCTTTCCGACGAAATATCGCCATAAGACCTAGTACTAAAAACGCGTTTGAAGATTATTATTCAGAGATTCGCTTCGTCGAGAATGGCATTAAGTACATCATTTAAAATATGTGTATGTAAAGATTTTCGTATTTAAGGTATTGTAGGTAACAATAGCTGTTAACGCCCTCGAACGTGCGAAGCTAAAATAAAATTATATTACCCATTGTCAAATTTTTCTTTTTAAATATTCTTGTAAGATATATAATTAAGGCTTCAAAATGTATAAGTGGCCGTCGAAAAATATCCGGCATAATTATGATATTACGTATAATGTGTAAAAATATTCTGTGAGCACTTTGTCACAATCAACACTTCCTATTTTACCTACCACCACAACTATTTTCCATCACAAAGCATCTTGAAAGAATTTTCATCGATAAGATAAAGTAACATAACCGTATTTATCGCAATCGCATTAAAATCTTCTTCTTAACTTAAGAGCCTTGCTCTTGTCTGTGTAGCTTCCTCTATTCTTTTCTGTCCAAAGCCAGTTTCTTGGTTTCAAGACACGGCGTTCATCTTCGATCTGTTCCATGTAGGCTATTTCTCGGTCTTCCTTTTCCTATCATTCCCTATTTTTTCTTCTATAATCAATGTCTGTAATAAATTTGTCATGTCTTATCAAGTGACCGATCATTCTAACTTTTCTGTCTTCTATGATTTTTAATATCTGACGTTTTTCGTTTCCCCTTTCCAATACTTCTTCATTTGTAACCACCGCAGTCATGCTTATCATCTTCAGCACCACATCTCGAATGCTTCCAATCTTTATCTGGTTCTCTGTGTCATGGTCCAAGTTTTACATCCATATTCCATATACCTAGGGCTATACTCTATACGAACGTTTTGATGCAGCGTTTTCTTATGTTTTTTGCGATTTTAGCCTTGAATGCACACCCTTTTCTATGAAAGGCTTGTTTTGACTTGACTTAATTGACAATATCCTATATCCCTGGATGAGGTAAAGGGCGTCCACAGTAGATCTTCAACGCGGTCGATCTTAAGCATCGCGTTTCAATTCGCTCCACGTGTTCCCAATGCTTTTCGCTTCTGCCAGTACGGTGCGACGCCAGGTTTGTCGCTGACGGCCACGTCTTCTTTTTCCTTTGGGATTCCAATAGAGCGCCTGCTTAGGTGTATGATCGGAAACTCTCCGGAGCGTGTGGCCGAGCCATCGCCACTTCCGGTGCTTGATCTGCTGGTCGATCGGAGATTCATGACAGAGCTCTAGCAGCTGGTCGTTACAGATGGTGTCGGGCTAGAAGATACTGAGAATACGGCGTAGGCAACGGTTGACGAAGATCTGAATCTGGCGCGAGATGTCTTTTGTGACCTTCCACTTGTTTTGCTATTCTCTTAACAACCATGCTTGGCAATTAACCCTTAAACATCCGTGGTGCCCCTTGTAAGCACGAAATCAAGAGATTGGTTCGAGAAAACTACTTAGGTTAGGATTTGAACTATACTGAGCTAGAACCTATGGATAGTTATGTTTTTAAATAAAATATATATATTTGCTTATGTTATTATATATATAACATAAAGCAAATGATAGATTTGTGAGCGAACTGTTCATTTAAATAAAACAATTTTTCGCGGATACAATCACACTATAATAAACACATTTAGTTAGTTATTGGAGTTATTTTATTAAAATCAAAAAAATAGTGGGTAGTTTCCGTAACCACGGCCCCTGTCCCCTGATTTACGAACCGGCGAAAACGCTCCCGACAGCGGAATGTATAAATAAATAAATATTGGACACAATCATATACATTGTTCCAATACCAAAGTATAGGTAGCTTATCCTCTAGAGCATCGGCGAGGCCTCTGGAGATCTCGCACGACTACCCTCATTATTTTATTTAATAACTATTTCAAAAGCTTATTCAGTTGACAAATTCATTCCCTTATTAAGTCTCGAGCTCTTTTTACTTTTTACTTTACGAGCGCCGTAAAGCGTAAAAATTGAAAAATCTTGTATTCCAGGGCCAGTCAATAAAAACTGTTAGACAGCATTGTTAAAAGCTCAAATAAAAAATAAATTGTGCGATCTTGATCTTGATTACAACCAGTTTACTGAAAAATGAGAGGGACAAGGAAAAAAATATATAATGGGAATTATCCAAATCCATTTCTAAGTGCTCACCTACACCATAAACGGTATCTATTCTCCAAAAATGGTGTCTCTACCTTCAGCCCTATACAAATTCCCAAACAAATTGAAACACCCTGTAGCACCCTGTATAATGGGAATTTTACAAAATGCTTTCATAGTGCTCACCTACACCATGGAATGGAAGGTATCTATCCACCAAAAATGGTCTCTCAATCTTCAACCCTATACAAATTCTCATACAAACTTGAAAAACCTGTAGCACCCTGTATAACAGGAATTTTCTGAAATCCTTTCTTTGTGCTCATCTACATCACAAAATTTTCATCTACCCTCTAAAAATGGTGTCTCTACCTTCAGCCGTTAGGGCTCTACGCCTATGCCAACAAAGAATTAATCAGTGAATCAGTCAATCAATTTAGAGTTTTAAATGTAGGTATAGATAAAAGCGAAAGGTCACTCACTCATCACGAAATCTCGAAAACTACCGGACTAATGAAGATGAAATTTGGCAGTAAAGTAGATTTATGACTAGGAGACGTCCGCTAAAGAACGGATTTTGGGAAACTCCCCCCCTAAAGAACCCTTTATTTACCACACTTTTATTAGCTTCACTTGTAACTACCTAAGTCACAATGTAAGAAAATCTTGGAATTCAATTTTAACCTACTTCTAATTTGTCGTATTGATTTGAAACTTTGCAAGTCTATATGAATCAGATGACAATACAATAATTTGCTACCATCGAGCTGCTCTGACGATGGAGTCAAGAGGTGAGCAATAGAACTCTTCAATGGCTGCTATGAAACCCCTCGAGTTTAGGCTCATTTGTTTTGTTTTGATGAGACCTATTTGCTACACTTAATGGTGAGGGTCTGATGATGGAGCAGGGAGGAAGCCAGTGGCCCTTCTTAATGACCACTAGGAAACCCCTCGAGATTGGGCTCCGTTGTTTGGTTCTGACGAGACTTATTAGCTGCACTTGGTGGTGAGGGTCTGATGATGGAGCAGGGAGGAAGCCAGTGGAACTCCTTAATGACCAATAGGAAATACCTCGAGTTCTGGCTCATTTGTTTCGTTCTGATGAGACCTATTCGCTACACTTGGTGGTTAGGGTCTGATGATGGAGCAGGAAGGAAGCCAGAGACACTCCTTAATGACCAATAGGAAACCCCTCGAGTTTGGGCTCATTTGTTTCGTTTTGATAAGATTTATTCGTTACACTTGGTGGTGAGGGTCTGATCATGGAGCTGGGAAGACCCAGTGAAACTCCTTAATGACCTCAAGAAAACCCCTCGAGTTTGGGCTCATTTGTTTCGTTCAGACGAGACTTATTCGCTACACTTGGTGGCGAGGGTCTGATGATGAAGCTGGGAGGAAGCCAGTGGCACTCCTTAACGACCAATAGGAAACACCTCGAGTTCTGGCTCATTTGTTTTGTTCTGATGTGACCTATTCGCTACTCTTGGTGGTATGGGTCTGATGATGGAGCAAGGAGGAAGTCAGTGGCACTCCTTAATGACCACTAAGAAACCCCTCGAGTTTGGGCTCATTTGTTTCGTTCAGACGAGACCTATTCGCTACACTTGGTGGCGAGGGTCTGATGATGGAGTAGGGAGGAAGTAAGGGTTCGGCTCGCACATCTGGTAACTTATAGACTCCACTTGAATTTGTAAAACTAAATACATACAATCACGCCTTTGAGTTATAATGTTTACGGGGTGGGCAGACACATGAATGGACTGTGAAATCTATTACCATCCCCATCTCTGGCTTGCCATTTGTTAAACTAAAAAGTAAACAATAAATATGTAGTTTAAAAAACTATAAAAACACACTTTTATAGGAACAGACTAAAAAATAACCGTTTTTACCTTTACAAGCATACATTCAAGTACTTAATATTCACAACGCGTACTACGCTTTTTAATTTCAATTACTGAATAGACGGTTATTTTGTACTTTTAAGTCGGTTCCTATAAAATTGTGTTTTTATAGTTTTTTAAACTACATATTTTATCCTACTAATATTATAAATGTGAAAGTTTAGATGTTTGGATGTTTGGATGTTTGGATGTTTGGATGTTTGTTACTCAATCACGCCAAAACGGCTAAACGGATTTGGCTGAAATTTGGGACACAGATACTTTGTAGCCTGGAGAGGAACATAGGCTACTTTTTATCCCGGAAAAATGTCACATTCCCGCGGGATAACGCCGTGTAGTCCACGCGGGCGAAGCCGCGGGCGGAAAGCTAGTTATCTATAATTTATGTTTTCTATATCAAGACAGTATTGACTTTCTTGTTTTATTTTATTGCTTCTAAATTTTCTCTCTCCTGACACCCTTTCCAGTTGACGAGTAGAGAATTCCATATAGCATTAAGTCCTCCATTTGCTTGTAATGCAATAAAGATTAAAAAGTCAAATGTTGGCAAACGCAGAAAACACCACACCAATCTTTTGCTACTACAGTGGAAAATCAATATTTTATTTACTAACGATTCTCCAAAATAAGTATACCTTATAAAAAAAATTGAAAACTTTTAAGCAACCCCTGACACAAAAATAACTTTAAAAAAAACTGACTCGGTCGGGGGATCCCGTCATCTAACTAGTATACCCTTATAACAAAAAAAAAGCTAAAGAAATTTTTTGCCTAACATAATCAAAACTTAATTGATAGCGCGTAGTCAAATGTTGTTACCCACTTCCTCATGTAATATTTTGTAAGTTTTATATTTTTGACATAATGTTTAAAAACAATAGTTAATCGAGATTTTAAATTATTTTTATGCATTCACAATGCAATTCTGTAAGTATAGGAAAAAATGTGATAGTAAAAAACCACGAGCCCTGTACTGTAAGTAGCTTTCAGGCGGGATCCCGCCTGAAAGCTATAACAATAGTTAAGTTTAAGTAAAACTATTTTCTAGTTAATATACAATGTGAATGCAGTCGCATCATCACAAACCTTTGCAAATTGTAAATTGCTTTATTTTTTTTTAAATAGTACCCAATAAAGGAAAAAAATACCCTTAGTTTTGTCCCGCGACCGAGACAGATTTTTTTTTCACTTTTTAGAGATTTTTTTGTTTACGTTCGGGGGTTGCTTAAAATTTCCAATTATTTTTTATTTTAATCTTTATACATTACACATATATCTTTGTAAGTACCTAAATACTCATTATGCGTGTAAAATACCTATTGCAGCTAACTAAAAGAGCTGATGACCTTGAAACGTCTAAACAGATCTTCACAAGTTGTAACGAAGAACCATTTCGGTCACGTAGTCTTTCAAACAAAACAAACCGTATAATCAATCCATTGGTTCAGTGCCCGTAGTGTAAGTTTTTATGTCAAAAAACGCAAACTATTTCGATTCCGTATTTATGTCAATTTGTATGAAAACTGTATTAGCGCCTCTAGCGGCGAGGAGCGCGCTAATATAGTATTCATACAAATTGACATAAACACGGAATCGAAATAGTTTGCGTTTGCTTGACATAAAAACTTACACTAGGGGTACTGATACATCGACACGTCAAACTTACCTGTAACACCCCTCTTTTTGAAGTCGGGGGTTAAAAAAGCGTCTAAAATATCGTAGATATTTGGATTTGTCAGCTTATTTTGTTGCTGTCAGTACGAAGCAAATTTTCCTTTTTCATTTCCACTTAAAAATATTCAGGTAAGTATATAGTTGGATTTGTATTATCATAGGCACTTCAACCTTGGTTCAATGTGCCTAGATAACAACTGATATAGAGTGACGTAAACAATAGATTAAACCGCCTATGGGGATTCGTTAATTTTGAAGTAGCAAACAGTATACTCAAATTCCATCGTACTAATATTATAAGTGCAAAAGTTTAGATGTTTTTCACTCAATCAAGGCGAAACAGCTAAACAGATCTGGATGAAATTTGGCAAAGAGATAGAGATAGAATATGGTCTAGAAAAGCATATAGGCTACGTTTTACCCCGGGGATATTTCTCATACCCATGGGAAAACAAGATGTAGTTCACGCAGGCAAAACCACTGGCGGAAAGAACCACTTATTAAAGTGAAAAATACTAAGTGAGCACCTAGAATACTGAAAGCGAAGTGTTCAGCGCAACCTGACGCTGCTGATAAAAGCACAAGCTATGCAGAGATAATGAGCAGAGCAAGAAAAGAAGTTGATTTAGAAGCATTAGGTATCGAAGGCATGAAAGTCAAACAGGCAGCGACTGGAGCGAGAGTACTAGAAATTCCTGGTGTGTCTAGCAGTAACAAAGCAGATCTCCTTGCCGAAAAACTAAGATCTGTCTTATCAGATATAGCGATTGTAGCTCGTCCTACCAAATGTGTCGATTTACGTATATCCGGTCTCGATGACTCAATCCAAAGTTCTGAAGTGGCAACAGTGATAGCGGCTAAAGGTTGCTCGGCTGATCAAGTTAAAGTAGGATCAATACGCATGGGTTCAGGAGGAGGAGGTTCCGTCCTTGTCCGTTGTCCTGTGTCTGTGGCGAAGCCGCTTGTAGAGGCAGGTCGAATATTCATTGGTTGGAGTTCAGCTTAAGTTAAAGCACTCAAACCTTTACCTATGAGATGCTTTAGGTGTATGGGCACAGGACACACAAGACCCAAATGTCCCTCAATCGACCGAAGTATGCTGTGCTTCTGCTGCGGTGCTGACAATCACAAAGTCGCTGACTGCAAAGCTAAGAAGCCTAAATGTGCTGTGTGTACCGACGCCGGTTGTCCCGCAGCGCACATAATGTGTGGACGAAACTGTTTGCCACCAGCGAAGAAAGGAAAATGGGCTCCATCGACCCAAGCCCAGGCAATACAAGAAGTTGAAATGGAGGAGGTTAATATTACTGATGGCTAGACAACGTAACTTAAATATTCTCCAAGGAAACCTCAACCATTGTGCTGCATCTCAAGATCTGTTTATGCAGCACTTGGCTGAATGGGACATACAAGTTGGAATAGCCGCGGAACCTTACAGAGTACCTACTGGACATAACTGGGCCGGTGATTTAGCTGGTACCGTCGCAATTCACGTAAGAAGTAACGCAAACTCCCCGCCTCTACTTGTCAGAGAAAGAGGTCAGGGTTATGTTGTAGCCAGTTACGGTAATATTATCTTTGTTGGAGTCTATTTCTCCCCTAACAAAAGTAGAGCTGAAATGGAACAATATCTAGACATATTGAGCGGTGTTGTTGGTCGTTTATCTCCTGGTAAAATTTTTGTTCTGGGTGATTTCAATGCGAAATCTCCGGCTTGGGGATCCCCCGCCATGGACGCCAAGGGTACTATAGTGACGGACTGGTACGCTGCAAATGGTCTTTGCGTCTGTAATAGAGGAAGGGTAAACACCTGTGTGAGGCGAAATGGGGGGTCAATAGTAGATTTGACGTTTGCTACCCCTTCCTTAGCATCACGCGTCTTGAATTGGAGAGTCTTAGTAGATAGTGTGAGTCTCTCTGACCATAGGTACATCAGATTTAGTGTCGCTCCAAACAACAGCACAACTACTGCAACGCCTTCCAGTACTTACAGTAGTCCCAGTTCTTTTCCAAGATGGGCAGTAAAGCGAATGAACATGAGTATGGTAGAAGAGGCCGCAATAGTCGCAGATTGGTGTTGTCCTTCGCGTATTCAGGAGCAAAGCGTAGATGAGCAGGCTTTGCATCTTCGTTCCTCGCTCACTGCTATCTGTGATGCAGCAATGCCCCGCGCAAAACCACACTCAGGGAACAATAAAACTTACTGGTGGTCCCCACAGATTGCCAACCTTCGCGCTACCTGTATACGAGCACGAAGAGAATATACACGTTGCCGGCGACGTAGACATACGGATGATGAAGAAGAACTCCTATACAGAGCGCATAGAGAAGCTGCAGTCGCTTTACAAGTTGCTATTCACAAAGCCAAAAGCAAAGCTTGGGGAGAATTCGTTGAAGAACTCGATAATGATCCGTGGGGGCGTCCATATCGTATGGTACGGAATAAAATGTGCCAACAGACACCTTCCACGGAATCTTTTGAACCGGAGCTATTAATGGCGATCATTTCTGGCCTCTTCCCAGAGCATGCCGACATAAGACCGCCTATCGTAGCACCTGCAGTACAGGAACCACCATCTACTCCTTTACAAGCTTCTGACTTTCCTCCTATTACAATGGAAGAGGTTAAAGATGCGATGGATCGTCTAAAAACCTGGCGAAAAGCACCAGGCCCTGATGGAGTTCCGGGTAAAATTCTTCCTCTTATTGTTCACCATTTAGGAGATCGTATTTTGGAAATCCTTAATCATTGTTTGATCCATGGACAATTCCCAAAAATATGGAAAGATGAAAAACTGGTTCTGCTAAGGAAAGATAGACGCCCACCTGATTCACCCTCCGCATACCGCCCAATCGTTCTTTTGGATGAAATTGGTAAGCTACTGGAGCGGATACTAGCGGCCCGGATAATACAACATCTGGAGTCTGAGGGGCCGGACCTATCGGATAACCAATATGGATTTCGTAGGGGTCGGTCTACAATAGACGCTATCGCGGAACTTAAAAGGTGGTCGGAAGAAGCTATTCGCAGGGGTGATAGGGTTATTGCGGTTTCTGTAGACATTGCGAACGCGTTTAATTCTCTTCCATTTGAACGGATTGTCGAAGCACTAAGGTATCACGGTGTACCACAATATCTCTGTCGTGTAATTAAACATTATCTGGACAACCGTTGTGTACTCTACACTGATAAAGAAGGACGTATGACGGCCAGACAAATGCAATGCGGAGTTCCACAGGGGTCGGTTTTAGGGCCACTCCTGTGGAACCTAGGGTATGACTGGATCCTCCGAGGATCACTTTTACCGCGAATGAAGCTGCTCTGCTATGCCGACGACACTTTAGTCGTAGTAAGAGGCAAAGACTATGAAGAGGTTGTACGTCGCGCAACAGTCGGTACAGCTCTAGTCGTTGGTAGGATTGAGCTGCTTGGACTCAAAGTAGCTATATCTAAAACAGAAGCTATAGTCTTCCATGGCCCCCGTAATAAACCCCCTGCAAACGTCCATCTGCAGGTGGAAGGACAAGATATACCTATTAGTCAAAATTTGAAATACCTGGGCCTTGTACTGAATAGCCGCTGGCGTTTCAATGAACATTTTAAACGACTTTCACCAAAATTAGTCAGCACGGCAACAGCGCTGAGCCGACTCCTTCCTATCTGGGAGGACCTAATATAAGTTGTAGGCAACTATACGCTGGCGTCGTCCGTAGTATGGCCGTCTATGGCGCCCCGATTTGGGCCAGCTCTCTTAACGCGGAATGCAAAGCCATATTACGAAGACCGCAACGAATTGTAGCCATCAGAGCTATTAGAGCCTACCGAACGACCTCTGGGCCCGTAGCTGGAGCACTTGCTGGAATGCCTCCGTGGGAATTAGAAGCCACCGTTCTCGCGGAGGTATACCAATGCCGGGCAAACGCACGTAACCGCGGCGAACGCCCCAGCATCGAAGACCTGGCGCATGCAAGAAGAAATGCCGATGAAAGTCTGCAAGAGAATTGGACACAATTTGTAGAAGCCTGCACCGCAGGACAAAGAACACTAGAGGCATTGATACCAGTTCTAACACAGTGGCGAGACCGCAAACATGGTGCACTAAACTTTCACCTTGTGCAGATACTTACCGGGCATGGTTGCTTTGGTAAGTATCTGCACAAGATTGCAAGAAGGGAGCCTACTCCACAATGTCAGGACTGTCTGGCCCCAGAGGACACATACAGCATACGCTGGAACTGTGCCCAGCATGGGTCACACAACGCCGCGATCTTAGAGCGGTTATAGGGCAGGACCTGTCACTCCCAAGCGTGGTTAAAGCTATGGTCGAGGATAACAGGTCCTGGGAAGCAATGAGTGAATTCTGCGATACAGTGATGTCACTTAAGGAAGGGGCTGAGCGCGTTCGGGAGAAAGACCCAAATGCAGACCCATGTCGCAGACCTAGGAGAGGTCAAAGAGGGCGTCAGTTCGACCGCCTTCTTCCACAACATGATCAGAGAGGTAGGGGGAATCAAAACCCTTCACCTGTTCTCGGAGGCCTGCGGGGTCGGGGCACGGGAGGCCCTAGCCCTGCATTGCACAGGCCTTCGCCGACTAGGGGTGTCCCTTATGTCCCGGGATACTCCTTATCGACCTCGTCTTTTGGGGTTGATGGATTAGTCTGCTATGGGCAGGCAATCGCCGGTGGGGCCGCGGTAGTGTCCGTAAGGGTTCCCGTGACTCCACCCGGTGGCAGTGGCTCGTTGAACGACTTTTCGTCTGATGACGACGACTGGTTCGACGAGCCATTGGCCACGAGGTGATGTGAAGGGTCGTCGTCGAGTTTTTAGTGGGTAGGCCCCCCTCCTTCGGCCCCTCATCGATTCTAGTTTAGCTTACGTTGGATTGGGGTAGGTGTGGGACCGGGGGAGGTCATTTGGAGAGTCCCACATTCCCCCGGTAAACTCCCACTGCCGGGGAATGCGTAACGCATTTTCTCGACGTTAAAAAAAAAAAAAAGGATAGTTTGGTGATCAATTAATTACCTACCTACAACCCGTTATTAAACCCTCTCTGAAAGATAAATTAATGTTGTTGCATTTTGTTTGTGGAGCCATTTTTAGACGGTAAATTATGTTAGAGGAAATATGTAGTTTAAAAAACTATAAAAAACACACTTTTATAGGAACAGGCTAAAAGTACAAAATAACCGTCTATTCAGTAACTGAAATTAAAAAGCGTGGTGCGCGTTGTCAATATTAAGTACTTGAATGCATGCTTTGCAAAGGGCGCACCACGCTTTTTAATTTCAGTTACTGAATAGACGGTTATTTTGTACTTTTAGCCTGTTCCTATAAAAGTGTGTTTTTTATAGTTTTTTAAACTACATATTTATTTTTTACTTTTTAGTTTAACAAATGACAAGCTATGGATGGGGATAGTAATCGATTTCACAGTCTATTCATGTGTCTGCCCACCCCGTAAACATTATAACTCAAAGGCGTGATTGTATATATTTTGTTTTACAAATTCAAGTGGAGTCTATTAGTTACCAGATGCGCGAGCCGAACCCTTACTTCCTCCCTGCTCCATCATCAGACCCTCACCATTAAGTGTAGCGAATAGGTCTCATCAGAACGAAACAAATGAGCCCAAACTCGAGGGGTTTCCTAGTGGTCTTAAGGAGTGCGACTGACTTCCTCCCTGCTCCATCATCCGACCCTCACCACCAAGTGTAGCGAATAGGTCTCATCAGAACGAAACAAATGAGCCCATCTCGAGGGGTTTCCTAGTGGTCATTAAGGAGTGCCACTGACCTCTTCCTTGCTCCATCATCAGACCCACACCACCAAGTGTAGCGAATAGGTCACATCAGAACGAAACAAATGAGCCAGAACTCGAAGGGTTTCCTATTGGCCATTAAGGAGTGCCACTGGCTTCCTCCCAGCTTCATCATCAGACCCTCGCCACCAAGTGTAGCGAATAGGTCTCGTCTGAACGAAACAAATGAGCCCAAACTCGAGGAGTTTTCTTGACGTCAATAAGGAGTTTCACTGGGTCCTCCCAGCTCCATCATCAGACCCTCACCACCAAATGTAACGAATAGGTCTTATCAAAACGAAACAAATGAGCACAAACTCGAGGTGTTTCCTATTGGTTATTAAGAAGTGTCACTGGCTTCTTTCCTGCTCCATCATCAGACCCTCACCACCAAGTGTAGCGAATAGGTCTCATCAGAACGAAACAAATGAGCCAGAACTCGAGGTGTTTCCTATTGGTCATTAAGGAGTGCCACTGGCTTTCTCCCTGCTCCATCATCAGACCCTCACCATTAAGTGTAGCGAATAGGTCTCATCAGAACAAAACAAATGAGCCTAAACTCGAGGGGTTTCCTAGCAGACATTGAAGAGTTCTATTGCCCACCTCTTGACTCCATCATCAGATCAGCCCGATGGTAGCAAATTTTTGTATTGTCATCGGATTCATATAGACTTGCAAAGTTTCAAATCAATATGACAATTAGAAGTAGGTTAAAATTGAATTCCAAGATTTTCTTACATTGTGACTTAGTTACAAGTGAAGCTAATAAAAGTGTGGTAAAAATGGCTGGCAGGACTGGTGGTTTTTTCCCCATCAAATTTTTCCTATAACTACATAATAGCATTGTAAATGCATAAAAATAATGTAAAATCATAATGTAAGTATATAATGTTCTTGGTATCATATTAAAGGTCTCGGGACCGTTCTTAGCTGAAAACTCGGACATTTTGATTCACAGTATTGACATGGCGTCACTTGGCGGTAGTCACTACCCATTGTGAAAAAAAGAGATAAATGTAGGTAGCTTACTTCCGCAAAAAACATGCAAGATGCGAAACACGTGTAGAGGTAGTCTGATTGGTGAAGGTGCAAGGTAGGTACTTGCGATCTGGAGCTGCAGGTCAGTGCACAATGCACTAAAAGTTTCGTGGTGTGTGGGTGCTCTTTTTTGCGAGCGGGTGGGCGGTGCATCTTGAATGTTTAATACCACATAAATCTCTTTTTTCACAATGTATTTTGTTTCACGTCAACGACTGAATATGTGGCATCGTTGCGTTTTTTTTTCACATAAATAATTGCTAATATGGAATTTTTTAGTTCCAAATTTGACCACCTGTAGGTCTAGCACAACTTAGCGCGATTCTGTGTCGCGCTCCTTTCAACCAATCAGCACGTCGCCTTAAGTCACGCCCGCTATCTACGAGCGATCTGATTGGTTGAAAGTGCCCGCGACTCTTTCTCACTCGAGTCGCGCTCAAGTTGTGCTAGCCCTACAGGTCAGTTAAGAATGTGGCACGGTAAGAACATTTTGTTCTGGCAGAATACCACCGGCCATTACGATAGTTGATTTATTTTATTATTTTATTTTATTAATACACAATACAAATTACAATTATTACAACGCATTAAAATATGTATTTAGACCTGTGTCACGTTTCGTTTTCACATTATCGTGTTCGCATTGTTTTGGATCTAATTATAAAATTCAAATTTTTTTAAATAGGTATTTCTTTAATACATAAATAAATATTTGTTTTTATTGCAAAGTTGCCTATTCTGTTAGGGATTTTTTTTTCCGGTGTTGGTGGCCAATTTTCTTCAAATTACTCCTTTAATGGAATTATTTTGCCACAAATTTCTTGTGGTATAATTTCTGATGGGTTTCAACACCCATTTCAGTTATAAAAACAAGGAAATGTCCTTTTTATCTCTAATTTAAGATGGGTTGGCATCGCCTTGGCGCGCATTGCATGACCAGTGTTGCCAGAAATGTGTCATTCGCCGGGTAACGCGGGGAATTTTCTCTCTTAAGCGAGTTATTTTGACGTTTTGCTGAAAGGAATTGAACAAAATTTGGTTTCAGATAATGTGATGCTCGTTTCGAAGTCTCGCAGTGTTTTGGTATATTTTAGTAAATAGCTACAGTTCCCCAAGTGAATTACGTCTAAAGTAACATTTGGGCTGTGAAGGTTTTCTCTGATTTATGGCGAATTGTCTGTAGAAGTGGTCGCAACAAATTTTTTATGATGCTGACTCATGTTAGAATGAAGATTTTGTTGGGACTTCGTGGTCTTTTGCTACGAGGACTGTTGGTCAGATCAGACATGCAATTTGACTAAGTTTTTGTGAGTATTTACTGCCAGGAGAAAGATTTCTCACTCTTTGTAGTCGCCGAATAGTGTCTGATAAAGACTTTTGTTTCAGGTTTATTTACCTATAAAGGATTGTCGACCTGGGTGTTGTTTTGTTGAGGAAGTGGTTCTCCACGCCATGTGAGAGCTATTCTGGGAGGCGGGAGCAGCTTCTCTGTATGAGTAGTTTGTTTTGGAGCGAGCTGGTAAGCATTTGTGCCTATATTTTGTATGGAAAAGCCAAAGTACTTATTGCGTTTCCATGTGGTGCTTTGCATAACCTAACTTGTTTTGTTCTAGCGAGGAAAATCAATTGTAATCAAAAACCACATCCAAGCAAATCACTCCACAAGTATAACATATGCCGATGTGAGGAGATTAGTTAGTCAAATTGTGAGTCGCATTCAGGATTAGCCTATTCCTCAGGTTGGTACCTGAGGAATAGGCTAATCCTGAATTCGACTTGTTTTTTTTCCTCCCTTATGTCACAATAACCGTGGACCTTGTTCGAGCACATGTTTTTGCAGTGATGGACCACTCGGGGTCGGTCTAGAGATTTTAAGTTAATTTATTATATTGATGGTGGTATGTGGTATGTCAAAAGGTGTTAGTTTAGTTTTAAATATTTGTCCAAATTTAAGGTTAAAACCTAAAGACAGGTTGAGTGAAATTGTATGTGAAGTATAAACATTTTTGGGTTAGTACGCTGGCAAAACTTAATCAGCTAATTTAGAATCCACGGAACCCGACTGAGCTTATATGGTGTAATTTCTCTTGTCAGCGACTACTTACCTGTTCCGGATTGTACCTAACAATTATTGTTGTTTATGAGTGAGACTAAGTTATTTATTTATTTTCAATATAATAGAAGGAACCTCAATTTTGTTTTATTGGTACAAATCCCATATTTATTTTATTAAATTTTGTACATGTTTTTTTCTATTTTCCCACAACGTTGAGTCCAACAACAGAGTTTGTGTCCCCCGGACAAAGCAGGAGTTTATAGATTGGTTACCATCAGTCCTGGGGTGAAGGAATAATAAGGTTTGAGATTACTATATAGAAAGAGTTGTTGGACGCCATCTTGTTGTGGGAAGAAAGAAATTTAACATGACACCTACCAGTCTTTATCTATGTAGATAAAGACTGTTTGTGTACACAAAAAATAAATAATATTATCACCTATGGATTGCAAAATGTGGAAATTAATAGTTAATAAAAAAAACATAATAACAGACTTAACTAACACTATCGAGTAGATATATCTTTCTTGCCCTTCTTTAATTTATTATGATAGTATATTTGTTATTAATTTAGCTTATTTAGCTACAACCTACTAGCTTTCGACGAGAGATCTCTTTCTCGAAGTTGGACTTACCTAATTGGATTGTCTGTCCTAGGTAGACATAGTGGTCAACAACTTCGAGTGTAATGTTCCCAACATCCATTGCTCGCTGGGTGACCTTGAGCCTTCTTATGAGACCCATAGTAAAAAACCACGTCTCGCTTTCAAAGTCATAACTGGCAACACACACTGGTCAAAGACCTTAGACTTGAGACATTGAGGTATTTTGGACGCGAATATATGCCGGAGCTTCCCAAACGCTGGCCATCGGAGCTGGATTCGACGAGAGATCTCTTTCTCAAAGTTGGACTTACCTAATTGGATTGTATGTCCCAGGTCGACATAGTGGTCAACAACTTCGAGTGTAATGTTCTCAAAATTAACTGGAGCGGATGCAACATGGGCATTGGACATGATTTTCATCTTATCCATGTTCATCTTCAGACCCACTCTTTGGGAAGCATTGCTGAGATCTTCGAGCATTGTGTTCAGGTCTTCCAAGGTCTCAGCCATGAGAACTACATCATCGGCAAACCGCAGGTGTGTTAGGTACGCGCCATTGATGTTAATGCCGAATCCTTTCCAGTCCAGTAGCTTAAAAATATCCTCCAACGCAGCTGTAAATAGTTTCGGAGAGATGACGTCTCTCTGTCTCACACCTCGCTGTAGTTGGATAGGATTAGAGCTCTGGTTCTGTAATCGGACCGACATGGTGGCGTTTTGGTATAAGTACCTCAGCACCTTGATGTACCTGTAGTCTATTTGGCACCTCTGGAGAGACTGCAGCACTGCCCATGGGGGCAATTGCGTAAGCTAATCGTATTAATTTGACAGTTCATATCGTATTCAATCGGCTGCGATTTGTATGGAATGACATTTATAATGATACAATATGAACTGACAAATGAATACGATTGACTTTACGCAATTCCATAGCAGGTCTCGATCGAATCAAAGGCTTTCTCATAGTCCACGAACGCCAAGCATAGTGGCAAGTTATACTCTTCGGTCTTCTGTATAACTTGCCGCAGCGTATGCATGTGGTCTATGGTACTATAACCTTTTCGGAACCCGGCTTGGCAGCGTATGCATGTGGTCTATGGTACTATAACCTTTTCGGAACCCGGCTTGTTCGGGAGGTTGGAAGTCGTCGAACCTGCGAGCGAGACGATTCGTAATGACTCTCGAAAACAACTTGTAGATATGGCTCAGAAGCGAGATAGGTCGGTAGTTCTTCAAGAGGGTCTTATCACCCTTCTTGAAGAACATTGCATCACATCGCTTCTGCCCCATGCCTTTGGCGTTTTGCCCTCGAGGATGACAGAGTTGAAGAGCTTCTGGAGGACCTTAAGTATCGGCTTACCGCCCGCTCTCAGAAGTTCTGTTGTGATTCCGTCATCGCCCGCCGCCTTGTTGTTTTTGAGCTGCTTGAGAGCCATTCTAATCTCGTACTGGCTGACGTCCGGGAAATCTTCGGTATAGTGTCGGGTAAGCTTGGCTATAGGTTCTGTAGCCTTACTTTCAACAGGTGTTTGCGTGGAGTACAACTGTCCATAGAAACTCTCAATCTCCCTCAGGATTTCAGGTGTTGATGAAATGATACTACCGTCCTCAGCTTGCAGCCTCGTCAGTTGACTTTGCCCTATAGCCAGATCTCTAGCGAACACTTTGGAGCCTTTGTTCCGCTCAATGGCCTCTTTAATACGGTCGGAATTAAATTTGCGAAGGTCGCTTGTCAAGGACTTGGAGATCTGCCTATTTAGCTGTCGATACGAAGGGCATCCGCTGAGTTCTGTAGTTTCATTTCGTTTCTCTGATCCATGAGTCGGATAGTGTGGCTGGAGAGTTTCTTTAATTTAGGACGGTGGGTTTTGTAGTGCTTGGACCCTACCGTGCGGACAGTATCCACCACCATGTTGTATAGATCGTCCATATCGATGCTGTTCTCAAGGGCTTCGAAGCGGTTTTGGAGCTCGAGCTGAAAGCACTCGGGGTTTTGAATTTGAGCCGGTATTGGTCGGAGCGTAGATTTTATTAGTCGGGATCTTTCCAGCTTGACGTTGATATTCAATGTGCCTCTAAGCATGCGGTGATCGCTTCCCGTCTTTACGGCGTTGATCACAACGACATCATTGAATATTTGCTTCCTCGTTGACATAATAAAATCTATCTCGTTTTTGACTTTACCGTCCGGACTAATTCAGGTCCATTTGCGGCTTACGGGCTTCTTAAAGAAGGAGTTCATCATATAGAGGTTCTCCCTCTCCATGAAGTCTGCCAGCATCTGGCCCCTTTCGTTCCGTTGCCCAAATCCAAATTGCCCCACTCTCAACTCTTCACCACAACGTTGCCCCAACTTAGCATTAAAATCCCCCATCACAACCGTGTAGTGGGTTTTATAGCTATGCATGGCTTTAGAGATCTCCTCATACATAGCCTCCACTTCGACATCGTCGTGTTTCGAGGTCGGAGCGTAGACCTGAATGACATTCAGCGAATATCGTTCCGATATTCTGAGTATCAGGTACGCTACCCTGCTCGAAACACTTCCGATGGTGATCACGTTGTTGACAAGGGATTTATGGACGATGAACCCGACACCACCTTGGGACTGTTGGTCGCCCTCCCGGTGGTATAGTAAGTTACCGGATTGAAGGGTAATCGAGTCCTCCCCCTCTCTTCGGACTTCAGATAACCCAATAATATCCCAATGCAACTTGCCTCTAACTAATTGCAACTAATTGCCTCTTCCAACTCTATAAGCTTCTCATCGAGCCTCAACGTGCGCGTGTTGTAGGTTGCCAGGTCAAGTCGTCGGTGTTGGTAGCCGGAGCCTACCCGGGGGTTCTTAGCACCCCCTGCCCCGCCGTTACCATAGCCGTTACCTTAGCTAGGAATAGCGGGGCCGCCGGGGACTTGGGGCCGATTTTTATTTTGTGTAATCATATCGGGGGGTTATGCCATAATCGCCACGCTTGGCACGCGGGTTGGCGATCGCAGTATGGGCTGCTGTTAAATGGAGACGCTGCTGCCCATCTCCTTTCATAAAAACAGGTAGGGGTAGGGTAGGGGTAGGGTAGGGGTAGGGTAGGGGTAGGGTAGGGGTAGGGTAGGGGTAGGGTAGGGGTAGGGTAGGGGTAGGGTAGGGGTAGGGTAGGGGTAGGGTAGGGGTAGGGTAGGGGTAGGGTAGGGGTAGGGTAGGGGTAGGGTAGGGGTAGGGTAGGGGTAGGGTAGGGGTAGGGTAGGGGTAGGGTAGGGGTAGGGTAGGGGTAGGGTAGGGGTAGGGTAGGGGTAGGGTAGGGGTAGGGTAGGGGTAGGGTAGGGGTAGGGTAGGGGTAGGGTAGGGGTAGGGTAGGGGTAGGGTAGGGGTAGGGTAGGGGTAGGGTAGGGGTAGGGTAGGGGTAGGGTAGGGGTAGGGTAGGGGTAGGGTAGGGGTAGGGTAGGGGTAGGGTAGGGGTAGGGTAGGGGTAGGGTAGGGGTAGGGTAGGGGTAGGGTAGGGGTAGGGTAGGGGTAGGGTAGGGGTAGGGTAGGGGTAGGGTAGGGGTAGGGTAGGGGTAGGGTAGGGGTAGGGTAGGGGTAGGGTAGGGGTAGGGTAGGGGTAGGGGTAGGGTAGGGGTAGGGTAGGGGTAGGGTAGGGGTAGGGTAGGGGTAGGGTAGGGGTAGGGTAGGGGTAGGGTAGGGGTAGGGTAGGGGTAGGGTAGGGGTAGGGTAGGGGTAGGGTAGGGGTAGGGTAGGGGTAGGGTAGGGGTAGGGTAGGGGTAGGGTAGGGGTAGGGTAGGGGTAGGGTAGGGGTAGGGTAGGGGTAGGGTAGGGGTAGGGTAGGGGTAGGGTAGGGGTAGGGTAGGGGTAGGGTAGGGGTAGGGGTAGGGTAGGGGTAGGGTAGGGGTAGGGTAGGGGTAGGGTAGGGTAGGGTAGGGGTAGGGTAGGGGTAGGGTAGGGGTAGGGTAGGGGTAGGGTAGGGGTAGGGTAGGGGTAGGGTAGGGGTAGGGTAGGGGTAGGGTAGGGGTAGGGTAGGGGTAGGGTAGGGGTAGGGTAGGGGTAGGGTAGGGGTAGGGTAGGGGTAGGGTAGGGGTAGGGTAGGGGTAGGGTAGGGGTAGGGTAGGGGTAGGGTAGGGGTAGGGTAGGGGTAGGGTAGGGGTAGGGTAGGGGTAGGGTAGGGGTAGGGTAGGGGTAGGGTAGGGGTAGGGTAGGGGTAGGGTAGGGGTAGGGTAGGGGTAGGGTAGGGGTAGGGTAGGGGTAGGGTAGGGGTAGGGTAGGGGTAGGGTAGGGGTAGGGTAGGGGTAGGGTAGGGGTAGGGTAGGGGTAGGGTAGGGGTAGGGTAGGGGTAGGGTAGGGGTAGGGTAGGGGTAGGGTAGGGGTAGGGTAGGGGTAGGGTAGGGTAGGGTAGGGGTAGGGTAGGGGTAGGGTAGGGGTAGGGTAGGGGTAGGGTAGGGGTAGGGTAGGGGTAGGGTAGGGGTAGGGTAGGGGTAGGGTATGGGTAGGGTAGGGGTAGGGTAGGGGTAGGGTTGGGGTAGGGTAGGGGTTAGGGGTAGGGGTAGGTAGGGTAGGGTAGGGTAGGGTAGGGGTCGGGTAGGGTAGGGTAGGGGTAGGGTAGGGGTAGGGTAGGGGTAGGGTAGGGTAGGGGTAGGGTAGGGGTAGGGTAGGGGTAGGGGTAGGGTAGGGGTAGGGTAGGGGTAGGGTAGGGGTAGGGTAGGGGTAGGGTAGGGGTAGGTAGGGTAGGGGTAGGGTAGGGGTTGGGTAGGGGTTGGGTAGGGGTAGGGTAGGGGTAGGGTAGGGGTAGGGTAGGGTAGGGGTAGGGGTAGGGTAGGGGGTAGGGTTAGGGGTAGGGTAGGGGTAGGGTAGGGGGTAGGGTAGGGGTAGGGTAGGGGTAGGGTAGGGGTAGGGTAGGGGTAGGGTAGGGGTAGAGTACAGGTAGGGTAGGGTGGAGTAGGGGGTAGGGCCACGGGAACGAAGTCGCTCTGGGTCAGCTAGTCTACTTATAATTATACTCTCAAGTGGGCTTATGAGGCTTAGACATATCTGTCACTCCAAGTATGTATTTATAACTAGGTGTTATTGTTGATCGAAGCTCTTAAATGAGTAACTTTTTGCATCTGTGCAATGATTTTTACGTCAATGGAGAATTTTGTCAAATTTCGTTTTCAAAATTTGCCAAAAACCGCACAATATTCTCAAAAAGGAAAAACAATAAGTCGAACTTCATGTGCCTTAAAACGATATAATTATGTAATAAATAATATATCATGTAAGACTTAATTGTTTTTATTTCTATTATTATTTATCCCTAACAAAATACTTCGAAAAGTAGTTTTAAGTTTTAACGAAACCAACAAATTACTATTTCCGATACATATTTACATACATTTACATAATGCTGCTGTTTCTTCACAAGCAAACATTGTACGACCAAGGGTGTGGCCTAGCTGAACTTGACACTTATTTCTACCGTTTCGTTAAACTATACTTCAGTAACTATATTTTTAGTATGCAAACCGTTAAAAAGTGTTTCATTTCCACGTATTAATTGACTGATTACTGCTATCTATCGAACCTGAAGCGAAGAGATATTTCGTTTCTTTAATGGCTCAGACAGTGAGTGAGACAGTCAAGTCAGTCGCCTGCTGGATCGCGTTCGCACCGGTCGGTCCTATCCTACGCTGACTGATCTCCGATCGCGTTTTCGCGAATCCGTTCGAAATCTCAAATAAAACCGTGAAAAATTCGAGCGATTTTTTCATCGTGTTACTAACTTATGTTTCGTGCTCCTGTAAAAGTGTTATATTAGGTGTTTGTGAATGGTGATCGCCACGTGACAGAAGGTAAATAGCCGGCTTAATCATTATCGGAATTAGGCTAATACTTTAGTTTTATAAGTTACTCTAATCTTCAAGTGTTTATTACATGTAACAAATAATTTATTATTAGGTATATGTCATATGGTTTTTTAAATACTTTAAACGAGATTTTAAATAGATCGGCTTTTTATAGTATTACCTATTAAGCAACGCCACAAGTTGTGTCTAATTTATGATTATTTAGTTAAAATATGCACTCGTAAATTCTCAAAGTATTCAAGAAAAAACGGCTTAAATATGTGTGATGTTTTATGTATAAAATAATTTTGCGCTATGCTAAAAATAATCTGTTGATGTAAATTACACAATATTTAAAAATACACGGTAATTTTTTATCACCCCGGATAATTGAAAAATGGAAAATGAAGTACTTATTTAGAAAAATCGACCCGTCTCACAACTAGCTCCGATCGAACCCACGACCTTTCGCTATCCGGTCGACTGCTCGAACCACTGAGCTACGGAGTCGTTGTGACTACCGGAGCTGGTTGTGAGACGGGTCGATTTTTTCTAGAAAAATCAATCGAGTGAATGCAAAAAAGTAAAAATTTAAATTACCCCGGATAATTTTAGGGATTACTCTACTCATTATGGGACCAACACTGAAATTGCGAAAAAAAATCAGCTGTTCCATACATTTTGATTAAATATTTTTGTACTTTTGTATGGAACAGCTGATAATTTTTTTCGTGATTTCAGTGTTGGTCCCATAGTAAAAGTTGTTTGTTTTCATGAGTAGAATAATCCCTAAAATTATCCGGGGTGTTAAAATAATTACCGTGTATAAGCACTGAAATAAATAAAACAAAATACTACAAAAATACTAAAATCTTACACTATAGGTAGGTACTTATCGCACATAATATTTGTATCTATTTAAAAACTTAATTTATCAATATTTTTTTCATTATTTTCATTTTAATTTTTACTTTTTATTATGCAAATTGTTGTTAAGTATACTTACTTAATTGGTTCTGACAAAATGTTGCAAAACAGGGGGGTAATTGTCTAACTCAACATCAATCGCAATCGCTTTCAGTTTGACATCCATCATGCATCCATCACTAGTTGATGAAGAAAGTTGTCAAAATGTTTGTTGACATAAGCAGCAATGGCCGTGCAATATCTTTCAAACTGAATGCGATTGCGATTGATGTTGAGTTAGACAATTAGCCCCCAGCATGTAAAAATAATATGTTCCCAAAACGCTACACGATGTTTATTTGGTATGCAACAGGTGGCTGAAAGGATACAGTAACTTATATAGCCACCAGCTGATATCGGTTGTTCCGAAAAAAAAACTTACCTACATTCATTCCAATAAGAAATTAAATAACCGTATTTTTTTGGATGTTCTTATACCATACTTCCAAACTGGAAAATGGATACGCTTATATAATATCATTTTGTAGATACATATAAGTACTTTGAAGTCGGGCGGGTTTTAACAAAAACAACAAAAAATTGTATACATGTTTCACGCCCGACTTCAAAGTACTTACGTTATTTATTTGGTGAGGAATTATTTCTTACTTTTTTGATGTGATTTTTTTTAAGGCGGTTTTATTTTTTTATAAAAATAATTTTTTGATGTGATTTTTTTGAAGGCGGTTTTATTTAGTGCATAATGCAGGCAATTAAGGTGTATTCTGGTAAATAGGTATGTGATCAAACTGAGAACCTCCTTTTTTGAAGTCGGTTAAAATACCTTGAGGTATCCCCTTTCCAACAAAACAAGAATCATCTAAATCGGTTTATAAACAAAGGAGTTATGCCTAAAGATACGTAATAAATTCACATAAAGTGGTAACGAAAACGACAGTATTTTCAAGATTTCCTGAAAACTACAGAACCGATTTCAAAATTTCAAAAAATGGGACCAACTTGGGATCAAACCTGATGTTATAACGTTTTAATCATTTCAATCGGTTCAGCCGTCTTCGAGTAATCGGTGTACATACATATAAAAAAAAACGCGATGAATAGAAAACCTCCTCCTTTTAAATTTTTGAAGTCGGTTAATAAACCCCCATACAAAAAATATTTATATTAACCACGATAAAAAAAACGTCGGATTAGAACCTATCAATGCATAATTAGCACTTACTAAACCAATAACGTCTCTTGATATCAGTATCTCTATCCAAGAGATAGGCATAGGTACTCAAATTGTGGCCTGCATATATTATATCTAACTAGCGCTCTACTCGACTTCGTCTGCGTGGACCCCCTTTTGTACCTCCTTAGAGGGGGAATTTCCAAAACTCCTCTCTCAGTGCTCCCCTACACTCCCCAAGAAACATACATGGCAAATTTCAGCTTCTTGCGCCCAGTAGTTTCGGCTGTGCGTTGTGTGTCAGATAAATTCAGCAAATGAAATTCAGAAATGTCCCCAACCTCAGATTATTGTCGCAGCAAGTGTGCCGCTGGTTTTCAGCTGGAGACAAAAATAACTCTCCAGACAGGGAAATAATAAAAAAATGTGAAAATCAGAGAAGTCAAAATTAAAAGCAAAACTTTTACGAATAGCTGTTTTGCGATAGGTCCTTAATTTATTTGATCTTTGAAAATTATAGTAAACTCATATGAATAAATCGTCAACAATGTACATAGTATTCCCGAAAGTGTAGGAATAGATCTAATAAGAATCCTGAGGAATGCAAGAAAAGTGCATTAAGATATGTGTGTACATGGTACTATGAGAACATATGATTGATCTCCATTTATTTAGAATGCAGATGGCATACTAACTAACACAGATTTAACTTTATTCATCAAGTTAGAAATGTACTGTTTTAAGGTTATTTTACAAATGATTAGGGATAAAATGTACGGTTTTAACCTTCACCTTGATTTAACCGACAAATACACGAAACTCTAGTTTCATTATTCAGTAATTATATTTCATTGAGTCCGAACAGAAAACGAACTCTCCGCCAAACGAACTCAGCGGTGCGTCTCTAATCATGTTGCAGTAAAGATCTCACTAATAAAACTACATACTCTTATTTATTACTAAGTAGTCAGGGTTATCATCTGTGTGAAGAAGTTGATCTTTATTTTCTACTAGCTGTGCCCGGCGGTTTTACCCGCGTGGCATCCGTTACCATGGGAATATCGGGATAATATACAGGGTTATTATTTTAACACTATCTAAATTTATATTTTATAATCTTTGAAGAAAATTACGAAACACGTGTTTTTTCTTTTATTATCACCAAGTAGTAAAATATTAATTTAAAGCCATTCAAAGTTGTCCTAAATAAATTTGCGCGCGCTAACACCATGCGCCGTGCGTAGCAGCATAGCAGATGATTACGCCTCTTCTCTCTCCTCTCCCCCGTGCTTTTCGCCTTTCCAGATTTCATTTTTGACTTAGTATCCATGCTGTTATCACGATTCGCTAGGCAATGCAAAAAATTTACGTAAGTTCCTAACTTTATTTAATAGAATCTTTGAATGATACATATGCGTAGGAAAAATTTAGGTAGTGGTAAAAAATCTACCCTGTATGTCATAAGTCTCTCAGGAATAACGTGGTTGTCTACTGGTGGAAGAACTTTTCAAAATCGGTTAAGTGGTTCCAGAGATTTAGTTTACTTCTTATACCCAGACTTTTAAATATTTGTTTAGATTAGAACTTGCTTGTCTGACTTATCGGAGCTTTCATAAAAAAAAAAAATTCTCAAAATTGTTTAAAAAAGTGTAACTTATTTCATTTAATCCTCGTCCAAAAAGAAACAGTTAAAATGTAAGGGTGAATGTCGATATTGAATTCTATTTTTAACCGACTTCAAAAAAAGGAGGAGGTTATCAATTCGACTGTATATATTTTTATTTTATTTTTGTTTTAAATTTTTGCATTCACATAATAATAATAATAGAAAAACCCACAAGTCTACACGTAGAGACTATTGTTTTTTTTCGGTTACTATAATTTATCATCGTAAATAACAGCACTTTTATTTAAAAAAAAAAAGTAATACAATAACTTTTAGACAACAATCTAAAACAAACATTATCCAATATTCCAAATCGTTCGGTTTAGACGGATTGGATAATTTAAAGATCTTCTAAACCTGAACATCGGTAACCCTGCGGAACGATCTTGACATTCGTTCTGAGAAATCTTTCTATTTTCACGAACGTAAATCTCAAACTGCTGGTTTATTTTCATTCTTCACATAGCGAGCATGACAATGTAGCGAAGAGTAACAAAAAGCGATAAGTATATTTTTACCATATCTTAGATCAGATAACAGAATATGGTTATGATTGTTATTTTTCGCAGTCGTATGTTGTTGTGTGTACATGTTAGATATCGCATTATGTATTATTATTAAATATGATTACTAACTTTCCGCCCGCGGTTTCGCCCGCGTGGACTACAAGACGTTATCCCGCGGGAATGTGATATTTTTCTTCTTTATTGAAAAAGTAGCCTATGTTCCTCTCCAGGCTACAAAGTACCTATGTCCCAAATTTCAGCCAAATCCGTTCAGCCGTCTTGGCGTGATTGAGTAACAAACATACAACAAACATCCAAACATCTAAACATCCAAACATCTAAAGTTTCACATTTATTTATAGTAGGATGTAAATGATTTAAAAGTCTCTCGCGCCATAAGTTAGCTCTTACGGCTTGGTTCCTGAATATGTTTAAGAATAATAAGAATGAGTTTTAGACCTATTTATAAATATACTTAATTACTTCGCGAAAATAAATCGTAATCGTGTAGAATGTAGCATGAAAGTTTTGATAAATAACTGGAATAAAAAAGTAAATAAAAAAAATTACCGTCTTCAAAAAGTACCTGTCAACAGAAAAGGAACAAGTAATAAATAAATAATATAATATAATATTACACATGTGAAAATGTGTTTGTTTATTTCTTTGTTTGTCCGCCTTTCACGTCAAAACGGAGAAACAGATCGACGTGATTTTTGGGGTGGAGATAGTTTAGGAGCTTTTAGACATAGGCTAACTTTCATCACGGAAAATATCACATTCCCGGATAAGGGCATGTAATCCGCGCGGGCGAAGCCGCGGACAGGCTAGTATAAAAATGAAGATGGGACACGTGTTACCCCTCAACTACATATTCCATTACGTTTGATCGCCACATTACGGCGATCGGTTTCCAATTTTCACAATATGAAGCGTTTTCCGATAAATTGGTTCATCCAACATTATCATCGATCATATACCTAATGATGGTATCAATTTTACGCTAACGATATTTGTAATACTTACATTCAGCTGTTATTGTGCGGACAGGTTACTATTCGTGGGGATATTGTTGTCATTTTAGAAATATTGTCTCGCATCTAATACATGGGAACTGAACATGTAAGTAAGTAGGTACTCAAAATTAGTGAAGATGTTGTAAAAAACCCTGGCCAGCTAATAACAATTTTGATTATGAACAAACAAGCGAAGGCCGTTTCTTCAAGTTCATATTCTTAAGTTAACGGAGCTGAAACTAATAAGAAAAAGACGAAAAACAAACGACTTTTCAAACAAAACTCGATTAAAGTCTTGAAAGTCGTTTTAATTAGTCTTTTTTTTTAAGGATAGAACAAACGTTGTATCCTTAAAAAAAGATGTAATGATGTTAGTCTTCTACTTGGTGGTGTTTTACAAATAACACTGTATACTGCGTAGAATGCCATCTCCTCTGCAATTAATTATTACTTTAATATTGTTTTAAAACTGGTGGTTAGCCCCTGGACTCACGTGAGTTGCAAGAGAATGAAATTTTGTTAAGAAACAAATTCATTTAAAGTAAAGCCACGAAAGTGAAGTATACTGGCGGTTTCGCAAAGCTTCAGTTAGATTTAAAAATGAAAGGGGATAATATTAGAGAGGCCTTTCTGAATTTCTTAAATTGAACACGAGAATACTGTGGTATGGGTGACACGATAAAATAAACTCCTGATTTACACTATTTTAGTATCGGGAGAATCATTACTTCAACAAGCATTTGACCTAGTCCATTAGGCTAACACTCACTGAATGACGAGCGTCTTACAAATAAATTGTTTGTAATGACGTGTGAGGAAGTTTTAATCATATTGCAAGAGACTTTCAGCATTAATAAATGTTGCTTCATGCCTTTCAAATCAATACCTACTATGAAGTTTTATAGACTAGGATTATATCTTCAATATTCCAAAAAAAAAAAGAAAGGCTACGGCGGAAAACGATAAGTACAATAAAATTACCAGCATAACTTTACCTTGACCCTTATATTATACGTGCTAGGATAGATATTCCTTTCACATAGATAGATAGATTTTCCTTCCCCTAACACGAAAACTATCGCTATCGTAATCGTTATCGTTTTATTTTGTATGAAAACCAGAGCAGCGCCTCTTTTAATCGTATACAGAACAAAAGTTCAATAGATATTTTGACAGAGAAGATAGCAAAGACAGCTTTTGTCGGATGTAGGTATAGTTTACAATTACGTATATCTTAACGACAGTTTTTTTTCTTTGTCGTCTGCAAGTACGTACTTAGACTTCGTTAATTTGCAATGATAACGATTAGTTTAAATGTAGGGTACGAATTTCGGCGAAACTGACTATCAACCGCTGGCAGAGACGCAAGAATTTATTGCACAATTGCATCGCACAAGACAAGCCGTAATGGGTGCACCAAATTATTTAAATCATAATTTATATGCTTTTGTCCGATGCACCCGCCGCTCCGTGCACTAGTTTCACATTTGTGGGAGTGGATAAAGTGGATGCTTCCAGTTGACACTTAAAATGATTTTACCTAACATATTATTTTCCTAAAATTTTCTTTCTACTTTTCTTCTAAACCTGAATTGCTGTTTGAGCTCGTATCGTTCAGAAGAAATTAATTGTGGGCATGGACATGTTACTTTCTCTTGATCTACTTCTTTTTATTTCTTTGTCACGTAGGTTAGGTATGCATTACAAGAAAATAGTATTTAAATGTGATTATCGAAAATTGAAAATTGTAACAATATTTCATTTTATATAGGCTGATATAGTGCTTGTGAACGTCAATAAAGCTATGCCGCCGTTAGGCCGCAAATCCTACGGTGGGAGGAAAAAAACCGACAAAGCCAAGGCTGTATGAAAGTTAACAGTGGAACACCTACTTAGGTGAACCACGGGTCTGAAAGGTATTTTTCACCGTGTCATATTTCATGCAGAGTTGTCAAGTTGAAAAGTGGCTTTACCATAATATTATCTTTTAGTCATCAAAACACGCAAATGCAGTATAATAATTTTATTAAAGTATTTTATTTTAAACTGTAAAAGTCGTAAATTTACTTCCGAATATTATATACAACTAAGCGAATCAATGAGAATTGTCAAGTGACATTTTACACAGTTATTTGAAAGATTAAGGTACAGAGACGTATCAAGTTTATTTATTTTAACAATATAGGTTAAAATTATTGTGTCTTAATAGAGAAAGTGTAACTTAATTTAGTTTATGTGTACAGCACAAACAATTGTACCTACCTAAGTCTCGAAAATTTATTTTTTACAAAGAAGCGCTACAACTTCATTTCTTAAGTGTCTATTTTGCATCAGTTTCGTTCCTTTGCAGAAATTATTTAAAGTACCTAGGGGTTGGTTTACCACTTAACACTCGTGCTGTCAAACTAATTGATATATGACTTCACCATTTGAGACATTAACTATGATTTATTTCGGTTTCAACTATGATTAAATCATACGGAAATGATTTGACATTTTTAATAATGTGCGTCTTTTATTGGTCGAATTGTGATTTTATATTTACTGACAAAAATTATGAATGATGAATGAAGAGTAGGTATGTCATGCATGTTTCAATTTGTAAGTTTTGCCCATTCGAGTTGACATCAGACAGAAATATTTTAGTTTTATAATAATTCACACTGTTAAATAAAAACTTTAAGAACTTTATCAGAATTAAGAGTATTAGGTACCTTACCTACAGAACAGTTAAAAAAGCAACAATCAAGGGTTTCGTTGTGCAGTTCTGCTGTACGTCTGTCTGTGTAATTTTTTGCCAGAAATGAAAAAAAAAACTACTTTTCATACAAATTTAGCAACTAATCGGGACATTTTGTATGGAGAGCCGAAATATATTTTTCATTTCCGACAAAAAATCTTGCTGTGGGTTGTTCAGCATGATTGCCTGAAGCCATGGTTAAAGTTTTTGCAATGGTGCCCCTAACACCCTGTATACTGCCAAATGTATGGTTTGTTATAATTTTTTTTCTTACAATTAATAACTATAACACTAAAGTAAGAGATAGCCGTTAGACACTTAGATCCTGTGCGGCCGCGCATAATGTTGTCACATTCTGTAAGTAAATCCGATTACTGTCAACACCGCTCCTTTGTGCTGTTATCGGTAAGCAAACTGTGAATGCACTAAACGCATTGTACTCAGGGCTGTGTGTCATACATAATACTGTCATTTTCATAACCCACAAATAAATAACCAATTTGAAAAAATATTTATTTCAATACAGTATAATAATAATAATATTAAAATAGCTTTATTAATTCCACATTCATAATAATAACATTAATTTTACACACAAATTAATTTCATTAAATTATAAATACATTACATTAAAAAACAAGTTTATGAGTTAATATATAAAATGATTCAATAAGATAATATTAATATTATAAATTCATGCAAATTCGATATTATAATTTATCATGTCAAATAGATTAAAATTAAAATCAGTACATTATAGTGATTTGATTTTATATGGACCCCTAATGGGTAAAAGCCTCCTCCAAAAGGTCCCATTTTTGTCTGTCTTTGGCTGTCTCTGTCCATTTTTTCCCCGCTACTGTTATCAGCTCATCTTGCCACCTATAATTAGGTCTACCAACACTTCTTGTCCCGGGTGGTCCTGTCCATCCAAGAAGTCTTGACGTCCATCTGTCATCATTGTATCTAGCAACATGACCCGCCCATCTCCATTTCTGGCCTTTAGCGAACAATAGAGCATCCGTCACTTTAGTTCTATTTCTTATGTCAGTGTGTCTTTTCTTGTCTCTAAGTTTAATATTTAAGCAGCTCCTCTGTTCAATACAGTACTGTAGGGTATATTATAGTCTGTGCGCAGCCGATAAGTAATATGTAGGCTGTTACGCTATTTATGTGTAGGCCTCTTTGGATTGTGTCATTTCAAGCCATTGATATGAACGAATATAATAAAAAAAATTATTAGCGCGCGCTAATAGTGTTGCCGCGCGGCACCCCTACCACAAATTGCCATGAAAGGCGAAGGTGTCATAGATTTACGAGTGCGCAGACGCACATCTGTCGCCATGGGGCGTCGGGTGACGGCAAACAGTGACAACGCTGGTACACCGGGATATCCACCATCTGCCTTGTACTTTATGCTAATAAGTCTAATAACTAAGTTTATATGTTCTTCGTAAAATAATATTTGGCTCTGGATAGCTACCGTAAATACTTCAGGAAGAAATAGGGCTACGGTAGTATAAAAACAGTAGGTATTATTTGTAATTCAGTAAAAAAATGGCATACTATCTAAAGGTATATTTAGGCTACCAAAGATTAGTTGAAAAAAAAAATGGAAAAATATTAAGTAATTTAGTCAAACAAGCGTTTTCAAATAAGTCACCCCCTCGAATCAAAGTTTCTTACCCTAATTTACTATTGCCCGAATACTCGTACGCTACTTATCTTTTGAGCGTCTCAAACATCGCCCTTTCACTTAAAGAATCAAAGGTATGAAAGAGATGCCATGATGTTTGAGACGCTCCCAAAGATGATTTGCGTTTGAGAATTCGGGCGTATATGTCCCAAGCCCTAATAAAATTCAGGAGGTACATGCTCTTCTAAAATTGTTACCTACAATAAAACATAGCTATGTTTCATTGAGAAGCTCGGTTGTACGTTGTACTGCACGACAGTGGTCAGCGGTTCGAGCAGTTGAGTAACTTTGATGTCGAAAAAAATATTATCGCGATACCAAGCTTCCACGCTGGCACACCGGGATATCAAGCATCTGCCTTGTGCTTTATGCTAATAAGTATGTATGCTTTTCCCAAATTTGTTGCCTGGACTTTTGCGTAGCTAGTTATACTTAGTACAGAGGCTTAGTGGCGCAATGGTTAGCGCGTTTTGCTTGCCTGCAAGTGCTATAATGACACTGCGCTTCGGGACTAATTCACCCTGTGTTCAACCTACCGTGGTCCTGGTCCATAGAATACGTGAATACGTGGTCCGTGACTCCAAACAGTTTAAGAAACGCTGCCTTAAAGTGATATGTCTTATCCTCCTTATTCACCTGGGCCTGGAAGCTAGGCACTTCGACGCCGCTGAAAATAGAATCTCAATAAAACAAAACAACCGCGAAATAAAAAAAAACAGTCTAATCTTAGATGAATTACATATAAGGTAGGGCGGGGCAATTTTGACTGGTTTGACGCACATACAATTTTCTTGCATCAAAATTTTATACATAATAATAATGTACTATAAATCAAACATAACCTGGTTATAAATTGACTTTTGGTGATTATTTATGGCAAACATCCATAAAAAAACACATGTTATATTTATTTAAAAACGTTTTTAAACATAAAATGTCGGAATTAGTCGAAATAGCCCCTTTTCGGGAAATTCCAACTATTTCTTATAATTTCTCACCTAGTCGTCTGAGAAAGCTCTAAGTTGAATTCAGAGTTGATAAACGGAACTGGCACGTAAATATGGACCTTATTATAAATTAGAACGCTTCTTTTTCGTAAAAACACACTTTAAAAATTAAGAGGGGTAATTTTAACTACGACCCATAGTAACCAGTGACGGGACACAAAATATCGAGTATTTTTTGTACGAGCACAGTCGATCATGTCGATATATTATTTTTTCTATTTTCTACATTCATAAAAATTCTACTTAGGTAATGTATAAACCTTTAATAAAAAGAAGCTCATTATTTTGAAACCGGTCCCAATGTTTGCAAAATCTAAGGTTTATGCCTTTCAACTTTTTTCTCAAGTTTTTTACCAAGTAAACATCATTGCAAAATTCTTAAATGTTTGTGATAACTTACATGTTGCCTTTCACCATATAAATACCTATATTATTATCAAATAAGGGCTTTAAAAAGTAGGTCGAAATGGTTTAAGTATTAAAAAGTGCTTTATTTGTGGCACTTAAGGCAGGTATAAGAGTTTGAAAAAATATAGGTATGTCAATTGTATAGTAGAAACTATTGAAAAATGTCGAAGTTATAAAAGCAATCGTCAAAGATATTTATCGATGTAATATCGAAACTTGTACAACACTGTCTTTTTTCACTTTCATATAAAATTTGACGGGAAATTCAGACTGTCCAATGTAGTTGGAATTTCCCGAATTAACATTCACGTGGGGTTATTAAAACTAATACCATAACTTTCTAAATACGCAAGGAACACAAGAAAAAACATAAAATAAACAAAAGGGGAGATTTCATTATACATCTTGCCTTGAAAAATCGAAATAAATCTTAAAACCTAAAGGTAGACTTCCGAGCATCGCGGCCGATCGCAGCCGCGCGCGATCGATCGCGTGCGGCTGACGCGTGCGGCTGATGCGACAATAGTCAGTGTATGAAAATGTATGGCGCCGCTTCCGAGGTATGCGACAGACGCGTGCGGCCGACGACAGACGTCGGCCGCACGCGGCCGTAACTATAATGAAAACTTCTTTGTTTTGTATAGATACTCACTTTTCTGTCATCTTCCTTATTTTAATCTCTAATTTATGGTTGTCTGTCACTGTTAGAAAATTCATGTGTCAACGCTGGATTGAGATGATTTTTATAAACTCTCCTTTTGGGCGTTTGTGCACTACACTGAATGTTACCGTCCGGTAGTCTGATTATTTACGGTCCGATATAGCAGGCCATAGAATGTATATGTGCGCTTGTGCACTACACGGAATTTTACCGTCCGACATTTTACTTTTCCCCATTCCGGTCCGTTTTTTTCCGTTCCGAGATACACTGAATTTTACCGTCCGGAAAAAAAACGGATGGTTGTATTTTAATCATAAATTATTTATAATACATAGTAAAGGTAGACTTCCGAGCATCGCGGCCGATCGCAGCCGCGCGCGATCGATCGCGTGCGACTGACGCGCGCGGCTGATGCGACAATAGTCAGTGTATGAAAATGTATGGCGCCGCTTCCGTGGTATGCGACAGACGCGTGCGGCCGACGACAGACGTCGGCCGCACGCGGCCGTAACTATAATGAAAACTTCTTTGTATTGTATAGATACTCACTTATCAAAGCTAAAATCCATATTGTTTCTGACTTCACGCTTAAAAAAAGAAATTTCAGTCTCTTAAATCTCGGTGGGGTCGAAAACGCTTCGTACCGCCACAATGTCTGGTTTAGTATGAGGTCTAAAACGCCGCGTACCGCACCAATAGAAAGAATAGCTAATTCAGTGCCGCAGTGAGCGTGTTACAGAAAAGGGCGTTTGCGCACTACACTGAATTTTACCGTCCGGCGATCCGTTTTTTACGGACCGGCGGCGTGGCATGAAAAACACGGATGATTGGCTTGTGCAGTTGTCCGTCTTTTTACTCGCCGGGGCAGCGCAGTGATTACCCCCGGGGCGGGGGTCCCGCCCGCTCATGAATATCACGTTTTCAGTTCAATATCACAGTTGTTTCAAAGCCGAAACTACACGAAATAAATAAATTCATACTATGCATTATAAATAATTTATGATTAAAATACAACCATCCGTTTTTTTCCGGACGGTAAAATTCAGTGTATCTCGGAACGGAAAAAAACGGACCGGAATGGGGAAAAGTAAAATGTCGGACGGTAAAATTCCATGTAGTTCACAAGCGCGCATATACAATCTATGGCCTGCTATATCGGACCGTAAAAAATCAGACTGCCGGACGGTAACATTCAGTGTAGTGCACAAACGCCCAAAAGGAGAGTTTATAAAAATCATCTCAATCCAGCGTTCACACAATGAATTTTCTAACAGTGACAGACAACCATAAATTAGAGATTAAAATAAGGAAGATGACAGAAAAGTGAGTATCTATACAATACAAAGAAGTTTTCATTATAGTTACGGCCGCGTGCGGCCGACGTCTGTCGTCGGCCGCACGCGTCTGTCGCATACCTCGGAAGCGGCGCCATACATTTTCATACACTGACTATTGTCGCATCAGCCACACGCGTCAGTCGCACGCGATCGATCGCGCGCGGCTGCGATCGGCCGCGATGCTCGGAAGTCTACCTTAAGAATTTATTTATTTCGTGTAGTTTCGGCTTTGAAACATTGAAACTGTGATATTGAACTGAAAACGTGATAATTATGAGCGGGCGGCCCCCCCCCCCCCCCCCCCCCCCCGGGGGTAATCACTGCGCTGCCCCGGCGAGTAAAAAGACGGAAAACTGCACAAGCCAATCATCCGTGTTTTTCATGCCACTCAGTGTAGTGCGCAAACGCCCTTTCTGTAACACGCTCACTGCGGCACTGAATTAGCTATTCTTTCTATTGGTGCAGTACGCGGCGTTTTAGACCTCATACTAAACCAGACATTGTGGCGGTACGAAGCGTTTTCGACCCCACCGAGATTTAAGAGACTGTAATTTCTTTTTTTAAGCGTGAAGTCAGAAACAATATGGATTTTAGTCTTGATAAGTGAGTATCTATACAATACAAAGAAGTTGTCATTATAGTTACGGCCGCGTGCGGCCGACGTCTGTCGTCGGCCGCACGCGTCTGTCGCATACCTCGGAAGCGGCGCCATACATTTTCATACACTGACTATTGTCGCATCAGCCGCGCGCGTCAGTCGCACGCGATCGATCGCGCGCGGCTGCGATCGGCCGCGATGCTCGGAAGTCAACCTTTAGGACACTTGCTTAGACGTACATACCAGAAAATGGTGGCTGGCAAAGTATCATTGTTGTAAGCGTCATGCACATGCCTAGCATCACCATCTATGTTCGAGGTATAGTAACTTGCTTTCGGCTTCCTGTATATAGATGTCACTGTTTCAAATAACGGATAAACCCGAAGTTATTCAAGGCAGTTTGAATTGCCCCACAGTTGTAATTGCCCCGCCCCACCTTAATTATATGTATACTAGCTTTCCGCCCGCGGCTTCGCCCGCGTGGACTACACGAACGTTATCCCGCGGGAATGTGATATTTTTTCGGGATAAAAAGAAGCTTCAGGCTACAAAGTATCTGTGTTCCGAACTTCAGCAAATCCGTTCAGCAGTTTTGACGTGATTGAGTACAAACATCCAATCACAATTATAATAGGTATTAGTAGGATGGCATATATAGATATATGTATCAACCATCTGGTGTGCATCGTTCCAGCAGCGCCCCGGTCTCCGATTTGCTTGAAAAAAATACAGCATGCAGGCCAATTTTTTACCAGCCGGGAAAAAATAGGTTTGATTTTTTTCCCCCACTGGGTTTGAAGATATACGGGAATTTTTGTGGCGCTGCCAGAACGACGTCGTCCTGGCTGCGCCCCGCCATTTCTCATTAATTACAAAAGCTATAACAATTCTGATTAGACACAGATTTTTGCATTTTTTTTTCCATTTCACACAAGCCAACATCCACCCGTGAATGTCAACAGATTCAGGAGTAATCGTAGGTCACTTGGGGCGCTGCTGGGACGACGTCGTCCTGGCAGCGCCCCGGCCGAATCTCAGCAATTCGATTTAGTTATTGGAGACAGTGTGCCTGTATATTTAGTTTCTTAGTCACAAGGCACGGCAAAAATTGAATTTCTACATTTCATCGTGGATTAAGGATTTTATGGGCATCGAAAAATTATAACCTCAAAAATACAAGTATATTGTATCAAAGATATACATCTTTGATACAATATATTTTTTATTCAAGTGATACTAAAATACACTTAAATTCACAAGAATTCTGTTCTGATATCTAAAATTAAGTAAATAAAAATAAAATGAATAAAACGTTATTAATAAATTATTATTATTACTGGGTTCAATCCCCGCCCAAGAAATATTGATATGATGTAAGTATTTGTTTGTTCTGTGTCTGGGTTTTATGATAAATATGACTATTATTACTTTAATGCATAATTACATTTATCTAGACATATTATATACAAGATCCAGACTCTATTAATGTAGAATAATTCTCGTAATAAATTAAAAGCGCTGTAAATGTAAATTGCATAAGCCGTCATTGCATACACATCCATCCTCACGGCGGCAGTGCAACGGAGAATGAAACCGGCGATGGTGTGAACACTGTCACTAAATGATCGCCGGTCATGGTCGCCGACCATGGTCGCCCAACTACTGGCGACTTTGGATGGCCTGAACCACGCCTGAACAAATTGATCGCTTTGGCCGAGCCGTTGTTGTTAATGACCATTTTGGATGTTTGTAAGTATTTGGTGATCTTGACTTGACTGCTACCCACTATATGACGCTGGCTGTACCTACTAAAAAGTTTGTGGCACTTAAAATAATTTAAAACTTTTCTACTCGAATGTACCAATTGTATGGCATATTGAATCAAAGGCTTATTTCTCGGAAAGTAGCTGTGTTATTCTCGTTATCAGATTTTTTTCCGTGTTCGCTATGGTAGAACTAAATATTGGCATGCTCAGTTTCGTGGCAGGTACCCTGGATCATGCTGTACTGGGTGGGGCGCTGCTGGAACGATGCCTAAATGTATGAACAAAATGTAAACCTATGATTTCTTTAGAACAGTTAATGCTGCGATAGAGTTGTATTTTTTTCCCTTTATAGGAAGATAAGAGAATGCGCGAATGTTATTTAATAGATGAATTAAAGCCGTTAGAGCAAAAAAAAAATTTTTTTGAGGTTTTAATTTTTCGATGCCTTTAATCCTTAATCCACGATGAAATGTAGAATTTCAATTTTTGCCGTGCCTTATGACGAAGGAACTAAATATACAGGCACACTATATCCAGCAACAAAATCGAATTGCTGAGATTCGGCCGGGGCGCTGCCAGGTCGACGTCGTCCCAGCAGCGCCCCAAGTGACCTACGATTACTCCTGAATCTGTTAACATTCACGGGTGGATGTTAGCTTATGTGAAATGGAAAAAAAGGCAAAAATCTGTGTCTAATCAGAATTGTTATAGCTTTTGTAATTAATGAGAAATAGCTCGTTCTGGCAGCTCCACAAAAATTCACGTATATCTTCAAATCCAGTGGGGGGGAAAAGTCAAACCTATTTTTTCCCGACTGGTAAAAAATTGGCCTGCATGGTGTATTTTTTTCAAGCAAATCGGAGACCGGAGCGCTGCTGGAACGATGCACACAACCATCTGCCATAAACATTCTGTGTAGATATGGTACTTACTTTATAATAAGTCTGTTTTTCTAGCATTTCGCGGTTGTCATGTTTAATTGAGATTCTCAGTTGTTACAGTAGTGGTTAACGAGCGCAGTTTTCGGTTGAGCAACATTCGCTACGGTCGGTCACGAGATGGTGAACTAAAATTGTGAAAGATGAGAGACCCGGTTGCTTTAACAGTTGTTAAAACCACCGATCCGCATAGGACCCGCCAGGTGCATCTCATCATCCTAAAAAAAAGTCGTATTGCTCCGAACATTTCATTGATTCGTGTAACGTTAGTTTTTTTTTTCGTCGAACGACCGACCGTTTCCTAATGAAACAGTCGCTCATCCGGCAACCTTCCGGACAGCGGGGGAAGGAGGCAGTGAATCCTCATGGATACCATTACAGCCGGCTGTAATGGTTATGTCGAACTCTTACCGACTAAACACTGCCTGAAAACAGCTGTTACCTGGACGGGTATTTCAGCTTATCAGCGCACTGAAAAAGACCGACAACAACCTGAAGGGCTGACCGGCCATATGTGAATTTAGTACATCCGACGTCCAAAGTGGGCGCGTGGCCGGGAAATGGGAATGAGTGAAATTAATTCGACTGACTCCAAGAAGGGGTAGTCGCCGATTGATAGGAGTGAGGCGTATATATCGGAACAGGCAAATAAAACAGGTTTCACAAAAAAACAGCTTGGAGCTGTTCTCTATAAAGTCAAAATACTGTTCCTCCTGTTCCACAACAGACCGATAACAGCTAGCACTAGTAACAGTTCCAGTTCCACCCACAACAGAAACAGACCGAGAACAGATAGCACTCGTAACAGGTTGACTGTTGTGATAGTGCAACTGTTTCGCACAACAGGCTGGTGGGTTGGAACATGCTCTTTCCTATTCTGACCTATGATGGTTACAGTTGTTAGAAAGAGATAGTGCGAGTTCCTGTTCTCTACCTGTTCTCTAATTGGCATTCGGATACACATATTATGTTGAACTTTGAACTTACAATATCACAATACAACGAAAAAAAAAAGATGTTGCAATTATAATATAAACTACCGACCCGGCCCGGCTTCGCACGGGGTCCTTTAAACAATTTTGTTGGTGCTTTGACATTGATAGTACTTTTAAATCTGTGTTATCTACATTAAATGGCCAAGGTAACTAATATATTTATTTGGATAAGGATTAATACTGATTAGGAGAAATTAGCTTTGCAAATAAAGTTAAAATTTTAAATTATGTTAATATTAATTAAAATGTTTTGTATGTATAAACCTGCGAGAATAAATTTTCTAAATAACTGTGAAAACTTAATTAAAATCTGTTGCGTGACAGACAGACAGAGTCGGAGAGTGCCTTTGTTTTATACTATGTAGGTAGCGTCTATGTATGTATAATCAAACTGAAGAATGATACCTAATAAGTTACAAAATATTCGTTAATCGTTACAATTATTTCTTTTTTCCGCTACATCATATTATTATTAGTTCTTATCATAAATATATCTAATGTCTTTTGTTTGATTACTAAAGTTATGTTTTAGTATAAAAGTCACATCAAAGTGTACAATCAAGCTGTCAGTCCTAAGCCTGCAAGCATGAAGGATGGTTTTCACTTCAGGAACTTGTATCTGAAGCCATTTCATGAGGTTGTTGCTTTTGAATCATGATCGTTACTGTTTTCTACCTTGATTGTTGAAATATAACAGGCTGTTATTTTGAAACAGGTTTCTGGAACTGTTGTCTGACTGGAACAGGAACAGGTGGAACAGGTTCGGCAATTTACCTGTTCCGACCCACCCCTGGATTGAGAGGGCTGGGGCTGACCTTGAAGGGTCCTGTGAAAGTGACTGGGCTTGACCGGAAGGGTCAAAGTAACGTTTTTTTTTTTTGCGTCGAACGACCGACAGTTTCCTATTGAAACAATCGCTCATCCGGCAACCTTCCGGACTGCGGGGGAAGGAGGCAGTGAATCCTCATGGATACCATTACAGCCGGCTGTAATGGTTTTGTCGGACTCTTACCGACTAAACACTGCCTGAAAACAGCTGTTACCTGGACGGGTATTTCAGCTTATCTAAGGCGACCACGCCCCTAGGGGCGTGGCGCAGGGCGTCACTCACCTAAGTGAAGTGCGCACTGAAAATGACCGACAACCTGAAGGGCTGACCGGCCATATGTGAATTTAGTACGTCCGACGTCCAAAGTGGGCGTGGCCGGGAATGAATGAAATTAGTTCGACTGACTCCCAGAAGGGGTAGTCGCCGATTGAGAGGGCTGGGGCTGACCTGAAGGGTCCTGGATAGGAGCGTGTGTAGAGGCTATAATACTTATCGATAAAAATCTTAACAGCGCCATGTAGAAATTATACATAACAAATGCAGCGCCATCTAGTGACAAAATGTAGAACTAAACCGTGTAGCCTTATGCTTATTGGTAAAAATCTTAACAGCGCCATGTAGAAATTATACACAACAAATGCACAGCGCCATCTATTGGGGAATAGTAGTTTGTTTAAATTATAATTATTATTGTTACAGTCCCCGAAGACGTCCCGGTGAGAGGGACTGGATAAGGAAATGTTTGTGTTGTTGTTCCTGGGTCGTCCTCTGCCTTTCTTCACTACTGCTGTCGTAACATTTACATCAAGTTTTTTTTTTCGTATGCCTCCTTCGACGTAGAGGTTGTACGGGCTCAGGAATATCAGATAATTCTTCGTTAGGTTCCCCCTATTCGTGAACTGCTCCCAAACAGATTTTTTGTCAATCTCGTTAACGGTTAACTTATGGCAAAAAAATTATTTATAAATCGTCGATACCAAGAGCACATTTTAAGAAAAGACACAAGATATGTTTCAGGTTTTCAGGTGCTGGTTGTTCAGCTATAGCTACTACTTTCTCTGGGTCCATTTGTAACCCTTCTGGTTGCTCGATGCCACGCGCTGTCTCTAATAGATCGTCATACGGCATACCCTTGTACAGTAGATCTGGGCATTTTCTTTCTGATATTAATATGAAGCTGCCCGTAAATCATATCGATTTGTTGGCTCTCAGTAGGAGCTGGACCAGGCAACTGCGAGATTAGGATTCTTGGATGGTGGATACCTTTAGCTCTTGTTTTTCTCCCACTATCTGTTGATATAGCACGTAGCCTGGGGTCTTCGGTCTTTCATTTCTTAGGCGCTCGTGGAACTGGTGCCATTCTCTCACTTCCTTCTTTATTCCCTGCCACCAGACAGCAGCCTCCGATCGCAGTAGGAGTGGTATACCCATCACGGCGTCTTCACCAGGTATGTGTTCAACCCTTTTGAACACATCGACAGTTGCAAGAAAGGCTTCCACAACTTCTGAATTCTTCTAGCCGTCGAACGAGGCTTTACAGGATGCAAATGAGCCGGTTCTTCCTAGTGAAAGTTTTGTAAGAAGACGCTCCAGCTGTTCGTCTGACATTGTAACTGCCATCTCGACCTTTCCGGCATAACTTTTCTGCGTTCCGATCGTGATACGTATCTTGCACTTCGTGGTGTCTTCTGCCCACCGTTGGTCGCCAGTTTGTGAGGGGGGTTTCTTTTTGGAAGTCTTCGGAAATGCAGGATAACGTGGTGGAAGCAGTGAAAGATGGTATGATGCAGGTAAGCAAGGAGTTTATTACAAAACAGGCCGCTGATGAATACAGTAAGCAAGCAGTAACGTATGCAGTAAGCGGGGAAGTTGACGTTCCAACAACCTTTTCCAATTAGGACGAAGGCGTCAGATACATACCTTACCTTATCTTATAGCGCCTCCACACAATGGGCCATGATGGGCGATCATAGACGATCACCATTGTGTGGAGGGCATAATTGTCTGTAATCGCCCATGATGGCCCACGATCGAGCGTGATCGCCGCTGTGTCGGTTTTTCGGACAAACATCAAAGGAAGTTACAGCCATGATTGTAAGCGCATCCACACGATCGCCGATTACTCAGTTCATATTTGTTAACGGTACGGTGCGGACGCGTGCTATTTCAGTTAACATTTATATAATGGTTATATACACTATAATAAACCTTTATTCAGACTTTTTGATTAATATTAAAAGTTATTGTAATTGGTAGTTGTTTGTTAGTCTGTTTGCCCATTGGCAAAGGCATTATTATTATTTTTATATATACACTAAATAAATGAATAGCGGCAGCTGCTACTGTTTCGACGCCCATATTTATCAAATGTAGGTGCACCATTGATAGCGCCATCATGGCGCAGTTTGTCATTGCCCATCATGGGCCATAGTGTGGACAGCTGCGCCATCATGCTCGCAATCATGGCCCATTCTGTGATTGTCCATCATGGCCCTTGGTGTGGAGCCCACATTATATGATGACCAAGCAAAGCAAAGCGACCGTTCCGATATAGCTCTTTCCAGGAGGAAGAAAGTATTTAAGAAGCTCTATCTAACAATTATTATTTTTTTGCGTCGAACGACCGACCGTTTCCTATTGAAACAATCGCTCATCCGGCAACCTTCCGGACTGCGGGGGAAGGAGGCAGTGAATCCTCATGGATACCATTGCAGCATTTACAGCCGGCTGTAAGGGTTATTTCGGACTCTTACCGACTAAACACTGCCTGAAAACAGCTGTTACTGGAAAGTAATTTTATTTAAGGCGACCACGCCCCTGGAAGGGCGTGGCGCAGGGCGTCACTCGCCTAGGCTAGTGTTGCAGATCGATAGTCCACTATCGATAGTCTATCGATAGTTTAAGCAAAAACAATAGTATCTATAGTTTTCGATAGTATCGATACTATCGATCGATCTCTCTTTTAGTGCGATACTATCGGTAAAAAACAATACTATCGATATCGATCGTATTATCGATCCCTCGATTATTCGAATAACTTAACAAATCATTCGAATTTGAAAAAAGCGAGAAGCAAATAAGAATGTATAGCGTCGTCTCATTCCTTTCAATCCGAATTTCATTACTACTAGTTTATATATTCGAATATCCGTAACCTCATCAAAGTAAAGTCTATGTAATGAGCAATTTTTATTATTGAAAATGAAGTAAGTATTAGAACAAATCGACCCGTCTCACATTTAGCTCCAATGGAACTTGAACCCACGACCTTTCTCCACTGTCCGGGTGAATGATCTAACCACTAAGCTACGGAGTCGTTAGGAGAAGCGTCGAAACGCTGCTGGCTAAACAGCACGTAAGAGGTATTGGATAAATTCAGACAGAACCAGACCATTCGATAGTCCTTTCGAATATCAATTAAAAGTAGACTTTATGTTACAAGAAACATAGACCAATTTTGTATGGCAAAATGAATGAATGAACTAGCGGTTTCATTCGAATTTGCGAACTAGCGATCGATTGTGAATATTAGTAGTAGTATCAAACCATTCGATTGTTGGAATCGGTAACAATCGTCCATCTTTGAGTAAAACTATCGATTGTTCGGCAACACTAGCCTAGGCTAAGTGCGCACTGAAAATTAAACACAATTGGTGAGCTAACTTAACTAGGTTAATAAAACTCTTAACAGCGCAATGTAGAATTTATACACAACAAATGCAGCGCCATCTATTGACAATATATAGAACTAAACCGTGAAGCCTTATACTTATTGATAAAAATCTTAACAGCGCCATGTAGAATTTATACACAACAAATGCAGCGCCATCTAGTGACAAAATGTAGAACTAAACCGTGAAGCCTTATACTTATTGGTACAAATCTTAACAGCGCCATGTAGAAATTATACACAACAAATGCACAGCGCCATCTATTGGGGAGTAGTAGTTTGTTTAAATTATAATAATGTTACAGACATGATTAATTCACTCTTTCAACGTTTTGTACGAGTCGTTTCCAAAAATCTTACTTAAATAACTGTAGCATAAAGCAAAATGAAAAATACTTTCTAAAATAATTAGTTACCGATAGACTTTTATCAAATTGGAAGAAGAAAGAATATATTTTGATAAACGTGAAGAATATTGTTCTTCATAATGCCCGGGCTTCACCTGCGTCTAATGCCATTAATTAGCGCGCTATTTGATATTATAATACGCAGGTGTAGCCGGGTATTAGCGCACTAATTTGAGACGAAGAGCGCGCTAAGACGCGCATGCCGTTATTAACGCCGTTAGGCGTCACGCAGGTGAAGCCCTAGCATTAGACTGAAACTTAAACGAGTAACGTTTATTCTCATGCTATAAAATCGAAAGTCCTAACTTTAAAGCGGCGGGCGCTGGACAGTCATTACAGTTTGTTTGGAAATAATAAAATTTAAACCCGCTTCATTGGCCAATATTGACTCGAAAGTTATGGCCATCATTCTGACTGTTGATCTTTCTTAAAATAAACTTAAATTATATTTGAACATTGACATTATTGTCATTTAATGACCCGTCTTTCTTCTTTAGTGAAATATTGACTTTGAATTATTGGCATTGTCGTATACGTTTAACATGTACACGATAATTGTACATTTATAACGTTAATATTCAACAGCTCCATTTCCGTAAATAAAATAAGAGAAACTGAGTATTTGCGATTTTATTAAGTAAGAGCATTACTTTGATCATGGGGCTATCCAAGTATTCTAGAATGTTTAGTCAGCTTCAGGGACTATGAACTTAAAATTTTGGACGGGACTTTTATTTTATAAAGACAGCATTCCCTCTCCACTATTGTATATCAGAACAAATAAATAAAATAGTAACCTAACCTTATGTGAGAACATCCACATGTTACTACTCACCCAGGAAGGAAACGATATTTTTTGAGACAATACGAAACTTACCTTTTTTATTTGACCGATGAACATCAACCATAAATCCATGGCGCAACCGCATCTCAAAGTTTAACATCTAAAATAGCAGTGACATATAAACCGACGACAGGTGACGGTAATCCCGGGATTAACACGACAGCCATTGTTTTCGCCGGCAATAAAACATCAAAGAGATAGATAGATAGAGATAGAAAGATATAGATATAGATAGAGTTTCGAAGTGATGGGCGCCAATCGGAACAGATATATTGCCCCCTATACCCTGATCGTGTATCAAATACTCATCAGATATATCCGTTGTCTTAATCAAAGTAAAAACTGGGTTGTGTGAAATGTTCCAAAAATATTTATCTAATTTATGAAAGTTTTATTTTTATATATTTAAGTACCTATGTAAACATCATTCTGTGTAAGCAAACACCTGTTGTGAGACGGGTCGATTTTTTCTAAATACTTCATTTTCAATTTTTCAATTAAATATCTGTGACGCTAATTGTTATCAATACTTATAACCAAAAAAAGATCTTTAAGTTTTTACTTTTTTGCATTCACAATGAAATTTTTATGGTTGAAAAATGGTCCCATCGGAACCGGTTTTTGAGACGGGTCGATTTTTGTCGATTTGAAATGTGAAAAAAAGTTCACATTTCACTTGTGCAAATGATCATTTTTGTTATATTACCATTGTTTCCGCCGCCGTCGTAAAACATCAATAGAAATAGAGCTATATAGATACATACTTAAATCTATAGAGATTTGAAGTGGTGGGCGCCACTCGGGACCGTTAGATTGCTCTTTGATCGTATGAATTCAGCCCTCCAGGTGCCATTATGTTATTTGATATTTCGCAAACCCGGAAACAGTTTTGTTGGCTTTAACTTTATCAAATCAAAACTGCAATATATCAGTGAAATGCTATTATTCTAGTTGAAAGTATAACAAGTGCACATTTGTGAATTATAGATTTATGGATATTTCATTCAATAGCATTTATGTAGCGTATACTTAATATCCTATAATTATAATTCCCTCTAAGATAATGAGATTACTTTTAATATTATTTGACACATTAAATTAATCTTATAATCGATAACGCGTTAATCCATGTCTCTTAAAATATTTTGATAAAAGGAAACTTAAATTTGTATGATTTTTTGAACAATTAATTGGTAAAACAATATTTTTAATATTTATCTCTTTAAAATATCACTCATGTTAAAATGTTTATTTTCCGCTTTTTTCGCTTTCTTGGAATATTTTTACATTTAATCTAATTAGTCATTGATTTACAGTTAAGTAACTTACCTAGGTTAGGTACGTAGTAACTATTTAGTAATCTGTAACCTAGGTATATATTCACCAAAATATCATGACAAGTTTCTTTACGTAGGTAGAGAAATTTCAAACTAATACGAATGATATCCTTAGTACCTCGTAATTCAACCTTTTCAAGGAAGTAACTGCTTTCGGGAACCCTTTGATTTTAATGTACAAAGAAAGGATGTAATTACAAGTTCCAGAAAGAACTACACAGCGGTAGGCAAGGAATGCACTACCAATAATAAACATTCTCTTATGAAAACAGGCGCGTGTAGTCTTTTTCAATAATTAAGCTGCAACGTTTGTTTAAAAACTGCCTTAGCAATTGAAACTGTATCTAGAAAGCACAAAATTACAAAATCGCACTTGCCAATCATTTTAACTTTTACTTACTGTCGATGTGAAGTGTGGTGCTACGAAAAGCGAGAAAACAAAACCAATCAAAAGAAAATGGTTTAGGTATACCTACCTACACTAATTTTGTTTTCAATATATAGAATGCCAATACATGTGATTGGCATTCGATTTACTTACCTCAATAGTGTGTCATAGTTGCTTAGTAGGTACCTATACAAGGACCTCAATGGCCAAGTGTTGTACGCACCGATTTCAAGGTGCCGCTATATCTAGAGGTCCCGGGTTCGATTCCCGGTCGGGTGTATATTGAAAAGGAACTTTTCACTTTCGTTTTCATCCGGATTTCCTCGGGTCTGGGTGTTTGTGGTAATACCCGCAGTTGTTTCCAATTTCCATATAGGTACTAGTGCTAGAGCTACAGTATTTTGCTATAGTATGGTTTGGAACGATGTTTGTGATGATGTCCAATATTTATTATGAATATGCTAGTTTGTCATAATCATAAGGAAAGACATTAAATTTATTTATAAACTCTTAAAAGTAATTTACATTTTGACAGTCTTAAAATAAGGACTTAAGTTATTACAATATAAATAAGCATCTGTTGCCGAGCTAGGCATAAGCCTGTACTACGGCATTCAGCGCCTGACCCCCTTGAGGATAAATAATCAAAGTCCCTCACCAATAGGAGTAAAATTCCTACGAAGAGTGCGTGCGCGTGCGCATATATATGTTTATATGTGTGTGTGTGTGTGTGTGTGTGTGTGTGTGTGTGTGTGTGTGTGTGTAAAGAAGTCTGTGTTACATTATTTTCGTAGTTAGTTAAGTACTATATTTCAATTTATTTATTTATTAATTTGCAGTAAATATTCTGTTTCGTCATATGTGAGTGTTTTCAACCATGTAGATGTTATTATTTTACATTTAGAGGTAGCTAGTGGGTATATGTTAGGTGTTTTATTTATTTTATTGTATATTAGTGGGCCAAGAAACCTAAAAAACCTATCACTGAAAGCAGTATGAAACCTATCATTCGGTTTACATACAAATCCCCTGCGTGTGGAAAGTAATTTTGGGTCGAACTTAGTTTTGATATGTTGTTTAATTATCAAGTTGAGGATGAATAGTTGACGTACTGTAAGCACATCACAGAGCCTATACAGTTCAGTAGTTTGAAAAATAAATTTCTTAAAGAGACAGATTTTGAGAATAGCCCTTTGAGCAATTTCAAGTTTCTTGAGTACTGTTTTTGGGGCACCACCCCAACTAAGAATGCAATAGTTAATCAGTGATTGACACAGGGCAAAATAAACTTGTTTCAGCCGATGCGGTTCCAGAATATGTCTCAAGTTTTTAAAGATGTATATCAGTCTGCGTATTCTTGGTACTGTTTTTGGGGCACCACCCCAACTAAGAATGCAATAGTTAATCAGTGATTGACACAGGGCAAAATAAACTTGTTTCAGCCGATGCGGTTCCAGAATATGTCTCAAGTTTTTAAAGATGTATATCAGTCTGCGTATTCTTGTACTCATTAGGTCAATATGTTCTCGGAAATCCAGTTGAGAATCAATAACTACCCCAAGATATTTAATACTGTTTACTTTTTCAAGAATTTCACATGTATTACATTCAACATCGGATTGAGCACAGTTATGCGCAACAATATTGTATTCCAAATTCAAGGGACTTTGTCTAATGGAGAATGAGATATATTTTGTTTTGTTAATATTTAATGTTAATTTATTATCTGTTAGCCATCTTTTAACGATATTGAAACCAATTTGAGCCTTGTTAAAAACGCCGTCCCAGGTTTCATCCGAAAACACAAGGGCGGTATCGTCCGCATACGAGATTATTTCGCCTTGTTGCACTTTTAATTCCGTGAGTCCGTTAATATAAACTAGGAAGAGTGTTGGGCCCAATATACTCCCCTGCGGTACACCAAACTCAATCGGCAGACTACTACTAACATGCGGACCAACCTTGACACATTGGACACGGTTTTTTAGGTAATCTTCAAACAGTTTTAGCTGATTTCCACGTACTCCTATGTTTTCTAACTTCCTTAATAAGAGTGGGACAGACACAGTGTCGAACGCCTTCGCCAAATCTAAAAATATTGCTATGGTTTTTTTATTTTTATCAAGAGATGACGCAATAATATCAGTGATAGTTGACACAGCGTCATTAGTTGATTTATTTCGACGAAACCCAAATTGTTTATCTGATAGTAAATTATTGTTTTCAATATAGTTAGTTAGCTGTTTATTCATTATTTTTTCTAAAAGTTTTGAGAAAGATGGTAAAATTGAGATCGGTCTATAATTTGAGACACTGCATCTGTCACCGCTCTTATATATCGGCGTGATTAGGGATCTTTTGAGTATATCTGGGAATGTACCTGTTTGCAGACACATATTAAATATATGTATAAGTGGCGGTATTATAAATTTTTTATGTTTTTTAATTAATTTATTAGGTATTTTATCAATTCCAACTGAGCACTCGGTCTTTAGGCTACATATAATCGTTTCTAGCTCTTTCCAGTCAGTGTCCAGCAGGACAAACGATTCGTTTTTACTTGTTTGAGGCATTATATTTGTAGTAATACTGTTGGTATTATTGTTAACCAATTTATTAGCCAAAGATCGACCTACGTTTACAAAATGAGAATTAATGAAGTCAACGGATTCTTTAGGTGAATTCGATAGGGACAGTAGTTCTTTCGGAATGTTTTTTTCTTTATGAGTATGTGTGATCTGTTTTATAGCAAAATACATTTTTTTATTATCATTACCTGCCTTATCTAACAAATTTTTTTCATATGATCTTTTAACGTTTTTTATAATTTTACAGCAGTAATTTCTGTATCTGGTATATGTTAATTTGAGTATCTCATTATTTGGCGCAGATTTTGATTTTTTATGTAACCTATCCCTATTTCTTATGCATCGAAGTAAGCCAGCCGTGATCCATGGTTTAAGTATTCTTTTTCTTCGAGCTAAGATTACGGTTTTTGTATTTTTATTTATTGCAGTCTCAATTTTTTGAACAAGGAATGTCATAGCAGAGTTCGGGTCTTTCATGTTATAAATTGAGGTTAGATCAATATTAGCTATATCAATGTCAAGTTGCGTGTGATCTATTTTGGTTATAGTATTATTGGTTATATCACGATTTATAATTTGTTTTATACTTGCGATGACAGTTTTATGGTCAGTAAGGGTTGTATGAACTACCGCGGTTAATGCTTCATATTTCGATTTTAACATTACATGATCTAGACATGTACCACTGGCAGCCCGAGTAACGAATGTGTGACCTGGGAAAAGACCATAAAAAGCAGTAAGATTAAGGTAGCGATCGCCATTAAAGTTTTTCTTTTCATTGTTGATTGCAATGTTTATATCTCCTACTAAAGTAATGTTTTTAAATTTTGATAGATTTTGCAGTACTCGGCCTAGCGAAGATAAAAATGGGTCAATATCTTTAAAAGACGGCGACCGATAGATAGCCACCACAGCATGATCCTGAGCAAGTTCTATGATGAGACAGGTAGCTTCATCAAAACTGGGCTCATAAACGTTCGCTACTAGGTCATTCTTAACGAAAATAACCACCCCATTATTACATTACACCCCAGTTATTACACCCCAGTTATTAGGTAGGTCTACATACATTTGTTCGTTACATGCATACTGCTTACTTGGTATGTTGTTCAGGTCGATGCTATCAGTCGTATCGCTTCCTTGAAACTAAAGGTACCACACTACCATAGAAGTCTTCTTGATAACGATATCCAGGAAAACTCAGACGGTTAAGGATATATAGGGACCGAATGCTAAGTTAAGGACTTAACCCAATGCAAATTACTTGGAACTAACATTGAGAAATCACACCAGTAAGGCGATACTCGGAAAAATTATGCTAAAGCGAGATAGCAATGAGTAAACGAGGCGCGCGGGAGCGAGACCGATTTTGCCGATTACGCAAAAAAACACAAAATCACATCGTATTCAAAAACTATAGCGAGTTTAAAAAATGCTTCTATACGATCCTAAATATTATTGGTGTCCACTAATTAAACCAATTTTCAATAGTACCTATATGTATCCCCATTTAAGAATAATCTTGATATTTCTTATTTTTAGAGGTATTTTCGGAAATAAAAAGTGTCAAGCCAAAATCATAAAATCGTGTTTCTGAAACTATACGATTCTAGATAAAGGTATGAAGAAATATATATCTTATTACCAGATTTGTAACAACTGTAACCGTCCTATAGTTTTAAATCAAAAAGTCCACACTTTTTCCGAGTAGCGCCGTAATAGGCACAAATAAATTTGCTCAATTCAATTGTACCATTAAATTTATACGATTGGGTTAAGCAAATATTGTGGAACTTTACATTTTATTACTTGACGATAAAATTTAAATCAGTCCCATTTGCAGCGCCTACGTTAGCTTGAAATAATAATTGGCGCCATAAATGTTAGTAAGTTGTAGCTTAGGAAAAAAACTAGAAATATAATCAAAATTCCCAACGTTTTACGAGTTTGTGAGACAGCTTTTCAAATGTTTAGTACTAGAGTAGAGTAACTAGAAATACATGATATGCAAATTGAGATACTAAAATTAGTTTGAAGTTATTTGATGAAATTATAAACTTTATTTAATTACAGATGACAAACATCAAACACAATCACATATTTCCCATATCAAACTACCTATACATTTTGACATTAAGCGCCCCTAACCGGAAGGTACCCACTTAACAAACTAAATGTTCATAGGGTAACTTTTAAACTAAAGATATTGTCGCCAACGTACTAGCATATTCTAATTTGGTCAAACACGTTTCGTCACAGAGCGGTAAGTCCCACCTGACAGTTTGACAGAGGAAGTCCGACTCAAGATAATCCAGGCCGGACCTGTTGGAGCGTTCCCAGATTAGGCGGACTTAACCCCATAATACTATGTAAACATTACTGACAGATCAAATTGATTGTTTAACATAATCCGAACGGAATGAAAATATTCGTGTCGTAATTAATGTGTTAGCTTGAAAAAACGAATGAAAAATTTGGTGCAACATTTCTGTTAAATTTTTACAGGAGCATTCCCGGATTATGCTGACTTAACGCATAATGCAATGTAAACACCACTGACAGATCCAATTGATCGTCTAACATAATCAGAACGGAATAAAAATATTGGTTTCGTTTGACGAATTTGATTTATTTTACGAGAGATCGACGCCCGATTCGCGCGGGTGCAATTTCTGAGAAATGCGCTTGCAAACCTACAGACTGTAAAATTTAACGCCGCATTTTTAATTAACTTTTTAAAGTTCAATTTTGGTTAATTTGCGAATCATCTACGGGTTTTCCTTGACTTTTTTTATTGAACTCCTAACAGTAAACGTTAAAAGTAAATCAGTACAATACGAAGAGTCAAATCAGAGATCTCGACTGGCGAGTCCTATAAGATACATTTGTTTTTCATTTATAAATCAGATATAGGTAAGTAGGTATTCTATGCATGGTTAAGTTAATAGCAATTGTAGGAACAAGCTTTTACAGTCACAACAAACTCTGCGAAGTCTGAAATTTTCTTGATTATAATTTTACCCGCGTGGTACCTGTTCCCGTGGGAATATCGAAATAGAATTTAACATATGTCACTCAGGAAGAATGTAGCTTTCTCATGTTGAAAAACTAAAAACATGGTCCAGTTTTAGTGTTTGTCAATTACAAATAAATATGCAAACAAACAAACGAATTAACGAATTTAAAATTAAATTATAAAGTAAAGTACCTGCATATAGATAAGTATAAACTCTTCTAATGCTTATTGCCAAAACGCTGTCAGAGTATTTGTTTACCCACTCCCCACATAGCGTGTTACTAGGCTACCCAAGGTTGCCCAAGTGTGGGCTGATCTAACTTTGGGCTATTTTTACGACCGCTCTCTTTGACTGAGCTGCGTCTGATCAAAGGAACTGAAACTCATTATATTTCCAACCGGGAAGACTGTGAGCCGTTACAGACGTATCGAGGTATTTGTCTAAACATAATGTCGGATCTCGGAACATGATAATTATATTATAACAAAGCTTTGTATTTTGGTCGGGAGTTATAACTTTTTGATTAAATGACTGTTGTTTAGTTATTTGAGGTTTGTTAAAATGAATATAAAAATGATTCATTGTTATGATATTGCCATAGGATAAATGTACTTACTTACTTACCTAATAACAAATTGATTTAGTTTGTAATATGTTAGTATTTTTTTTGTGCTTTAAGATTTAATTTTGCTATTATTAGTATTTTCAGATTTGTTTTAAGTACATACCATTTTCTGCCCGCGACTTTTCCCACGTAAACTACATGTTTGTTTAGCTTATATATGCTATTCTAGACCAAAACCTATCATTGTGCCAAATTTCTTACAGATGTGTTCAGCTCTTTCACCATGATTGAGTACAAAAATTTAAACTTTATATTATTACTAAGATTAGGTATACCTAGGTATTTACTCCCGTTTGAGGGTTAAAAATTAACACAAGTCAAGAATAAAAATAACATATTAAAGCGTTTTAATTACTTCAAAAAAGTTGGTAAGTTTATGGGTGTCAAGATAAATGTTTCGTTTATCCTGAGGTTAACTGAGTTTAAGTACTTAGTCGTAAAATAAATATTATATTCAGCTGGTTTGACATTATATATATGTGGATCGAGATTTATGAGGTCGGTCGCCATCAACCAATTTAGCATACTTACATATAAAATTATGACACAAAATAACTATTATTTAAATTTTTACTTTTTTGCATTCACAATTCAATGTTCATTACTTTTTGATAAATTGAAAATGAAGTCCTATTTAGAAAAATAAGAAAATAACTGAATAACTGTTCACAATTAACAGTTATTTATAATTCAAGCCACAAAATAAATAAATAACGCCCTAATTAAAAATTCAAGCAAAATAACTCAACAATATCAATAGGAGTAGGTCAAGAGGTATTAGAAAATTAATTTAAAATCAGAGTGAGGAACTTTTACACCTATTGTAGTGCTTTATCTATACAAACAAAGTGTTCCTTTTACGCTAGAATTATATTCTGTCATCAAAAAAAATCAAAACTTCCAAGGAACATGTGAGGTCGATATTTTTTTTTGGCTGTACCTACAATACAAATCTCTCTATTCACAATGCATGTTTGTATGGGAAAGCGAAAAGAAACTCTTATTTCATCCCATTTCTCTGGATTTTTGATTTATTTTTTATGACAGAATATAACCCTGTATATAGGGCAGACTGAGCCTCGGAGAGATATAAACTCATAAACTCGCCAAAATCGGATACACAAACTGATTCCACCATCTCCCTTCTTCCATCGGACAACAAGACGTACCTACGAATCAGCGCCACCGTTTTATGATGGATATTCCAAGGACACGAACTTAAGCGTTTTGCTTCTAATTTTATTATCCGTACCGCTAAGGAATGGAACTCCTTACCTGATTTTGTGTTTCCTGATAGGTACAATCTGGGGGCCTTTAAGTCGCGAGTGAACCGGTGCCTTCTAGGCAAGCGCCATTCATCGTATTAGATCGCATCAACGCTTACCATCAGGCGTGAAAGCGGGCAAGCGCTTGCCTATCCATACCTAATGATAATTAAAGAAAACTTTTTTGTCGCATATAAATTTATTAGTCTTTCAAAATAATTTTTCTAATATTTCATTTTCAATATTTTCAAAATTCATTAGTAGTACAACAACCAGTTGGACCATGGTTACATTTGCATCCCCATAGTACAACCAGTTGAACATGGCACCATATGGGTCGGTAGTGAGATAAACGATGGCTTGAAAGTTTATAGTCCGAAAAGTAACAACAGGCGAATTAGATGGTAACCGCTAGTTCATACTTATTTCATTAATTTGTGACTAGAAATCTGCAACTGTCATAAAAAATATCGCAATACGTTTTTATTGTTTTTGTCGTCGATTGTTCATCAAACACACACCCACACGTCGATGGTTGCAAAACTTTCGTGCCCAAAACCGTCAAGGAAAATGGTTTCTAGCTATTGTGCATTATGCATCCCCACGGTTTATGAGATCATGCTCGAAATTGTGCGCGTACGTGATGCGTGATGCATGACATGAGGAAAGCGCATTAATTTGAGCTCTTATTTCGCCCGGCGGCATATTTATTGAGTCACCATCATCAGATGTGAGACAAGCTAAGTTTAGCTTACCTTACCTTACCTTACCTATTCGTGAGTGAGATGTCTACATTTAGATTCTAATTATATTGCTACTACGCTAGATTGGAACCAGCCTCCAGCGTCAGTCAAGATACCTATTGCTTCTTCTTCTTCTTACAGTTGTGTTTCTATGGTCCGCTTTTAGATAGGTACTTACATTAGTAAGTACCTATCTGCGCCACCCCTATCCCGATAGTTACTACTTAGATTTATTTGAGATAGGTACCATTTTTCAACTTTTCTCGATCACTCAACACTCACCTTACCATATCTATTCTATAATCACATCTTCTTCTCCACTTATTACTAAATAAACAATGTGTAAAAACCGAGCAATATTTTTTGGGGGTGATTCTACCCTAAAAAACTGCAAAACAACCTGATCCAGTTTCTATGGACGACGAATTTTTTTTTTCATCGCTCTGTTCAAATTTACTTGATGAAATGCATTAAATATTTTTATCTACTAAAATAGTTCGACAATTCAGTTCTTGGCACTGCAACGAACAGGGCCACTATAATCTATTTCCAATTTTACGTCTCGTTGACGTAAATTAGGTCTCTAAAACTAATTGCTTTGACATTGAGAGCAAATTGACTCATATTTTATATAATTTTATTGGGTGTTGTTAGCGAATTTAGTAAAAGCATTTTGGCAATATTGCGTTATAATTTTACTTTGAGTCATAATTTTATGGAAATTTCTAACTATGTTTAATAACCTTTACTTTTTTTCAGGTACACTTCCAAGAAGCCTAATATTAGAGCAGTTAATTTTCTTAATTAAGAAAGCAGGTTCTTTCCTAATTAAAAGTTTACAAGACAGATAAAAAGGCAGCTACTTTCTTAATAGGGAGAGTTTTTTTTATCAATTATATATAGATAAACAGTGTTTTCTTTCGTATACTATATTATTTCAAATATCTCCGCCATGATAAACCGTAAGTAAATAATTAATCATACAAAGACAACACTACACTTGTATGTAAAGCCTATGTTAACTAATCATACATTGAGTCATCCGTGTCAAATTGAGATAATAATAATATTTGTATGTTTTTGCGGCATTGACAAAACTTTTCTTAAAATACAATAAACTGGAAAAACACTTAACAAATTATACAAGGGATTGAACAAATAATTATTTACAGCACTAACTAAATGAAAGTAAATAATGGTTCACACTTTCATTTGGTGGTGTAAATGGTTAAATGCCTTGACAAACCCGTTTAGCTACAGTTAATTTATATTTAAACATAGTTTCCTCTGTGTCCGCTTCTTCATAACTATAAGGTGACTATTTAGGTAGAAAATAAATGACTATCGCCAATTCTGTAGTGAAAACTCTTTCAAAGTCTACCTACATCCTTTCAATACTTTGAATGAACGTTTAGTTTGAACAACGGTTTTCAAGAACCGTTCCTTACACATAAATTCCTAACATAAAACGTCTTTACAAGAAAATCTCTATGAATATTGAAATGACTATTGTCTAAGTATTACTGCCGTAACATTTTTATTTAACTAGTCCCGATGACAAGCCGATCGGTGCATCTGTGTCAACACCCGCCATGCACAATGACGCATGTAGGGCTGTCTGTAGTAACAGTACTTTTAATGATCGTTATTTTAATGGCTGTACGGATATAATATTTTTTATTGTCATTGACATTATATGTTGTGCAATAGCCTTTGACAGGACCACCTGTAAGACAGTGTGAGACACTATGCAATATTTAATAGTGTATATTAATATAAATTAGGTATGTTCAAATAATTAACTTTGTTGGATATAGAAAATTAAGGGACTGTTTCATGTTTAAAAAGTTATGATTAGCTGGTACTTGACAGATAGTCCATACAAAACTGTCAATTAAACTGGAAAGTATCTCGTAATCGGACATTGTGAAACAGGCACATATAGGTATGACATCGCTTGTATATTTTTCCTCTTTGTAGTTAAACAGCTTTATCCGTTTTTTTTAATAAGTGAGTAATTTAGGTAAATACTTAGCTGAAAGTTTTTCGTGAAACCTGATAATCATTTACGATAGCTAAAACACTTATTACTAGCTTGGTATCGATCTGGGCGAAACTAATTAAACTTAACTAACTTTTAACTACTAAATGCGTAAAAATAGCCTTGAATTTTCTCAATTATATTTGTTTAAGTTTCATAAAACGATATAATTAAAGCATGTGATTTTCTTTGCAAAACGCTACGCTTAGGTTGATTTTTGAGATAAAACATCTAATATTTATCGTTGGTACGAAAAGCAGAAGAAAACTATATTAGAATGAAAATGCATCAACCCTACTCGAAGTATGTTTTGGGACATTTTTCGGTCCATTTGTCACCGAGGAGACAACTGCAGCGGTGGAACCGTTCAGTGACAGCCGCTGAATGCGAGCTTTTGAAGTTTCCTGGCTTAATTGTTCCATTTTACGGTGTTGACGTGGTTTCACGAAGAAAGGAGATTAGTAGGGTTAGGGTAAAACCGGGATAGATGCCCCGTTAGTGAATTTTGAAATAGCCTCCAAATTTTAAAATTATTAATTTTTAACGATTGTAGCTAGCTTAATCCATTATAATGAATTATTTTTGTTTTATTAACCTAACTATTAATTATAAATTTTGCAGAATTTAGCTTTTTGTGGAACACCTTTTTTGAGGAGAGATGCCTATCTGTATGGATAGTTTCCCCACCTTGAAAATATTAAGAAGGATAGATACCTGCAGTGCGGAATACATGCCACTGTCTCCAAGAAATTATGGGTCGAATTAAGAAAAACATTATGCATTTTATATATCTTTTAATTTTGATTGTTAGAAGTTAATTCTGACACAAATAACCATAATAAAATTTTAAAACCATTTGTTCAACAAAAATGTAAATTCTTAATTGTTATTACAAATCTAATTATATAATTAATTTACTTATTAAGTTTCAACCAGCATACTCATACTTTTGTTTTAATAAAATTATTTATCAAAAATATTAATTATTGTGTGTCAACATACATAATAATACTTTTTAATTGTTTTTTTTAAAACACTCTATGCAGTTATCTATGTAGAACCAATATATTGATACATTAAAAATATAACTGAATTTACTACTACCTACTTATAAAGTTATACAACGGCAAATACTAATATTTAAAACTTTGACGTGTTCGTGAAGTTCGTCGCGGAGATGATTAGATACTTTAGGGGTGCTTCTTCGAGTAAGGCATTCTTTGGTGACTTTCGTGGCAATTTTCAAATCCAATATTTTTTCTAATTTGACATCAGACTCTTAAAATATACGTAAAAGTAATATTTTTTATGGAAGAGGCACCTCGGAGAGCGATATAATTACAGAGATAACCGAGGTTAAAAAAGTGGGGGCCACGCAAATCACAAAATACCCCCACGAAAATGAAAATTGTTATTTAACCTTCTCAAATGAGTTACTTAATGTTACTTAATATTGAAAAAAGTTATTGTGTTATCATAAGGTAAAAAAATAGGTAGACTAACCAAGGCAGAAATAGTTTAATAACAGAATCAGTCCAAAAAACCTACCTATTCAATGTGACCTGTGTGATTATACCTAAACCTATTGAATATAACAATTTAAGTTTGATTTAAACGAATTTGCATTTATTAGTTAAATGCTAATTCGTTAAATCCTACTAATATTATAAATGTGAAAGTTTGGATGTTTGGATGTTTGGATGTTTGGATGTTTGTTACTCAATCACGCCAAAACGGCTGAACGGATTTGGCTGAAATTTGGAACACAGATACTTTGTAGCCTGGAGAGGAAAATAGGCTACTTTTTATCCCGGAAAAAGAACAAATTCCCGCGGGATAACGTCGTGTAGTCCACGCGGGCGAAGCCGCGGGCGGAAAGCTAGTAAATAATATACATAAACTAGTACAAAATTCAAAGTTATTTCATTTGCATGGTCAAAAACTAATGTGCGTAGGTCAAAACTACCACGTAAACCACGCAAATCACGACCACGTAAATCAAAATAAATCCTTTATGCTAAAAATATACAAAAACCTTTTAAGCAAATAAACTGTTTTTTAAATATAAGTTACGTTACCTTATATTTGTTGACTACAATATTTTATTAAATAAATAAATCCACAGAGACTGGATTTCACGAAATCCCTAGGGATATCACGAAATCACGGAAGATGTGGAATAGTCTTATTTACGACGTCTTCTTCCTAAACAAGTTCAGTGATATGTCATTTCACTAAACTAAATCTAGTGAAATGAAGAATGACTGAAGTAATAACAGTAAGCTCACGGCTGCAGGTGACAGGTATGAGCGAGTTTGTATCGGAAGTCCTGTAGAACACGTGATAGGTTGGAAATAGGCGATCGCCAAGCAATCGCCTTAAATTTCGTGGTTATTTTTTTTTGATAAAAAACTTATGGATTGTTTTCACAAAAAAAATAACCACGGTATTTAAGGCGATCGCTTCGCTACGCTTCGCGATCGCCCTAAATTTCTAACCTATCACGTGTTCTACAGGACGTCTAAGGCAAACTCTCACCTCTGAAATCCACTTTTCTGACATTTCACTAGATTTAGTTTAGTGAAATGACATATCACTGAACTTGTTTACTTAGAAGACGTCGTAAATAGGAATATTCGTCATCTTCCGTGATTTCGTGGTATCCTTAGGGATTTCGAGAAATCCCTGATTTCCTCATATCCCTGCGACATATAAAAAGGGGATGAAAATTGTCTAAATGATAGTGAGCAACATGGACATAAAAAAATCTAAAATTAAGAAAGGCATTGCCCCATGAATCATACATAACTTGAATTCAAGACAAAAAGAATTCATATATGCCCTTCTAAATCAGCTTCAAGTCATATTTTTATAAGAAGTATTTTTTCTGTTGCTTTAGTATAAACGGTGGTGGTTGTGGTGGTTATATTATTTTATTGCGAAGAAATACTGATCAACTTTTTTTATTATTTTACTCAACGCTTTCCGAGACAGTGTTTTTGTAACAGAATATGGTGTCATATATTGTTACCGTTATTCGTGATACACAAACAAGAGACTATCATAATAAAATTGTTGCTTTTGGCATTATACTTATTAGTTTTTGATGCTGAGTCACGTTAGCCTTTCTTTGTTTTGGTTCCCGTCACGAAAAATATTTATTTTGCTTTAGCTCCTGAACTAAATCAGCTGAAATCTGTGGCTGAAATGGATCTGTTTGCTTTAAAAAAAACAGTAAACGTTAAATAAGGGTTCGTTCACAGACTCGCAAGCACTTAAGCTTGGGTCACGTTACAGTCCAGTCTGTTTTCTTAAGCTTTAGGTTTCGAGTGTTTTAAGTGCTTTTGCACTTTCTGTGCTGTTCATTGTGGATACGAGTTTGACGTAAGCTACCAGTACAACTTCATATGATATTTTCTCTAAATATACATATAAAAATTGGGTCAAAAGTTTAGGTGTGATTTTTCCTAATGGATAAGGGGGATAAGGCCGATAAGGGTACGACTTTACAGTTACTTTTGGATTAATGTGTTGGCAAAGGTTAATTCCATCAAAATAGTATAACTAATTAAAAATAACATAACATATATAAGTAAGTAGGTAGTTAAACTTCGAAAAATAATATCATAATTAAACAACTATTTTGAAGTTCCCACTGATGATGGGCCACAGGTCATGACTTTTTTTTTATTAGAGTGAGGGAAAATACCAGTGTCAATCTGGCATGCTGGGCTCGGTCAGCGCACAGGAAGCCGTATGTCCTGGTTATACCGGGACTCCTGGGCTGTCTCTTGCCGCCCCCAGCGCCCCCGTCGAGGCTTGGTTAGGCTTGGCGGGGGAGCTGGGGGCTTCTAGATTCTCTCCAGAAGGGGGAGAAGGAGAGAGCCTCCTCCCTGTCCCCCCATAAGGTTACCCACTCAAGGTGAGGCCATGCCCTACCGGATGCGGGCCCAATGGGACACAATAGCAATATTAGTCCAAAAATCTAAAATATTGTATTTTATCATCATCGCTATCCAACCACGCGTTTTCTATTTTCGTACACACTTCTATACACCATCGATCGTCACCTTATCGTCACCTACGTAGTAACTCTTTACGGTATTTACTTGAATAAAGAACAACAAACATATATCTTTTTGCCTGTCACGTCAAGGCAATATTAAGATATTTTGAAGGCCATTATATAATTGACGATGTTCACACGTTCAATTTAAGGTTTGGAAGAATTATAGTACTTTTCTATGGAAAATAGATATAAAAGTAAAAAAAATAATGTAGTTTTGTTTGTTTTCAATAACAAGGGAATAGTTTCCTTGACTGAGGTTTACTATCTCCATTGTTTTCAGAACTTTCCCTCCAGGCGGCATGAAAAAATGCCGTCCTTTATGTATAGTGTAATACTATACCTAATAGTTTCGTTCGTTCTCAGGTAATAGAAGTTACCTGAGAACGAAATACCGTCGTTTTAAATAAAGTTATATAATAAATAATATATAGGTATAGAATGTTAGTGGAACCTAATTGAAAATTCTAATACTTAATAGGTAACAATTTGCACTATAAATGAGTAACTTAATGAACCACTTTGTTTTACCGCAAACACAGAGCTATTGAATAGAATGCACATATTTGAATGAAGGTCAAATTGCACAGAAAAAATAACTAATTTATTTTATAGTAATTGTTAATATTTATTAGTAAATAAATTTTCACAGCTCAGGATAATAGTATTTTTTGAAACATATATGTAATCTTACATTATATCTGTTTCGTACGCGTCATGGCTTTACTTCATTGCCACAAGGTGTTTGCTCGTTCAACATGACAACCACGACACGAATTTCAGTACCTATGTGGTCTTTTAATTATTTCCACAACACGTTTGTGAGCATTTTCATAAGAGCCATAATACAAATTTCGTAATGTGGATGTTTTACAATCACCACAACGCGGTATGATCCGTTTTTTGGCTCAATCAATGAGCGATACCTTTCTTAGACCGTAACATGTACCTACATACACAAAGTATACAAACAGATGAATTAACAAGGAAACAACATAAATATGTATGTTTATTCAAGTAAATGTTTTTCTTGATTGTAACATCAAGTTGTCATAAGAACTTAGATCATCGCATTATAAAAATTCCACGGTAAATGTTTGTGGTCTCGGCGTGGCATAGCAAATTGTTTGCACAGTTTACTAAATAAAGGGCCGTGAAAACGTAAATACAATGTCTAAGTTTAAGCCTGTACATACACATGTGAGACATGAGAGACGATCAACGCAAGAAATGTTATTTTAAAATAAGTACAAAAATGCCCTTATTTCGCAGGTAAATTAACTTGTTTTAGTTTGATTTTAGGTCCTTACTCTTGAAACAAATTCTAATAACCAGAACCATGTTATACAAAAAGAGGTTACAAAATTAATAAGCGTAACTTTAGTTTCATTTTTATCTCGACTCCCGGTAGGTAGCAATATTTGGATTTTCCGTAGTTAAATTTATCCCCTCTATTGTTCGGTAATGTCTAGTGTGGACTAGTCCTAATTCAGGCTCCGTACCAATTAGTCAGGTGTTAGTTTTAGATCGTTGATGCAACCTGATGATTGTGTCATAGTGGTAGGGTTTATGGTCCTTTAATGAATTCGCATGCTACTGTCATTTTATGTGAATGTCGCTTTATTAATAAGTGTGATGTCAATCATGTGTTCATACGCGTATATACCCACAGAACACAGAGTGCGCGTACCTATGATAAGTGATGTATTTTTTCTACGGCAATTCATAGAAGTACTTTCCGTTCGCACAATTCATAGTCTTTGTTCGTAGGACCTATGTCTATAAATGTATTTTAAGCTCTTTCGTATAACAGTATGTTTTAACTCTTGAACACATTTAGTTTTGATGTGAATCATTATACGGTTCAATTTATCTTGTTTTATTCATTTATTAAGAACAAACATAAGAAACGTTAAAATCATACAAACAGAAAAACCCTTTAGTGTACAAATGACTAATTCGCGAAATGACTATACATAGTCTATAATGACCAATTCTCATGTGTACACTTCTATAAATGACTGATTCAACTATTGACCGATTCTACGAATGACTGATTTTTTAATTGTAAGAAAATAATAGGTACTTTTGTTAGGAAATATAGGAAAATGGTAAATAAAATACAATGTACGTAATAAATAACGAATCATTCAATTCAAACAGTTTTAATTTTAATTAAAGAAACTAGAAATTCCTATGTGGCTCTACACTTCCGATTTCACTAAGTTCCAATTAAAGTTCATCACCGTAATTAATACACATTCCGCCGTTCTTTGCTGACAACCTGTCAAACATATCTGCCAGGTTGACAAATATGTCAGTGTCGTCTGTCATCTGTCGACAGTTGACTAATGACGGCGACGCGACGCAGGGCTCGACACTGCTCGACAGATCTGTTGACAGAATTTTTGGGGTACAAATTGCTGTAAGTAAAAGTGGATTAAGGAAAAAAGTATTAGGAGAAGGTACTTATGTATGACATGAACTTGAATCAAACTTAATTGCTGTGGCGAAACATTAAATCGTTAATTGAATTTTGTTATAAGTTAATATGTAATCCTTTAATCATTCTAACAGACAATAAGTATTACCTACATGACATCAAAAAATTAATTTTAAACAATATTCTTTTAAATCTAGGCCCTGTATTACGTAATTTTATTTTTGTAATAATTCACTATCTATATGCCGCTGATTTATCAAGAACATAAAATTAAAAAATAAACATTTGCCACCTTACCACTATGACAGCATATCCGGTAATTAAATTATTGTATGGTTAACTTTGCGATAAGTTTACATCCTGTGGTACTATTTCAGTGACAAAAAGGTTTATGAGGAGCGGAAATACCATAAAATAGCTACCTTTTGTTACACATTATTGTAAGAATTAGTTATTATTCAAAATTGAACTACCTATTCTTAAAATTTTTGAAACTATTTACTAGAGACTTAGAACTTAGATCATCTCGGTCATAATCTGAGGCGGAGACTTAACATTGCCGTTTTAACATCATTTAGGAATAAATATGTTATTTTAATTTTTAGTTTTTCGCATTCACAATGCAATTTTTAGAACTGAACAATGGTAAATGAAGTATTTAGAAAAAAATCGACCCGTCTCACAACCCTCTCTGATGGGACTCGAACCCACGACCTTTCGCTATCCGGGCGACTGCCCTAACCACTAAGCTACGGAGTCGTTACGAGAAGCGACGAATTTGTCCAATACTTTTTACGCGCTGTGATATTACTACCCTCACACGCGAAAGAAATAAGTACCTTTCCAGGTGTTGGGCAATCGCTAAAGATGAAATTACTATTGCAAGTTATTTAATTTTTTAGTTTTTTGCAATCACAATGCAATTTTTATTACTGAAAAATGGAAAATGAAGTAAGTATTTAGAAAAAATCGACCCGTCTCACAACCAGCTCCGATGGGACTCGAACCCACGACCTTTCGCTATCCAGGCGACTGCTCTAACCACTGAGCTACGGAGTCGTTACGAGAAGCGACGAATTTATCCAATACTTCTTACGCGCTGTATTTTTATCAATGTGGAGATATTTCTACCCTCACACGCGAAAGAAATACCTTTCCAGCCCCCTGATTCACAAGCCGTCGGAAACGGAATCGGATTCGAATTCCGTGCTTTATCTTTGTCTATTCTATAGTTAGTGACAGAGACAGGGAATCCATTCCGCTGTCGGGAGCGTTTCCGACGGTTCGTGAATCAGGGGGCAGGTATTCGGCAATCGCTAAAGATGAAATTACTATTGCAAGTTATTTTAATTTTTATTTTTTTTCATTCACAATGCAATTTTTATTACAGAAAAATGGAAAATGAAGTATTTAGAAAAAATCTACCCGTCTCACAACCAGCTCCGATGGGACTCGAACCCACGACCTTTCGCTATCCGGGCGACTGCTCTAACCACTGAGCTACGAAGTCGTTACGAGAAGTGACGAATTTATCCAATACTTCTTACGCGCTGTATAGTCAGCGTTAATTTCATCAATGTGGAGATATTACTACCCGCGCTCAACACGTAGAGTTAGCTAAGAGTGATATAGGCATCGTCCATCGTCACAAACTATTAAGCGGTGCCTTTGTGAAAAAAGAAATATAGTGTAGCTTACTTCCGCAAAAAACACACCATGCAAGATGCACCGCAAAAAATGCACATCACGAAACAATCGGTGCACAATACCTGCAGTCGACACACCTTGCACCAGACTGCTCTACATGTGTTTCGCCCTAACCCGGGGCATCCTCAGCCGGCCTAGCATGAGCGGCTTATAACGCGCGATATGATATGGTACGGCAAGTTGTCTTGCTTACTCCACTAAGGTGTAAGCAAGACGGCTTGCCGTACCATATCATATCGCGCGTTATAAGCCGCTCATGCTAGGCCGGCTGGAACTGTAGATCGTGCGAAAACCAGCACCGAATCCATCTTGCATGTTTTTTTTGCGGAAGTTAGCTACATTATATATTTTTTCATTATGGTTAGGGACTTCCGCCAGGTGACGCCTGATTCAATCAAATAAGCAGTTGATATAATTTTATATAAACAGAAAATCATACATGTTTTAAACGTTTAGCCAACAATATTGTACGTAAAATCCTAGTTATTAAAGCGTTGATTTATAGCACCGAGTGGACTCGAACGCCGGCCCACGGCGGACCGTGACCTACTGCGGTGACGTCACCTTAAGGAACGCGCGTAAAATGAATTTGCGCTTTACGCACCGTTTATAAATATGCAACGCTTAACAACCGTGAATTATAAAAAGAACTTGATATATCAACGCTGATATCGGAGATTATTTTATTTTTTGACGGCGCGATTGCACGATATATATTGTGTAATATCACTACATAGTATAAAACAAAGTCGCTTTCTCTTTCCCTATGTCCCTTTGTATGCTTAAATCTTTGAAACTACGCAACGGATTTTGATGCGTTTTTTTTAATAGATAGAGTGATTCAAGAGGAAGGTTTATATGTACTTTTTATCCCGATATTCCCACGGGAACGGGAACCACGCGGGTGAAACCGCGGGCGGCCGCTAGTTAATAATAAAATGAACTAGGGTTTGACGACTTTGATGTACTCAGAGGAAACATTTAAGTGATGATGATAGGTTTGTCTTGTGCCTGGTTGTAATAATTTTAATCCCAAGTCATATATACTTAATAAAATTTATATGAAACTTTTTTTCCAAAATTAGAAATCTCAGAGGAATAAATTTTTTCTTAATTTTCTGCTGAATTCAAACCCTAATTCTAATTCTAGCATCGTAGAAGCATCATTAATAAGGGCGTTGACAGTACTATAAAGTACATTCTTTTTCTTGAAATTTCTCCTAACTACATTGCTTTTATTTAATACTTGCACTCCGCCTGCGACTTTGTCTGCGTGTAATTTAGCTATTCACGCGATTTTGAACAAAAAAAATTTATTCAACTATTTTTATACTTAAATAGCGATTAAATGGTTGAGAATTTTGAAAATCGGCCCAGTAGTTTTGAGTTTATTCGTGAAAGCAGCTACACGCGGTTTTACCTGCACGGTACCCGTTCCCGTATAAAATATCGGGATAAAATGTAGCCTGAGGAATAATGTAGCTTTATTTAGGTAAAAGAATTTTCAAAATCGTCCTGTAGTTTTTGAGTTAATTAGGTAATTATCCCTTTTTTATTTATAACTAGTTTTATATTCCAACATTTGTGTACATTTTTATAACTAGTTTTATATTCTAACATTTGTGGTACACGTAGACACAGTTTCTTAAGAAATTAATTACGGGCTTAGATAATTGGTGTGATTGTAAGAAAATATTTATTTATTTATTTATTTATTATTAAATGGCAAAATATAACAGCTGAATTAAGAATATAATGTATAAAATGGTAATCAATTTATCAGGTAACCATTTAAACTAAACACTGAAAAATATTCTTATCCGGTATTTTATTGAAAACAAGATTTTTCATACTTAACATGGTATGGTTTGGCTGTGTGTACCTACCTATACTACAGTAGGCAGCGTATACAAAAAAAGATTGGATGTTAAGTACCTACATTAGATTGTAATAATATCGTGTTAAGCTACCTAACAAGCACCACGCGTATTGTACGACGAACCTTTATTAAAAAAGAACTAAACATCAATAGACATTTTTTATTAACTTCGATATCAAGTCAGTGGCCTCAAAACTATTATAGACTTTTTTATCAAACTAATTTTATATTATGACTCAATATTATGCGATGACTATCAGCCAGTTGTTGACAAGACGCCATTGGGTTTTATGGCATAATATGGGCATAATTGGCATAAAATTATGACAAAAGTGTCATCAAATTATGAAAATGTGGTCATCAACTGTTTATGCTAACGCGGTTAAGTTTGTCAAAGTTCTAGCATTTTGTTTGGTTTTTTAAATAAATTTGTAGAGTCTTGAGGTATTGAGAGCAGAAAATTGTAGTAAAATTACATAAGACGTAAGATGGGTGTTGATCTAGTCTATAACTAGTTTTATATTTCGTCGTTTCATTCTTTGATATAATATTTACAGAGTAGTCCCTTTAACCTACAGGCAACTTCGCACGTCTTTAGAGATTAAAAAAAAAAAAAAAAAAAGTTCACTAATCTGTCATTTACTGATCTGTGGTCAGTTTGACGCCATTTTTCTCATTCCTTTTTCGTGCGAGGCAACGAGCGCACGCGTCTATTTTAAATGCCGAAACGCAGCGCACAGGAAAATGTTGAACGAGTCCAACGTTTATATTCTTCCGAGAATGAAGATAATGCCACAGGTACGTTTATAGTGCTTTATCAATTCCTATTCGAATATTTGTGCATACATGTTATTAACAAGCTACACAATAGTTAACTAAATTTATCAGATATTAAGATACAATTAATACTTATTTGTTTCTTGTTGTTCACTGGTGAACATGAACAAGTGATTTCACTAGATGAGTTTAGTTAGGTACATAAAATCAAACTAAATCGAGATTGACTGCGAGTCAATCGCGATGTCGTAATTAGCTGCGAGCTAATTATGGGTCATATTTATGACATGAAGTAGAATCTACCCGCGTTCAAGGATAGACGCATGTTATCTACACTTTATTTAGTTACATAAAATCAAACTAAATCGAGATTGACTGCGAGTCAATCGCGATATCGTAAATAGCTGCGAGCTAATTATGGGTCATATATTATGACATGAAGTAGAATCTACCCGCGTTCTAGGATAGACGCATGTTATCTACACTTTATTTAGTTACATAAAATCAAACTTAATCGAGATTGACTGCGAGTCAATTGCGATATCGTAATTAGCTGCGAGCTAATTATGGGTCATATATCATGACATGAAGTAGAATCTACCCGCGTTCTAAGATAGACGCATGTTATCTACAGTTTATTTAGTTACATAAAATCAAACTACATCGAGATTGACTGCGAGTCAATCGCGATATATCGTAATTAGCTGCGAGCTAATTATAGGCCATATATTATGACATGAAGTAGAATCTACCTGCGTCCTAGTATAGACGCACGTTATCTTCAGTTTATTTAGGTAGTTAGTCAAAATCAAACTAAATCGATATTGACTGCGGGTCAATCGCGATATCGTAATTAGCTGCGGGCTAATTATGCGACATATATTATGACATGAAGTAGAATCTACCTGCGTTCTAGGATAGGCGCACGTTATCTACAGTTCATTAAGTTACATAAAATCAAACTAAGTCGCAATTGACTGGGGGTCAACCGCGATATCGTAATTAGCTGCGGGCTAATTATGGGTCACATATTATGACATAAAGTAGAATCTACCTGCATTCTAGGATAGATGCAAGTTATCCATAGTTTATTGTCTGCTGGACAACATAAATTATTAGGCCATAATAACTTATTCGTTGAATTTTATTTTTTACATTCTACCCTCATGTTGTTTTTTTTGGCAAAAAAGAGTATGTTTGTTTTGGATACAATAAATATCATACAAAACGATGCGGGACTTTATCGAACAATCTTTGGAAAAATCCATCCAACAAACCTTGGATGCCGCAGTATCGCAAACGGCTCACTCAAGAAATTACATCGATAACTTTCGATCCACAATAATATTGTCAGCGTTGAGGGCGTCTACGTCCGATACGCCTGATTTTGGAGATGCCATTCAGCTTAGCTAATTTATGGACACCTTTATGAAAAATAGGTCTACCAAAAGATCAGAAAGAGAACTTGACAAAGGTACTTGATACCAAATAATTGTTGAATGTTGCACGCACCTAAATTAAACGCAGCGATTGCTGCCGCAGTTTCTGACGTCGTCGTCGTGAGGGGACGCTACAAAATGTTTCTTGGTTTTCAACAACAACAACTTGATATGGGTACCTCGGCAATAGGTTAATAGAGCAATGGACACACTGCTCTCCTCAGACGATAAGATACAATCTCTTTAGTATCTAAGCGACGACTGTCGCACTTTGGTATTGATTTCCACCATTTCCTAACGAAAGATAGGATTAAACTTATTACATCTAGTTTAGAAAATAATTTCCTGCACGTCCTACAAGACTCCGATAGATATGACTCTTTATTGGGTAATACATCATCCGAAAATATAAAAGCCAGTAAGGCAATCGAACGACAAGGTTCACAGATTTGGAAAACATTCACAATTCAGAAACCTTCTGCAGTTCAGTCCACAGTCATTCGTCCTGCCCATCAGGGAAACCGGTCAGGACCTCCTCAGTACCCGTGAAACAGGGGGCGGCGGGGAGGTCAAACCACAGGACAGGACAGAGGCTAGCGCCGCCACCGCGACGAACCTACCCTCAGCCTGCTTCGTCTCATGCGAAGAACTACAATCAACCCAGGCCCCGTGCACTGCCACAATAACAAAGGTACACGCTGGCAGAATTCAATACTTTTATGATTGTTGGTTTCATATAACATACAACAAAACTGTACTATCATGGATCCAAAACGGATATTATATACCCTTTTGTACGGAAGTGACAGTCTGTCGTGCTTTAATCTAAATTTACCCCCGAAGAAAGTCACGAGATGGCCCAAGCTATAAATAAATTAATTGAATTGGAGCAATTTCACATTGTTCCCCGGTAATTGACCAGTTCATATCAAGAACTTTCCTTGCACCCAAGTCTAATGGTGGTAAACGCTTTGTCTTAAATCTTAAATCATTAAATAAATTTATTGAGAAGAAAAACTATTTTAGAATGGAAGACTATAGAACATCTCCTTAACTTATACCACAAGGTAGTTTTGTAGCACCGATTTACCTCAAAGAGGCGTATTTATGACTTCCAATATGTAAGGAAGACCGAATAATATTTAAGATTTCATTTTCAAGCTCCAAATTCAAACTTAGCTATCGACGAATTTACTGACTTGCCTTACGGCCTATCCGTAGCATCAGCATCCAGGGTTTTTACCAAAATTATGAGAGAGGTTATATGTCCTATCTTAGAAGCCAATGTCATAAATCAGTAAATTTATTTCGACGATGCTTAATAAATAAATTCTTTATTTATCAGACAATACTGTGGCCCATAGAAGGTTAGTAAAAAGAATCTTAACATAAGGCATCGGGGACACTTCCGTACGACTACGTACGGTACGACTCCTAAATTGTTACAATGTTTAGGTTTTGTTGTAAACCGCGAAAAGTGTCTTTACGCCTTCTCAAGTCTGTACTTTCCAAGGCTTTTTATAATTATGATACGCAACATTTCTCGCTGTAAAACGTAGAAACATTGCACAAATGATCAGAAATTATTTAATATTACCGAAACGTACAATAAGAATATTTGCTAATTTTATTGGTGTTCTAATTTCGGTCTGTCTAGCAGCTAAATACGGATTTAACTTTAAGAACGCTAGAAGTTTTTGGCATTGCAGCGCCATAACGGTAAATGCAAAGCAAAAATTTAATTTTAAGATGACCAAAACTGGTCGCTCAATAACTTTTTTACAACATTCTGTCCTATGAAAGCTTTTACAAAGGAAGACGATATTGTGCAATAATACTGCGCATGGATAATACTACAGTAGTATGCTACATTAACCGTCAAGGTAAATGGAATAAAATTTCGACGCTCAAAGAAGTTGACACGATGTAGGTAGATTCATCGCCATTTGGCTACACGCGTCATAAGTAAACACAAAAAAGAACGGCTCAGATATTGAGCCAAGTAAAAGCAACCCCGATACTGAATGGGAGCTATCTGACGAAGCTTACGTTGATATTAAATCACCGTCCCACGCCGTACCGTTTCACTGTTCTTAAACCATTAAACAGTAACATCGGCTCACATGAGTGTATTTAACGAGTTCTAAAAGGCGCTTTCAAACTTAAACCAAGTCGCCCTAAATATACCTCTACTTGGGACCCACAACTTGTTCTCAACCACATACCTAATTGATACCCAAATTTAGTACTGAGCCTAGACAAGAACACTTTGTACAATGCACAGGGTACAAACTTTCACGCTTATAAAACTAGAAAATGTATTCATTTCTCAAGACGGTGTTAAGATAGCCATAACCGACATTATTAAAACTTCGGTCCCGGGCCGCGAACAACCCATGCTGTACTTGCCATTCTTTCACGAGAAAATAAATATATGCCCTGCTTCAGTCCTCGTCGATCATATATATTTTTCAAAAAATATGAGGACTTCGAACGCAGACAAACTGTTGTTAAGATACAAAAACTCCACAAGCGCACCAGCTCGCAGTCTTTAAGCCGCTGGGTTAAATAAGCTGTTGGGAGCTTGGGAGAGAGTGGCAATAGCACACGATACGCCTCCATCTCGACCGTGCTTGCTCACGACTCAGTGTTTGTAGACGAGATAAGAAAAACAGCTGGTTGGACAAGTACCTACGTCTACACAGCCTTTGCTCGGTTCTATAACCGGCCTATTGAAAGTGAAGATGTCTTCGCGAGAACCGTAACGTTCCCTACTAATGATTAGTTACTTTTTTTTTTTTTTGTTGCTGATTTATGATTAGGTATTTAATTTGTACGGAGAAAACTTAATATTATTTAAGGGTTGATTGTTTACATTCTGCTTATGAACAAATACATAATATGTTTAATTGAGATGGTTATTTATTCTTATAAAAACAACCCATCAACACCTCTTCTAGAACAAAACTTAAATCTCTAAACATCTACTCTGTAAATATTATATCAAAGAATGAAACGACGAAATATAATAGATGATCAAACGAACTACTGTGAAGTTCGATCGCTATTATATGAGTCGTTTCATTCGAAGATATAGCAACCCGCCCAGCCCAGTAAACCTCAGCTGCAGGCAGGTTTACAAACCCACTAGTTAAGCTTTGTTCTAGAACACCGCTATTACTCTGAACTTGCTCTAAACGAAATGAGAAAAATGGCGTCAAACTGACCACAGATCAGTAAATGACAGATTAGTGAACTTTTTTTTTTTTTTTTTAATCTCTAAAGACGTGCGAAGTTGCCTGTAGGTTAAAGGGACTACTCTGTAAATATTATATCTTCGAATGAAACGACTCATATAATAGCGATCGAACTTCACAGTAGTTCGTTTGATCATCTATTAGTGTTGCCTTTACAAGCTGCCACTTAGGTACACTTGAACCCCCTCTGTGGTCTAGTGGTTTACACCAGCGGTTACAGACCCAGAGGTCCCGGGTTCGATTATCAGTGGGGATACATATTGTATTCGGTTTGCTTGGTGGCAAGACTTGTTCTTCCGCCTCGGTAGCTACCACCATCTTATCTAAGTCTGACGCTAAAACAAAGATGTTTTCAGCATTATTGTGTTCCGGTAGTTAGAGATAAGATAGGCAGTTCTTCAGTGATTAAGGATTCCGGGAGTAGTGCGCTTCAGGTGTGATGAAGGGAAATTAAGTGCTTGCGTATAAAAAAATGAAAATAAAATACCTATACTACATATCTACAATTTGTGCAGTACAATGCATTGTACAGTACGACTGAAATTTGTAAAAAATACTAGATTGTGTACATTCATGTAGTATTGTATAGCATCTATTTCAAAAATAAATACGTAAGATAAAGGATCAACATTTTTTAGCAATAAAAATGTAAAATTTTCGCCGATAAATTGTTTTTAATTTCCTATTTCCATTACGTCGCAATGTGATTAAATTTTAGTGCTCAATTAAGTATCAATGAAATAAATTGTAAATAAATGTTCACTAAGTATATGATTCAGAATTAGAACAGCTGTTTTTTTAGCTCACTACGTTTTCATGGTCGCTATCCGCTGTGAAAAATAGTCGCAATATTTCTTTCACAACGTATGAGTATGAGTTTCTATCAAAAATAAAGTCAGAAATATTTATTTTGTAACTAGAGTAAAGAATTACATAGATTTCTGGAGCTCCCTTATTGATATTAAAATATCTATGCCAGCACTTCCATATCGATTTCAGTACTTCTAGTTATGTACAAGACTTGAAAACGAATAAGTACCTTATTTTATATGACATTTTACTTTACATGTGTGTGTACCTATCTGTTTTGTACATAAAAACATTTGTGTGTGTAGACACAAATGTATATCATAAATAAAAACAATAAAAATCACATTTTATAACTTCAACTGTCTTTGTTTGGAAAAGATATTAAATCATCATTGCCCACGATTTTACGTAATGAAGGCTTCCATGATTGAAGGCATGAATGAACAAGAAATTGCACCAAATTAATAATCATAATCATAATAATTTTTATTGTTCTAATTATGGTTACCGAATAATAATTTAATGTATTTGCTAAAGACCATTAGCCTTAGTGATTGATTTGAAACGACTTATTACATAGGTAATTGGCGTAAAAACGGCATAAAACGCAGCTGCTGAGCCCGGTAAGGCATGTGCCTGGCATAATAATTTAATTTACACCGCGGTACTTTAATTTCCATTCAAATAATTATGTCTGAACTGCACGAAATCTCTAGGTAGGTACTTTAAAAAATCGCTTCTTGCCGGCTGACGTTAATCTTTCAAACTACGGAACGGTTTTCAACCATTCGGTTCGCTAGTTAATAATAATATCTATCTCTTCAAATTCAAACAACGTAAATCATCGGAATTAACACACACACTAAAGTATTTGACCGATATACATTTTATGTGCATCTCATCAACATTATTAATATTTTTTACTAGCAAGAAGAAGAACATTATAATGTTTAAATACGTCGTATTTAAACATTATAATGTTCTTCTTCTTGCTACGCTACCTGCGCATGTGTTCCCCGATCACTAGAGCTACAACCTTGCCCTCTTCAGGGCAAGGGTGAATGTGCATCCTGGGTAAGCATGCAACACACTAGACTACATCCTGCCTGTTAAGCAGGAGGGTGGTCAAATGCTTACCCAGTACCTTAAACAAGACACAATTAGTTAGTTTACGTCCTTCTTAGATTCGACGAGTTGGCCGGCCAGTCACGTATCGCATTATGCATATGGGGTAAAAGGACATTTGTAAGGATAAAACGCAGACGCGAAACAAAAAATTACTTGCTATTAGAATTTATATTTTCCCATTTGAATGGCTAATGCGTCAATTGAATCGGCTATTGAAAGAACAAAAAACATAGGCCTGTATTATTAAAGTTAGTTACAATAACATTAAGATTGAGGGTTAGTCAATACTCTTCAGCAATTTTCTTCCTAATTCAGACAGTCGCATATTTGACTTTTCAACATTCATCAGTGCCTTTGGTTTGAAATGATTACAGACACACAAACCATACTTTCGCCTTCATAATAAAAGTAGGTACGATACCGAACTCAGAAACAAACCATAAATATAATCATCCAGACTGATGTCGCATAAAGATCAAAACGACTACCAAATTTGGTAGCGACTAAGCACATTGTTAAACCATAAGCATAAATAAGAGAAACCCAAAACAAACTTTCACATCAGTACTACTGAGCCATACCGTTTCAGTACCTATACAGAATACGGTTAAATAATCAGTTCGTAATATAAACGTGAATTAGCATAACAAGTTCAAATTCAAACTAAACTTCTCCAAGATCAAGGGCGGTTATTGACCGAATAGTTAATCTAATAACTATAAAGTACACGTATCGATCTAAATAAGAAAGAACATTTTGCCACATCTATTAACTTTAAACACGCGAAGAATAAGAAGTTTTTATCTTGCAACACTGTGTCAAACGCTTCACTGAAATCTATGAATGCCGCACGAGTAGCCATTTATTGTCATACAAAAGCAGTTTTTATTTCTTTTGTTGATTTGATATTGTCCCTCAGACTTATTGACATTCCGTTTTATTGAATAAACAATTTGAAATGGTTTTATGCAATTTTTTTACAAGGAAAAGATACTGTTCATACCATTTACTACTATAAGTCTTGCATTGTTTATATTTTTATTCAGTTTTTTATACGCAATTTCATCAACTTCCATTTCATGTTACTTTAATTAAAACTCTATTTCCAGTTCACAATAAAAAATGATACAAAATCTAAAGTTATTATTGATTTCAATGTGTCGTTTTCACTCGACAATTATTTTAGGTAAGTACACTTTTTAAATAAAAATCTTTATGAGTATGAAGTTACTTGTTTACTAGTCGGTGTATTATCTTAATTGATTATGTTTAAGTAGTTAAAGTTTCACATTACCCATGATGAGACGTTTCAGAGCAACCTCAGCTCAGCTCTTATCTCTTTGGCCTAATTTATGTAACATTGTCATCCAATGACTAAGGCATTGAAGTGAAGCATATCACATACGTTTTACTGATTTATATGTCTTACCCGTTTTAGCGGTAATTCCGTGCTTTGCAAATACGCGAGCTGTTTGCATTATGAGTGAGACATAAAATGTTTCCCAGAATCTGTTACCATAAGATGATATAAAAAACACATAGTTTTTAATAAATAAAAAAAAACCAAAAGAACGAACATGGTATTTAACATCTCAATAAAGCAATGGGATGCCAAATTCATAGAATTCGAAAATAAAGATGCAAATAGCGTATCAATAGACAATGACCGACTAAAATTCCTTATAAATAGCAATCTACTAAATTCTAAAAATGATTCTGAATTAAATCTAAATTCATACAACATCAGCATAAGCACGATAGAATACCGACATGCTACTCGAAATCACAATGCGATTTCATGATTTCCATGATTCACTTCGGAGAAACAGTTACACTATTTCGGTGACGAGACAGACCTGCGCATGAGCAGAATGACAATTGACAATTGGAGGATCAAAATGTTAAAAGTTTAGAAAGCAGTGATGGATGTTTGCAAATAATAGTCTATAGAACGGTCGGACGGTGGGGGACGGTCTGGCGTCAGGATGAGTGATGTCAAAATGATATTAATGATAGTTTGATTGAACCCATCGGTGGGTGGATCTTGGAATTGCATTCGTGTAATATCACGATACGGATTTAGAATCAGTTTTCTCGTAACATCAGGCGTTTTACTATGACCTATCGCAGTAATAGCTAAATCTGTGCTGACATGGTTCCGGCTTTTAGTTGAATCTTCTTTTTCAGTTTTTTTTATATTACAATAAGTATACTAGAAGATTTTGAAAAATATATATTGTTTTTGTCTAGGTACTCTGATTTCTTGGTCCGAACGATAAATAACGAGCAACTAGCCATTCATATGGGGAACGTGACATTTTTTAAGTTAGGGATATGAAAACTCACAAGTATCTATTTTATTTATACTTATTAGACCTACTCTGAGTGCATCTAATTGCAGTAGGAGTTAAGGGTCATTCACACTGCTCACAAGCACCGCCGCACAATATTAATAAGCCATCAGTTCCATTTCCTGCGATATATGAAGTGTTTTATAAATAATTACCTCTGGCCTAGTTCCGGCGTCAGTCTCAGTACGCTGTATTATGAGGCAGTTGTACCCTTGGAGATCATTATTTTTAAATAGCTGCATTTATATGTACAATATGTAGGCACAATTGTTTAGAAAAATATTTATGAGGATAATGTGAAGATTATATGTTTAGTTCCAATCAAATTGCCTCATTGTTGTTCTTTCTAGTTTATGGCATGTTTTACTAATTCGTCTGAAAAATCTTTCCATGTTCTGTGAATTAATCTTTTTTTTACCTTTTTATTAATTTAGTGTCAACTAATTAAAAATGAAGACTAACTTTTGAATCATGATACAGCACTTATACCATTTAGGCCATCGAAAGAATGTTCCACCTTCAAGAAATTGATTTATTAATCCTAATCTTCAAAGATAGTCTACTTTTTTGTGGCTTTTCCTCAAACAAGATATGACATTATAGAGGTCACTAAGTCTATATACAAGTCATATCAACTACAAATAAACAATAAAATGAAAGTAGGTGACAGTGGCATGCCGTCAATTTTGATTTGTTCCTAATTATGTAAACGGACAAAGTATGTTCTTATCCATTCCTATTTATGTACAGTCAAATTATATAAAGGAAGATATTACAGACTGATAACACTTTAGTGATAAATATAGTAAACCTATAATTATCTTTAGCCACAATACTTCCAAACACGTGTTAATCCAATGTACACAGTCAGTAGCGATAACTATCAAGCGTATCACTATCGCTTTCGATACAAAGTCATTGTCTCTAAGAAAGATAAGATCAACCGTAGGTGTTCATTCACATAGAGAGGCTCGAAAGGCTTCCGTGAGTTCTAGTTTTTTTAACGTAGAACAATTTTTGTGTGAGTTGACAGTGCGAGTGAGAATTAAATAGTTCGTAAAAACGGAGCCACTTCTCATTTTGTAGCGTTTAAAAAGTATACCTCACACTACTACACCAATAACATGTAGCTTTATGGACATGAACTGCACGCTTATTTTGATATTTCCCCAGGCCACTTTCTATTAAACAACTTCCGTAATAACAAAATTTACGTTTAACAACACAAAGCGGCAACTACAAACAGTAGCAAAATATCCGCAAGTTTTCAAATGTCAAAATAAATATTGACTTCGCAGTGGATCTCACGGACGACTAGTTAAACGGAAATGAACTCAGGAACATAAGCGATTTGGGACGACTTTCAAGCATAATTCTTGCTTGACATAAACAACTTGAAATTTAATAATAAATCCTACTTCAATTTCCTCAAAACTCTATTATATTATAATAACCACCATATCATTTGTTCTGCTATGATTCCTGTCTATATAAATGAACGGACACCAAGCCGGTGGCGTAACGCTCCTGCGAAGCAATGACGATGACGACCCGTGGAAAGTGATCAATCACACGTCCTAGAAGACTCGATGATACATGGACGTGTGAAAATAGGCTAATTCTGTAAACACACGAATAATCTTTTATACAAAGTTGACTCAAATTAGTATAAATAGGTTTATTTTTTATTTTTTGCTTCTTTAAATAATATACTTTTAATAATACTATTCATCTAATAATTTGATAAAGCCTGGATGGATACCTATGTCATGAAATGGCTTAAGATGCACACAGAAGTGTCAGAACCTAAGTCTCTGCCAAGGGGTCAGGAAATTTGGTCATCGTCTCCTCGATAATCTTGATTACACTTTGATCAAACTTATTTATTTATATAATTTAAAATCAGTTTTCATTACAACCTCTTCCACAAAAGCAACGCTAATAAGCTATTCGCTTATCTTAGAGTGAGAAATATTAAGCATTGTGTATCGTATAGGTACTTTCATTCAATGATTACTCGAACGAACTTACGAACATAAGCGTAATTAATTTAAAGATTCTTTATGTAATATCGGGGTGAAAATCATTACTGCGAAAAGGCCGTAGTACTGAAGTGGATTTAAAAGTCGTTAAAAACGATCCTAATTATAAATTCATACAAATTATTGCCCATAAAGTCATAAGCGTGAAGTAAACTACACTTAAGGAATATTTTAAAGGAAGGTTATTTAGGTACAAACATTTTATGACTGTTAAAGAATAGGAGTTGGCTAAGTTTTTCATACCTTTGTAAAAAGTTTTTGATTGCTATTTATTCGTTTTGAAAATATAATTGGAATTAATGGTGTGTGTCATAGGTACCTATAATAACAGACTACAATAATTGCATGATTATATATTTAAGTAGGTACTAGTGATGTGCCGCTGGGAATATTCCCATTTCCAAGTAATTTACTGATTGTAAATTTACGGGAATATTCCCAATGTTCCCGGGAATATTCCCAATGTTCCCAGACTAATTTAATTTCAAGTATGGCAAAATTTTCTGTCATATTTATATTTCCTTTTACTCCCATGGTTGCGCAACTACTTACTAGTTTTTGCCTGCGATTATACTTCTCTTAATCTCTATTAAAACACAGAACAAACCTACCGAATGTTAAACTACATAGTTTAATTTGTTAACTGAGCAAAGTAAAGGTCTTAAGCCAACATACTTTGCAGCATTGATTATTATAGATCCTCATAGCCAAGGAAATCAAGGAACAGATATCACATCGAAGAAAATATTAACGGATGCCAAGTGACTAAAAATGTTAATCGAGACTTTTTAACTTCTTAAAGATTTATCAAACTACAAGACGTGCAGACGTGGAATTTGGAGTCGTCCTGTCTTACAACTAGCTCCGATGGGACTGGAACCTATGACCTTTGTACGGGCGAATCGAATTTATTTAATACTTCTTATAAGCTGTTGGCCAGCGTTTATTTCATCAATGTGAAGATATTACTACCCTCGATATTTAATAATAGAATATTTGATAAGATCTTTTTTTATATGGAACTGGGCAGGCATTTGACCACCATCTTGTTTAATTTACTTCTTACTTTTTTTACATTTTATAATTTGAATTGTCTAAGTATAACTCGTTTTAAATTTAATAAGTGACATGTTAAACTAACAATTATTAATGAATATCACGTAGGTTTCACTTTTATAATTGTCAAAAATTTGTACACTGAAATATCAGTAGAATATGAAGAAACTTTAATGTAAGAAACATCTATTTGTACCATATTCTGACAAATAAAGAATTTATGATTATGATTATGATTATAATCATAAGATGTGGTTTAAGATGCTGGATGTTTGCCCAGGATGCCTGTTCACTCTGGCCTTGAAGTGTTCAAGCTTGTAGTTATCGGGGATCACATAAACAGGCAGCGCATTCCATTCTTTAGCGGTTCGCATAAGAAACGAACGAAACTGCGAAGCGCTTGGTGCGGACAAGTAGAGTGTCAACAATATAATAATGATAAGATAGCCAGCGTCAGGTTCCCCGATGGTGGAAAGGGGCTGAAAGAAAAAGGTCGGGCAGTTCTCTCGCACACTCCCAAAAGCGTTTTCTAAAAAATACCGATAGACACGCAACTTTGGGTTGGTGACTGACATTCTGGAGTTCCGCCGGCGCCGTAGCCAACGCTGAGTTTCCAATGAACCTCCTGACACGGTTTTCAATCGATTCCAGAAGTTCTAGCTGATACTTAGCAGAACCATTCCATAAATGACAACAGTACTCCATGCACGGACGAATCTGCAATTTGTATATCAAAAGCAGTTGGTCCGTCCAGCGTGAAGTACCGTTTAGAGCCCTAGAGAAGACGCCCAGTTTCTTAGCAGCACACTTTGCAATGGAATCGATGTACTCGCCAAAATTCAGGTTGGATGGTGAGTTCAGGCCAAGAAGTTGCAGATGTTCAGTTATCGGCAAGAATACACCTTGGAAAGTTAGAGTCAGTTGGAAAGGATTCCGTTTTGCAGTGAATAAAAAAACCAGTGTTTGAGTAGCATTGAAAGTAGCAGATTAATTTGCTCAACAAGGGATTCTCGACAATAGCAATAAATTATTTATGATTTATGACAAGACTGGATTTCATCACTCGTAGCCTTTACAGTTGAGTGAGATATATCTGATGGTAGTTTAATCTGTATACCCGATAGTATTCCTCAATGTCTCAAGACTAAGGTCTTTGACCAGTGTGTGTTGCCAGTTATGACTTATGGAAGCGAGACGTGGTCTTTTACTATGGGTCTCATAAGAAGGCTCAAGGTCACCAAGCGAGCAATGGAGAGAGCGATGCTTGGTATTTCCCTGCTCGATCGAATCAGAAATGATGAGATCCGCAGGAGAACTAAAACGTCCGACATCGCTTGAAGGATTGCTCATTTGAAGTGGCAGTGAGGGGGCACATAGCGCGGAGAACCGATGGCCGTTGGGGCGGAAAGGTTCTCGAATGGTGATCGCAAACTGGACGACGTTCCGTGGGCAGGCCCCCTACAAGATGGACCGACGATCTGGTCAAGGTCGCGGGAAGCCGCTGGATGCGGGCAACGCAGGACCGATAAAGATAAAGGTCTTGAGACTTTTTGCCGTGTGAATATGCCATAATAATAAGTCTGCGGTTGTGACTGATTATTATCTTGTTCTTTTTTAAACTAATAATGAAATGTAGTAAATGAAGAGAAAATAAAATAAATAAATACACATGTACTACTATACATGTGGGGAATATACGTTAATCAAGCTGTAATTTTTTATAAAAGTTTAATATTATATTACGACATCATGATACGACAGTATTGTGATTCAAGTTATTTTAATAAATGACTAGCGGATCCTCGCGGTTTTACCCGCGTAGTACCCGTTGCCGTGGGAATATCGGGATAAAATATAGCCTATGTCAGTCGGGAAAAATGTAGCTTTCTAATGGTGAAAGAATTTTTAAAATTGGTCCATTAGTTTCGGAGCCTATTCGATGCAAACAAACAAACAAACAATCAAATCTTTCCTCTTTATAATATTAGTATAGATTATTATTAAAAATCTTACTAAAAAATCTGTTTTACTAAGTAGGCATTGGGAATATTCCCGGAAACATTGGAAATTTACTGGGAATATTCCCGGGAAAATTGGAAACTTTCGCCATAGTAGTGATATTAAGTTTCGCATATTCATTTTGCTGTGTAATTTTGGCCAATGGAACGGTTAGCACAAAACAAAAAAAGATTGAATTACATTATAAGCAATTTTCCCCAATATTTCCACTTTTGGGAATATTGCCGGGAACGCTTCTGGGAATATTCCCAATGTTTCCAATATTTCCGGGAACGGCACATCACTAGTAGGTACTAAGAATTAGTACTTATCAAGTGATATCCTTATCACCACTTACCATCAGGTGTGATGAAGGATAAGTGCTACCCCGTTGTGAATTAAAAACATCAAGGACCATGATGACGCTATATGCCGCGGATCTGGGAAGCCCCTACATTTATTTTATAACTATTGCAATTTTTTGATTTTTTTAATGCGGTTTTCGATGTTCGAAAGAGAGATAAACTAGTCGTACTGTAAAATACACTATAAAAAAATATTTTTTTTCTAATTAAGTATAAGTAAGTAACTTAAGTACTTACCTATAATAAAATTTTGAAATTTCAAAAAATGTTTTTCCGTGTATTATATTCTTATTTGATAGGTTTTTTCATGTAGATTCTAAATATATGTACTTTTTATATGTTATTTCATCGATAACTATGTGAAAAAAAATATTTCGAATGGACCGCACTATTGTCATTTGTTTACACAAAGGTGGAGTTCGAACGACGATTATAAAAACAAAACATATCGTAAAACTGTCCACTAGCGTTAATTTATTGCTTTTGTTAGTCAGCTACTCATAAATGTAACCAAAAACCGCCCAAGTATAACCAGATGTTCGGGAGTGCGATAGCGCGCACTTAAGTGCTTTGCTTACATAAAAATGGGCCATATAAAAAACCCTCGGTCCAGAAAGAGTTAAAAACACTTAAGTAAAAGTTACGGAAAAAGTTTGAAAAATATATATTAATATGAATACAGAAATGAAAATGATAAAATGGAATAATAATATGTGATGAAATAATAACTCAGCAGTATAGGCATCCATTTATTCATGCTTCCTTCGTACAATCACTGGTCAACGTCCTTTCGACTCGACAACTCGAACATAATTGACTGTCCGCCTACGGGTAGATTTCCACCATTTTGTCTATCCCCGTTCAAAACACAGTGGCGCCATGGCGGCGCTTTCTCTCAATTTAAACTTAAAAGTGTTGCCAGTCATAATTACAATTTGTACTACAATAATGTTAATTATTTTTATCATTACTTTTTTGAAATACAACATTCGGCCATCCGACATAGTGCTACCTCCTGGTGCACTGTATGTAACAAGTACCTAGTCAGTTTCTTTATTTTTACAGAATACTATTTTAAAGGAATATAAATACAACATTTGGCATTATAATCACAGTATATGAAGTATAATCTCAACAAAATTTATAAAAACATGATAATAGTTAAAATAATAATTTACAATGTAAATGTACCTACCCATGCACATCTCAGATTTCTGCGAGCGTTTTAGTATCACTTATTTTTAGCATTTCACTGTATGTTTTTTTTTTATATATTTTTTTTTATTTTATGTCTCTTTCCGTCTGATTTCAGATCCTTCCGACCCTCAGATTTTAAATTTTATTATTTTGTTTGGAATCAGGATACGGTATTTACTTTTTTTAAGTTATGACTTTACTGAGGCAAGGAAAATTATCTATTTGATATTTAGATTTATTTGAAAAGAACTAGATTAATAGTTATTTTAAATCAAGGCAAACTACTGACTCGACCACCAGTTCACAAATGGGGAGGCCCTTCGGAGAAAGAACTGGCAAGAAAACTCGCGAAGGGTGAGCTGACCGACCTCCGTATTATAATTTAATTTTCTATTTATCTAAGTACAAGAGAACTTGCCAGAATATATTATTATTTAGGTCTCAAAACGATGTTATATTATATTTGCTGTTAATTTATTATGACACTGTAGCGTTGCGTCGCTCGCTACTATCCTATTTCATATTATTTTTATTTTATATTTTCACGGTATCATTTTTATAACCTCCTTGCATGTAATTCGAAACTATTTGTCAAATTTTTATGAGTTTGTTCTGAAAAATAATATTTGGAACGTCATGTCGTTTCCATGACATTGTTTTTTTTTTGTGTTTAGACATCAATATAAAAAATATTTGATTTGTTTCGGCTCACCTTTAAATCGACTAAATTATATTATTAAACTATTATTTTACTTTTATTGCCATTATAAAACCTGTAAGGAATTTCCTGCAGGTAAGACCAATTTTGTAGTAGATAAATTTGTAAGTAACGTTCTGTTTTGACTTTTTGTACTTATATTAATTTGTGATTTTATTTTTAGGTTTTATATTTTAAAATAAATTTAATATCTGTGGATTGCCCAGCCACCACACTAGTAGTTTTCATTGTTAAAACGTGTTGATTTCGGTTGTTTGGTCGATTAAATTTGTAATTGATCTTGATTATATAGTAATACAAAGTTATGTCAAGTAAGTATAAATTATAACGTACAAATTGCTAGATTATAGATATGCAGGAATTGAAAGCGATTTCTTTTCCTTGAAAGTCCTTCTAAGCGTTTCATGGTAAAACGTCAGATAAATAATGCGAACGTGATACAAATGATGTGAATGCATCATTTGGTAATACGAATGTACCTACCATACAATACAACATTTACTTTTACAGAATTGTTCCGATTTATGACGCCTTAAGTTAAAAGAGGACACAAACTATTAAACTACACGACATAAGCAATTATTCTGAGCAAAAATAGATATAAAGCGTAACAATAGATTGAAATCTTTGTATCGATATTATAAATAACAACAAGATTTCCAATTTAAATGAGTGTCTATATGGGTAAGTCTACACGAGGCGTTTATTTTGTTAATTGCGCTTTTTTTATGTACTATTATGTCAGTAAGCAACGGTAAAATTGTAAGATACTTAAAGGTCATAAAGATTACTTTCTCAAAAATCAAGCATTGGAAATTTCCATGTATTATTTGTAAATAATAGTTTATCTGTATGTCGCTCATGTATTTAACCTGCGAATACTCGCGTCTCTAACTTAAAATTAACGATTTATAAAAGAGGCGCACATAATGTATCAATAGACTTCTCAATTACATTTCATGCATCGGAACACCGAAACATCACCGCTCCACTCGGAACTCAATCCTGTACAATTTATATCAAACCTATCAGAACCCACGGGCCTTAGAATAAATACTATTACAGTTCAGTACCTACAGTTAAAGATTTGTCTTTCTTTAGTCCTATAATTAACCAGTAACCACTAGTCACCAAAAGTGCCTATATGTCTTGGCTATGGCTTTCGGCCATCGGCCATCAATAGCAGTGTCACTAACACAAACATTGAGGCCGACTGGTTTCAAAGTCTATCTATACAGATTCTGTTTCGCTCGGTAGTAGTAGGTCTAAATCCTGTTTTAAACCCACTATGCTGGATGAATGATGGATTTTAACTAACAGTACTTTTCATAATACGAAACTATATATTTGTATTTATACGACCTATTACCAAAGCATATATATTTACTGTGCTATTACTCTATAATTTTATTACCCCTTAAGTTATGTTTTCATGTAAGTACCTTACTGCCACTTCGGTCTCTTTTATTTTAGTGAAAGCTCTATACGCTTTATTATTTTTACCTTATTATTCAAGAAAACATTTGCAAAACAAAGTTAAGAATGCGATCTAGAAAATAAATTTACAAACAACAATTTTTTTGTTTTGTAAAAGTACTAGTATCAAATCTCTGATTGAGCTGAATGATCCAAGAGGACAAAGTGCACAACTTTTTACCTTATCTATCTAAGGCTTGATAACATAATTTCTAAATAGGTCAATGATATTGGTGTTATTCAAGTGGTTTCCATAATTAGGAAGCTTGTCGTGGTAAGTAATTGGTAAGTTATCATTACAATTAAAAAGTGATGTTTTTCATATTTCTGCTACTTATATTTAGAATATAAATATTAAAGTCACCAACTAAGACAATTCCCTGTTCGTACCTACTCGTAAGTAATAGTCTTTTTGATAAAAGTTTTAGGATCTTTTTAAATAAGTAGGAAGGTATGTCAAAACTGGACTTTAAAACATTTACAGTCACATCATCAGCAAAGTTTGAATCGAAGAGTAAAATAATGCAATATTCGAAAGTAACGAATTTACACAATCAAGTTCTAATAATTTATGCCGATATTAATTTACATACACACTCCGCCCTTCCTCCCGTTTCGGGATGAAGATGAAACCAACTGATATCCTGAAATCACTTCGACGATCCAAGTAGTACCAAGGTGACGGCTCAGAAATCCTCGAGACACAGCGGCCGGCGTGACGCCACCAACGAGGCATCAGTGACGGGATGGTGATCTGCGTTCCTCTATTGGGCCGTCGCTTTCTTCCTTCAATGACTTGTTTGCGTTTCATGACCTCGCAAACATTTGAACAAATAAATGATATTAGTGTATGGTGTTTTATTTATCCTTCTTGTCAATCTAGTTAATCAGTAAAAATACTCAGAAAGCTAAACTTCTATAGAAAATTCACAGAATTATTTAATAATGTTAACATTCTTATATGGTACACTTAAATAAGAATGGCTAACTTGTCCAACTGAAATAATTGTATGCCACATAATTATGTTCGAGCGACACACATAGCCCAATCAACTAAAAAGTGTATACTTAGTATAGGGAAACTTTCGTCATTTATCAAATTCAACAAGTCAAGACACTTAGTACATTCTGAAACTAATGCACTTGTCTATTATAACTGCATATAAAATTAAATTAACTTTTTATGATAACAAGGGACAAAATAGTATGGTAATATAGCTACTTAAAGGTCTTCGACCTACAATAACCACAAATACATTTGATCAATCAGCTTTAGGTATTGTTAACAATAAGACATATGCCTACAAGCTGAAGGCTTGTATATAGGCGAGTCTAGCCTGACAAACTAAAGGCACTTCTAGCATTGTAATCAGAAGGCGCGTGTAGCCTTTTAACCTAAATATACACCTTGATTTTTAATCTAGAAGGCGCGTGTATAGCCTTTTAACATAAGTATACACCTAGATTTTTAACCTAGAAGGCGCTTCTATCCTTGTATCTAAATGCACATAGTCTTATGAACTGGAACGCACCTAGCCTTGTAAACTGTAGTCGCATTTAGCCATGTAAACGGTATGTGTGTCTAGCCTTGTAAACTGTAGGCGCGTCTAGCTTAGTAAATTGTAGGTGCCTCTAGCCTTGTAAACTGGTAGGCCCATCTAGCCTTGTAAACTGTAGGCGCATCTAGCCACATAAACTGTAGGCGCCTCTAGCCTTGTAAACTGTAGGCCCATCTAGCCTTGTAAACTGTAGGCGCATCTAGCCACAAACTGCAGGCGCGTCTAGCCTAGTAAACTGTAGGCCCTTTTAGCCTTGTTAACTTTAGGCGCATCTAGCCACATAAACTTTAGGCGCGTCTAGCCTAGTAAACTGTAAGCGCATCTAGCCTTATAAACTGTTGGCGCATCTAGCCATGTAGCCTAGTATCTACTCAAGCATAGACACACATGGCCGACTCATAGCTCCCATGGCTACTCAACTAAGCCATAGGCACACATGCCCTTTTTCTAATATTACTTTTGTAAAGCGACTGCAAAATTAATTTCAAACTATCTATGCACTGATGACCTTTCGGCAAATGACCACTACTAGTTAAGCTTAGACACACATAGTCCAATTATAAGCGAGACGCATGGCTGACTCGTGGCTCACATGGCTACTAAACTAGGCTATAGGCACACATGGCGACTCAACTACGCAATAGGCACACATGGCCTTTTTCTGATACCTATTACTTTTGTTAAGCGTCTGCAAAATTAAACTTCAAACTGTCTAAATCCATTAATAACTTTACGGCAAATGGCCACTACCTACCACTCAAGCTTAGACACACATGGTCTAATATAAGCGACACACATGGCTAACTCAACAAACTAGTTGTATAGTAATAGAATACAAAGAATTGAGTATTGTTCATATAACCTCACTCGCCCTTTTTGCATTCTTGTCTATGTTAAATAATATTTTTCCATTGAGTTTACAAAAAGATAAAATCACTATTCTCTTTAAAACATGCTCAACATATTTGGCCCACATCAATGGCATGTGAAAGTCAAAATCAAAGCTATCTTTATTTACTATATTGAGTACAATTACGCAATCATAGCATTTACATTTCTAATATTCCTGAACACGTATCATATAAAATCTATTTTTGGTTTCGAATGTTTTCAATCTTCATTTGAACATTTGAAAAAGATTTGAAACGTCCGGGTTGATTGACTCCGAGTCATAAAAAGACAGCTTATTAAATAAAGTGCCGATTTTCACAGAAAGACGGAAATAATTTGAAATATTTTGTAAAGGCGAATAAGGTCAACTGATCAAACTGATTTTCTAAAACTTCTAGGGAAAAATTGCACGTACCTACCTTATAACTGAACTTCTTTGCGTGTTGTTTTATCCCACTTCTGAATTGTGATGAAATAATAACTCAGCAGTATAGGCATCCATTTATTCATGCTTCCTTCGTACAATCACTGGTCAACGTCCTTTCGACTCGACAACTCGAACATAATTGACTGTCCGCCTACGGGTAGATTTCCACCATTTTGTCTATCCCCGTTCAAAACACAGTGGCGCCATGGCGGCGCTTTCTCTCAATTTAAACTTAAAAGTGTTGCCAGTCATAATTACAATTTGTACTACAATAATGTTAATTATTTTTATCATTACTTTTTTGAAATACAACAAATATTTATATAGTGACACATTATCGAGCGATCCATCATGCCACCTTCATATTCCTTAATTTGCTTGAATGGCGCGTGATCATCTCGACGATTAAGATCTTCATTCATCTCCGCCTGCACGTGTCACAACATTAGACACTATTAGCCTCATATATGTCCGTAATTATATGTGACCGGCTCATCTGGTGGGCTGTTTAAAAAGCATTTTAAATGAACCAGTTTTGATTATCGCACTGAGACGGTTCCGTATTATAAAAATATTTATCTTGGTTGTGTTCTCTCCGCAAAGCTCTTTCCTAAGTAAAACAATAGATAGACAGACAAATGTTATTTTTTTATATTTGAATGACTCTTAATTTGCCATTGACTTGTTCATAAATTTTAATATCTGGTACGTTCTAAACGATTGTTTCATTAATTTACGACTATGTTACATTTTATTAGAAAAACTTAGATTGTATAAAAAGATTATGATTTGAACTTTTTGAATTAGAATGCTTTTACAAAATGTGTAAGGCCAGTTGCTTTTACTAGTATTAAAATCCTCTTATTTTTTTACTGGAGTCGTTCAAGAACACTTACCTTACCTACCTCATTCCACTCAAGATTTCAGCGACCTAAAAAATAAAAGGTTATCGGTAAATCTGCAGTTATGACATAAACCACGATATGACCGTCCCGTTGGGTTTTGTTATAGAGTGTACGCGTTGGTTTGTTAAACTTTAAATTATTATGAGTTATTTTAGTCATAGGTATACGTACAGTCACGAGCAATTTTAAAATTGTATACAACTAAGAGAAGCGTTCCTAAACAAAACTCAGTGTCACAGGAGTCATTGAATATTGTAATATGATATTGTCCCAACTATGGTGTTTATATATTATTGATCGTGACTGTACACATTCACTATGACCTGTGTACAGTTTCAGATGAGAATTAAAATAAATAAATAGGTATTGGGCAGAATCACATACATTGCTCCAAGTGAATAAACTATACTCGCAATACTCGCATCACTGGATATCGCAAATAGTAGGTACAGTGCGACAACGTTTTCTGCTCCAATAGCCAAAGACTGGAACTGCGTGTATTTTAATGTCATTTTCTGTCAAGTTGTTGTCCAACCATAGCGCTTCTGCCGACTGAAGGTCTTAGAAGTCAGGGCCAGTTAAATTGCTACAAAAAGAAGAAAAGATACATAGCGACGCTGTCACCCATGAAGTTTGACTTAATACTCTGAGGTAACTGGAGCTCTCACCCTGAATAAAATAGTGTCGCCAGCAAATTTGACATTTATGTATGTAGTGGCAGGTAGTGGCTGTCAGTTGTCTCATATGACCATACGTATTTTTTTAAAGTGTAGGTGAGACGGAAGAAAGCCACTGTGTTATTTGTGGTATTCAAAAAATTGTTCGTACTGCACTCTCCAGTTACCTCAGTATTAAGTCGAGCTTCATGCTGTCACCGGAACAGCGCTATGGTTGGACAACAACTTGACAGCAAAATGACATTAAAAAAAAACGTTAGTTCCAGTGTGTGGCCATCGGAACAGAAAAGATTGTCGCACTCTACAACAACATACAAGTTTCTTGGTCGCACTATACGTTTATAGAAATTGCTAGATACCGTATGCCATCTGTCACGATTACTGATAGGGAAATATGCACTACAAAAAAGGTTGAATTGTATTGTATTTATTCCTTCACAGTGTCCGAAACTTAAGGTGAATAAACCCTATTCCCATCAGTGGTTATCGCAAATCGTATACGAAATTGCTACCTTATGTCCTCAGTCACGATTCCACAGAAACGAGCCAGGTGGTCCGTTGACAGAAAAGAATATAACTATTAACTTTTTGTTTGACCTCACATTGTATGCATACTTATGTAAATTTAAAACGCGGAAAATTTATGACTCTATTCCCATTGTATTTTTTCAGTAAGTAGGTAACACTGGTGGTTTAAATGGGTAACATACATCTGGAAGTAGGTTTTTAACTTAAAAATAAGCATGTCAATTTTATATCGGGATATACCTTAATTTAATGTTGTTTTCTTCTTAATTTCTTGTATGGACGCTACCGAAAAATATACGTATTTACCTAGATGTTTCAAAAAAGTGAACCTGTTAGATTATAACCATATCACAATATCTAAAAAACGCATATTTTAAAATAATTTTTAGTTTGGATACCATAATGAAGCAGTTTCAGCCTAATAAAACCAAACGTCCAATCAGATTCATCATCTTCCTGACCTTATCCCAATAGTATTTGGGGTCAGCGCAGTACGTCCTTCGCCTCCACTCCACTCTATTATCTGCCATCTCTTCATTTACTCCATTCTCATTCATATTATTAATATTACTCTTCCTCTCCATCCATCATCATTAATGTCTATCACCTTTCTACGAGTAATATCATGCCTATCACCCCTTCTCATATGTCCATCACAAGCCCAAGGGTTTCCTTTCAACTTTTCTGTCTCTGGTGCTACTTTCACACTTCCTATCACATACTCATTCCTAACTTTGTCCTTTCGCATTCCTTTAAGTTGATACTTAGCACTCTCATTTCCGCTACATAAAATTTTTTGTCATCCGTCTTCTTCAATGCCCAACATTCTGATCCATACATAACGGCTAGTCTTATCATGGACTTCTTGATTTTGCCCTTCAACTTAAGTGGCATCCGCTGGTCACATGTTAACCCCGTTAATTTCCCCATCGCTTTGCATGAATGACCCAAGGTACCTAAAGCTGGAGCATCTTCAGCCTTAACATCAGGTGTGATTAAGGTTGATGCTAAACCGTTGTGGATAAAAAAAGATGTAAGCGCATCTGTTTCAAGCGCAAGCGGAGTTGATACCAGCTGTAGACCGGATATGGGTCTTACACCTACCATCACCCGGATCAGCTCTTCATACTTCCCCGGCACATCTTTCATTTAGGGCCCACCGCAACACCATGGGCACGGGGTAACCGATCGTACGACTTTTCAAGGTCTATTAAAACCATGTGCAAGTTCTTATGAGCACGTTTGTATTTCTCGCCAATCCGATTGTATGTCTATAATGTTATTTTACTTTTTTAACTTCCTTTTTATCATAGTCAAGTAGTACTTCAATAAAGTACTTTGATGAAAGAGAATTTTATTAAAATTTCGTTACTTGCAACATGATCTTCACCGATTATCATCTTATTGGCAGTAATCAAGTCTTCCAAATTTTATTGCCCTGACTTTCCCCGTCAAAGGCATTGCTTAACATTTGCCCTTTAAAACTGGTATAATTCTTTTCGAAAGGTTTTGACCTAAATAAATTTATTTTCACTGTGCTAAATAATTAATTATAAATAAAGGGTATAGGGCTGCCAAAAACAAATGAATAATAAAAAAAAACATATTTTTCGCCTCGTAAGCCACAATTCATTGATATAAAAAAACTAATCGGTTGTAAAAGAAAAGTGTTTTCCTAAATATCATGAATGAGGTTTAACATTAATTTACCAAATTGACAGTGGAATAAGTCCACTCGCAAAATCTTTCCAAGGATCGCATTACGGAGCACAAGGTGAGATCTGATAAATAAACAGTTGCTTTTCTCTGTAAGGATTTGAACAGACCATTGTAATGTCTTAAAGCTTTGTCTGAAGAAGAAATTCCTTAGTTAAACGAAATTTCCATTGCAAATTGTTAAAATATGGATTTCTCACTTTTCGAGTAGGTAGTCTGAGTTATTTATTTTTATACAGTCATATATATCTAAAGTAATTTAAGCGCACTAGAAAAGTACGAATGACGTAATATGCTTATCGACTTTGGAACGTTTTGAACAAAAGGAAAAACCTGTAACACGTTAGACATTTTTTTGTTCATTATATAACGATAGCATTTTTATTCTAGATACCTACCGAAGTAACCAAAGTTTTCTAGCCATTGCCCTGTAAAGATGCAGCAAAGTCGAAAAAAGTCCTCTTGTAAACCGTAAATTAAGTATTTCAAAAATAATAATTAGCCGATAAGATTTAGTTAAAGTTTAAAAATAACTCTCCAGTCATAGTAAAGGATTTTTTTTATTTTATTTTACTATTATTATTTTTCCAAACAAACTTTTCTGAACCATGCTTAATAATTCAGCTTCCATGTAACTTTGCATAACGAAGGACCTTACAACCGTTCATATGAAGTCCAATAATTCTTAAAGGGTCAATAATTCTCAATCATTGATGATAAATTTGATTTACAGTTATGAATGTCATTAAAACATGAAATGGAATAGTTAATAAATAACAATTTAGCGTTATGAAATAGCAATTTGAAGGCTTATGTCAGTAACGCGAGATATTAGATGAAGGACTGCTGACTCACTGAGATGGTGACATTTCTAATCATTTGCTTTAGAAAGGCTACGCGTTTCAATATTTGAATAGAATGAATATGACATTAAAATGTTTTGACGTGTTATTATTACTGACATCCATTTATTAATTTGAAGAAATGTTGTGCCTAGTTTAGGCATGTACACTACTATCGACAGAAATGAAGCTTTAAAGGTTTTATTACGTTCGAAATATAAGGTACGGTTTTCGGAATTTAACTTTGTTGTGTTAAGATGTCGACTTTAAGTTACTACGCACTAAGCAGAGTTCTATGTAGCACAGTCAAAGTTCTGTACCGAGTGAAGCAGAACTGACATAAAAAGCATTATTGTGTTCCGGCAGTTAGAGATAAGATAGCCAGTTCCTCAGTTATTGAGGATTCCGGGAGTAGTGCGCTTCCACCTTCAGCCTTATCACCACTTATCATCTGCTACCCCGTTGTAAATAAATAAATAAATAAAATATTATTATAATTAGGTATGTATGTTGAATGACTTTCTGGTGACTTTTGAAAAACGCTTCATTTGATTTCTTCATTTGATATTAATTTGTTTTTTACTAAATGCTACTAAATATTATTTTCTCCTAGAGACAGCCCTGCAGTCACTGAATTATTTCATGTTAATCGAACGGTAACGGTCGCGACACGACCGAGACAAAGGCTCGCCGGGTATTTCTTGATTTAAGGCGTGTACTTGGAAAGGGGATATTGGTAATCTTAACACTCTCGACACCAGTAGTGTATTAAAAAATGATACACTGTGTCCAAACACTTGTGTATCATTTTTGCACACACGACCTTACTTCGTTCTTAGGACTGTGTTATCACTTGCGCATACGTTTTCTATATGTTTTGTATGGCCAAAATAAAGCTCTGGCCCACGCGGTTTTCCTGAGGGTTGTGGGTTGGGAATCGGGTGAATAGTTTGTGATATATCAAGAAAACAAATCTAAATAAACTAAAACTTGGCTTATCCTACTAAATGTGAAAGTTTAAATGTTTGGATGTTTGGATGTTTAGATGTTTGGATGTTTAGATGTTTAGATGTTTAGATGTTTGGATGTTTGTATATTTGTTACTCAATCACGCCAAAACGACTGAACGGATTTGGCTGAAATTTGGGACATAGAAACTTACTTTGTAACCTGGAGAGGAACATAGGCTACTTTTTATTCCGGAAAAATGTCACGTTCCCGCTTGATAACGTCGTGTAGTCCACGCGGGTGAAGCCGCGGGCGGAAAGCTAGTAATAACATAAGTATCGCTAAATACGCTTGTAGCTGAGCGTGTTAAGAAATATACTGAAAAAGAAATATACCTATGTAGCTTACTTCCGCAAAAAAAGACAACATGCAAGATGTACCGCTAGCCCGCCCGCAAAAAAATGCACATGCACTGCATACCACAAAAATATCACCTTGCAACTTCACCAATTGGTTAACTGTACACGTGTTTCGGCCCAACCCAGAGCATCATCAGGAGTTAGATGCGCAAACCAGCACCGAACCTTCTAATTGGTGAAGATGCTAGGTATGTTGTTCCGGATCGCACGGTCCCCCCTGGTAGTCTTGGGAGTTGGCCCCGCTTGCTCGGCCATCTCCCGCCGCGCAGGGGCCCGGAAACGGACCACCCGTCAGGCCGCAGGGGGTGCTTCTCACCACGACCCCCCAACAGTCGGTGTACCTAAAACTGACGGCGGAGAGCAAGTAGTGGGTAACCTTATGGGGAGATTGTGAGGAGGCTCCCTCCCTCTGTCCTGCCCCCTCTCAAGCTTTCGAGCTCGGTAGGGGGCTGGAGCAGGGGTTAGAACCGCCCAGCCCTGACGCGAAGCCTATTAGGCTTGGTGGGAGGGCTGGGCGCGGCGAGGAACAGGCTCCGAGTCTGACTGAGTCCAACATGCCGTGTGGTATACGTAAAAACAGTATTTGCCCTCATGATAAAAAAAAATTGTATGTTGCTGTTTTGCTAATACAGGTATTGTGCGTACATGTTAAATTTTTTGCGGGCGGGCGGGCGGTGCATCTTGCATGTTGTGTTTTTCGAGGAAGTAAGCTATATATATTTCTTTTTCACAATGGTTAGGGACTTCCGCCAGGTGACGCCTCATTCAATCCAATAGTAAATTATTTTTTATTAGTATTTCGACCGCGGCTTCCCCCGCGTGGACTACACGTCTTTATCTCGCTGAAATGTGATGTTTTTCCGGAGTAAAAATTAGCCTTTGTCACTCTCCAGCTCCAAAACTATTCCCATACCAAAATCACGTCGATCCGTTGCTCCGTTTAGATGTGAAAGACGGACAAACAAACAAAAATATAAGTACTTTCACAATTACAATATTAAAAAGGGTTTTTTTTAAAGTATTTTATAACGAACTTGCTTACGTGAAGGAGTAAGTTGTATTTACAAACAGGCTGTTGTAAATGAATCTAAACGTAATTGAATTTATAAAAATAACTATATTGGTATTCTAGTATGAGCACAGATTACTAAATAGTTACTAGATGAGTACGGAAACTGACTTCTTTCTTATACTTATCCGCGCATACATTGTTTTGCAAAAAGGGTAGGTACCTACTTATAGTTTTATTGGTTCGCGTATTAATACAAATCCTTAAGTACCCAAGACCCAAGATGTGTTTAATTTTTGATGACTTTGTGAGAGTTATTTGCTAACATTTGTTTACCCAAACTAGACAAAATATACCGAAGTTCCTCCTATGAACACCAAACATACAAAACCCCTCTATATATAAAAACCTAGGTCGGTATAGGTATCTTTTGAGCAACTCTGTAAGGTTAATCATGAATTATATTAGTACACGCGCATTAATAGGCTACTAACGGTGCTATCCGGAGATAGGCTCGCCGGCCCGGCCGTTTGAGCTATCGCTGTAATTACAAACTATAATGTGCGCATACGCAGCTAAGGCCAAATCGAAGCTAGATCCAACGCAAATAAATTGCGACGAGTTAAAATAACTGTTTGATTAGTAAATATTAAACACAGACGTTCCGGTTCTGTTATAAAATATATTTAGATCAAAGAGATCATTGCCGAATCCCCTTTTCCGGTCAGTGACATCAGTCAATAGCGGAATTTAAATTACATACGTTCTGTGTTATTTTGACAAATATTAGGACAGATCACACACATTCCTGACTCCAAGTGAAGCAAAACACTGTGTGTTACGATAGGTATCAGAAGGAAACCTCTAAAACATACAGAAAAGCTTTGTTATTCAATACTGTACAATACTTGCTTTAAACAATTATTTCGTCCATGACGACGCCCACGTTAGTTTGAACTTTAGTCCACCGCATATTTCAAACAGTTCCGATATTGAAATGATTACCTCCAGAATTGACAAATGTTTAGAAAATTATAGTTGGATCAACCATTAATTTGTGGGTATTTAGAACTTTTTTTGGTGTCTAATTAGTGATTTTGATGATCCATTTATTATTTATGCCATTTATAAATAATACAATTTTACTTTTACACAGTGCAGTGTTAAGCACCTTTGTATGTATAAGTAAAGGTTTTATACCCCATCATCATTATCATATTTCTTCGCCATGTTCGCGGAAGATGGTTAGACGCAGCTGAAATAGGGAACGCCCCTGGCACTCGAGGTGGGATGCAGATGCATAATACCTCGTCTAGACGAATGCATTTACTTGCATACACTTGCACGCGCTCAGATTGCAGGCATTAATGCGCAGGTTATCTTTCATGGTAAACAAAGTTTGCCACAGATGCTTTAAGTTTCTTCTGAGGTTTGAGAAAAAATGTTTTATCTTTTGAGGAACTTGTTCGTTTTTATTCCTCTGTTTTTACTTTTTGGATTTAAAAAATATCAACAAAGCAAATACTTTAATAATATTTCGTAACATAAATAAAGCATATTGACTGTATTATTGCAAAATTTAATGATGTAGCTACATAATTTTAGCAATGAAAACATACCGGTTGTTTTAATTAATATATTCATCTATACTAAAAATATTAACAAATTTTCTTTATTCATATTGTATTTATTACTCATCATCATCATCAGCCTATTAACGTCCACTGCTGGACATAAGCCTCTCCAAGAGTACGTCATCGAGCACGATCTGTGGCTGCTCTCATCCAGCTCTTGCCAGCCACCCTGCAAAGATCCTATTTGCAAAGATTTATTACTAAGTACTATTAAAACTCTCAGTAAACCTTTCATACTATTATTACTTACATTAAGATGATACAATAGCACGATCGACTGCATCAGCAAAAGTTATTCATAACAAACTATTATCCCGAGCCACTGTTCCCATCGAAACAGGATCCTGCGCTTACGCATCATTAGTCTGGCTGATACGGGGTCGAAAACCCCGCGTATGCTAAAACTCGATTCGAGTTCCGAAACGAATCAGCAACGTCGTTGCTCCAAACACCTGAGCCGGCAATTCCGGCGACGTCGGTGTAGGGCTGCCAATGAATACTTATTAAATGATATATATTCATCCTGGTTTATTGATTTTCAAGCAAGAGATGGACATGCATCCCATAGAGTGTAAGACATTAGAAGAGAGGAGGACGCTCTTCTGATCCATTGAATAGATTTTAGACCAGAATACTTTCGATAGATTTATCATCTTATTTTTATATGTAAACGACTAAACGATCAACCCTCATACCTACATACACTCATACAGATGACATTATTTTGGTGTATACGTTTTAAGGTGCTGATAAACTAGAGCATTGACTTGTAATGAGCATTCTTGCGAATGTTAACAGAAAATCACCGAGAGCGTTTTGGCGAGCATTCTTTCGAGCGCTCTGGCGAGTATTTTGGCGAGCATTCTAACCAGTAAATTTGCTTCGAACTTTTTGGTGAGCCGAGCTTCTGTCATCATTTCTAATGAAGAATATTTTTTATGAGCATCGACTAGAGCTTTCGCTAGCAAGATCATGAAAATGTTCGTTGCGATGTTTGGCTCTATGCTTGGCTCTGTTCGTTGTTCAGTTCGACAAATTTAAAAACGGCGAATGCTCGATGTTCTGTTACAAGTGAATGCTCTAGTTTATCTGCACCTTTAAATGCACAGCCACGTTCTGTGTGCACAGCCCTACCAGTGCCGCCATCTGCAGTCGGGCAGCGGGCTGCAACCGAACTAGTCCGCAGGGTCACGGCCGCCATTACCGTACCGGTAATTAGCTGGGCGACGACGCTTTTGTTTTGTTTTTGCTAAATTATGTAAGGCGGAAATATCCATTCACAATATTATTTCCTTTCATTTGCGCTGATTGAATTGAAGTATATAATACTAGTGGCTCCCTGCGGTTTTACCCGTTCCCATGGAAATATCGGGATAAAATAATATAGCCTAATGTCACTCAAGAATGTAGCGTTCTACAGGTGACAGAATTTTCGATATCGGTCCAGTAGTTTATGAGTTTATGCATTAAATAAATCTTTCCTCTTTATAATATTAAGTATAGATGTAAGTATACATAAAAACCTACGGCTATTTTTTTGCAGTTTCTTAGGTTATTTGCTAGACAATGATAACCGCTGAACCGATACATGTTTGTATTATAAAACCAAGCCCTACGGACTTGGACTACCTACCTCCTAACTCAATATTTACTTACAGATAAATAAGTAAGTAATCCGGTTGACTTCCCTTCGTAATTTAGCTCGCGTGACCGCAGCAATGGAGTCTATGAGGGATTACAATTATACCAAGGGATACTTAAATTAACTATGTTCACGTTAAATTGATTAATCTTGTGGTAATTGGCCGAATTATGGTCGAACATGTGCTACGTACGCGGTCACCTGCTGCACCTGTTCCAAATTGTCACGGAGGTAGAACCTGTTTTTGAGGTAATTTCGAAATCGGCCGTTACGAACGAAGATTGAAACTTTGCAAAATATTTCGGTAAAAATAAAATGTAGAAATAAATTAGCACCTCAATGCTCTAGCTGGGAAATTATTTCGCTTTGACAATGAAAATTATGCCGCGCTGCAAACTATATGTAAGTACATGATTCTTTAACGTACCTACTTTTAACTTTTTAATATTATACGTAAGTCAAAATTTAAAGTCAAAACTGTAGCATTAAAATTACCCACTCTTTAAAAATTTGCTTTAAAAATTAGGAGAGTAACTAATATAAAAAATATGCTAAGAAGGTACTTATATAATTTTCACTCTCTCTTATCTTTTCATATCTATAGTCTTGCATTTGCCTTAGCTAACTATGGCAAATGAAATTTAGAAAATAATCCAGGTGAGTCGCAATTGCATCACATAAAACCAAGCAGATGCATAGTTTATCTGGACTAAGTGGGTCACCCGATGCTACCTGCACTCTGCACACTGGAATACGTGACTGCTAACTTTGTTAATTATCTACTAACAAACTTGAACTATTTACTCAGTGAAATACTTAGCCTACTAAATGGCGTTTCTAAAGGAATGTCTTCTATTTTACACTGTAGTTTTCATTTGAGTACGAATAAATTATTAAGTGGCAAATGTGGACTTTCTCATCTTTAGAAACTTAGCTAGTAATTGCTTAACATTTATTATAATAGCATTGGTTTCAAATCTAATAAATAAACAAGCTCTTTACATTATTAATGTCGTGTAGAATAGGGATGGAACTTAAGTAAAATAGCGAAATTCTAATTAAAAACGTGAACATAATATAAACTTTTAGATTCACTTTTTTTTAAAGGCGTTTTATTAGTTTTAAGACTCTTCAAATTACCTTGAGACGTCTGAACAAGGTGCATACCATCAACTTTAAGACAGCGATTTAAAAATAGCGCGATGCAGAATAGGTTCCTAAAATGAATTGCTTTCTTTCGTACTACGACCTTCTAAAAACTGGATCGCAAATGCATTGCTAAATGTGAATGACCGAACGATTTGTCCTTATTTTTTCTACCCGTCTCTTTCACTAGATTCTGTCATGCCCGGAGAGTGAGAGGGACGGGTATAACCTGCAGGTGTCATGTTAGATTGGCCGAGTTATAAGTCAAATAAGAGTATGTGACAGCTTAGCGGCTGTGAAATGTCATTGAGTGATCACTGAATCGCTGTCATTGATATTAAGCAGTCGTGGTTGGTACGAATAAGCGAAGCAGATCAGTTTAGGTCCTAAACAAATCCTCAATAAGAGTTGATGGTACGCACCCAGATCTTCACAAATTGTAGCCGAGAACCATCTCGATCACGTCAGCTTTAAAACAAAACAAAGCTCATCAAAATCGGTCCATTCGTCAGGAGCTAGATAAGATGCCACCTTCGATCATATAAATAAATCGAAGGATGCCACAGACAGACACACAGAAACGCCTCTCACTCATAAAAGCCCTCTTTTTCCAGTCGGGTGTTAAAAACTGAACCAAAATTTTTGACATAAGCTTATTTTATACGGTTCAACCAAATTGATTCACTTCGGTTGAAAGTCGCAGAAATACAGGCACACATTTGACATTGAATGATTCTCTTTTACGTTTATATTGTTCAAGTTGGTTGCTTCAACCAAATTGAAAGGCAGAAGTTAACCGTGTATTAACGCCATTACGATTTTCCTGTAAAGTGAATACTTACTCGTATCCTAACTTTTTTATCTGACTTCAGAAGTAATGGCAATCGGGTTGCCTTCCTTGTTCGTGCACTACTTATCTTTGGCACTTATCGTGAATTTGATAAAATTATCGGTCGTTACTCCTACCTGATACATATTAACTTAGGTAGCCTTTTTGCATGTTTAAAGAAATTAAGGGGAAGTGGTAAACTAAAAGAAAAACTAAATGACACAACACAATACATACAACTTAACTCGATTTTATTATAATGACTAAAACAAGTTATTTTCCCCTCAAAGCTGCTGTCTTTATTTCAATCGTACGACGTTATTTTTATCATTTTATAATTTACTGAAAAGTTATCCCCATAACAAGTAACTTTGAAAGCCAGACCTCAAAAAGCGTCATTAGTATCCTGAACCATTCCATTACACTTTTCAGTTATAACTCGTTATTAGAGCCATATTCCATTAGAACGCCAGCGCTGACGCCAGCAGCGGCAGCGGCGACGACGGCCTCTGTCGAATGTATGGACATTGGCGTCTTAGGTACTTGGCGTCGCAAGCAAGCCGACGGCGACGCCGCCGATGTCACGTCAGGACATCAATGTCCATACATTTGACAGCTTGCGTCCCAGTGGAAGATAGCCGTAACTTCTGATAGCAACAGCCCAGTGACCTAATTATAGCGCGTAAGACCTACGACACGCATACCTTTTCTCTATATAAGTACATAACTGCAAACAATTTAAGCTGATAAGCGTTATCAAGTACTACGTTGTGATATCCGATTTTCTCGACGCATAGAGAATTCTAGGAGTAGAAAGTTATGCAATAGTTACCGCTTGTGTGCTAACAGCCTCTCCAAATCTGCTATTCTCATTATAAAAACAAATTACTTAAGTTTGAGTTTTTTGAAAGAAGCTATTGTTTTCTTTGTGTTTTTGCGCAAAGTTTCTTAATATTAATTTCGTTATAGAGTAACAGTACTAGCGAATGGTTACTTAAGAACTTTGAAAACCCTAAAACATTAGTTACTTAAATTAAGAAAGAAAGCTTAAACTCTTTTTGAATCCATACTACCAATATAAAAAATGTGTGTTTGTTTGTCCATCTTTCTCGTCAAAACGAAGCTACGAAATGACGCGATATTTGGTATTAGGTAGGCTATACTTATCTCGGAAAAATATCGTTGTGTAGACCACACGACTGAAGCCGCAGGCTGAAGACTCATCATTATCATCAGAAATTTAATGTCCCCACTGCTGGGGCACAGGCCTTCCTTATGGATGGATAAGGAGAATGGACCATGAACCACCACGAGGGACCGAGCTCTATTTTTGATTGACTCGGGTCAAGCCAAGCGCTCGATTTCTACTGATTTTCGTTCGACATCTGAAATTCCGTATTTTATAATCGCGCGACCGCAACGAATGCCCTTACCACAGAACACGGAAAAAAAATTTTGTCTTTCCATGTACATGTACATGTACATGTATGTATGTATGTAGGTACCCTACCCTACCCACTCGTTGCGTCGGGCGATCGATGGAAAAGACGTCAAATATGTTGTGACGTGTTGTTATGTATAACACTAACGCCCGAATTCTCGAACGCAAATCATCTTTGGTTCGAGAATTCGGGCGATAGTGCCACAAAAATCTCTTTTTCGGTGACGCTAATGACGTAGGAGCCACTTGCGATACAAAATAAGCTGTCAAAATGGTCAGTAGTAGGAAAAATCCTTTACTCCCAAAAAATATCACCGTCTCAGGTATGTTTGTAAAATTCAACATTTCTTATTAGTTCTGCCAACTAATAAGAAATGTTGAAGTTGACTGTAGACGAATGATTCAAAAATATGGAAAGTAGACGTGATGCGACTTGGAAGACGAGTGTGACATGTCGCATGCGGCAACGGTGTCATATAGGTACGAGTGAATAGAAAATAGAGCTCGTGCCGATTGGTGAGTATTAACGACTGCAATTGCAGCCGAAACCAACGGCTTAACGTGCCTTTCGAAGCACGAGATAATACATTTTTGGCCACCCATCCCGTGACCGACCACTGCGAAAGTTGCTTATGTTCAACGATCGCAGACTGAGCGCGCTAACCACTGCGCCACGGGCTCCTCCTCCTCTGGCTGAAGATTAGTTGGATATAATATTGGAGTAAAAATATTCTTCAATGAATTCAGCACAGTCATATTAATTAAGAACTTTTCTGGTTATTAAAATTTTTACTTTTTTGCATTCACAATGCAATTTTTTATTATTGAAAAAAAAGGAAGTATTTAGAACAAATCGACCCGTTACAGCTTTCAGCTTTCAGCTCTGATGGAACTCGAACACACGACCTTTGGTTATCCGGGCGACTGCTCTGGAGCTGGTTGTGAGACGGGTCGTTTTTTTTCTAAAATACTTCATTTTCAATTTTTCAATAACTTGTATGGTTGTTTATAAATGTTATTTATCTTAATACGTACATATTGTTAAAGTTGGGAGTCCTACCCAACTCGACTCTATGACTCAATTAGCATTTTCTAAACTCTTAATAGAATTCGAGCTTCTTAAAAAAGCGATTCGATGAATGCTTTAAATTTACGTCGACGATAATAATTGTCTCCACCCACATTCCCCGTATATGGACAACAAAGCGCCGATTAAATTGTTTAAGCCCCAATTAACGAACTAATTTGGTGAATCACAAGGAATATCTTCATTCGTAACATTTTATGTATACGCCTACGTATTTTAGAAATGATCGTGAAAATTATAATATGCGTTCGTCACGATTTTTCTTTAAAAGTGTTTTCTTGTTTGTTTTTACGTGACAGTCAATAAAAATTAAGCCATCATAATATTCAAACACGAAATTATCATTAAGATTTTATGCATTCACAATGTTATAAGCCTTGTAAGCCTTTTGGTAGCTCAGTTAGTCAGAGCATCGAGCCGGATTCCCGGGGGCGCGGGACAAATATTATTCTGTGGCGCGGGTTCGAATCCCGCCTGAAAGTTACTTGAAGGGCTAGTGGTTTTTTCCTATCACAGCTTTTCCTTTACGATATTAAGATATTAAATTAATAAGGATGATGGATAACTAATGAATCAGGCGTCAGCTGGCGGAAGTCCCTAACCATCGTGGAAACTAAATACATAAAACTAATACTCAAAACGTGCACCTTCACCGATCACACTACTCTACACATGTTTCGCCCCAACCCGGGGCATCCTCAGGTCAGGAGATGTTTGACCGTATGCAATCCAGCACCGAATCGGTGTGTGATCGGTGAAGGTGCACGTTTTGTGATTATTTGCGGAAGAAAGCTACATTTATTTATTTTTTTACATTAGTTAAATTACTCATAAAATTGTGAAACTATGTACTTACGATCTGTATTATTAATAGTATGTCAATGTAGAGCTTGCCATAATCGGTACATATGTATAATAACGTTCTTTTCTTTGATCTCAGTTGGATACGAGCAGACTGTTTGGTCAGGCTGTTATGAAAGAAAGTGTATTAATAAATATAATATAGTATACTGCATAACTTAACGTATATACTGTATACAATAAGCTAAGCTAAAGAAATACAACTCTTTTCTCTGCTCTCAAATGTCGAATGCAACATGATCCAACAATAAGTGTAAAGGTAAGGTTTCAATTCAACTCTCAAAACAACATACCAGCGAAATTCCATTCGGATATCGAGCATTGTTCGAACGTGATCGTATCTGAATGAGCCTTTATTTGTGTTGCAGTAAAACACATGATTTGTGACCTTACAAATACGTAGGACGATATAAAAGCGAAACTTCTGAGAAGTGTCGATGTCCACATCATTATGTCAAGATAATCATAGATAGACCCCGATGATTCCGCGATGTTTTGAGAAACATGATAGGTACCTACACTTTCTTAATTTTATTTTTCATTATAAAACAGCTGACTAAATAAAACTCCACTTCTGCTATTGTTCATAAATATTTACAACAATGTTGAATGTAAGACTTGTATCTTACTTAAGTCAGTATGATACAATTCACCAAGCATAAGTGCTAAAACTAACCGTGAAACATTAAAGAGGAAGAAGGGATGTCTTTAAGCCGATGTTTTATTATGCTAGTGAGCCTAGTAGTCGCCCCGGTGACTTTATACGTACGGACTAAGTGTGTAGGTATTGTACTGCTCCACGTTCATTCATACGGAAGCACGAATGCTAAAGCAGACTTAATAACTTAGATTTTATATGTTTAGTTTAAAGGTAACGAAACTTATAGGTACGTACAATCAGTGCAAATTCGGCGAACCACCTCTTACCTTCTTCCGTGTGGCTCGGCTAGCGTCTCATTGTTCACTTGCAGTCCCTATCCGTAATTGTTTATGCATTGTATTGCCCGAGTTTAACACATAACCAGATAGTAAAAGGGTTTAAAAGAAGTAGGTAAGAAGTGGTTCACCGAATTTGTCCCTGACTGTACACATATAAATGTTCATATACGCTTTCAGAACTGTTCAGTGGATCTGGCGCGAAAGGGAACCGACCGAACGCAGACGGACAGGCAGACTCACATTATTTTTTTATAGAAGTAACGATTGCACGGATAAGCAAGCCTTTAAACTTTAATCAATGCGATGGAATGCACGTAATAGGAACTCTGCAGCAAATTAAGCTATCGCCGAAATGCCGAAAATGCGATAAACATGGTAATAAACATACAAACAGGCCCTGTCTCTGAGGAAGTACAACCAGTAGCACGCGAAGTTAACACAAAAAGTGTTACATTTTCTTTCTATTTTAAACTTACAGCCAAAGCATATTAAGGCTTAAAACTAATTTGGATAAATTCGTCAGCTTTAGCTTCGCGTTCTACTGATAAGATAGTATGGGTGACAACTGCGATTTTGTGTCGCTATCTTTTAAGGCCATGTATTAAAAAGAATCAGTTCATTTCGTGATTGGCAATAAAATTCCTTTACATCAATGATTTATTTGTCTGAAGTCTAATAAAAAGATTTTCAAATTACCTAATTAAGGATATCGATACTTACTAAAAAACGTAATTGAGGTCAAAGGTTCTTTTTATTTTCAACTGTTTTCCTAACTCCGAGCGAAATTTAAGCGAAAATTTTTACTATTCCTGACTTTCATACTCAAGTGGGTTCTATGTACCATCCTATCCTACTTCCTATCCTACTATCCTTTTTTTTAAGTGAGGGGAATGCTTTTACGCATACCCCATCCACGTGCGGTGCAGTGTGGACGGTAGTTATGTGGGGCCGCATCCCGATCCCCCATCAAGCTACTAGTACTCAATGGGGGATCAGGAATGGGGAATACCCACTAAACCCCTCACTATTTGCTCTCTCGCCGCCGATCGGTCATGGGGGATTGGGGTGGCAGTCTCCCCTAAGACCCGGCGGCCCGCCTATCCAAGCCACCTCGCGACTGGGAAATGGCCGAGCAAATGTGGCCACCTCCCCAGACGGTGCAAACCGTGCAATGCCGGCAGTGGAACGGTCCGCTACCAGCTGGTCTCACTAAGGGGGAATAAGGCGATCGAACTGTCGCCTCCTTCTTCCCAACCATCTGCGGCGGATGAGAGCCGCGTGCGCATCCGCTTCACGAGCTCTCTCCGCTATCTCCTTTTGGAGGATCACGTCCTCACAAAAGGAGACCGCCGCTTGCCAGCATCTCTCACTGTCCAGCATCCGGCTGACAACGCTGATCAGCGAGAGATCCGGCCCTACTGCTGCCACGAGATCCCGACGCCGAGTTGACCACGCAGGACACACTTCCAGTGTGTGCTGCGCAGTGTCCAGCTCGGCGTCGCACTCGTGGCACTTCAGAGTCTCCTCCCTCTGAATCCGGTGCAGGAACTTACCGAAGCAACCATGTCCGGTAAGGACCTGCGCCAGGCGGTACGTAATCGTGCCTCACCTCCTTTCCCTCCACTCACGAAGCAGGGGACGAACAGCCTCAACCGTTCTCACCCTGGCATCCGGGGCTTCCAAGGTCCGCTGCCACTGTCCCATCACATCATCCTCCGCCCTTTGCCTTATGGCGCTAACTTCCGCTTGAGCCAAGCGTTCTCCGCGCCTTTGGGCCTCCCTCCTTTCCATGAACCCCTTCTGAGAACCTGCGCCTCCAGTTCCCAGGGCGGCGTTCCAGCCAGCACAAACGCCGCCCAGGAGACCGTTTTCCTATCCTACTATCCTACTAATGTTATAAATGTGAAAGTTTAGATGTTTGGATGTTTAGATTTTTGGATGTTTGTTACTCAATCACGCCAAAACAGCTGAACGGATTTGGCTGAAATTTGGGACACAGATACTTTGTAGACTGGAGAGGAATATAGGCTTTAAATTTCCAACACACAGACTGCGTGCCAGATAACTCTACCCGTGAATGGGGTGCTTTTGGTGCTAGTTACAGTACGATTTTTTGTTCTAATCTAAGGTTTGTTAAAATAATTCGTTTTCGATCTTGGCCGCGCGCAGACTGTTCTGCGCACTCTCTACCTGTGTTCTAAGCAGAGACTTTTATGAAGCTAATAATCAGTGTCTCTGAAAAGGCAGTTAAACTGTAATTGGAACCGATGCAGAAACCACTGCAAGTAGCGTGTAAATACACAGGTGTGTTTTTGCGCCACCGTACCTTAATATTTGTTACAATTCTTAAAGGTATGGGATTTTCACAAGTGCTAGTATTATTTAAAAAAAGCCTCTGCATATTTAATTCCAAGCAGTGTAAGTCACAAGTGGATCATGTATGTATCATGATTCAAAAATTTTTTCAAAGACTAATAATGAAAATAAAATTATCCGTATAACGTAGGATAACATCACATGTTTGTAAAATATATGAATACATAAATACATATCAATTAAAACGTTGTAAAGGTCAGACCACCTGACCACACCCGTCGCTTAATTTCATAACTACTTGTTCCTTAATAATTAAAAACAGAAATAAATTTCACCGAGACCTGCAATTATTGATTTATTACTTCAGTACCTCGGGCATATCAGTGTTTGCATCTTACGATTTATTTATATCGATTCGCAAATCGATTACACATACGATGTCTATTTGAATATTGGCTTTTGACAGTATTTTACATTTTTAGCAATTTTTTACAAAGAATCACCAGAGTTTTACAACGGTTTTATGTAAATAAATATTAAAATTATGATATGGTCAATAAATAATAACATTATACTTAGTATGTAAATCAGTATTTAAGGTATCTGAAAACGAGTATTATACTTAAATAAAAAATTGGGTGTATATGGGATCAACATTAAAAATTAAAAAAAAATCCTTATTCATATTTAGAGAAAGCGGTTAGGTAAGTAAATTTTTTTAACGATTTTAACATTGGGTCCATTACAAATTGTCGATGCATTTGCAGCAGATTCATTGTAGGTATGTTATTCGCATTTTGGTATACCTGAGGCCCAAATATCAGAGCTGCCATCGCTATGTTAAAGTAATGTCACAGGATAAATAAGAGTATAAATATATAATAATGTTGATCATATAAAAACGGAGCTATGCACTGCGTATATATCCTTTCACGTTGCTTAGGTATACAGTGAACCACAATAAGGCTATTTTTTCTAATAAGTATAAAAAATCGATAAGGTCGAAATTCAAACTTCTTGACATTGACACTGACCTTTATAGTTTTGACCCCTTTAAACAAATTATTTGCAAAACGGGTCTCGATTCAATTAGTTCGACTGTACCTACAATTGTTTTACAGCTCGTGGTAGCCCCTGATATTATAGTGCTCAAGCCATTTATCTCGGGCCAGCCTGCTGATTCACGAACCGTCGGAATCGCTCCCGACAGGCGAGTACGCTACCTACGGAATAGACAAAGAGAAAGCACAAAATTCGAATCCGATTCCGTTTCCGACGATTCCTGTATCAGGGGCAGGGGCCGTACCGGCGAACGCTTCGAACTTCGGAAATCTGCCGGGCTTCAAATTAAAACAGATAAATCGAGTCCCAATCAGGTTAAAATGGCAAACAACGATTCATGATGTCCCATGAACATCGATATCTTCCAAATAACTTCGGCATATATTACAATAAGAAATTACGTACTTCGGTATAACTGTTTTAAGTTGAAGCTTGGCAGATTCCGAAGCTCGGAAAGTTTGCGATGTTATGTCTGATATTTATTTATCTCTTATCTATTTCATAAGGTAGTCAGGAACTGTCATGGTGGTCATTATTACGAGTGTAACTGTTAACGGTCCATAATACAAAACGCTCAGTAAATTGCTGATTTAATCTGATAGAAAACGGTGGCGTATGTTCCGTCGAACAAAGGCCCTTGTGCTATCGGCCTATATCTGCAGACAACCGTTTTAGCGCTGAATTCCTGGCCCTTTCACTACAATCGCACTAACTAACTACGGTAGAAATGTACTTCCTATTTCAGATAGAGCTTTTGATTGGTTTGTGTTGTAGAGAATCTGATCGAACACGTAATGTTCCACTCACTGTTAATTCAGTAGAACAAGTAAATCTTGCGATACAAAGGTTTTGTACTATAGGCCTATATCTGAGGACACAACCGTTTTAGCACTGAATTCCTGGCCCTTTCACTACAATCGCACTAACTAACTACGGTAGAAATGTACTTCCTATTTCAGATATAGCTTTTGATTGGTTTGTGTTGTAGAGAATCTGATCGAACACGTAATGTTCCACTCACTGTTAATTCAGTAGAATACAAGTAAATATTGCGGTACAAAGGTTTTGTAGTATAGGCCTATATCTGAGGACACAACCGTTTTAGCACTGTATTCCTGGCCCTTTCACCACAATCGCACAAAGTAATTAAGGTAGAAATGTACTCCCTATTTCAGATAAAACTTTTGATTGGTTAGAAGGAAAACTGATCAGACATTAAGTAATAAAACCAAAGTTAATTCAGTAGAATCCAAGTAAATATTGTGAAACAAAGCCCCTTGTGCTATTTCTACAGACACTGCCGTTTTAGCACAGAATTCATGTGGTCCTTTCACCACAATCGTATTTACTACGGTAGAAATTAATTTCCCATTTCAGATAGAACTTTTGATTGTTTTGTATCGAAACTGAACTATAAAAAACGGAACGCTAAGGTTCCACTTAATTTTAAGTTTCTAGTGTACAAGTGAATGTTAAAAAGAATATTCATGACGATAGTTTGTTTTTTGTTTCTTCTTCTTCGCGTTATATCCAGAAAAATCCCGTACCTTGCGATTCGGTTAAGGTTAAGTTTCGATCCTAACGTCATTAATTTACTTTTTGTATGAAACTGTTGGTATTTTAAAATGTGACTGTTATATACAAAGGTATATAGTTTTAATACGCTAGCTTTCCACTTTCCACATACTTAAATAAATAAATAAAAATTAAAAGCCATTTATTTTCAGACCATAATATAGCAAAACTTTCAACGAGAATCTCCGTAAAAAAAGTTCTAATTCATCATTTGCTTTTCCGCAGCCAACTAACTGTAATTAATTAATCTTCTACTATATTATATGTGCTGTGCTAGTGTTGATTAAGTTGCTCACTTTTACTAACACAAATAAGTACAAACAAAATAAAATGATCAAAATATTAACTTATATTTTAAAACAAACCCTACTCGAAGCCAATACATACTACCTATTAAGTATATATTATTTGGCCAATATACAAATAAACGGCGTCAATATCGTGAAGCTTCCGCCCCACGGGCCGTAAGCACGTGAAATATTGTTCATTGTACAGTATCTATTCATGAGCGTGTTGTAACAATGAACATCGTTGATCTATGCTGTATTACCCAATAGTTCTTGCCTAGGTTTACGTCTAATACTTATTATAAACTAGCTTTCTGCCCGCGGCTTCACCCGCGTGGACTTCACGACGGTATCCCGCGGGAATATGATATTTTTCCGGGATAAAAAGTAGCCTATGTTCCTCTTCAGGGTACAAAGTATCTGTGTCCCAAATTTCAGGCAAATCCGTTCAGCCGTTTTGGCGTGATTGAGTAACAAACATACAATCATCTAAACATCTAAACATTCAAACATCTAAACATTCACATTTATAATATTATAGTAAAGTATATAGGAAGTAGGATGCGAAAATTAGCAAGTATTATTTTTACAGCTGTTTGGTGACTTCATTGGTTATGTCTTACAAAGTTATAAAGAACATGTTACACACAAAGTATTTTACACAAAAATAAATTAATATAAATGCATTTTTGTGTATAAAAGAAGAGTTTTAAAACGATCGCGCAGTTGATGTAAGTTTTCAAAAGCTTGTAGTTAAGATTTTGTACAGAATCGTATTCTGCTACTTTATTTCTTCGAAATATAACTAAAACTAGCTTTCCGCCCGCGGCTTCGCCCGCGTGGACTACACGACGTTATCCCGCGGGAATATGATGTTTTTCCGGGATAAAAAGTAGCCTATGTTCCTCTCCAGGCTACAAAGTATCTGTGTCCCAAATTTCAGCTAAATCCGTTCAGGCGTTTCGGCGTGATTGAGTAACAAACATTCAAACATCTAAACTTTCACATTTATAATATTACTAGCGGCCGCCCGCGGTTTCACCCGCGTGGTTCCCGTTCCCGTGGGAATATCGGGATAAAAAGTACATATAAACCTTCCTCTTGAATCACTCTATCTATTAAAAAAAAACGCATCAAAATCCGTTGCGTAGTTTCAAAGATTTAAGCATACAAAGGGACATAGGGAAAGAGAAAGCGACTTTGTTTTATACTATGTAGTGAAGTAGGATACTACCAAAGAATATATATACTACTTTAGTATAAAAAACAAAAGGTCCAATATTTCGATACTGTCAAGTAATAAAACAAAAAAACAATGAAAATCTTTGAATGCAAAACCAAATAAAAAGAAGGCCACGGCCGCAAGTCTAGTGCGTACGTAGCTCCATGCCAAGAATACATTGCAGATTTCTGATGCAAGCTATTTTTGTGGAGCGATTGAAAATACTCACTAAAAATAAACATAGCGAATGTACAAGTAGGAAAAACAAGTGACAGATGATTCAGGCGACAAACATGTAAATGAAGCTATGGATAAGAAGATATAGTTATTACGATATCTAAGAATAAAGCTGAAAATATTGCTCCCTGGGTAATTGACATGGTCTTTATTAGACGTAATTATAAAAAAAGAGTATTAAATACTTTTTATTAAATCAAAATTTTAAGATGTGTTTTTTAACTAATGTTATGTGTTAAAAGTTGCTAATAATATGTTTATATTCTTGTTTCAGGTAAGTGGCCTTTTCTTCACTTAAGCAAAGTAAATGCTGTGCGGTATGTAAGTAATATCGGCATAAGTTTTGAGTCACTATTATTTTTAATAAACATTTGACGTTATTTTTCTTTTTTCGGAAATATTGACCAATAGATTTATAAAATAAAAGTTACAATCCTGTTTTAAGATTATGAAATGACTTTTCTATATTTTATTATATTAAGTAGGTATATATATGCAATTGTCAAAAGATAGAGAATCGACATTAGTTAATATATAATTCAAATGAGTGTTTACTAGGCACAGATTTTATGATGAAACATAAGGACGCTTGTACACGCACGATAAGAAAAGTCGCCCGGCGTACGCCAGAATTCGTGCCGTTTCTACACACGAACTGTGTACATTATTGCTCTTTCACATTTTTCCTATACTTACAAAATTGCATTGTGAATGCATAAAAATAATTTAAAATCTCAATTTAATGGCTGTTTCATCTTAATCGATTGTTAAACATTTGTAAAAATGTTTCTTTCGGATGCGAGGGTTTCCTCACATTTATAAAGCAACGCTGGCCTACAGCGTAACAAGTGATGGCAAAATTCGACGAGTCGTGTAAGCCTTTGGGCGTTTGTGCACTACACTGAATTTTACCGATCCGGCGGTCCGTTTTTTTACGGACCGGCGTGGCATGAAAAACACTGATGATCGGCTTGTGCACTTGTCCGCTTTTTTACTGGCCGGGGCAGCGCAGTGATCTCTTTGAAACTACACTCTACGGACGCGTTTTAAACGAGAGGAATAATGAGTTTCTTGGAACGTTGGCAATTGCTTGCGTTAATTTATTTGCGATAACTCCTAAGATATTTATTTAAATTATATGGTGTAAAAGAGTAAAATAATGTGCATGAAATGCTTAAAACAACTAAGGTATTTAGATTGATAAGGGTTAATACTGTATCGGTTTAAATAGCTTTCCAAATTACCGCATTGTTCGTAACCATTTCTTAAGAGATAATAATGGCTATAATATGCTATCCTTTAAAGATAGATATATGCTATCGCGGACTTTTCTGTAGATCTGTAGAAGAGGAATATCCCAACATGCATTATTTTTTTAAACCTCGAAAGGATTAGGCAGCGTTTTTGCTGAAAGCTCGCGGGCGGCTTGCCGTTTGCCGGCACTTTCGACAATTATCGTTATATTTCAACCAATTTACATAAAACTTTCATAAATTATATATTAAAACCTTGCTGAAGAACCACGCTACCTATTAGTGAAAACCGCATGAAAATCTGTTTCGTAGTTTTAAAGATTTAAGCATATATAGGGACAGACAGACGGGAAGCGACTTTGTTTTATACCATGTAGTGATTTATGATTAAAATAGAACCATCCGTTTTTTTCCGGACGGTAAAATTCATTGTAGTGCACAAGCGAACATATGTTTCTCATTGCCGTCATCTCGGAACGGAAAAAAACGGTCCGGAATGTGGAAAAGTAAAATGACGGACGGTAAAATTCAGTGTGGTGCACAAGCGCCCACATGTTTTTCATAGCTGCCATATCGGTCCGTAAAAAACCGGACCGCCGGATCGGTAAAATTCAGTGTAGTGCACAAACGCCCTTTCGGTAGCTTAGTTGGCCAGAGCATCGGGCCAGATTCCCGGAGGCGCGGGTTCAAATTCCGCCTGAAAGCTACTTATAGGGCTCATGGTTTTTTACTATCACATTTTTCCTATAATTACAACATAGCAAAAATTAATTGCTGTCTGTATGTTAAGGCTTAGACGGTGGAAAAGGTTATCGCCGTTTGTATGGAGACCGTTTACTACAAAATTCTCTTAAGGGCGCGCACTTGGCCAAAAGCAAAAGTAATAACTGCAACGGCCAACAAATTAAATGCTGCCTTATTTCTATAAGACATAAAGCAGCATTTACTATATAACTCCTCGGCCCCATTCGGCCGGTCCGTAATAAAGAAATGAAGGAAATTCTTTTTTTTTAAAGGATATTTAAATATATAACATAAGCCCTGCCTTATCTACAGTGCTATTGTACTAAAAAGTTTCAAGCTTTGTTTTAATGTATTACTCGAATACTAGCAGTTTATCGTGTTAATTATAGTGATTTGGAGGCAACTTCGCGATTTTTTTCTATCGAGAAAATTTTATGCAATCGTGTTTTTGAGTAACATAGTCACTAGTGTTAGTCCTGAAGTTTGCTGCATCTTAATTTGAAACTCAGGTTTTCATTAATATTGACATTACAGACGATCATGTAAAGCAATCTGATTCTCGTTGGTCTATAGCGGGCCCTTAAATGAGAAACTCAGTTTGTCAGCGTCCTGCAGAGCCAACTGCCTACACGCGCCTCGTACCCACTGACCGATCACTTCCTGCCCGATATAGGTTAAAGCAATGCAAATATTCACCGTCGTCGTTTGCCGCGCTGTTTTGACTGGACTTGCGAAATTCCGCCTTTTCGGCGTTTGTGAACCTATTTTCTGAACAAAGACTGGAGTGACCGTGACTAGGATGTTAGCATTGGGTCACTTAACTTAGTAATTTTGTTTCTAGTACTAATAAAACCTTCACGTCATTTATGAGTAAGGATTAAGTAAATATGTTCGCTTCATAAAATATACCCTAGAGCTTTAAATCGATGCATACATTTCTGTTAACCGACAGTGCCGACAAAAAATAGATACCATTTTATATTGTAATATAAATTAAAGAAATAAGTTATATAATTATCTTCCCTGCGAAGCGATGGCTGGTTCATGCGTCATGCTCGTGAACGGTTGCCGCCCCAGTGGGAAATGGGAATCTGTCTACTCCCGACTGCTCGTCTTAACGTGTAGTTAAATATATAATATTCTTGTATTTTATTTCTTTGCAGTTTTCTCATAAGTAGGTAATCTTAATATGAATGGGATAGTAGGTATGTCAATTAAAATTGTTTAGGTACTGTTATAACAGTACAGTAACATATAGAGCAAATGTCATTACTTACTTGAATTAATTTGCGATGAAAAGTGACCATACTAATGTTTGAAGGTAATTTTCCAATTTGACGACTCTGTATGAATTTTATCAGGAAGAAAAAGATTGCCATTGAAGAGTTTCTTGCCGGTTCTTCTCGCAAGGTCTCCCTCCCGCGCCATAGGAACCGATGGCGTAGCATCTTTGACGTTCTATAATCATTAAGTGTAATCTCAACCAAAAGTAAATAAATTTTTTTTTTATTGAATTTAATTAAGGGTTAGGTAGGTGAAATAACCGTTATTTTTTTTTGTCCATAGATATTACTAACTTTCCGACCGCGGCTTTACCCGCGCGAAAACAAGATGTTTTTTCGTGGGAACGAGACATTTTCCTGGAGTAAAAGCAGCTTATTGCTATTCTATACCTCTATCTCTGAGCCAAATTCCATCATGATCAGCTTAGCCGTTTCGCCTTGATTGAGTAACAATCATCCAAGCTTTAGCAGTTAAATTAAACGCTAGGTCTATCAACTTAATTTCGATACGCGACCACACACATCAATCACCCCAATGAGGAAGTTTTATGATATTGATATTGTTATATTTAACGTAATAAGATTAAAATATAGGTCAAAACTAAAAGATATCTGAAAAAAATACTTAAATCCATCAATAAATTACCGAGTTTTAATGTTTTAAAAAGTACGTATTTTCGCGCGAAACGGCCGCGGTCTACGACTCGCCTATGACGTAATAATACGTCCATAATCCCGCGGCCGCGCCGATGTGCTCTCGCGTTGTTTCTGCTCATTTACGAATACTTTTTTTTATTTTTTATTGTTTAGTAAGTTAGTTAGTTTGTATTTTAGTTAAGTTTAGTGTTAAATTTTTAAAATGATGAATGCAACAATTTTGTAGTTAAAATTGTGTGCCAGGGGGGGCCATCACCCTCATTGCCCTCCCCTCTTGTACCCGCGCCTAGCTCCATCGTTTAAATAACAAAACGCGACTTCCCAAAATGCAAGCGATGCTCAACATGAACAAGTAGGTACTATGGAGTCGCGCGCGTCGTCGTCGTTGCGGTCGTTGTGACTATGACGTCATACTACCTGAAGTCCCGCGTAAGCGAAAATTCTTGCAAGTGCAACTTCAAAGTCCCATAACTTTTTCATTTATTGGAATAATATAACATAAAAAAATAAACATACACAAATATTTGTCTTGTTCGGGAATCGAACCCAAGACCTCGGGCGCAGAAGGCAGGTAACCGTATACTCCTGCGACAAATCGTTCGTCATAATTTATTAAGTAATTACTTATTTATTTTTCAGTCTGGCGCTTTTTTGACCTTGCAACATCCTAACTATGCTTAAAATACTTAAAATACATTGATATGGGACTGAACAAATATTTGGAATTTCAAATGTGTAACTTTACATAATGTTCACCGAGTTCCAAGAAAACGTATTACAAATAGAAAAACATTGTCATAGCTACTTTTCACTTTCACTAACACCATTTGTATGTCACCTTGGCATCTCACCTCGTTTCTTCAATTCAAATAAAAAATAGGGAAATCCATTAAACGCTTAGAAAAATTTCAGCGATATACGTGGGACACGTGGGTAGTAACCAATTTTTATTAGCCACTTGTTTTGAGTGTAAATAGAGGAAACAACTTAAATTAAAATTGAAGCTATACGGAAGTTTTCATTTCGTTACTGTTACACTAATAAGTTTTGTTGGCAAAAATATTTAGAAATAGCTCTGGTTTGAAATTCAGTATGATTGATTACGAACGCGGCGCGAAAACATTTTGGGAGTAGCATGGCAACACATTGTTTGTTTTGGGTGCCCTTGAGTTGCACACGGGCCGATGCAGTTGTGACAGTTACGGCTATTCAAGGCGAGGTTATGTTGTCAAACATAATAATACCTACGCGAAAAAACTTAAAGAAGAAACAATCGAACGTTGTTTTGTAATTTTAAACAAATGAATACTGCTGAAGTTTGGACTTAATATTTTTCTGTGAGAACATTTAATAGAACTCCTTCCGGTCTATGACGAATTATGACTTCGATATTATTATGTCCACCCCAGGTCAAACATTGTTCATCAGATGGATGAGCATTGGCGCATTGGTCCCGTGTCTAATAATTAATGTCATTATTTTTATTTGTACTAAAATTCGTAATTCAAGTTATTTTACAATTGCTATGGGTATGCTGATTAATGATGCTATCTGTTGCCCGATATCTATAAGTCGCAGTAAGATAGATAAAGTCGTGATATAGTTATATCCCTAGGGATATAATTATACGAACAAGACTACAAGTTTTAAATTTCTAACCTATCACGTGTTCTACAGGACTACACTCCTACAATTATAACATGTAACAAATCGAGTAATATAACTTTATCACTTAACTTGAACAGTATTATAATTAATATTCCTAGTAAGATAGTTATATGAAAGCGATTCATTACTATCTTACGGTACATAATTATATCCCTAGGGATATAACTAGGTATATCACGGCTTTATCTATCTTACTGCAAAATATATATAAATAACAATTAAAATTAATCGCCGAAATGTATGTAAGCGCATAACTTTAGAACGACCGCACCAAATTAGATAATCTTTTTTGTTGTGTTTGGTATTATCAGGACAGGGTTTGCATAAAAGAAAATTGATAGATGGAGCCACCCGTGCGAAGCCGGGGCGGGGCAGCTAGTTTAATATAAAGAAGAACAGGAAATTATTTTGATATCGCGGCTGATCTGCTAATCTTCTATTATATACTTAGTGTAAATTATTAAAATGATAATCAATAGATATTATCTCAAATCGAACATATAGGAAGCTTTCACTTCAAAAAGGTTCACTAAAGGAAATTCAATACGTTTTATATTAAAGTCAAATGTGTGAATATATATTTGGTTTACTTTCCGCGGTAATGTATTTGTAGTATCGAGTTGCGCAGACGCCCCGCGTTCAAAGAAACGCCGCGGCCCAAATTTAATTAAAAACATATCTATTACTCTATTACATATTCCAGCAACTAGGTATATCGGAGTAAATTTTCTATTTCTGAGAAGACAATAATTGCTTTGTATTTAAAAAAAACTACCAAAGTCCGAACCCTTGTCATCATTAAACCCTCAGTTCGAAAACTAGAACTTAATTTTATAATATACCTACCTTGTCCATAGACTCGTTGAATGTCGAACAAACAAATGCAATATCATGAAAAACTCAAGCATTTTCCAAACAAGCGTTTTTTTACAATCGTTAAAAAGATCATCTTCCTAAAACAAAACAAATGCACGGTTATAACCGGAATGTGTATTATTAGATCATCTTCTCTTACAGCTTATTATGTAAATGTCGTGGTCAGATCATAAAATTGTTAATTTCATGATATTGTCGGTCATTTCATGACATAGTCGTATTTCATGAAATGACAAATCGTTAAAATTTCAACGTTTAATGATATATTCAACAACGTTTGGCCATATCATGAAAAATTGACAATTTCATGAAATGATCCCATATCATGAAATTATCAAATTAAATTTTAGGAAATCAATGTAAGGTTTCCGTGAAATCAAAGTTAGTCTTTTTTTTTATTCTTCGCCGGCCGCTACCGCGGCACGCACGCTCGCTTCACTCGCTCGGCTCGCGCTGTTTTTCGTCACAGTTATAACCAGTACCCCTAGTGTAAGTTTTTATGTCAAGCAAACGCAAACTATTTCGATTCCGTATTTATGTAAATTTGTATGAAAACTATATAAGCGCGCTAATCGCCGCTAGAGACGCTAATACAGTTTTCATACAAATTGACATAAATACGGAATCGAAATAGTTTGCGTTTGCTTGACATAAAAACTTACACTACGGGCACTGACCTAACCAAAATTACCTATTTATTTTATTGAGATTTGCATTTTCTAAGCACTGCGCCCCGTTGCTCACTCTTAACGTGCATTTGACTGCATTTGTATCCCAAGTTGTCGCATTATTACTAAAAAATATATCAACAAACAATAACAAAACGACATCAGCGCCTCTAGCAGGGCACAATGTAACTATTTTACGATATGATCACAGCGACCGACCATTTCATGAAATGAGCATGCGTTTAGCTGTTCATATCATTAAACGCTGATCATTCAATGATATGACCAGCGGATTTTGATAATTTCATGAAATAGGTACGTATATTTCAAAAATTTTATTAGTCACATTATATTGTATTGGCTCGACATATTTTATAACATTGTTGTTGTTATTGATATGGGCTTTTGTGTATATTTGTGCATTTGTATCTACAAGTTATTGATTTCATATATTTACTGACATGCTAATCAATAGGACTTAATATTTGCATGCTATTGACAAATGGCTGAATGGGCCGAACTTATAAACCTGTGACATCTTAAATTTGTACCCCAATCAAAAGCAAATAAAGATTTATGATTTACGACTATTTCACAAAATGACCAACCATTTCATGAAATAATCAATTCAATGATTTGACAGCGACATAAACACTAATTCATTCAAATCCGCCTCTAATTAGGAATAAGCTTATTCGCGAAAGCCATTAAGCGAACGGCCATCAACGTAAAATGTTACGGGCAGACCACCCGTGACGACCTTCACTGACAAATTATGAAAAATATAACTTATTACCTTAGCTTTTGAATACAATTTTCTTTAAATAACTTTGAAAAACTATAAATATCTGGTGGACAGACAAATTATAAAAAATATAACTTATGACATAAGTTTTCGGGTACATTTTTCTTAAAATAAGCTTGGGAAAAACTATAAATATCTGGTGGACCTCGCATACTATACCAATGTATTGGGTGATGACCTTGAAAAACAAATTTTGAAAATATCTCCCAAAAAGCTAAGCTTTTTAGCTATATTTTCTTCGGATAATTTTGCTTTGCAAAAGTATGAATGTCTTGTTGTATTAATTAGGTACTTATCCAAATCGAAGTATCCAAACTTAAAAGTTTTATTAAGTAATAAATGAGAATGTCATAAAATCAAAACCTGCTATTTTAATAACCAACTCAGATAACTGCAACTAAGCTTAAAACACTATAATTATGGACAAACACTTAAATATTAACTCCAAAAAGGATTTGTATTTTGATTTGAGTGCTAAAATAGTCGACAAACAAATAACAAAATAGGTACAAATATCAAGACTCGCTATTCCAAGTTGCAATAGCATTAGCGATACGATAACCCGAGAGAGCTTTTATTGCAGCTAACTATCTTTATTGCTCCGGTCTAGGATTACATTGGCATCGACAAGAGAACATTAAAAGCAAATATTGAATGGGCATTGTTCAAATTTGTTTTATTGTTTTACGAAGAAGATGATGTAAGCTAGCTCCATTTTAGATGGAAACTGTATTATTCTGTTGGTGTCAAAGATTCAGATCGCTTCGCTAGCTTGGATAGTTATTGTGGTTTTATAAAGTGTGTAGGTAGGGTAGGCAGGTATGTATCGGCAATTGTAAAATTTGTTATTGTAAACTTATTTGTAAAAGTCATTCGACATTTTACTATTTTGAATTTAGGTCAACCAATCATAGATAAGGGATTTGAGCATCGTCGTTTTAAAAGTAGTCTTTTTAATTTTAGATATTGTAATACGTACCCATTTATACAAAAGCCGTTCATGACATAATTTATAGTAATATTAAAGGTGATAATTTAATTAAACTATTGATACAAAATTAAACATTGCACCGATGCCCAAGTTTTAATTAAAACTTATGCCTAATTTTAGTAGGTATTTCGTTCCAGAGCTATTCTGAAATCGATTTTCCATTTCAAACAACTCAATTATTGCGAGCTATTTCTAAATAGATTTCTATCCATCTATATATATAAAATTCAAAGTCCTGACTGACTGACTGACTGACTGACTGACTGACTGACTGAGATATCAACGTACAGCCCAAACCGCTGAACCTAGAGACTTCAAATTTTGCACATAGATACGTTATACAGTGTAGGCATCCACTAAGAAAGGATTTTTAGAAATTCCACCCCTAAGGGGGTGAAATAAGGGATAAATATTTGTATGAAAGTCCGTCAGTTTTGAAGTTAGGATCTTCAAATTTTGTATTTAGGCTGGCAATTGAAAATTAATATTTACCTGTGTCAGCGTTTTTGACATTTCCACCCCCAAAGGGGTGAAAAGGGGATGAAATGTTGTATCTGGAAAGTCCTTCATTTATTTTATTATTTAGGCTTATGGTCGGAAAGTAAAACAAATAAACAAACACATATTTCGTATTTTTTCGAAAACCCGAGCCCCCTTATTACAAAACGTGGACTAAAGTTAGACCTGGTTTAAAATTCATGCTAATTCTGTCTTTCATTTGGAAAATGAAAGTGATAGCACCAGTTTAGTACCAGTTTTAAACCAGGACTAATTTAGTCCACGTTTTGTAATAAGGGGGTTAGAGTTAAATGGGATAAATAAACCTAAAAATTTATATGGATGTCGTTATTGAGGTTTTATGGGATGACGATTGCAAAAACGGCATTTATTTTGATGTTTAACACGCTGAACGTGATTCAACCCCTAAAAGGTTGAAATAGGGGTGAAATTTTAAATGACAAATCAAGGGTAAAATAGACATAATTCAACTTGAAACTTTGTAGGCTTACTTCTTAAAACAAGTAGGCAACCCATTTCGTAATTTGTCCAAAATCAAACCCAGGGGGTGAAATAGGGGATGAATATGTGTATGAAAGTCCGTCAGTTTTGAAGTTAGAATCTTCAAATTTTGTATTTAGGCTAGCAAATGAAAATTAATATTTTCCTTTGCCAGCGTGTTTGATAATTCCACCCCCGAAGGGGTGAAAAGGGGGACGAAATGTTGTATCTGGAAAGTCCTTCATTTATTTTATTATTTAGGCTTATGGTCGGAAAGTAAAACAAATAAGCAAACACATATTTCGTATTTTTTCGAAAACCCGAGCCCCCTTATTACAAAACGTGGACTAAAGTTAGACCTGGTTTAAAATTCATGCTAATTCTGTCTTTCATTTGGAAAATGAAAGTGATAGCACCAGTTTAGTACCAGTTTTAAACCAGGACTAATTTAGTCCACGTTTTGTAATAAGGGGGTTAGAGTTAAATGGGATAAATAAACCTAAAAATTTATATGGATGTCGTTATTGAGGTTTTATGGGATGACGATTGCAAAAACGGCATTTATTTTGATGTTTAACACGCTGAACGTGATTCAACCCCTAAAAGGTTGAAATAGGGGTGAAATTTTAAATGACAAATCAAGGGTAAAATAGACATAATTCAACTTGAAACTTTGTAGGCTTACTTCTTAAAACAAGTAGGCAACCCATTTCGTAATTTGTCCAAAATCAAACCCAGGGGGTGAAATAGGGGATGAATATGTGTATGAAAGTCCGTCAGTTTTGAAGTTAGAATCTTCAAATTTTGTATTTAGGCTAGCAAATGAAAATTAATATTTTCCTGTGCCAGCGTTTTTGATAATTCCACCCCCGAAGGGGTGAAAAGGGGGACGAAATGTTGTATCTGGAAAGTCCTTCATTAAATTTATTATTTAGGCTTATGGTCGGAAAGTAAAACAAATAAGCAAACACATATTTCGTATTTTTTCGAAAACCCGAGCCCCCTTATTACAAAACGTGGACTAAAGTTAGACCTGGTTTAAAATTCATGCTAATTCTGTCTTTCATTTGGAAAATGAAAGTGATAGCACCAGTTTAGTACCAGTTTTAAACCAGGACTAATTTAGTCCACGTTTTGTAATAAGGGGGTTAGAGGTTAAATGGGATAAATAAACCTAAAAATCGATATGGATGTCGTTATTGTGGTTATATGGGATGACGATTGTAAAAATGGCATTTATTTTGATGTTTAACACGCTGAACATGATTCAACCCGTAAAAGGTTGAAATAGGGGTAAAATTTTGAATGAAAAATCAGGGGGTAAAATAGACATTTCAACTTGAAACTTTGTAGGCTTACTTACAAATAGACAACCCATTTCGTAGTTTTTCGAAAATCAAACCCAGGGGGTAAATAGGGTATTGAAACCTAAATCATCTTAAGTACCCTAAAAGTTCTTGGTACCTAAGCTACTCAGAACTAAGTTTTTGATTGTGAAACAGACACTTATTATTTACTAGCTTCCGCCCGCGACTTCGTCCGCGTGGACATTTGAAAAAATACTTAGGGGACCAATTACCAGGATAAAAAGTATTCTTTGTTTTAATTTCATAAAAATCCGATCAGCCGTTTTTACGTGATTAGGCGGGTCCTCCCTCACTAAGTGAGCAGACTCGTGCGAGGCCCGCCGCACGTGGTAAACGTTCTGCCTCGCGCGAGGCTGCTCGCTTGGCGAGGGAGGACCCCCGCCTAATCACGTTAAAACGGCCGATTGGATTTTTATGAAATTAAAACAAAGAATACTTTTTATCCTGGTAATTGGTCCCCTAAGTATTTTTTCAAATGTCCACGCGGACGAAATCGCGGGCGGAAGCTAGTATCTAATATTTTTCGACGATAAACAATTCGTTTATAGCTTTTATCTAACTTATAGGCTTCTGAACGAAGATAATAATTATAAACCGTAATTATAAAACAAGCGCCAATGAAAAGCTTCCATTTAGCAACGCCACCAAAACAGGAAAAACACAGCTTTTTCCTAGTAAAAGCTTCATTAGTTTTTGTATATTTGTATTAAAGCAGTCCAAACGAATTGACTTATTGACACTAATGCGAATCTAGGAGCTCCAATAAAGAGATCAATTATCATTATCACCAACGATGTCTAATAAAATGATATTAATGAGTATCTGCGCCACCCGCAAAACACGCGAACGATATATTCCATTTATCTTAATAATGATCATCGTGACTAATGATGTCGGCGAAATTTCGAAATATTGGCATGTCTTTATAATTGGCCTTGTATTTTAATAATATTATCTTTTGTTAAAGGCTTTTGTAGCTTTAGGTCCAATATAAAATGATGTATTTGTGAGCGGACCTAATACTTAATCTATAAGTATATAAATATATATATAAATGAATTGCTGTTCATTAGTCTCGCTAAAACTCAGAAACCTGCGCCTCAGGGCTCGTACAAAGGCGCGGCAAAGGAGAATGAACAAAAGTGGTCCAAATGTCCACCACTAACGAGACCTATACTGACTTATAGTCCATTAAATAGAGAGTAACTTTCAGTATGGGACAAAAAAATAATAAGCTGTCAGTAAAAAGTTATTGTGTATTCTCGGCAGTCATTCGTTTGGTTGATTTCTTTACGTCTGTGCGAATTCTTATGTATCATTCCTTGCGATTTTGGCTATCTTTTACTGGACTTTTACTGATACTCTTATTGCGACCTAGGCTATACACTTCGGACTTTATATTCTTGCTAAGTGATTGTTTTATTTTAATATTTTTTTTCAGTTCGAGCTAAAGACTGAGACGCAGCAGGTGGTTGTCGATTATACGGAACTGTCTCACTGTCCGTCGACTATTACGCCGATGATAGAGATACAAGTGGTCGCTTGTCTCTGAGACGGTGGCCAATTCTCTTGGAGTAGCAGGATAAGCAATAAAAATTAAATATTTAGAATCCTTATATTTTTTGCTTAAAATATGTAAGTATTACATCTTATAGCAAACTTAATTAATGTCCGTGAAAGTAACTTGGACTTTCATCTTATTTATTTTTATATGATTTTCATATGATTTTTTTTTATTTGTTTAAAATATATTTTCGGAAATATAGAGCATCAAACTTCCTTATTAGACAATGCCAGTGCTACTATACTAACGTGTGGCGTCACACGTAGGTAGCACCATACTTCCGTCATATAAAATTTCGTTTTAGAAAGAAATATCTAGAGTCAAGATTAATCACAATTCAGCAGTTATTTAACAGATTTAACTTTTTTCTCTTTTGTTATACTTTAATGTTATATTTTTGAATGTCACTATTAAATATTGACATATCAATGACAGTCCGGTCCTCTATTTGCAGAGATCCCCCCATATTTGGTGCCTTTTGCTGGTCCTGTGACTGTTTTAAAGATAATAGAAAAGACTTTATGTCGATTTAGTTCTAACTTTCTGGAACAGTTTTCAAAAGAACGAATACTTTGTCCCCTGTTATCTGCTAGCGTGGTCACATCACCAGTAATATGGATGGCGCCAACATTTTGGCGGTAGGCTAATGTATTATTGTTAAATAATGACCCACATATCGGTATGAATTAAAACGCGTCTATTCCCGCTATCAATGACTTTATTTGGATGTGGGTGGTATTTGACAGCTAACTAGCATTACATAACAGAAAGCCCACCACTTTTCAACTTTAGTCAGTGACGAAACAATTTCTCAACCAGCCTGTCATCTTCGAATTTATGAATGAAATGGCGGCTACGATAATATTTGCGGTAAATCATAAAAAATGGAATGTTTATTGCCAGCTATAAAAAAATACAAATCGTTTTATTGGTTCTTAAAATGTGTTGCTAAACGTTTCGAAGATTTCAATTTATTTTCTGGAGCTTCTATGCCTTTAACTTTACCGTTTCTATTATGTTTTAATCTTTCTATTCAAATAAGTGAAACAAGTAATTATTAAGGATTTCCTTTTCAAAGTAAATAACTTTTCCGAATTTGAAAAGAAAATCTTTGATAATATCTTTATAGGAGCAAAAATAATAAGTTTGTAACAGCAGATATTATATCGAAAGCTTTTTGATAGTTACTGAACTGAGTCATGTTTAAAAACGTTTAATAAAATATGATTTACGAGCATTTGAATAAAGCGACCTTTGTGACCCGTGAAATATTCAAACTGAAACAATTGACTGTCAACAGTTTTGACGTCATTGTATGACGAAAGAAATAACTCAATCGCGCGCGCACCCAGCCATACATTCATACGCCCAACCGTAAATCGTAACCTTATTACCGTTTTGACAATCCTAATTAGACAATTGCGAGTTTTTACTCGTCTGTTTTACAGATAAAGGAACAAGTGTATGGGTTGCGCAATTCATTAAATGAACATGTGAATCGTATATGTGTGAAATGTATCTTGGTTAGTTTTTAAACAAACATATTGTTGCCACGTTGTACCCTTGTAAAAGTTGCCCGAGAGCACAACGAGACAAAGAAATAAAACTATGGATCTAAAATGAAAGAGGGTATGGATTGAACGGTCTGTATTACATAAAAAATATGCCGTTACACCTTAAAAGAAAAGAAAAACTAGCTTGCGTAGGGGTCGCTTAACAGGGTTACAAAATTATTGTTTGTGTTTTTTTTAGGGGCGGTTACCTGTGCTGTAACTTCCTGAAAGCTACTATGCGGCTTTCGCGCCCAAATTCGAATATGTAGTTTCTCAAAACACTACGTTACATTGTTGTGGAGCCGAAATCCACTGTGTAGTATTTTATTTTATTTTCATATTATTCAAAATCCACCTCTTATCTAAAGTGTCAAACTAGACTAGAACATAGTACGATTAAATTATACTTACCTTCTGAGGAGTCTCTTTGATGGTCGTTTTAAAAATTATTATTGTTTTACAACTTGTAAGAAAAAACCAGTTACCATATTGATGTCACAAAGCAAAAAGGAAATGAGAAATAAGAATCTGGTAGCTTTCACAAAACAAAATACTCTCCAAATAAATAAAAAAATATTTCTTTCACAAGATGAAACAAGATTCCAAGAATTTTGGGCGCCATGTCGACAAGTTCAGTCCGTTTATTGTGTTAGTTTTGCACACTGACTGTTTTTTTTTTTCAAAAATGGTACTTAGATATAAGTATTTTAGTGAGGCTCACATGTCTATGCAATGCAACTCGGTAATTATTTGAAATCATTTAATAGGAGCTTCAGGCTGTTTCAGCAGTATGTACTTCCGAGAAGCCTGACGATATTTATACGTTCTTAGTGCTAAAAACTATAGTCACCTTAGTACAATTAAGCATTGCTTGGTACCCTTGTATTTTATTACTATATTCTACTAAAGACAGTTTACCTAATCCGACCTCACATGATATAGCTCTAATAACTCACTGGCAGAATAAACTAGATTCTAGCTAGATAGTTAAAATTATAGAGAAAAAGAATCAAAAGTGCAAAATTAGAATAGTTTTTTTTTCATTTGAACAAAACGCTATGGCTTCTACGTTTTCAACTATTAAACGGCATGATATGTGGTATCAGCATTTCCTCAGACAATTCTGGTTGACACACTGCCTGACATATAAAAAGTGGTCGCACCAGATATCCGTGTATCGTTTCTGGGAATGCAGCGAGATATTCCGCTAAATCCAGTTGCGTCTCCAACATTTCGGAATCGGCCCGTTCAATGGTAATAAAAAATTTGTCGTTTACATAACTTGGATACCTACTTTTTAACAACCTTTAGTACAAGTTAGTAAGTATGTGTATTTTGGTTATCTTCAGTGATTATTCTTCAGTTATGGAATTAATATAATGAGTATGTAAGTTTTTTGTAAAGAACTTATAATAAACAAAGCTTAGATTTTTGTGCGAACTGGGTGCCTACACCATCAACTCTTATTGCGGTTTTGTTTAGGACCTAAACTGATCTGCTTTGCTTATTCGTACCACGACAGCTTAATATCAATGACAGCGATTCAGTGATCAATCAATGACATTTCACAGCCGCTAAGCTGTCAAGATCTCTTATTTGACTTATGACTCGGCCAAGTTAACATGACACCTGCAGGTTATACCCGTCCCTCTCACTCTCCGGGCATGACAGAATCGAGTGAAAAAGACGTGTAGAAGAAATAAGGACACAAATCTTTCGGTCATTCACATTTAGCAATTCATTTGCGATCCAGTTTTTAGAAGGTCATAGTACGAAAGAAAGCAATTCATTTTAGGAACCTATTCTGCATCGCGCTATTTTTGAATCGTTGTCTTAAAGTTGATGGTAGGCACCCTGTTCATTGATATAAAACCACTTGGTTGTGTGTTGTGTGACCGTGGTTGTGGTGTGAGTATGACTACAGCCCCTGAAAAGGTACCGAAATGTCGGAAAAAAATTAAAAATCTTTTAAAAACACATCAAAAAATTACCAATTATGAGTGATATCCGTAAAAAGTGGTTTTATTTCAATTGATTTAATTTTAATTTTACCCAAACTCAGATAATAATTATGACTGTTTATTATCTATTAATTTGTTGTTGGCATTTAAACTTTACTAAATGACTTAAATAAACTCGAATAAATAATGCATACATAGTTAATTTTAACCGTGATGCTACCGATCGGTCAGAGTAATCCAACACCATCGGCAAATCGAGGCATGTGTCGGCTTCATTTTACTGCTGTCACTAAAATAAAACCACGTAATGCACAGCCCTTGAAGGTCGACAGATATCCGGACTAGGTAATGATATTGCTAGAATTAACTTGTTTATAGCGGATTTGTAATTAATCATGGTTTATGAGGTAGGGTGATAATAATCAGAAGGTTACTGGAAATATATAAAACAAAAATTTTTTGCCAATCAGAATGACAATCTCATATCATTATAAAATTTTAGGCCATACTCGTAGGTCCGTTTTTGATTTAAAATATATAGTAAATAAAAGTGATTTTTTTTATAAAATATATTTAATTGCACATAAAAAGGTTACGCTTTATGTTCTTATAATATTATTGTATTGCCTCTCATCTTCAGCTAGCAAAAGTAAATTAATAAAGCAAATACATTAATTCGAAGTTATTAAACTTAATTTACAATATTTGTTTCTAGAGTCGTCCGGCGACTGCGCCCACTTTCTACTGGGGCGCAGTCGCCGGCGCCGGTTCGAATTTTTTAAATATTCTTTTTCTGTCAACTGGGCCCACTTTTTACAATATTTACGTTGCGCTCTTATCGTACCGAAATAATTATAACACTTTAAACTATGTTTTAAATATAATCTAGCTCAGATTTAAAGATGTTCCCAGCAAATTTAAAAAAAACTGGTGAAATCGTTTTTAAAATTAAACATAGTCTATGCTTCACCTTAAACCATGAAGCTCGACTTAATACTGAGGTAACTGGAGTTCTCACCCTGAATAAAAAAGTGTCCCCAGCAAATTTGACATTTATATATGTATTGGCTGTCAGTTGTCTCATATGACCATACGTATTTTTTTAAAGTGTATTACACAGTGGCTGTCTTCCGTCTCACCTATAGGTGCCAGCCACTGTGTAATTTGTGGTGGACAAAAAATTATTCCTACTGCACTCTCCAGTTACCACAGTATTAAGTCTAGCTTCATGCCTTAAACAGTCTGCACAGATAACATAATCTTGCCACCATTGGCTTGTTCAGCCATGGCCACAGATAAAACTTTAGCTCTAAGGAGAAACTGTTCCATCTTGGTACGATCTCTTTGCTCTCAAGACTCTCGAACTTGTAATCTCGAGTGTGCTCAATGCAGTTTCGAGTGCATAACCGACCGTTTTTCATTAGCCGCAAAGGTAATCAAAAGTAAACTGAATGCGTTAGTGTTTAGAGTTGTTTTACCTTTAATGTTTTTGGTGTACAAAGCTTGAAAAATATTTCGTAGCCAGTTTTGGTACAATAAATTAGAAAGGGCTAAAATGCCATCGTTTATTGTCTTATGTTACCTTATCAAGAGTGTGCGGGACAGATTATTACGATTTATTATGTTTAGAAATAAGATGTATATAAAATTCCTTGAGTTGACCGTTGTATAATAAAATGATATTTTTGTGTGTATTTTACTCCCTCTGCTAGGTTGAGATAAATTAGATAAGTTTTTTGTGTTGTATATAGATCGTTTATAATATTGAAATAATTTGTAAAATGCAAAGGGCTCTCGATACGGTATTGCCTCGACGTACCTAAGGTCCGATTCGCTATCTCGCTCACTCGCGGGATATGCTCTTCTAGCACAACCGCGCCTCTAGCGGCACATCTCGGAACTCCCTTACACGCAGACTGCCACAGTTCCGAGAACTAATTTAGCGTCGCGCGTGTAAGTAAATTCCTTGAATTCTTTTGTGAGAAAATACGCGGAAACAATTAGAGTCGTTATAAATATCGCGTGCCCTCGCATTAAGATTCATTCGCATCCAGATATTGTAAGAAGAACAATAAAGTCACTCTGCCCGAACGAGCATCAACAACCAGTGGTTTTCTTCACCGTCCGGAACCTCTCCGTCTCCGCACAGTTTATGTACACCGGGGCTGCTACCGCTCATAAACGGCCGGTCCCGTACAAAGAGCTTTTAACAACACAAAATTGTTTATTCTTCTATCACTATTTGTTATGTATGTCTTTGGTGATCTCGTGACATGACAGTTACCTAAGGACCTTCAAATTAGAGGTTTGAGGAAGCGCTGCAATGGTGCCACTGTAATACAGAAGAATAGTCGCATCGCCACTGTCACGACACGACACTCGTCGAGGTGTATGGGCGTTTGTGCACTACACTGAATTTTACCGATCCGGAAAAAAACGGATGCTTGTATTTTAATAATTTAATTATTTAATTAAATAATTAATCATTATAAATAATAGAATTTATTTATTTCGTGTAGTTTAGGGTTCGAAACATTGAAACTACACGAAATAAATATTTTTTTACTATTATAAATGATTAAATTATTAAAATACAAGCATCCGTTTTTTTCGGTAAAATTGGACGAGTGTCGTGTCGTGACAGTGGCGATGCGATGCGGATGCTTGTATTTTAATAATTTAATCATTTATAATAGTAAGAATTTATTTATCTTGTGTAGTTTCAATGTTTCGAACCCTAAACTACACGAAATAAATAAATACTATTATTTATAATCATTAATTATTAAAATACAAGCATCCGTTTTTTTCCGGATCGGTAAAATTCAGTGTATTGCACAAACGCCCTATCTGTGCTTCTAAAATTCCTGGCGCGCTTCAGTGGCACAGTGCAGTGCTTCCTCCAATTTGAAAACGCCCTTTAGGGCGTGTTCAGACGACACGCGCCCGCTAAGCGCACGCCACGCGCGTCAGCACCCGCGTCTAGCCCGCCTTGAAATTCATTGTACCTCGAGATTTTAAATTATTTTTATGCATTCACAATGCAATTCTTTAAGTATAGGAACAATCTCGATTTAATGGCTGTTTCATCTTAATCGATTGATAAACATTTGTAAAAATGTTTCTATCGGATGCGAGGGTTTCCTCGCATTGATGAAGCAACGCTGGCCTACAGCGTAACAAGTGATAGCAAAATTCGACGAGTCGTGTAAGCCTTTCGGTAGCTTAGTTGGTCAGAGCATCGGGCCGGATTCCCGGAGGCGCGGGTTCGAATCCCGCCTGAAAGCTACTTATAGGGCTCGTGGTTTTTTTTTTATTGTACCTATATATTTTAAGTCTTATGACACATCAATAGATCTCTACTTGCACTTTTCGAAGTCCACCCGCACACGACACGCGCCCGCCTCGCGTCCGCCCCGTGCCAACTCCGCGCTCACCCCGCACACGCCCTGCACCCACCCAACACACGCCTTGTGCCCGCGCTACATCTATCTATGTCTACTGAACGAAGTATGTAGTCCAGTTACTAGTGTACACTTGGCGGGTGCGTGTCGTCTGAACGCAGCCGTAGTATAAACGGGCGCGAGGCGTGCGCTGATTTTGCGCGTGGCGAGCGCTGGTGAAAGGCGAGCAGAACGCGTGTGCGGGTCCTGTGCGTGATCTACGCGTGTCGTCTGAACACGCCCTTAGTCTTAAAACCATAAAAATATAAATAGGTATTGACAACGGATCTGTCATTAAATTGAACCTATTACATTTTGCACAATTGCCGTGCAGCATACTGTACAATGATTCATTTTCACTTTCCTCAATGACTGTAGCTGGGTGCAGCCGAAAGAATTGCCATTGTCAATTGTGCACGAATCGTGTGCATTAGCTTACACAGTATACTTACTCGATACTATCAGCGGCGATAAGCCGATGTTTCACGTTACCAGTCGCCATATTTTATAGGCCAAGTTTTAGTATTATGCAAGTATTCTGGTGACATCACCGTTGAAAGTGAAGTCCTTGTTATTTAAGTTATGCTAAATCAGTGTATAGCACAGCAACTTTAGATGTTTGAATAGATTTACAAAAAAAATATATGTAAGTATGTCTGTTGTGAATAGTGTTAGGAACTAGGTATACTTACTGTTAAAAACAGTATTTAGGTAATTAAGTATATTGTTTTAAAATATTTACACTAAATTATTAAGTTGTGCGAGAATTTATTTGAAATTTAATTTAGCATGTTATAATATGTGACATAAATCTCGCAGAAGCTTGTCCGAGGAAGTGGGCGATAGTTTGTTCGTTCTCGGATCCAGTATAGAGTTAAATGACAGTGCGCGCACTGACGATTAAAAACCGACCGATCAAACTATCGGCCGATAGTTGTTCAATCAAACTATCGCACAGCACAACTATCGGCCGGTCGGTAATGTGCATAAAGGACTATGTCAGTGCGCGCACTGCACATTCAACTAAACTATCACCCAACCAACTATCGGGTATAGGCCGACAGTTTAATCACGATCGTCTTACGATTCCGACTAAACTATCGGTCGACTAAAAATCACAGTGCGCGCTGGCTCTAACTCAGAAGCTAGCTCAGGTATCAGTCTCTCACAAACTTAATTTATTTTATTTTAATGATCTGTAATAACTTTAATTTTAATTTTAATTTTCTGTAAAAAAAAATTCGGCTGACATGATGATGATGATGTGTCTTAATTCAGATTATTAGTTCAGATCAGTGTTATCAATAATGTAAGTTTGTGATGAGAGAAATAAATGTTTATTATTATTTATGAAACAAATGAAAGTGAATACTGCCGACGGCCACCTTGCTGGGTATACGCGCGACTGCGCCTGTGGTCACCTCGCATTACACGCGCAGCCTTTGGGCCGTTCTAAAACATCGATGTATTAAGAATCTCCTGCTGTAACAACCACCATATATACGCAGCCCATGAAGTACCAAACCCCGTCAAGAGATGGCGCTGCTGGTATTGTTTACACTCATCCTAGCCGGCGGTGTCAAGATTTCTTCACGGTTCTATAAGACCCCCTTGTACCTATTGTACGTGATCTTCTTTCTTCGCCCTACAAATCATCATGTAGGTAGGCTGCAAGGCATAGTCTTCCACACCTGCTGGGAACTATGCTTGAACGCCTAACGCCTACAAACCAAGTAGATTCACGGCTACGCTGCTTCCACCTGGTGGGACAGTTATGCTGTTTTCTACGATTACGTCATCATTCTCTACTAATGTATTGATTTCGTGTAATATACCACCGTACCCAAGCCCAGTCGTTTGATTCTCCGGCAACATTACGTCCAATCACTGTTACACTGCTAATTTCATGGTAATAATCACGTTTGAATACTGTTAAAAAATGTTATTACAATTGCTTTTTTTACCAAAACACGAAACAAGTGAGATACATTTAATATTTTTAGGCGTGAATTTTTTTACAAGCTCGATGTGTTGCGACTGTTTTAATATTTTCTTGTCTTTATCGTACTTACTTTAAAAACATAGGTATACGTGTGCATGTGCATAGGCTCTCAACCATTTGTAGCTAATCACGATTGATAAAAATAGTCTATCAATCCGTTTAACTCAGCACTGTAAAAAATGTATACCTGCTTTAAGTTTTGGGACAGAGAGAGAGCTTTTGCATGCTTCATTAAGTGGACAAAGTCACAAAATAGACAAAGTGACAGAGTAATGTTCAATGTAACTTTTTTGCTATTTCCATAATATTATGCATTATAAAACAAGGTTTTTATAGTTAATGGAGTCATCGTAAATGTCAAAGATTACATGCGAAATTGCGAATGTTCAGCGAGTATGAAAATATACTAACTGCCGCACTCAGAGACGCCAGTTAACTTTAATTGTTGTGTTTTGACGACCGATTTGGCGCAGGGGTAAACTACTTGCCTTCTGCGCCAGAGGTCTCGGGTTCGATTCCCGAACAAGACAAATATTTGTGTGCATGAACATTACTATTTGTCTTGGTCTGGGTGTTTTCTATGTATATTAAGTATGTATTTACAAACAAAAAGTATTTAAGTATATATTTATCCGTTATCAAGTTCACGTAGACACAGTTTCTTAAGAAATTAACTACGGGCTTAAATAATTGGTGTGATTGTAAGAGAATATTTATTATTTATTTATTTATTTATTTATTGTCAATTAAATCTCTTTCCGTCTCTTTTTAATGTCCAGTATTGAATAAAGTAATAAACTAAAAAAAAGTAGGAACGATAATCTAATGCCAATTAAATTTAACTGGCGTCTCTTAGTGCGGCAGTACTTACGTATGAATAATCACAACAATAAAAAATATTAAAAATACGACATCGAATTAACTTTTTTATTATTATTGTTAATTTTTATTTTATTCATTTTGGTGATTATTAATACAAATCATATATTTTAGAAATGGGCTCGTCAACGCCTTTCATTATACTCAACATGAGTAATAATTAGTAGTAAGCTATAATTAAAGAAAAAAAAAACTTATTTTTTTATGGCGCCACACGTCCGCCATATTGTATATTTAAAAATATATACAACGTGTTAATACTTTTATAAAAACTGAGAAAATAGTTTTTTTAGAATAGAGAGTAGAATCGATTCCACACATTTTTGATAGGGGTTAAATTTAAAAAAAAAAAATTTTTCTTTTTTTGCCGCTTCTAAAAATGTTTGTGTCTACTGCCTAGTCGAGTGATCACTTAGGTACGTCATCATCATCATCATTTCAGCCGTACGACGCCCACTGCTGGGCATAGGCCTCCCCCAAGGATCTCCACAACGATCGGTCCTGCGCTGCCCGCATCCAGCGGCTTCCCGCGACCTTGACCAGATCGTCGGTCCACCTTGTAGGGGGCCTGCCCACGGAACGTCGTCCGGTTCGCGGTCGCCATTCGAGAACCTTTCCGCCCCAACGGCCATCGGTTCTCCGCGCTATGTGTCCAGCCCACTGCCACTTCAACTGAGCAATCCTTCGAGCGATGTCGGTCGTTTTAGTTCTCCTGCGGATCTCATCATTTCTGATTCGATCGAGCAGGGAAACACCAAGCATCGCTCTCTCCATTGCTCTCTGGGTAACCTTGAGCCTTCTTATGAGACCCATAGTAAAAGACCACGTCTCGCTTCCATAAGTCATAACTGGCAACACACACTGGTCACGTACGTCATAGTAGAGCTTAAAATCTGTCAGAAAGTCACGGAGACCGAAGAGCACGAATATCTTGGAAGATTCTTTAAAAAAAAACATTTTCAATGGAATTCAATTTAATCTATACTAATATTATAAAGAGGAAAGATTTTATTGTTTGTTTGCATCGAATAGGCTCCGAAACTACTGGACCGATTTAGAAAATTCTTTCACCATTAGAAAGCTACATTCTTCCCGAGTGACATAGGCTATATTTTATCCCGATATTCCCATGGAAACGGGTACCACGCGGGTGAAACCGCGAGGATCCGCTAGTACAATATAAATTAGTTGGGGTGTATGGTCTTTTTGGTTATTGCCTTAACTAACACGTTGTATACAGTCAGTGCTCTTTCAACGTTTCTAATGATAGCTAATACATTAAAAACCGTTAAGGCATTTAAAAGTTACGGTGGAAAAAAGAAACTCACATAGGTACATACATTAACCCTATACTCAATACACTCCTTGGGCAGTCGTTGTAAAAATAGCCTGTCAGTTATTTAATAGTATTAGTTTATACAAATGCATGTCTTTATTGTATTCTGTTACAAAAATATATATTTTTAAGTAGTATCATCTTTAATTAATCGCAAACTTTATATGTGTAAGTACTTAGGTAGATGTCTTACTACGTACCTATTAGAAGGGAATTCGTAATATTTTAACTACAATGTTTTAGCAGCCGATTTGTGTGGTAACATAAACAATTGTATAGGAAGTTTAAACTATTATTCAGAATGTATAAACAACTGCAAGGTATTTGTGTACGATAGTAATACTTTTCGCACGTAACCAGCCGCAATTTGGAATACGTTTAAACATAGGCCTACATTAATTATTCACTAAAATAATATACATAAGTATAAAGATGCCAAGCTATCATAAATTACATTTGGCATAACATCTGTATAAGCATAGTTTTTTTTTTCTTCATACGTTTTTATATTTTATGTTACTTATACGTCTTGAACGTTTAGAACATTATAAAAATTGAGGTGATCAAATAAATATAGTATGTAAGTAAGTAATGTATAATAAAAAAATATATCTCAAAAACCAATATCGATATATTTAAGGACATCCCTAAATCGATTTAAACACAATAGAAAATAGTATCGGATCACTCGACGCCACAGGTAAGGTGGTCCGTTCTATTCCGGGCAGAACATAAACTTTTTGTGTGCAATCAAATGTTGGCGGGATGCGGTCACTGCTGCCATGTTTGGTCATTATAAAGAGAATTAAAGAAGAAAAAATATTTGTCTTACAGAACGAAAGCACTCTAGTGCCCGGTGTATATGTAGTAATATGGTGGTAGAGTTAGTAGCACGGTAGGATAGAGTAATACAAAGTTATCTGACTCGGTAGCGGAGGAGCTGCTCGCAATACAAAATAATTATAGAAGGAAAAATATTTGTCTTACAGAACGAAAACACTCTAGTGCCCGGTGTATATGTAGTAATATGGTGGTAGAGTTAGTAGCACGGTAGGATAGAGTAATACAAAGTTATCTGACTCGGTAGCGGAGGAGCTGCTCGCAATACAAAATAATTATAGAAGGAAAAATATTTGTCTTACAGAACGAAAACGCTCTAGTGCCCGGTGTTCATGGATGGGTAGTTAGTAGAGTAAACGGTATGGTAGCACGGTAGAGCAGAGTGGTACAAACAAATGACCCGGTGCAAGCACTGGTGGAGGAGCCAGTCGCAATACAAAATTAGCTGTCAAACTAGACTGTCAGCTGTCAGCAGTATAAAAAGTTTTTTCGTTCCAAAATTGATCACCGTTTTAGATTAGTTTGTAGCACTCTACTAATACCGTGTTACTCTAACCATGAACAACAGTCTTATACCTACGCTTGAGTTTTGTTTACTTTAAACGAAGCTTTGTCCGATCATGTCCGATCATCATGCAGATTCATAAGCATTAATTTTATTTAATCTATATGAATAAACATTTTTTACTTTGACTTTGATCAGTAGGTACGGGTAGTGACTAGGGTTGCCATCTTTTTTTTACAAAAGAAAAGTATATTAAGGTAGGAAAAGAAAAATAAACAGTATTTTAGAAAAAACGAGCAGTATTTTATTGTTTTTAATGTTTTGTTGTTTTGAAGACATATTTATTTGTGCTTCTCGCACAACTTATCAATTTTGAGTCATTTTGGATAGCTTCGTAAGCATCACTACAGGAGAGGCCTTAAAACGCAGTGTTGGGCGTTTACTTTTTAAATAGACCTATGGATACCAGTGACGTTTGCTGAAAACAGTATATTTGTATACTTTTTTTTTGTTCAACAGTAAAAAGTATAATGTAGTGAAAAACAGTATAATACTGTTTTTAGCAGTATAGTTGGCAACCCTAGTAGTGACACGTAGTATAAGAGTAGTCAACTTATACAATCCCGTATTCTTTGACATTTGTGCGACCCCCAACTTTTACGGACTACTGACTTGATTAAAAACTAAAATTAGCCACCTCACTTGCACAGACATAGCATAAAATTATATTGGAATGTACTTAATGTAATCTTTCTTCAAAATTTTGAACTAACAAAGCATTATAATTAACGTTAACGTAAATAGCACTAGTTGAAAATAACAAATGAAAACCTTCGACAGGGTTCAATTGTAATTCAATCGTGATGCCAGCCAAGTAATGTTGCCATAAAATCAATTTATAGCATCCATACAAATACAAATTACCGCAATATTTTCCCATAAATATTGTTAACGGACTCTTATAAGCCTGTACGAGTAGGAAACACCATCTAGGACGTAGAAGAGGAACATGAATTATTCACAAAACGCTCGAAACTCATACTCGTAGAAAATTATTAGAGTATAACAATTTCCAGCCAGCAAAAACAATAAATATGAGTTTTCATGAACATAATATGACGACCGATTTGGCGCAGGGGTAGACTACGTGCCTTCTGCGCCAGAGGTCTCGTGTTCGATTCCCGAACAAGACAAATATTTGTAAATTTGCATGAACATGTCTATTTGTCTTGGTCTGGGTGTCTATATGTATAATAAGTATGTATTTACAAACAAAAAGTATTTAAGTATATATTTGTCCGTTATCAAGTTCACATAGACACAGTTTCTTATGAAATTTACTATGGGCTTAGATAATTGGTGTGATTGTAAGAAAATATTTATGTATATTTATTTATTTATGTCAAAAAGGTCTTTTACACTTTTTTGACTTGTATAACAACAACTTGCCTAATTAAACCATCTTTAAGTTTTTAAGCAAAGAGGATAAGTAAATGATCATTTCGAAAGTCGGGTAGCTTATACCTAACGATTAAAGAAATATCAACGCTTTCATTTTGTTTTATTTTAAAGTAAAGAATAGTAACTTTATGTGCGGGCCGTACCAAGTTAATTTGTATAGTTACACATGTATTTAAAATAATAACACATTTTAAAAAGCGAAGCTTAAATGATAATAGCCAACATCTAAAATAACGAGGTAAAATATGAAATTTCTCTCGATTTCTCCATTGCACCGCAGAGAGAAATGCTCAAACACAGCCTTATGATTTATGGTGGCGGTGGACAGCAAAATAGAGCCATAAGTTGTGGGCCCATTTTCCCATCGGCTGACATCAGTAAAGGTCTCATTACACGGAACAAGGGTAAGAAATAACTACTTACACTTTAATTCAGTTTTTGTTCGCGCGAATGATTGTAGCTTCCTTCAGTCTCATTTATTAGTCACTCACTTTAAAATGCCACAGTTACTATGGCTTATTTGTATCAACTTTCTGGTACTCGGAACTTTCTTTTGCTGTACATGGGTATTATTTAATTGGCGAATTCTACAATTGCAGACCAGCTTTGAATAATTGAGAATAGTTAGAACTCTTCTTACTCACTTACACACTTCAGCCCCAGTTCTTGGAAACGATTGTTTTTTAAATCCTAAAATGGAACCTCCTTGATATTAGCGAAATCGAGGCCTAATTAATACAACTTTGACACTAGAAAAACAATTTATCATCTATAAATTTTGATAAATTGTCCCGTGGGTTAGTGTAGCGGGGTGTTAAGAAAATTGACCAAGAAACTAGACTGCTCCTATTACTGTCACTGAAATGAAAGGCATAACAATGGGATGTGTGTCAAAGTGTCGCCGTAAAGAAAAGACGTTAATATATGAGTTGAACATAAAACACGTATTATAGACAATCGAGAACTGTGTCCCATGTTATTGTATTTGTGCGAATTTTCGACGGTTTATGGCAGTTTAAGTTATAAAATATTTCTTAGTGTTACTGTGTTGCAAAAATAAATATCTAGACGGCAGTTTTAGTGTTATTCTAAAGATTCCTTTCAAAGATCCACGTTCAACTATTGTAGTATAAGCACCTCGACCTCACTAGAAACTGGATATAAATACCGATGGATTAATGCGTTTACATGCTGTGAATAATTTGTACACACTCGTGCTTATAGGAAGATTAAAAATAATAAAATTGAGTTCTGTTTGTGTAGCCTTCGCGATCTTAGGATTAGTAATTACTTACTACTCTCTATTTATGTAACTGGGACGCATAGTTTCTGAGATATAATCCAAAAACCAAAAAATTAGACCTTCAAACCCCCCTCCCCCTCAGCTTAAGTGCTACGGGCGGGGACTTACTTATAACTTTTCTCTATTTTGCTGCGCTGTGGCCATATTAAATGCTCTGTTAATGTGATTTGTCAATGGAGTTTTGTTTTGCTTTGAAATAAGCATTTAAAGGGTTGTTTCAGGTATGGTCAACTCGTCCCAAATGTTATAGCCCTAAGCTTACCTAACCCCAAAGAATAGATATAAGTACATATTTTTTTAATTTAATTTGCTACCTACGATAGTTCACTGTTCTACATCAGCCAATGTCTTTATAAAGATCATAATGTTCGTCGGTAATTGTTTGAAGCCTCAGCCTCACCCTTGAAAATTATACATATTGTACCTACTTCTCTTTTTTATCTAACCTATTTCTAGCATAACATAATAAGGGAGTAAATGGGTTAGATGTTATTAAATTTACAACTAGAATTAACTTAATAAAAGCAGTGAGACCAGTTGCACTACTCTATAAAACAGAAAATTGAATTTAATATGTTCGCGACCGACACTTAAGTGCAATACACGTAGTTGCAGGAGAGATTAACTTCGTTCTCGATGAATATGTAACAGATATCATCTGGTGCGACGCCTATGCACGCACTGCATTATGATTTAGGGATACGAGACAGATAAAAATAAAACAGTTAACTCTTTGAAGGCTGGTTTTCAGATTTACAATTTATTTTCTTTTTGCTAGTAACCGTCTACAGTTTTTGCCTCGAGGTTCTCGTGCCGTGAAAATTACAGAAAAATAATGTATCCTGTCTCACCCAAATTCACTCAGCCCTTTGCGCTTGCATGGTTGAGTAACAAACAAACTTTCCCATTACCTGCAATATTAGTGTGAATAACTTTTCAACATATTTTTTAAACTATTTCTGTATTCTATAAGAGATACTTGATTTAAATTAAAAGCTAACAAAAGCCCAAGGTCCGAAAAGGTTAACAATAACCTTTGCAACAACCGTGAAAATCCGACTAGACAACGCGTATTATTAAAAGCGCGGCGACTTCAAAGCGAATGGAAGGAAATTTAAAATGCAGCGTAGCAAACGCTATAACCACTGCAGTGCTTATGTTGTTATTTTTAATGTAATTGGTAGTTACAGTGGAGTGTAAATTCTAACGAAATCATTGCCTAGGTTTTCGCGTGTAAGTACTATTCATTGACACTTTTCCGGATTAGTGCGCGTTTAGCTCACTAGCTCAAGATTATAAGATTGAGCGGACGATTAATATCAGTCATCCCTTGAAAACGAAAGTGCTGAAACGTTGGAATAAACAATAGTTATAAATCTAAGGTTTAAAATCTAAAGTGGTAATAATGAAAACACATAGTAATCCGTAAAAGTGTTGTAAATCGGGAAAAGATCAATATCTACACACAAAGTTTTATTTTCCATAAGCGTATTTTTCTCCCAAAAGTCTTGAAAAATCTAATGCTAAATTTATACTTATCTAAAATTCTTGAATTGATTGTTTGGATTGAAAATAAACGTAGTTAAATCATAACAGAATGCAGTGCATCGACACATTCATGAGAGCACGATCCTATCAATTGCAGTTGCAGCAGATGCACTCTGCACGCGACCAGTCATTATTCTCGACAGCATTCTCATTGAATCTGTAATTTCACAGCTGGATCATAGATTCACTCTTTCTTTTTCTGACAAATACCTATTTATTCAACGAGTACAAATTAGATTAAATAAAATTGCGCGAGTAATGATGGTGCGAATTTCCCTTTGAAGTCAGCCCACTGATTCACAAACCGTCGGAAATGGAATGGGACTCGAATTCTGAGCTTTGTCTTTGCCTATTCTATAGTGAGTGACATATACATTCCGCTGTCGGGAGCGTTTCCGTCGGTTTGTGAATCAAGAGGCTGATGTGGCTCCTCAATCCATACGAAAATCAATACTTTATCAAAATGCAATAAAATGGTTTTTGCAACTATAAACAGGTTAAGATTTTCTACTTGATTAATTAGATTAAAAAACAACCATAATAATATAAGTCATCGGAGAATATTTAGATTACTGGGACAAATTACGTTTACCTACGCTATAATCAAAAGTTCCATCAAGGAACTATTGCTTGTTCCTAGTTTACCTGATCTTCGAAAGATAGTAATTAGTTTTATTATTATCGGTTTTTGAAACCTCATTACTTCCCGAAAAAGTAATTTCACTGCGACGGGACGTCCTCGTCGGCCAGTGGTACACTAGCCGGAACGTCGGAAGTCACCGCCCAGTATTTAATTAGTAGATAATAGATGAATAAAAAGATGATGTTTATAGGGACTTGACTTTTATTTATAAAGGTAGTAATAAAGAAACGTATAGGAAGAATAGGAAGATTAGGAACCCTTTCCAAGGGTCAAGGGTTCCACTTATTTAATACTAGCGCTGGCGTCAGCCCTTGTATGGAGTAAAACAACCGACTACCAGTAGTAATAGTAACTGGCGCCGAATTTTGGCACCTAACTCCGGCGCCAGTAAGTAGTGCTACTGGCTTCATGTAAACCGGTCAAAGACAATGCTAACGATAGCATTGATTATTGGTTAGGGATCGATAGAAAAAAAAGCACTTTACAAGACTGTCGGTGCTCAATGACAGTGTATAGTATAGAAAGACGGTGTGCTAGTTGTTTTAATTTAAGAGTAGGTTTTGAACTCTGTATGGAACCGCCGCCGATTCTATCCGCTATTTCAGAGTTGGATTCTTAGTAAAAGTTGTTTGTCTTAAGGGGTACTTTCTACCACTCCCTTTCGGATGTATATACCCTTTCCGCAACATCCTGTATATGTCGTATTTTGCAAAAGACACAGTACAACAATTCTGAACTCATTGTTACAGGACAACAGAGAGACTTAGTAGGATAGGAATCCTCTTGAGTTCTCGCAAAAGACTCCTATCCCTCTGAGTCCTCTACTACTACAGTTGTTTTATCTCACGCGCGCAGGTAAGCCATACTTGAACTTGTAAAGCGTATAGACACACGTTCCTGTGTGCGTTGGCCGGTGACTCAGCCAAATCTGAGTGCTCCCGAGCTTACACAGGTAAAGACAGTGTGTATGTACAGTACATTTACACACACAAGCGTGGCTTACCCGCGCTCGAGAGATAAAACATGTGTACTCAGCCTTCACCCATGGGAAATAGGCGTGAGTTTTCGTCTGTGAACTGGCAATAGGTCCTATCTGAATAAAATGCTTTTTGGTTTTTCTGTATCAAAATATCCTATCAGGTGATTCCTGTCATTTAATAGGAGTGAACTGGCAATAGGTCCTATTTGAAAAAAAATATGCTTTTTTGCTTTTTCTGCATCAAAATACCCTATCAGGTGACAGGAATCACCTGATTCAGATATTTTTATACAGAAAAAGCAAAAAGCATTTTTTTCAGATAGGACCTGTTGCCAGTTCACAGACGAATATGTAAAATTAAGAGTACAAGTAGAACAACAACAGTGATACCTGGTACAAGTATCTGTCGGCGTCCTCGCCGCCCTCGCCGGTGTTGGACTTGCCGCCGATGCGGTTCATGGCGATGGCCAGCGTCGTGTGCGCCTCCAGCGAGATCGACCCGAACGACATGGCACCTACACGAAATTATTATTTATCTTCTAATAATCCTACTAATGAAAAATTTAAAATGAAGTATTTAGAAAAAATCTACCCTTCTCACAACCAGATCCGATGGGACGCGTCGAAGGTTGTTATTGTGAGACGGGTCGATTTTTTCTAAATACCTACTTCATTTAAAAAATTTCAATAATAACAATTGCATTGTAAATGCAAAAAGTAAAGATTTAAATAAATCCTACTACTAATATTATGAATGTAAAAGTTTGGATGTTTGTTGCTCAATCACGCCAAAACGGCTGAAAGGATTGACTGAAATTTGGGACACAGATACTTTGTAGCTTGGAGAGGAACATAAAATGCTATACGTAAATAGTTATTAATAAAAAACTTTGAAATTGGTTTTCTACAACGTACAAATTACGAGCAGCCGTTGTCTTACTTATACGTACGTACGCTCGTACGTGATTAGGGCGTTCAAACAGATCTTTCTTTGAAATTTTGAACTAAATGGTATCTTGTGCACTTATATCTAGTTTTCTATGAAAACAAAAATTCAAATTTGGAGAAACAAATTAAAAAATCTGCTTTTTTGCACAAATTTTACCTGAACTTTGCCTCATAAATTGTAAAAGTAAAGAAAATATTTTCATAAAATCTTGCAAAATGTAATGGAGATTCTAAATGTCAAACATTAATTTCACAAACTTGTAAGGCTTGCTGGAAAACACGTATTTCCTGGAACAAGTTTTATGAAATTTCCGCACTCTATTTTTCGTTCAATGCTATCGGGTTCCCACTTGCTCACTCTTTTTCTAACATTGCGCTGGATGAAACAACAAGCTTTTCAACTATTCTCGCGTTGACGGACCGGGTAGGGCCCTCTTAAGATCTTGCCACTTAACCGAACGGAGAGTCGGTCTCGACTCGACCCGTCTGACAATAGGGTATTTTACTGTTGTTGAAATGTAGATATTTAATGATGACGTTAAAAAATATTGCAATTAAGAATACCAAATGTGAAAAAATAATTTGAATCTGTTTTATAATAAAAGAATTATAGTCTGTTTGATTTTGACTATAGCTGTCTCTTTCTAAAACGAAATCTTCTATGGCGTGACTATGACGCTACTAACTCACTGACGTCACTAAGATAGCGTCCTGTCCTTGTCTAATTATGAAGTTTGAAGTCCTATATCTTTGAAAATATTCAAGACAATTCAAAATGAAAACTTGTTTTGTGTAGCTAATATTTCGAAAAACATTTTAAAGAAATAAAAAAAAATCAGTAAAATACCGTATTATTATTAACTAGCTTTCCGCCCGCGGCTTCGCCCGCGTGGACTACACGACGTTATCCCGCGGGAATGTGACGTTTTTTCGGGATAAAGTAGCCTATGTTCCTCTCCAGGCTACAAAGTATCTGTATTCCAAATTTCAGCCAAATCTGTTCAGCCGTTTTGGCGTGATTGAGTAACAAACATCCAAACATCCAAACATCCAAACATCCAAACATCTAAACTTTCACATTTATAATATTAGTAGGACTATGACAAACAATTGAAACTGGTATAAAAAACTGGGTAATGCTCCGAGAGCTCTGTATGGCTTGGTGATTTTAGTAGAACTGGATGGAGTTTCCAGTCATCATAGAGTTTTTAACCATCCATAATGACTGGTACGAATCGACATCGTTACATCACTGTCCCAAAAGTATACAACATTTATTGCTTTTCGCTAACCGACTTTCGTAAGCGAAGTAAATTAGAATCCTACACAATTCTTGTACGGAAACTGCCCCACATATTATTAATAAGACTTCCAGTGTACAGCACCCAGCGGCGCGGATCCAGGTTAGAAAGTAGGTAGAGAAATCTAGATTTAGGCAGTAAAAGTCTTAACGGAACATAAAGTTCCGAACAAACCTATTTATGGATGAGGTTTATTGTTCCTCGAATATGACTGTGGGACATTCAGTTGCTATGTGCCTGTGGTCGTCGCCGCAGCGAGAAATATTTCGTGACACCAAAATACTTTCGCGTTGCATCGTAGGAACTGATTTGATTGTGAGTACGAGTAGGTATTGCAGCCTCAGGGATCTCGAATATTTAACTTTATCTTCTAAAAATCTAAAAACAACCTTTGCAGTGCTCTAAAAAATAATTTTAATCGATCTTAGTGGACGTCTTCAAACTTGAAAGAATTTTTTAACATTATTTCGATAAAATACATTTAAAATCTATGTAAGTAAAAATGAGCAGACAAAAATTTCAAAAATAGAATGTACAATGTATAGAGTTTTTTGAATCGAAAACACTACGTTATTATCTTAATATTATTATACAGTTGACCGGCGAACTTCGTATCGCCTTACTTATCGACAGCAGCGCGATCTAACTGATCCAATTGTGAAATATCGACCCGTCTCACAACTAGCTCCGATAGTTGTGAAACGGGTCGATTTTTTCTAAATACTTCATTTTCCATTTTTCAGTAATAAAAAATGCATTGTGAATGCAAAAAACTAAAAATTAAAATATGATCCAATTGTGTTTTCAAACCATCCAGGAACCCATTGATATATTCATACAAAATTTCAACCAAATCGCTCTAGCCGTTTAGGAGGAGTTAGGTGACAAACACACGTACAGAAGAAATTATATAAGGCTAGTCTTACGCGTGTGTTAACATATTTTTTTGTTTGTTACAGGTGGAGACTGGCGTTTAAATTTCGTTACCCTCACAGATAACTCCAAAATGATAACATCTCATTCAGTTCAAGTTTGTTTGTTTAAAGTGACATAATCGACCAGTGATAGTACAGTGAGTGTGTAAGTGAAATCTTTAAGAACAGTAATAGTGAATTAAAATAAAACAATAAAAATGGAAGCTTTAGAACGGAGGCTAATAGTGACAGCCGCTGTTGTTTTCATAATATTTTCTTCACAATGTAAGTACAACAACTTTTATTTGTTTTTTCTATTTCAGTGAAAACGATCAATTTGAAAGTAAGAGATACAGTATTTTCATAACAAATTAAATTGTTTAATTTAATGATTTATTTTAGTTCAGGAGTGTTTTATATGGTCTTTCGTTGGCTTAGAATTGACAATATATATAAGGTATATTATGCGTCTGTTAGATATTTATTAGTTATTGGGTAATAGGTACAATAACTTCTCTTAAATCAATTTGGTAATTTTGTGAGAGCCACTTGGCACTTACTTAACTTATACTCTAACAACTCCTACTATGATTATTCTCTGAGTACAGTCATCAGCGCACCAAATTCTATGAACAATCAAATCCCTGATATTGATTTAGACCATAATGAAATCGATCCCTAATAAATTTGCAAAATCCGCTTAAAAAAATATTTTCAATATCTCAAATTATCATAAAATTTTAATTCATCATTCGATAGTTTAACAATGTCTTTTATTTAATTTATTATTAATTTAAACGTCCAAATTAAAATGGCATAGTTAAAAATGTCATCAGCGTCTGTCTCAAACCCAAGGTCTTCAATATAACAAGTTTACGCGATTCAAAGCCACCTACTCGATGTTTGGCGGTCACCCTCACTTATTTGGGCAGCTACTGAATCACTTCATCTGATGAAAGATAACGTTGTAATGGACGGTAATTTTCGACAAGTCGTTAATAAATCACTGAGCGGGAGAGTTAAATATGGTCTGGGAGAAAATTGTTGTGATAAAAAACGAGTAGTAATTATAATTTTATTAACCGATCGACTAAAATACTTTTTTAAAACCATTTTAAAACTAGTACGAAGAATAAAAAATTAAAGAGTTATTAAAAAAATATTAGAGATAATTTAAGAGGTGCCCTCTTATTTTAATGTTGATCTGGTTTACGTATAATAAAATTAAAATAAATGAATTTCCGGCGCTAGTGGACGGCAAGTAGCGTCTTAATCGCTGGAATCCCTGCTAGCGAAGCTTCTCTGATATGTCACAGCATTTTCTTCTTTTTTTATCACACACCAAACTCTCCTCTACCCCCACAAAATAAAGTTTATTGTTACATGCGCAGGCGGCGGCAGCGAGTGGGTGCACCGCAATTCCACCAGGATGTCGTACTTTTCGGTTATCCATCTCATAGCTACCAGTAGCAGCATATGCTTAATCGCTGGACACACTGATAACAAAGCTTCCCTGATATAGTTATTTAAATTTTTACTTTTTTGCATTCACAATGCAATTTTTACTATTGAAAAATTGAAAATAAAGTATAAAAAAAATCGACCCGTCTCACAACCTCTTGGATTAACGCTGGCTATACAGCGCGTAAGAAGTATTGGATAAATTCGACGCTTCTCCTAACGACTCCGTAGCTCAGAGGTAAGAGCAGTCGCCCGGATAGCGAAAGATCGTGGGTTCGTGTCCCATCGTAGCTGGTTGTGAGACGGGTCGATATTTTCTAAAATACTTCATTTTAAATTTTTCGCTGATATATCACGGAGTTTTCTTCTCTTTCTAGTACACTCCCCTCTACACTCCACAAAATAAATATTAATTTCCGCTGCGCAGGCGGCGGCGCTTGGGCGCACCGCAACTCCACCAGGATGTCGTACGTGTGCCCGCCCAGCTTCATCAGGCTCGGCCACAGCTGCTACTACCTAAGCGACCACAAGGCCACGTGGCAGAACGCGCTCTTCTCTTGCAAGGTAAGCTATTTATTTTTTTACAAACTCTAGACACAGAATAAATACTACGGTAATATTTGTTCTGTGCTCTAGATACAGTGCGATTCAATCAATTCAAATTATTGACAGTCGTGAATAATAATAAAAAGAAGTTTTTATTTGAAATTCTTGTTTGTTCGGTTTCGTGTTCCGTGTCACTGAAATATAAACTGTATGATCTTCAGGTTCATATTTTTGAGCATCTTCTTTTCTATAACAAGTACCCTCATAAACTAGGTCACCACACGCATGTTCCGTTCATTATACAAATGAATGAGCACAGTGCAAATAGTTAAACCGCGAAGTTGCCTCAATGAAACGCCAACAAGGACAAAATGTGAATAAAGTCGACGTGCCTTCAAGATAAGCTGACTCACTACAGTGCACTTGTGCACACAGAATAAGGTGTGGTGGCATAGCATCAACGTCATCTTTAAGTTGAGTGATAAAAGAAATATTGGTCAATAAGCACAAGGCCGATATTGGAATTATGTAAATGAATCCCGAACCATCAGCCCTGTAAGTAGGTTTCAGTAGGCGGGATCCCGCCTGAAAGCTACTTACAGGGCAAAGATAAAAAAGATAAAAAAATATTTATTCAAAAAAACATGGTACACATGTACTTTTGAATCGTCAACATTTTCCTTCCGCCCATTCAAGACTTTGTTAACTGACAAGAAGAACAGGTGCAATAAACTTGCAGCGTTTCTTGGGTAACGACATTTACAAAAAAAACATGTCGTTACTTATTACCAAGGTATTTTTTTATCACAACTTTTTCTATACTTACTTACTTAAAGAATTGCAATGTGAATGCATAAAATATATAATTTTTAACATCTCAATCCCGAAACTTTGACAATCCTAACTGGAACAGACCAGGCAGACCGCAAAACCAAAGGGAATTCAAGAATTTATTTGCTCCTTTAGTTTTGATTGTGACAAGAGCTTTCGTAATTGTGAACTCTTCGTATGATCTCAAAGCAATAATTTGTTTATCAGGTAGGTAGGCATATCGGGTCTTGTAACCAGATACCTAATTGATAGTTTTTTTTTGCTGTGGACTCGAGAATCTAGTTTGGAAGGCGCCTGTTCAATTAGCAAATATGATGTTAACATTGTATTTTGTTATCATGAAAAACCAGTAGAATTTAATTTCATTTTAATTTGCATTCCAAAATTATATATATTAATTATATACTAGACTACCTAATTTTCAGAATTTGGCAACTATGTAGCAAACAAATTAGGGACTTACCTGAATCAAGTCAAACTTCTGCTGAAAGCCTAGAAGCTATTATAGCAATATTGCCACAAGAATTCAATCAATCAGTCATGTTATTTTTAATTACTTGTACCTACGAATATTCTTATCAAGAGTACATTCTTATAACAAGCATGCACTCTTGATAATAATATTTGTAAGTATAACTTTACTTTAACTTTATCGTTTCTTGCAATCGCTAACTGTTATTATTTAGGTATCAAATCTCAGGTTTCTATTACGCTAAACAAAATTACATTTTCTTTAACTTTAAAATTATACTCAACTGCTATAAATTTAACGTAAAACTTCAAGGTTTTTTCATCAACTTCATGTCATAGACTGAGAATTATTAGAACATAGGGTCGTCACAATTTAGTTTATAAATATCGCATGTTAATGCGTGTATTGTATGTAAATGCCGGCAGACACTTGTTCTGTGTCGCCCAGACAGCCAGTCAGGGGAGATCGATGAGGTATGCATACACTCTAATTAAACTTAACATGACATAGAATATGACAGCCGCAGCTTAGCAGTGTAGGACCAGCCCCGCCAAAAGCTGTTGTCAAAGCCCTATTAGTTTAGCGAAGTAAATATTGAGAGCAAAATGGCGCAATCCAGAATGCATTAGAAACATCTGATAAATGAGCAGGTTAAAAATTGTCTCATTCGGTTAAAAACAAATTGAGATGTTTACACTTCGTGTCAGAAAGCTGCTATGGCTCTTTAGATATCTTAGACACATTGCCAACCGAGAACTTCTTTTCTACATTTACACAACTTTAGTGCAATCTATCCTTACCTACTGTTTGCCAATCTGGGGAGGCTCTCATAAAACCAACCTTATTTATATTGAGAGGGCACAGCGTTCGCTACTAAAAGTGATGACTTTTAAAAAAGTTATTTATAGAACTACAAAACTGTACCAAGACTGTAATGTTTTATCGGTAAGACAGCTTTACATTTTAAATTGTGTTCTTAATATCCACAAAACACTTAATTTGGATCCTAATATAGTGAATAAACGTAATCCACGAACAGTTATTGCCCCTCCAATTGTAAGAACTAAATTTGCTAGTATGCAATTTGATGCCCAATCTAAAAGGCTGTATAATGTAATAAATAGGAAACTTAAAATTTACACACAATCCTACCATGTATGTAAAAAACTAGTAAAAGATTGGCTAAAGCAACTTGACTATGACTCCACGGAATCATTACTATATCAATAAGTATATAAATACATAAATTAATTCATAAATTGTTTCTGTATGTTTGAAGTAAGTAAGTATAATTATATCGGTCTGTATAATTATAAGTAGATAATTCTTTATTTTTAATTTGTAGACGAAATCATTAAGAGTGTTTAAAATTAAATTACTTTTTAAGCAATAAGTTCGAACTATTGTTGTTAGCTATAAATTTACATTGTATAATTGTGTAACTGTTGTTTTTAATTTTATTTCAGTATGTTCGGTTCATTGTTCAAGTCATTTGATATTCATAAGAGCAGTCTCATCCTAATACAGGGTTCTTTTAACTTAAAAGGATGAGATTCACACATCCACATTGAAATTGACTTGTGACATAAATAAACGAATTTTTATTATTATATTTATTTTATATTATTAAAAACTTGAAATTTTACGTTAAATTTATAGAAGTTGAGTATAATTTTAAAGTTACAGAAAATGTAATTTTTTTTAGCGTAATAGAAACTTGAGATTTGATACCTAATTAATAGCGATTGAAATAAACTTTCCAAATTGAAAATTAATTTGAGTTATACTTATATCTAAAGTTAGTGCAACTTGGGATTTCTACATTGGAACATTGGACCTGTATCTCTTCTCTTTACTTATTTAATTTTGTGTCAACTCATCATATACCATTGGATTTTATTGCCTCAACACCTTATGAAGTGTAAATAATAGTATTTAGCGTGTTTCCCTTGTATGAAACATTTATTAATCCAATTCAGATAATTTAAATAAATGTCAAAACTGTCATTGAACGCTTATCAACCAAAGATATTATAATATAACAAGATTGTGCACTATGAAAATAAAAGCAATGTCAATTCGATTCTATGCAGTTACAATAAGGTTTATTTTCGTATGACATTTCAATAATCGCAAAAACGAGCCGAGCGAGAGGCTCCTAAATAGGATTGCATCCCTGTCTACTGGGCTGCCACCATTAAATATTTTTGGTTGTAGTAGAACTTAATTCAAATTCATATTTCCTGTTCTCGAGAATTTTCAAAATATTAATTAATTAAAAGGAATATTATCTTGATAATAATAAGGTCCATATCATTTGTATTATTTAAAACCTTGAAAAACTATTTTTTAATGGAAGAGTCGGTGTTATGGTAGTTTTAATTATAATAAATATGCAACACTTTGCGTCTGGACAATTTTAATAAAAATAAAAACATCATCAAAATGGCGACGGCAATTAATTTATGTGTGTAAAGTTAGTGTGTGGATCTTAATTATCATTTTAAAATTACGTTTAAATCAATAAAAATGGTTCTCACTTGATGTGTGAAAGGATGCAAAAGCGAATCATTTAAACGGAGCGGTGTATCTTTTCATAGGTAAGTATTTAGCCAAACTTTTATTCTTGCGTATAGTAGGGTGTCCATTTGGTTTTTAATCTATAGACTGGAATTTACTTTCTTACTTAACCCAAACATTAATTTTCATTGTTTCAGATTTCCTAAAGATGAAGAAATTAAAAAAGGTTGACTTAACCTCATATCTGAAAAAATTACACAATACTCAGCGGAAGAAGAAAAAGAAGAAGAACTTTATCAGAAAATAGGCATGAAACAAAACTTATTAAATGTATTATAACATCTGTATCTTAATTTAAGGTTAAAAAAGTAGGTACGCAAACAACGAATCTTTAAAATTAATTGGACACAAAGCCTCCATGCGTCAAAAGATCCGCAAGAAAATTTTGTTTAGCAATGTATAGTCTAACTAATAAACAGATTTTTATTACTGTACGTGGACTTTTTATTTCTATCCATTTTAGCAAAATACGCCTATCAGAAATACAGACATACATTTCATATAAGTACATACAGGTCAAACTGACAACCTCCTTTATTGAAGACGGTTCAAAAGTAAGTATGCTTATAAAGCATATGTGTGTGTCGATTGTCACATTATTGCCTCATAAGTGGTGCAAATGCTTTGCCTCGCGGAGTCCTCATCTTAACTAATATTATAAATAGAAAGTGAGTTCGGATGTTTAAATGTATGTTTGTTTTAGCTACAAGAGCTCCCTAGAAAGCGTGATGTTCGAATCCTACGTGAGCCAAGTCTGGTTAACTATAAATTGTCCTCGAAAAAACCAAATCGTGTAGTCACTCACGTCTCTCTCATTAGAGAGGGACGCACACCATAATAGGCCTATCTCGCTCGGCTCGGCTTCAGCTCATGTGTGCGCAATCTTGTTATATTATAATATCTTTGTTATCAACCTATTTGAATAGTTGAGCGTTGACAATTAAAAGTTCAACGGTGGCACTAATTCACTTGTCCACCACCTGTCACCAGCTGATTTGAATTTATAGCGGCATTAAAATTAAATGTAACACGTACAACTAACATCACGCCAGACTTTACACTAACCTAGCTCATGGAAAAGGCTGCTTTAAGAATTTTTCAACAAGAATGCTCTCGGTTTTAAACTACAAATTCAAATTCGTATCGATATCTTTTATATAAGTCGAGGCTGTTTCAACGCTTGCAAGTATCAAAGAATCTTTGCTATCGGTTCGCAAAGCTCTACGGAGGGTGATCTTATAACGATCAGAACAGAACCGGCACGAAATTCGTCAAGGACTATTTTTCTCCCTAGTTTATCTAGTATCACAGATTACTAAATAGTTCTAGTACATAGTCAAAATTAAGAATTATACATGAAAATACATACTAAGATCCTTGCATCAAACAATGTGAAGTCTGATCTGCTATCGTATGTACTGTACATACCTATTGCTTTATGAGGCAAATGACAAATATGGCGCCTGTCTCGTTTTTGGGCTATCGTCACCGGGGACTCAAGGCCAAGATTGTTTCTGTATTGGTACTATATATTGGTAGCAATAGAAATACTCTGTGATAAAACTAGAAGTTGACAAATATGTTGCCTGCTATGGAAATTGCAATGTAGGTGTAAGGTTGATTGGTCTAATATTTCTTTGCTTTAAGTTACGTTAACGTTAAACTACATAATTATTTCATTGTTTGGGATACAAAAACTCATTCAAATTATAAGACAAATATCGCCTTGTCAAATGCCAAACGTATGAAAGAGATGCCTTAAAAGCTGAGTAGCATTCGAGCATTCGGACGTAAGTATTCCCTTACCAAGTTTCATCTTCAAAGATCTAGATTGTCATTTGATTGTTATTCGTATGCTCATCAAGTAATTTTTAATTGTACACCTCTAAATTTTAATTAGTACAAAGATTTTAGGGGATGATAGTGTGATGATAATAAATCTAAAATGAACCTTCTTAAAGCTTAAAACATGACAAAACATAGATCGTGCGAAAACCAGCACCGATCGGTGCAACATCCGGTGCTGGTTTTTGCACGATCTAACTTCTGAGGATGCTCCGGGTTGGGGGAAAACACGTGTAGAGTAGTCTAATTGGTGAAGGTGGTAGGTGTGTTGCTGTCTTGCTAAATGCAGGTATTGTGCACTGGTATCTCCGTGGTGTGCATGTGCAATTTTTTGCGGGCGGGCGGGCGGACGCGCGGTTCATCTTGCATGTTGTGTTTTTGCGGAAGTAAGCTACATATTTTTCTTCTTTCACAATTGTTAAGGACCAGGGTGCCTACCATCGACTCTTATTGCGGATTTGTTTAGGACATAAACTGATCCGCTTCGTTTATTCGTACCACGACAGCTTAATATCAATGACAGCGATTCAGTGATCATTCAATGACATTTAACAGCCGCTAAGCTGTCATGAACTCTTATTTGACTTATAACTCGGCCAAGCTAACATGACACCTGCAGGTTATACCCGTCCCTCTCACTTTCCGGGCATGACATAATCGAGTGAAAGAGACGGGTAGAAGAAATAAGGACACAAATCGTTTGGTCATTCACATTTAGCAATTCATTTGCGATCCAGTTTTTAGAAGGTCCTAGTACGAAAGAAAGCAATTCATTTTAGGAACCTATTCTGGATCGCGCTAGTTTTGAATCGCTGTCTTAAAGTTGATGGTAGGCACCCTGGTCTATTTAAATAAACAAACAAAAAATATAAACTTTTCACTTTAAAATGTGGTCGTCCAAATCAAAAGGGACCTTATTGCGGCCGGCACATACGTCTTTATTGTCGTTGTTTTGTATTCGAACAACAGCATTAAAGGCGTAAGTGCCGAGGGCCACAAGGTCCCTTTTGATTTGGACGACCACAAATATTGGTATAGACATAGATTCCTTCTGTCGTTTATAAACGACAACTACTTAAACATATTAAGTAATGGATCTAGCACATTTATTAGACAACACGTCATCGTGTTCTTGTAAGCCGTCATTCGGAATTCTAGCAATTTGCATGCGAAAGCCGTGAAAATAGATCGCGTCTACCGATGCATAATGTTATGCAAATACACATCTCACGCATATAGAGTAGATCCTAATAAACAACTTCAGTGCTGGTAATTTGATATTTTTCTCACCTAGCCAAGTCCTGAAACATTATTTTCTTCCTCAAAATTCTTTTAAACTAAAGATTCCCACGGTAAAAATCATAACGGGTAGGAAAAAAATTTTGGACGATTCATTAGAATTTTGTTGTGAAATCTATTTGAATAAAAAGCTTTTATTCCTTTTTTTCCTTTACTTTACTGAACCAATTTCGTTTTTTTTACAAGTAGCAAACTACACTATTTCTTAGAGACATATTCCCACAGGAACGCGAGTAAAACCTCGGGAAGGTTCTAGTCAGCTGATAAAAACTATTAACGAAGTACACGTACGCTTGAAAAGGCTTTCATATTTATGCTCTTTTGTAAAATTATTTTAATGTACATTAAATATTGTATATGTCGCAGGGATTTTGTCAAAGTCGTGATATTATAATTCCACTAGTGAAATTATAATTTCACGTGATATTATGAATAGACAGTACGAGACAGTAAGCACACGGCTGCGAGCCTCGGAAGTCCGGTAGAACACGTGATAGGTTAGAAATTTAATTGCCTTAAATTTCGTGGATTTTTTTTATTGATACAAAAATACTGTCTATTCATAATTTAACTAGTGGAATTATAATATCACGCGAAATTATAATATCACGATTTTGACAAAATCCCTGCGACATATATAATAATATATGTTGTATGTAAGTACTTACTTAATATAAAAAAATAATAATTTTAATATATTTTCTTATGAATCTAGTAGAACCTGCTTATGTTTACTACTTCATTTATGTAAGAAGTGTATAATTGCTTCTGCTTTACCACCTATATTAAAATAGTGGTTTATTACCAAGATAAGAAAGCCAAATCAATCGTTATAAATTACACGATTCTCATAAAGGTTAAATAACCAATGATCATAAGTTAAACACTCATAATGGTTTCTTGGCAGTTTCAAATTATTTTTGCATTCACAATGCAATTTTGTATTAGGTATTATTATTTACATTTTTTTTTATTTGTATTTGATTAAAGTTGGAAGGAAGGAAAACCCGTAAGCCGCAAATGTACCTGTGTCAGTTCGGAACTCCAGACTACGGACGATGAAGTCTAAAACGAGATCGATTTTATCATGTCGACGAAGAAGCACATATTCAATGGTGTCAGTGTAATCAACGCTATTAAGACAGGAAGTGATCACCGCATGAACACAAGCACATTGAATATCAACTTCAAGCTCCAAAACCGCTTCGAAGCCCTTGAGAACAACCCAGATCACAGAAAGAGGTATAGATGTAGACGATCTATACAACATGGTAGTGGATACTGTCCGCACGGTAGGGTCCAAGTACCTATTATAAAACCCGCTGTCCCAAATTAAAGAAACTCTCCAACCACACTCTCCGAATCATGGACATAGTAAATCATGGATCAGAGACACGAAATTAAGCTACAGAACTCAGCGGATGCCCATCGAGATATCTAAAGTCTTTGACGAGCGACCTTCGCCAATTTAATACCGAGCGTATTAAAGACGCCATTGAACGGAACAAAGGCTCCAAAGTGTTCGCGAGAGATCTGTCTATCGGGCAAAATCAATTGACGAGGCTGAAAACTGAGGGAGGAAGCATAATTTCGTCAATACTTGAAACCCTGAGGGAGATTGAGAGTTTCTATGGACAGCTATACTCCACGCAAACATCTAATGAAAGCAAGGCCAAAGATATTATTATTATACTAAAGATATTCTGGACTTCGGCCTGTATGAAATTAGAATGGCTCCCAAGCAGCTTAAAAACAACAAGTGGCGGGTGATAACGGAATCACATCACAATAGAGCTTCTGAGAGCGGGCGGTAAGCCGATGCTCAAGGTCCTTCAGAAACTTTTCAACTCTGTCATCCTCAAGGGCAAAACGACAAACGCAGGGGGCAGTTGGACTGGAAAGGCTCTCGAATGGCGACCGTGTACCGGACGACGTTCCATGGGCAGGCCGCCTACAAGGTAGACCGACGATCAGCCCCCTGATTCACGAACTGTCGGAAACGGAATCGGATTGGAATTATGTGCTTTGTCTGTGTCTATTCTAAAGTGAGTGACAGAGACAGGGCATACATTCCGCTGTCGGAAGCGTTTCCGACGGTTCGTGAATCAGGGGGCTGGTCAAGGGAATTCACGGGAAGCCGCTGGATGCGAGCAACGCGGGGCTGATCTTTGTGGAGATTCTTGAGGGAGGCCTATGCCCAGCAGTGGGCGTCGTATGGCTGATGATGATGAAGATGATTAATAAAGTTAGGTTAGGTTAGGAAAATTGTTATTATACATAGGGCACATTGAAAGTTCTGCGCTTCTGGCCGCTCATAAATGTTTTATTTTCGAATGTTATATTATTTAAGACTTATGAAACTCTAAGATTAATGAAAAAAAAATTGGCGAGAAATCGCGTGTCAATTGTTTTTTATCACAAGTTGCGAAAAGATTTTAGGGCGATGATTTTTTATGACTTTAAAAGTTCACTGTCTCTGCAAGACTGCACTGCTCGTCTTCAAAATGCTTTTGGGAGGAAAGCACCTCCTTTGAGCACTGTAAGGCATTGGTACGAAGTATTTGATCGTGACTGTGTTTCTCTCCATGATGAAATTCGTGAAGGTCGGTCGGTTCGGCCGGAAGAGGCCGTGATAGCTTTCAACCAGCGCGTGAAAAACATGCCCTCAGCCCTCAGGACCATTGGGCTCCTCATGTTTTCAAAAATGGTTTGACCGAATGAAAAAGTGTTTCTAGTGTCTTTGTGTAGAATACTTCGAAAAGCAGTAAACATATTACTTTTCAACACACTTGCTCATAAAGTGAGCCTTATTACATCGATCTTAGGGCCATAAACCGAACTATAACCCACGCGTGCATAATAATATTACAGTACTAGTTGCGTAATAGAATTATCCCTACAAAGTTAAGTAAGTACCTAACTGCAAATTATATGCGAGTAAACAGAGACTTTTCAATTTAACCGGGTAATACAGTATCCCTACAAAGTTAAGCTAGTACCTTACTGCAAGTTATATGCGAGTCAAGAGAGCATTTTCAATTTCAGCGGGTAATAGATACAGTTCTTTTTTTGTAACAACAAAGAGGTTTTATACGGCTAAAAATCCATTTACGTTTTTAGAATAAATAAATGTGTCCTTAATTAAGACAAAAAACATAATTAAGTATATTATTATCAAATTATTAATAATTCACAATAATTTGTTATAAAACATTTGCATTTTATCACTATTATTATACTTAATTATTTTGAAGTAGGCTGTATGGCTGTACGTAATCAATCACCTCACATTTGGCGCGTGCAAAAAAAAAAACTTGCATGCTTTTTCCCTTAGTTAATATTAGGTTAATACAATATGTATGCAATAAATGTTTGTTTTTCCTCGCAAGTGTGTTGAAAAAGTGCGTATGAAACTCGTGAGCAACTTACTCACTAGACACTCGGCTGATTTACGCCCTCGCCTGCGGCTCGGGCTGCAACCCACAGCCTCGTGTATAATGAGCAACCTAAGCTCACTTGTATCATAATATACTATTACATGTGAATTGTTTTAATAATGAATTACGCAAAACTTTCGTGTACCCCTCGTAAGGTATAGTTATTGAAAATGAAGTACCTATTAGTAAAAGTCGACCCGTCTCACAACTCCGATGAGACTCGAACCCACGACCTTTTCATTGTCCGGGCTAATCTTCCCTGTGAAAAGCATTTTCATTTTAAAAAATTTCAATCTTGACAGTTTTAAAAGCTAACAAGAAATAGCGAACACATAAAACAAAAATTTTAGAGATCGTAATCGTAATCTCTAAAATTTTTAAGAAACGTGACGTAACGTCACGTAACGTCATCTATAGGTACTAATAGAGGAAAGATTTGATTGTTTGTTTGTTTGTTTGCATCGAATAGGCTCCGAAACTACTGCACCGATTTAGAAAATTCTTTGACCATTAGAAAGCTACATTCTTCTCGAGTGAAATAGGCTATATTGTATCCCGATATTCCCACGAGAACGGGACCACGCGGGTGAAAGCGCGAGGATCCGCTAGTTAATGATAAGATATCGCTAGTATCAAGATAGTAAAGCAAGTAATTCCGGGTTTTTCCCGGCTTTTTATCGTGTACATAAAAATACCTGAAGCCAACTTCAGAACATGAACGATGACATGAACAAACAGATGAATATATTAGGCATAGCTCGGCTCAAATAAATAGACCACCGGCGTCGCGCGTGGGAGAACTGTCTGTAACTGTTACACGTCGTCGTTATTCCGTGACGTCAATATTTCAGATGCCCTAACATTTGTTTTCGATTAAAGTAAACCAAACCATTAGGAGCTAAACTGAATAAAGAGTAGTGCGTTGTGTGACTTCTGCGTCTTTTCTACTTGGGTTGGGGTCACTTTTTACAAGCTTTTTATTAAGGGCCCACTATAGGCCAACGAGAATCAGATTGCTTTACATGATCGTCTGTAATATCAATATTAATGAAAACCTGAATTTCAAATTAAGATGCAGCAAAGTTCAGGACTAACACATGTTACTCAAAAACACGATTGCATAAAATTTTCTCGATAGAAAAAAATCGCGAAGTTGCCTCCAAATCACTATAATTAACACGATAAACTGCTAGTATTCGAGTAATACATTAAAACAAACGTTGAAACTTTTTAGTATAATAACACTATAGATAATAAGGCAGGGCTTATGTTATATATTTTTTGAAATAACCTTTAAATATCCTTTTAAAAAGAGAATTTCCTTCATTTCTTCATTCCGGACCGGCCGAACGGGGCTGGAGACTTATATAGTAAATGCTGCCTTATGTCTTATAGAAATAAGGCAGCATTTACTTTGCAGTTGGGCGTTGCAGTTATTATTTTTGCTTTTGGCCTAGTGCGCGCCCTTAACTTGCCATGTTAGTTACTTTGTTAGTTAGTGGGGGACAAATCTCGCAAGCTTAATTTGACCCACTTCCCAGTGTCCGGTAGAGCTGAAATTTTGTACACAGGCTTGGTTTAGATGACAATACAATATTAAAGTCACAGAAGGTATTATTTTCGCCCCAAGCGCTATTTTAACTTCACACATTATCTCCTTATTTTTGAAATTTCGAATCGCCCGTCGCCTCTGAAACCGTCAGTGCCCATCTCGATCTTTTCGAGTTCGAATTCAAGTAAGACAATGGTAGGGACTGTGAAGTATGATATGCACGTGTGATAGAGGTATTAATACGAGCCCTCGATGCATGTTTACATAAGTCGAAACCATTTGTTACACCAACAGTTTTGTTGTTTCGTCTAATTTCATTTGAAATGCCTCGTCAAAGTGTACAGCAAACATTAGTACCATTTGTAGGAAGCTTTGAACTTTTGCAGAAAAATAATTGTACCTATTGTTTTTTTTTAATATTTGAACTTGACTGAATACATGGTAAATAGCAGCGAAATTTTCTTTTTAGATAGGTACAGTCACTAGCACGTCAGGTTACTACAAACTGTCAAATTACTTTAAATAAAATTCAACTTTATGTCCAACAGATAGAGTTCAGTTCCAATTAATAAATTTTGACATTTTGTAGTAACCCGACGTGCTGGCGACCGTACCTACTTTTTACTACGTATCACATTTTTCCTCTACTTATTTATTTAATTTTTAGTCTCCATGCCAAATTGCATCGGAATTAAACTACCTAGTTGGTCCAGAGATAAACGACCAAAGTAACAAACAAATTTATCAGCTTCATTAAATTACCTATAGATTTAAGGAACATAATAAGCCAGTAATGTTGTCCCATTGACTTAAACATTAATCAATAAGCCATGTGGTTTCCAAGTATTGTAATACATCGGCCTTGTTTTAAGTGATTAAGCATTGTATACAGATAAACTGATTTATTTGCGACCTTTAAAAGTCGCATTGATTGGATTAAACTTCTATTAGTGATGCTACCGTTGTCAATGTTTTGCAGCTAGTAGGTATACGCATTTATAATTATAACATACCATAACGTTTTACCGGCTTAATATTGACTATGTCTTAAAATTAAATTTATCTCACAACCAGCTCCGATAGGACTCGAACCCACGACCTTTCGCTATCCGGGCGACTGCTCTAACCACTGAGCTACGGAATCGTTACGAGAAGCGTCGAATTTATCAAATACTTCTTACGCGCTGTACCTATAGCCAATATATACCAAATAATTAAATAACTTGGAATAGTAATTTCATCTTTAGCGATTGTCAAATATCTGGAAAGGTATTTCTTTCGCGTGTGAGGGTAGTAATATCTTCAAATTGATGAAATTTACAGCGCGTAAGAAGTATTTGATAAATTCGACGCTTCTCGTAACGACTCCGTAGCTCAGTGGTTAGAGCAGTCGCCCGGATAGCGAAAGGTCGTGGGTTCGAGTCCCATCGGAGCTGGTTGTGAGACGGGTCGATTTTCTCATAATACTTCATTTTCCATTTTTAATAATAAAAATTGCATTGTCTATGCAAAAAATTAAATTTTTTTATTTATTTAATAATAAATATAAATACTTACATAATTTTATTTTATTTATTTATATTTATTTTATTTAGGGTCAGTTCAGACATAGCGGAAAAATTCTCGTATATGTGCCGCAATTCAAATTTAGAGAATAAATGCGCTACTAGACGGTACAACATAATGAAACGACTCATGAAAGAACAACCCTCGAGGAAGCGCGCGCCCTAGCCGCGAGCATACGTGAGCCGACTGTGTCGAATTGCATAAATTTTCTAGTTTAGGCTATAGTAGTGCGGTCCTTTTTTCAATAGAGCCAGTAAATTGCTCGAGCATTTTTCTTCTCTGTCTGAACTGACCCTAACCATCCAAATTAAGACTGACTTTAGAAATCAACTTTCTTGAGACCTTCTTGCAAACAATCAGTAAGTATTGAAGATAAATACAAAGTCGCTGTTGGACGGAAATGATTACTTACATGAGAAATCTCTTACAGGGGTAAAGTAAAATTATATCAAGTAAAAATAATAAGTTGTTAGGGGGTATAAAACCTACTTACACTAACCAACGTCAACCCGTTTCTGATTAATCTGCGTAAACGCGTGTGATCTGGTTCGGTTAAAACAGGAAGCACTATAAAACTTTATCGGCACAGTCCATGGGTCGGCATGCCAAAAGCGACGCCGTGCCTGCGCCCGCGCCGCCGCCGTGACGCGCGACTAAATATAAGCGGTAAAGTTAACATCAAACTGTATTTTAGTTATTTATGGCTAGCTACCACCATCTTATCTAAGTCTGACGCCATAACAATTATCATTTCAGCATTATGTGTTCCGGCAGTTAGAGATAAGATCCTCAGTTCCCCAGTTCCTCAGATTCCGGGACTAGTGAGCTTCCACCTTCAGCCTTGTCACTACTTAACATCAGGTGTGATGAAGGATAGGTGCTAACCCGTTGTGGATTAAAAAAAATACTTACGCTCATCGACATTGGCTAAAGCTCGAAAGTCGAGCTTTCGGTCCAAATGCCATTAAGGGTTCTGAATTTCATGCCTGAACTCTTGAAGCAGATACTGTTACACGAGTTCATACAATATCAACTTATCTCATCCTTATAGTACTCCATTTATTTTTCATGAGCTTTAAATATTAGTCTATTTTTTGTCTAGATCTGATTAAATAGTTACATTGCAATAATTATTTTTTTACATTATAAGGTGTGGTATACCATCACTCCTTTTCCCACCGTGGTAGTCGTTCATAATAGTATTTTCAACACACTTGCTCATAAAGTGAGCCTTATTAAATTGATCTTAGGGCCATAAACCGAACTATAACACACGCGTGCATAATAATATTAAAGTACTAGTTGCGTAATAGAATTATCCCTACAAAGTTAAGTAAGTACCTAACTGCAAATTATATGCGAGTAAACAGAGACTTTTGAGTTTAACCGGGTAATACAGTATCCCTACAAAGTTAAGTTAGTACTTAACTGCAAGTTATATGCGAGTAAACAGAGCATTTTCAATTTCACCGGGTAATAGGTCTAGTTCTTTTTTGTAACAACAAAGAGGTTTTATACGGCTGAAAATCCATTTACGTTTTTAGAATAAATAAATGTGTCCCTAATTAAGACAAAAAAACATAATTAAGTATATTATTATCAAACTATTTATAATTCACAATAATTTGTTATAAAACATTTGCATTTTATCACTATTATTATAATTATTATGAAGTAGGCTGTATGGCTGTATGTAATCAATCAACGTACATTTGGCGCGTGCAAAAAAAAATTTTTTTTTATTTTTTTGCACGCGCTTTTTCCCTTAGCTAATATTATGATAATATAATTATGTTATGTATGCAATAAATGTTTGTTTTTCCTCGCAAGTGTGTTGAAAAAGTGCGTATGAAACTCGTGAGCAACTTACTCACTAGACACTCGGCTGATTTACGCCCTCGCCTGCGGCTCGGGCTGCAACCCACAGCCTCGTGTATAATGAGCAACCTTAGCTCACTTGTATCATAATATACTATTGTAACACCTGGTTGGTCGTTATAATATAACTTAAAAGGAATCACTGTTGTGTAACCTATTTAAAGAACAAGGTGCAAAATGGGCCCGCAGTTATAACTTACCCAACCAACCCCAAGTAAACACCACCCCACCGATCCACTGGGCAGATCATCACGTGGTAAAAGTGTTTTTGGCCCCGGCTTACCTCTACCACATTTCGACCCCCTTCGCCACTGCTAAATAGGGTACCTAAATGTAAAAACAATATTCTTCAAGTAGGTATTACTTCTACCTACTTTAAATCCTGCTATAATGAACGCCAAAAGATATTTAATCTTAAACTATTTTTAACTAGCTTTCCGCCCGCGGCTTCACTCGCGTGGACTACACGACGTTATCCCGCGGGAATGTGATATTTTCCGGGATAAAAAGTAGTCTATATTCCTTTCCAGGCCACAAAGTATCTGTGTCCCACATTTCAGCCAAATCCGTTGAGCCGTTTTGGCGTGATTGAGTAACAAACATACAAACATCTAAACTTTCACATTTATAATATTAGTAGGATTAGTAGGATGAATATACCTAACCGTAGAAATTGGATACACGAGATGTATTTTAACAACTTTTATTGGAAAACGTTTTAATTTTTTGACAAAGATCAATCGCCACATGTGTTGTGTACTAACTAAGTATAAGCCTAACATTCAGTTCCATGACTAATACCATGATTTCATGGGAATCCACAAACAAATGCGCCATGGTGACCCCATTCGAGGTTATAGTCAACACGGGCCAAAATCTGGGTCAACCCATAACATATCCTATGGCAACTGTGTTTAGACTATGAGAAATGGGTTACATAAAAATAATACAGATTTTGTCGACCACCCGTTGTAGGTACTGCGACGCTCTGGCGCGGTACAGGGTGCCTACCATCAACTCTTATTGCGGTTTTGTTTAGGAACCTAAACTGATCTGCTTCGCTTATTCGTACCACGACAGCTTAATATCAATGACAGCGATTCAGTGTTCATTCAATGACATTTCACAGCCGCTGAGCTGTCATCAACTCTTATTTGACTTATAACTCGACCAAGTTAACATGACACCTGCAGGTTATACCCGTCCCTTTCACTCTCCGGGCATGACAGAATCGAGTGAAAGAGACGGGTAGAAGAAATAAGGACACAAATTGTTCGGTCATTCACATTTAGCAATTCATTTGCGATCCAGTTTTTAGAAGGTCAGAGTACGAAAGAAAGCAATTCATTTTAGGAACCTATTCTGCATCGCGCTATTTTTGAATTGCTGCCTTAAAGTTGATGGTAGGCACCCAGAATTGAATAAAAGTAGACTTGATAAGAGAGATTAACATTTACTGCGGCCTCACAGCCAAAAGAACCTAACTACTTATACTACAGCGCCAGCGGCGGAATCGTTACGACAATACGTTCTATATTTTGAATACTATAAAGAACCAATAAGCCATAGACAAAGCAAGGAGGTATTATATCGATCGACACAATATTATACCACAGTACTGTCTTGCTCGTCGATTTTCGTTGACTTTTCTAAAATAAAATGTCGTTTTCTAAAAGACTTTTTATAAAACGACATTATCAGATACTAACGGCATAATTAAATAAATAAAAAATAAATTAAGAAAACCAATTTGTTTTTTAATTCTTTGAATGTTTAAATTTATCATCGAGTCCCCGATATTTCGGCGCAGTTGCACACACTATGATCACGGAGGCATGCACCGAAATATCGGGGATTGACAATAAATTAGACGTGGTGAAAAATAAAAATGAAAAATGAAAATAATATTTATTGACAGTATTACAAATTTATGTGGTAAAATTCCCGTTTTTCGTCTCTTATCAAACAAATAGAGTTAGGGAGCTTCGTTAACAATCAAACAAAACATAATCAAGATATCTATACAACTAAATAAAATTGGAGTGTCTGTTTGTAATATTAAAATAACCACTTTTTATTACATGCATATGATTAGATATACGGTACATATACCAAAATAACATTTTTTACAACTTTTGTCTGTCTTTCTGTTTGTTCCGGCTAATCTCTGAAACGGCTGGACCGATTTTGACGGGATTTCACTGGCAGCTGATGTAATAAGGAGTAACTTAGGCTACTTTTTATCCCGATATTCCCACGGGAACGAGAACCACGCGGGTGAAACCGCTAGTACACAATAAAATTGTATAAGCGGCTATAAGTGCACTTCACCTTATCAGTCTATTTTTACTTTGATGCCCCGCAGATGTAAATATTCGATATACTTTTATCAACTTCGCATGTTAGGTAATACTGATAATGATAGCTCAAACATCATAAGTTTGCAAATTCCTCTCTTACGGTGCCCCATTTCCGTAAGTTAATATAAGTGTTGCCAATTTCAAGTTTTATTACACTTATAATTATAAAGTTGTTAGATATCAAAGGAAATTACGATACTATTAAGTGTTCACAAGGTTTACCATCATTCGCTGTTTAATGCACTCATATCCTTACTTTACAGCGCATTTTATCACCTCTAAACCACCGGCACCGCTTATGACACCGACTACTCGAATCCTTGTAAACATTCCACGCACAGAAATCATTTTAACACTAATAATCTATATATATAAAAATGAATCCCTATTTCCCTTGGTCACGACATCACGCGTGAACGGCTGGACCGATTTGGCTAATTTTGGTCTTGAAATGTTCGTGGAAGTCCAAGGAAGGTTCTTACGGTGAGAAAATAGGGGAAGAGGGGGTAAGTGGGGGTAGAGTAGAAGTAGGGTAGGGTAAAGGTAGGGTAGGGTATAGGTAGGGTAGGGTAGGGGTAGGGGTAGGGGTATGGTAGGGTAGGGGTAGGGTACGGGTAGGAGTAGTGTATTATTGGGCATTCTGCCCCCCGGTGGTCGTCCGCTTCGCTTCCGATCGCTCGCTGCGCTCGCTCCGGTCGGCAGAATGCCCAATAATACACTACGGATTACATGTATTTCGGTTGAAGACCCATGGTAAGATTCGTTCACTGAACGCCTTCGCCTGACCTGAGATTATTTAAATATGTTGACTTGTCATATTATTCTCATTTTCATAAAACGCGTGAAACATTACGGTTAGATTCAAACGTTATCATGAAATTTATAAAACAAAAAGAATCATTAGAATTAGACTGTATATGTCCCCCGCCCTCAAAAGTGAGTAAACGACATGGTAACTTATTACCAAACACTATACGCTGCATTGTCTGTGGTCCATCAAACTGTGGAAAGACAAATTTAGTTATCAGTTTATTGTTACACAAAAATGGACTGCGTTTTAGGAATCTCTATGTTTACTCAAAATCTTTATACCAAGCTAAATACCTATATTTGGAGAAAGTTTTAAACATGGTTCCTGGTACATCTTTACATAAATACAATCACAACAGTGAAATATTGAGTCCACATGAAGCTTTGTCAGATTCTATTATAATTTTTGATGACGTTGCTTGTGAAAATCAAAACAACATAAGAAATTATTTTGCAATGGGACGTCATAAGAACATTGATTGTTTTTATATTAACCAAACTTACACAAAAATTCCGAAACAATTAGTTAGAGATAATTCAAATCTACTTATATTATTTAAGCAAGATGACATTAATTTGAAACATGTGTATGATGAGCATGTTGGGTCTGATATGTCATGGTCTCAGTTTCGTGAACTATGTTCCACCGTTTGGAAGAAACCCTTCAGCTATCTTGTAGTTAATAAGGACTGTGAGAAAAACAAGGGATACTACAGGTCAACATTTGACACGTTTGTTGTGGTGGACTAGCATACAAAATAAGATGTATAACGACTTATGAATCATTTTCATTTGAGACTTGCGAGCGAGCGAATCGTTTTAAAATGGAAAAAAAACTCAAAGAACAAATTGTTAAATCCGCAGCAGCTGTTAAAAGAAAAGTTGAAATGATAAAAGATGTAAAAAATGCAAATAATATGGCGTTGGAAACCATATTTAAACCCATCGTAGATCCTCTTACCTTGTTAGCAAATAAAAATGTAGATAAACATCTCAAGGAAGAGGCTCATGAACCGGTGATGAAAAAAAATAAAAATAATGATAATCTTACGTCTTGTACTTCCGAAGAAGATTACAATGAATTTACCAGTGAAGACGAAGAACATTCTGAAAGGGAAAGCGAGTCATATAAAGATTATAATAAAACTCTTGTTGTACCACCTTCCGACAAACACAACGTGAGCGACGGTTCCTTTAAATCTTTGCAGTCATCACCAAGTGTTAAGAACCAATCATCATGGTCTACATCATCTGAAGTACTGGATGACATACCGTTTGGTGTAAAACATGAACGTGGAAAATTATTGCTTGGCAAAACCCGTGTTTTTGACGGCGGCAAAAACTTAAAAATCGGAACACTAACTTTCGATAAAACAGTAGGCTTAACAGAACTATTGTTTAAAAAGAAACCCAACTTAGAAGTGGTCACTGACAACGATTTACTAAATTATAAATTGCTTTTAATAGAAACTAATGCACATCGACGTAACTTTGATTCATCAAAACCAATAAATAGCAACAAAGGGTTTAAATATAATAATGTTATTAAGCCTTTGTTCAAGTTCTCTCGAAATGCTACCTCAAGCCTGGAGAGTATTCCAACAGGAAAAGGTATTCCACTTTTGAAAAAAGTAAAAGAAAATACTGATTATGTTTACTGGGATGACCCAAACGAGTTAATAGAACGATTAAAATTACTACTAGCATCATGGGCAGCAGGGAATAATGGGGTAGGTAATGAAATCATTGCTATTGTAGAAGAATTATATGAAGCTGGTATTATAAATGTGGAACTTAAAGAGCTTCCGTCGGGAGGATTGCGCAGTATGATTTCAGTCGTTGACTCATCTAGACTGCAATGAATATAGACAAATTTGGTCATCACGTTCATAAACGTTTACGGTTATCAGAATTCGTTGATACTTTAAACGATACGTTAGTGAAATCGGACGCTGGACACTACGATTTGAAATTGTCTAAGTTAAAAGGTCTTTCATCGCCAAACGAAGACGATGAAGCAGTGAACAAAGCTTATGTGGATAAAATCGTACAAGAATTAAGAAATGAATTTAAAAAAATTCAGAGTGATGTAAAACTGTACTTACAGAATTTGGAAAAACTAGCATCAGACCGTTTATCAAAGAACATTTATTCAAAAAAAGAAGTAGATACTTTGATTGAGCTAAAATTAAATAAAAAATGAGTAAAAAGGGCATAGTTGATGAAATTCATAAAGCAGCAAGAAGGCATTTTCCTCGTCGAATGACTATCATAAAAGGATTAGATGATTTATGGCAAGCTGATCTTATGGATTTTGGATTTTGGTTGTAATCGATACATTATCAAAATACGTATGGGTAAACCCTGTAAAATCAAAAGACAAAAATAGCGTGACTAAAGCAATGCATGTGATATTATCTTCATCATCAAGAAAACCCCATAATTTACAAACTGATCTTGGTAAAGAATTTTATAATGATGTTTTTCAAAAATTGATGAAAAAGTATGATATAAATCACTATTCCACTCAATCTGTTAAAAAAGCTGCTATAGTAGAACGAGTTATTCGTACAATAAAAGGTCACCTTTACAAACTATTTAGTTTATATGGCTCTTACCAATGGCTAGGACCTAACTTAAATTCTGTAGTAGAGAAATACAATAACACTACTCACCGTATTACTAAATACAAACCTATTGATGTGAATAAAGTAAACCAAGTGGAAGTTAGATCTAACATTATGCAAACACGAATATCTTGTACTAAGAGACCCCCCAAGTTTTGCATTAATGACAATGTTCGTATAAGCAAATTTAAGGGCGATTTTTACAAAGGCTATACACCTAATTGGTCAACAGAAATATTTAATATAGTCAAGGTTAACGATACAAACCCACCTACGTATATTTTAGAAGACAAACATAAACAACTAATTTTAGGCTCGTTCTACGAAAAAGAACTGCAAAGAACAAAATTTCCTGATATTTATCTCATTGAGAAAGTTATTAAAAGAAAAGGTAACAAACTTTTTGTTAAGTGGTTAGGTCTCAGTAAGGAAGAAAACAGTTGGGTGGATAAGAGTGCATTACTTTTGTAATATAAATTGCGTGATTTGTGAAAATTATTCATTAAAGAAAGATCGATGAAGCAGGGTAGAGGTTTTTTGAATAACCTTATTAATAGTTTACCAATTGAGGTACATATCCCTGGTTATCAATTTTGTGGTCCAGGAACTAAACTTCAGAAGCGCTTACTAAGAGGTGATCGTGGTATAAATCAATTGGATGAAGCTTGTATGCATCACGACATTGCTTATGACAACAAAGACTTGAGCATTCGACATAAAGCGGATTTAGAACTTTTGAACATGGCCAAGAGAAGACTAAAGTCAAGTGATGCTGGAAAAGGTGAAAAAATTGCATCATGGATAGTAAAAAATGCAATGAAAGCAAAACTCAAAGCTGGTGCTGGGATACGTCCATTTATGACAATTGTGAAAAAACTACAATCTCAATTAAAAAAGTTAAAATCTAAAGATAATCGCACAGCTATCAATTTTGCGTATGCTACTGCAAAAAAATTATTTAAAAATAAAAAAGGAATACGTTTACCACGATGTATTCCTATTCCAAAAACTGGAGGCTTTTTACCTCTCATTCCAATTTTTGCCGGTTTATCAGCCCTTGGTTCTCTCGCTGGCGGTGCGGCAGGTATAGCAAAAGCTGTAAATGATTACAAGGTCGCTCAGAAAAACCTACAAGAGTATGTACGCCATAACAAAGCAATGGAAGCAGTCGCTCTTGGAAAAGGGATGTATATTAAGCCTAATAAAAGAGGAGCTGGCCTATACTTGAATCCTTCAAAAAACTAAACAAAGGGCTACCCAGACGCCCCCTTACAAATCTAGACATTTTGAAGCACGCAACTGACATTCCTTATTTTCGAGGAGTATTTATGAGAGATTCACTCCCCTCAAAACCAAGAAAAATTGAATGTGCTATATTAAACCTAGATAGTTCTGAAAATCCTGGAACACATTGGGTAGCCTATGTAAAACAAAATGATTACTGTGAATATTTTGACAGTTTTGGTGATTTAAAACCTCCATTAGAATTAATAAATTATTTAAGGAACATGTCAATAACTTACAATTATGTACGCTACCAAAAGTTTGGTACTATAAATTGCGGTCATCTGTGTTTAAATTTTTTAAAGAAGTATTGGAAACAACATTTATAATAAGAGTTGTGTAATAAAATTTATCAGTATAAACATGTCTTTCACTGTGTCGATAACCGGCAGCGGATCCTCTTTGATAACAAATTACTCTCCTACAGTACAATTAGAGGGAGAGTATGAGTGCGGTTTATTATATTTTTCAACGTTTAATTCCATCCCTAATATAGATGAAAGAAACAATAAATTTTATTATGGTAAAGATGGTGTGATAAAAATACCCGAAGGATCTTATGAACTTCAAGATATTTGTGATTATCTTAAGAGCAATATTAAAAATGCAACGCTGAGATTGACCGCAAATAACAACACATTAAAAACAAGTATATTTTGTTCAGAAGAAGTTCACTTCAATAAAAATGACTCACTGGGTAAAATTTTGGGTTTTGGTATGGAGACAATAAAAGCAAATATAAATACAGAATCTTGTTATCCTGTCAGCATTTTATCAACAACTATCGTGCGCATCGAATGTGATGTAATCAGTGGATCATTTGTGAACGGAAAAGCTAGCCACATAATTTATGAATTCGCACCAAACGTACCACCTGGTTATAGAATCATTGAAATACCTAAAAATTTAATTTATTTTCCCGTCAATCAAAGTTCAATAAGTGCTATTAATGTAAGACTATTAGACGCTGAAAATAATCAAATTAACTTGCGCAGCGAAGAAGTGCAGCTATATTTACACTTTAAAAAGACATGTTGACTTTCAATAAAAGCCTATATGTTCCACGAACTCAAGTCAGTTCTAAGAGATCATCTCATAAGGGAGCACCAGTTCGGTCAATAAAGAAATTAACAAAAAGCAATAAAGAATTTTTAAAATCACTAGGATTGATAAAATGAATTTTTTAAATATAACTCAACCTGCATCGTACGATAACAGCATCGAAAGTTTTGAATATCATTCGTATAAACCATACGTAACAAGTTTCAACAAGAATGATGAAATACGGATACCGATAAATCAGCAAGACCTCTATGTATTGCCTTCACTTAGCACTTTGTATATTGAAGGTAAAGTGAATGTGTATAAGAATGCACCAGTAAAAGAACGAGTATCTAATATTCATTTTGTTAATAACCCTGCACTATTTTTATTTCAAGATATTCGTTATGAAATTAATGGAATTGAAATAGATAGAATAAAAAATGCGGGCGTTACAACTACAATTAAATCTTATTTATCGTTGAATGATAACGAATCTAAATGCGCCCGAGTTTGGGGTTGGTCTCCAACAGGCACAACTACTGACGGAAGTGGAGTTTTCTCCGCCGCTATACCACTAAATAAAGTGATGGGTTTTGCTGAAGATTATAATAAAATTATAATGAACTGTAAGCATGAATTGGTTCTTTTGAGAAGTAACACGAATCTCAATGCCTTAAAATTAAATGCAGGTGAAGTTGTGGATGATATAATAATAAATAAAATTTTGTGGCGAGTGCCGCATGTTAAAGTTTCGGATCGAGAAAGAATTCATTTGCTCAAGCACTTAGAAAAAGATCGACCGATAACAGTTGCATTTCGTAATTGGGACTTACATGAGTATCCATTACTTCCCAAAACACGTAAACATACTTGGTCTATTAAAACATCCTCACAGATAGAGAAACCACGATTCGTTGTAATTGCTTTTCAAACAAATCGTAAACATAATACAACAATGTCAATGGCAGAGTTCGACCATTGTCATATACGTGATGTTAAAGTTTTTCTAAATTCTTCTTATTATCCATATGAAAGTCTGAACATTAGTTTCGCTGACAATAAATATACATTAATATACGAACAGTACGCTAAGTTCCAGCAGTCTTATCACGGACGTCGGGCTGAACCGTTGATGAGTTTAAAAGAATTTAAAGAAACAGCTCCCTTATTCATCATTGACTGCTCGCGCCAACATGAAACGTTAAAGGGATCGATTGACGTGCGACTTGAAATCGAGGCTGATCAAGAAATACCTGATCAGACCGCTGCTTACTGTTTGATTCTAAACGATTGCATATTTGAATACAAACCTTTAAGTAACATTGTAAGGAAAATATCATGAATACCGATACAATAGTTGTGGATCTACAAGGGTTCAAAGATTTTAAAAATAAATTTATAGTTAAAGAGTTGGCAATCGCTACTAAAGATTATACCCAAACGTTTTTAATAAAACCACCCTATTCTTATAAAACTTTATCAAATGAAGAACAAAAGCAAGTGCGCTGGTTGGAAAGAAACCGTGGGTTAACTTGGAGCGAGGGATTCATTGATCATCGAGAATTTCAACGAATTGTGGTTCCTTATTTAATTGGAAAAAAAGTATTAGTTAAAGGATTGGATAAAAAAATGTGGCTTCGAGAGTTATGTCAAGAATGTGAAATAATAGAATTAGGTGAAAAAGGTTGCCCTAAGCTTTTAAAGTTACAAAATGATTACTATGACGAAGGAAATAAGGTTTGGAATTGTGTTCATCATAAAAAGATGTGTGCATTAAAAAATGTACTGTGTCTCAAGATGTGGTACTGTGATAATTATAACTATGATTTTTTTTTAATTTAGGTTAAGGAATATTGAACTGTAAAATATTTTTTCAATAAATCATTACTACATATTATACCTAATGTCTTTGATTTCACTTTAATCGTAATATTAATATATTTATATTCATTTAACTAAGTGAGAAATAAAAAAAAACAGTTTACTTAAGTAAAAACTTTATTACTGTAAAATAATAACTTACTTACTAACAATAGTTTTATAAATTAGTACTTACTTAGTACTTACTAACAATAGTTTTATAAATTATTTATATACAAATACTTATTTATTTATAATATTTATTTAAAACCAGATATTTTTCTTAAAATTAATATAACATCTTCGTAAACAATAAAAAAATTAAAAGCTATCACCACTTAAATGTTTTGAGATTTTTTTGATAACACATTCAGTCATGTCCATAATTTCATCCATCGAATCACGGACTACGTATTGAGCACTAAGCACCACATTTTCATTTTTCGCCGCAGTTTCCGACGATGTTTTCCCTGCATCATAATCAGTGGTCAGCTCCAACACCTTTATTTGTATCAGCTTGATGCCTCTCTGCTCCTTGCTGACCACGAAGGATTTAAGTGGCACCTTCTTTGGTTGTCTTGAGACAACTCGTTTTTTTCTTTTTTGTTTAACTTCTGTTGATTGCGAGCCGAACAAATCTTTGTATTGCTGAGTAAAGTTTTCTAGCGGATCCTGGGCGTATTGTGTAAAAATGTCTTGCGAGCAGTCTGCCATTTTCTGTTAGGACAAAATAATAATAAAAAATTAACTGTTTTAAGAATATTTAATTATTAGGGTAATATTTAATAATTAAGGTAAGATTCACATTTAACAATAACTAAGGATTATTAATATATTTATTAGTATTTACTATTAAGAACATAAATATCTAAATATAAAATATAAATAATGATAGACGGCACCCACCTGAATAATGATGAAATTAGGATCTTCTCAAAGCCTGACTTTCGTTGCGCTCTCCCAACTTCTTACTGATCTGCGTAAAAAGTTGCAGCGCTTTATAATATATGTCGTCTCGATCTTCATACACCAGATACTGTGTTTTAGCTCGCGCCACCATTACCACTTCGTTGTCAGGTATATCCACAGCATCCATCAATTCGATTTTTATGAGGCATTTTGGAATCCTATTATCGAGAGTAGCAACGTAGCTGGCTTGTGGTGCACAGAGTTGTTGATGACCGCGTTTAGACATCTTCACTAAACTTGAAAATACACAACACGAGTTAAGTGTGAACGCGACGAGAGCTAATTTTAAACTAATAAAATACGAGTAATTTTCTATGTAACCGAATCAGCAATATGAGACACTGATTGTCAAGTGCAAGTTCTAACATGCTCTTATAGGTATTTTGCTGGTATTGCAGAAAATACTTTTGTAAATAGATACCGAAGTGCATGTCGCGGCTCGGTTGTTGTCTCATTAATTTGCATGTTTGAACCTGCTCAGGGTTTTTCAAGTTCTAACCTGCTCTTAAAGGTATTTGCTGGTATTGCATAAAATACTTTTATAAATAGATACCAAAGTGCATGCTGCGCGTCGGTTGATGACTCATTAATTTACATGTTTAAACCTGCTCAGGGCTTAGTACCTACTACAATACACCAATATGTAGGTATTTTTATATTGATTTTTTAAGGATCGAAAAATAAATCACAATCATGTTAAGTATTCGTCATTTATTTCTGTTTCAACAGTTTACATATTTTAATTATTTGTTTAATAAACAACACACCACAAACAATATACATAACAATTGCAATTATTACAAATTCAAATGGAAATAGTTCTTATACAGTTTCATAACTCATTTTATTTACATACATAGTTCAACCAATAGGTACAATATAATTTGCATAGACCAATGATATTACCATTTCTCCTAAAAGTACGATATCACTTTAAAATATACATTGAAATACTAGTGAAAAAGTATATATATATATATAATTACACACCTTTCAGAACAATAATTTTTCTTATTACCTAGTTAATTATTGGTTCGAATTTAATAAACAGAAACAATGCTTTTAAATTTTAAGTATTGACACGTGGCCCCAAGCTTTCGTAGACACCTTATCAGCTGCAACTATCCGCTTATCATCGTTGCAAGATAACGCTACTTTATTAAGACTACGCGTGAAAATATCATGTTTGATTGACTTAAATAAAACGTTTGTCTTTCGCACTATATCGCCTTGATATAAAGTTCTTTTATAATCAGATAATGTAATTTCACGAACAACAGACGTTTTTACACCCTTTGCTTTTTTAATAGTGCTATTAGTCGTTTTTACACAATATAATTTTGAACGTAAACCCACAAATTCAGTAATGATAACACCGCCCATTTCGTCCTTAAAGAGACCGGGGACCTTTTTGTTTAATAGCGGTAAACCATATTTATTTTGTTCAGGAAAGTTACTTGTATCAAAATAATTTATGAAAGATTGTTTCAAGTCTTCATAAAAGTCTCTGGTTTCAATTTGGTAAACAAAACTATCCGTATCTGTATAGCACATCCGTAAGCGATTTTTATATGTTGGTTCAAAAACCGAATAATGAAAATCATACATGTGGCTTTTAGATAGCTCTAACACTGTAAATCCTATGTATATTGGCTTATCTAAAACTACCCGTTCAGGTTTTGTTTGTATTGCAACTAAATTTTCAGTGAAAACTGAAGCACTATGAAAATTCGAGTTCGCAATTAATTTATCAGCGCTATTTCTTTTTTTCGTTTTATTTTTCTGATCACTCCATTCATTAACTAAATGCACATTAACCTTTTTCTCGTTGTTTTCCAATGTTTTACCAAAAATACTATTATTAAGCAATTTAAAAAAGTCTTGTTCGAACTTAGACTGAGCTTTTTGCCTTAGACTGGTATTAAGGTCAATGTATTGTTTTAAATAAGGACTCTGTCGGAATACTACTACACGATGAATTTTTTTTAATAATAATCCGTGTTTTATACAAGTTTTTAAATGAACGTAATGAATAACATAGAAGTATTTATCGTAAAGATTGGGCACGAGTTTAGAATTCTTTCCTCCGGGAGGGATGCATTTTTCAGGGCAAAACGGTAAATCATTATGTCTGTCATGTAACTCTTTCGGATAGCTCAAGTCAACTTCTAGAAAATATCCGTATTCCGCATCGTTGGGTATATTAACGAAATCAAGATTATCAATTTCTGCTCGATTTAAAAATCTAAAATTTGATAATGGCAAAGATTGACACATACTGAATCCATACAAGTTATTACAATCTATGTAAACTACGTAGGTATCTGGTTTTAGCGTGTCATATTCAGGCATATATTTATTATTGGCTGTAGCGTGTCTATGCGAGCACATACATACCCCACCCCTAATACCGGATTGGATCATACGCACTATAGCAAGATCTTCAATGAGCTCTAACTCGACTCCTGTTTTGAAAAGCATCGCATCAAAAGACAAACTAGGCGCAGTTACATAAAAGGCCGGATCTAACTGATAATGAAGTTTGCAAGTTTTTCTAAACTTCTCAAAAATGTCAGTCAATAAGAGAACATCTGTTTTTAAATACAAATCTGTGTATTGACCCAAATTTTTTATATTAAAGTGAGTCCATACTGATTGTGCATGTTGATAATTTTCGTCAGTAATATGCTCATTTGTAAGAGTGCTGTAAAACATGTTCTTCTCTGGGAGAGATCGCTCTTGAAAACGCTCCCAACAGTTCATATACTCGTAAGGGTATATACCTTTGCGTGTAAGTAAATTGAATTGCGATTGAATAGGAAAATGATTTCGCAAATGTTCAAATTCTTCTTTTTTTATAGTTTTGCTTAACTTATCCAAGCTAGTACCTAAGAATTTAAACGAATCTACAAATCGTAGTTGTATAAATTCTTGATCTGAAACAGGAATAAATTTCGTAAATGACACATAATTTTCTTTCGTTTTAGGTATAATCTTAATATTTCCAGGCAATTCGCCTAATTGTTTTATAAACAAATGGCAATCATACCCTGCTAAATTATGAAAAAAAATAGGAATATACTTTGGTATTTTGTATTGCAAATTACAATATTTATGTGCTGCACCGCGAAATAAGCCTGTTATATGACAGTGATCTCGCACTTTATCAGAAAAAAGGAAATTTTGACAAATATGACAACGAGTGGCTTGCATGAAATCAGTAGCATCTTGCTCTGTAAAAATCATCGGAGAATTTTTAGACAAAATTGAATGAATTTCTCGAGCATCACGATAGATACATTCTATAAATTGACTAACACAATCAATACCACGATATGAAACATACCGATTATAACTTGCGTCCATAGAACACACTATATTATATGCAAACGCGATCGGGATATGACGTTGTAGTGTTTTTGTGTTTGTCGTATCAGAAACTGAAGTATTTTCTTTATGTTCCTCTAAAATAGTCTCAAAATCTGCATAAATTACGAAAGGAACGTTTTGTTTTCGATCATAATTTTGAAATTTAACTACCGAACCTTTTTCCGGTAATACAGTAACAATTCCGCTACAAACATGATTTTCAAGTTCTACGCAGGTAGTAAAAAACACTAAACACGTATCACAAAAATATAATTTTCCGTGATGAGAAGTAATTTGATTTCTGACAAGCCGCGACAAATCTTTGATTAGACAATAATGCGAACTCAGACCGTTATCTAACAGTAACAAATGAATGGTTTTTTTATTTTTGTTGTTTTCAGATTTGTACAAAGGACCTTTAACAGTTTTATTATTCTTTAAACCATATATAATAAAACTCAACTCGGGATTGTTTTTTTCGAAGATTTTCATGTCTGAGAACGTAACAGGAAAAGAGATTCCGTCGATATTTAAAACATCCCGGAAGTGAGGATAAGACGATACCCTCTCAGGGTGGTTATGAGCGGGATACAGAGCCGCTGTTACGCTCCATAAAAAACAGGATTGATCCTTATTTTGAATGTTTACACAGGCTTTCTTATTTTGTATACATTTAGGTAGTTTTAAATAAGACGAACCACCTAATGGCTGGTATTTATTTACGTTCATTTCTAAATGTGAATTATTCAAAAATGCCCAGCCGCTATCGCTCTCCTGAAACTCTTCTATTTTCTTTTTCAATGTATCAACTACTTTTGAAAATACACTATCAAAATCATAGTAGCTATAAATTATAAAATTTTTTGTGTTAAAGGATTTAATTTCCTGCACACTATTTTTAAAAAGCACGAAAATGGCAAAAAGTTCAAAATTTACTTTTAAACATGTATGTTTCTTTAAGGCTTCATCTAAAAGGGGCTTTATTTTAATACGAATAGAATTTAAAAAACCATCTAAAGACACTTGATTATCAGGTTCGCAAGCGGTAATACGGTACGAAGTGATACGAGAGCGAAATGCAGATCGTACAATTTCCACACCATCGCTAATTAGCTGGCTGGAGTTATTTTGTTTATGCACGCGACTGCGTAAGTGCCCTACCCAAGAGGTTGAACCAACAGATGTGTTACAAATCGCAAAATGGCATATTGCTGAACCACAAATAAAAAAATGAAATAATATAAAATGTATCTTATAGGCGGCGAGTGTGTTATACACTGCGGGTTTTGTATGCAAATCAAGGTTCTACAGCCAAAGTTAAGAAGCGCACTACCACAAACCGGAGCGGTGTGTGGTGCAGAGTGAAAATCACCATAAAATTGGAAGTTAACCTAACGGGAATATTAACGAATACTTATCAATACAAAAACGTTGAAATGTTAAAAAAATATATTTTAAGTTGATCTTATTGCTATAATACGTAAGGCTCAATTTCTTCGAAAATGGCGAACGCCTGACCTGGGACGCTCTGCGGTGTGTGGTGCAGTGTGAAAATCACCATAAAATTAAAAGTTAACCTAACGGGAATATTGACGAATACTTATCAATACAAAAACATTGAAATGTTAAAAAATTATTTAAAGTTAATCTTATTGCTATAATACGTAGGCTCAATTTCTTCGAAAATGGCGTACGCCCGACCTAGGAAGTTCTGCAGAGCTTCCCACTCACGCGATTGTTCGCAGCACTGTAGTTTTACAGATGCCAGTGCTTTCTTATACCGCTCTTCTGCAGAAGTGATCCTAACATCGTCGGTGTTGTAGATCTTCAGATCCACATAAAACTCGCCAGAAGTGGTTACGGTGCGACGACACTGGCCCGAAGACACCCGCGACGTGAAACTAGAGGCTATGCCGCTAGTGGAACTCTTGTTGTTTGACGCCCGCTCGTCCTTATTTATTATGGAAAATAAATTTTTGGTTTTTTTCGCTCTGTAAACAAAAAAAAAAAAAAAAACTTTAATACTAATTAATATCACTTAGCATTTAAAAATCCTACGTACAAAAGTACTAGATAAAAATTTAGTCGATTTCAAGTCACTTTGATTGATGGCTTTTAAAACTAAAAGGTATACTTAAATAAGAATTTATTGCATTTGTTTATCTATACTTCTATACTAATATTATAAAGAGGAAATATTTGTGTGTATGTATGTAGATATGTATGTAACGAATAAACTCAAAAACTACTAGACCGATTTAAAAAATTCTTTCACTTTTAGAATGCTACATTATCCCTGATTAACATAGGCTATATTTTATCCTGATACTCTCACGGGAACGGGAACCACGCGGGTAAGACCGCGAGGATCCGCTAGTATTAATATAAAATGAAACCAACCATTTGTTTAGGTTAAAATAAATAGAGCCACAAAAATCGTGTTAATCTATACTAATATTATAAAGACGAAAGATTTGTTTGTTTGTTTGAATTGAATAGGCTTCCAAACTACTGGACCGATTTTAGAAAGCTACATTCTTACCAAGTGACATAGGCTATATTTTATCCCGATATTCCCATGTGGGTAAAACCGCGAGGATCCGCTAGTATTAATATAAAATGAAACCAACCATTGGTTTAGGTATATTAATATAAAATAAATAGAGCCACAAAAATCTTGTTAATCTATACTAATATTATAGAGACGAAAGATTTGTTTGTTTGTTTGAATTGAATAGGCTTCGAAACTACTGGACCGATTTTAGAAAGCTACATTCTTACCAAGTGACATAGGCTATATTTTATCCCGATATTCCCATGCGGGTAAAACCGGGAGGATCCGCTAGTAAAATAATATAATTACCGAGGTGAAGGAGGCGTTGACAGGGCTTGGGCGTTGGCGACCGCAGCGTTGGTTATCTTGCGTTTGCTCGGCTTGGGTGCCTTGGGCGCGGCGGCAGCGGCGGCGGTGGTGGCAGGAACGGTTGAACTCGAGGGGGTCGCTTTTTTCTTGCGTGGTGTTGGCACTACTACTGGGACTACCTCTTCGGTGCTGGATGCGTACTCAGAGTCCGACCTATAAAGAAAAAAACATGTGAATATTTATAATAATAAACAAGGAACCTACTCCTTTATTGAAGTTGGTTAGACAGAAAAAAAAATTAAAAAATATAAGTAGTATAGGTATAGTAGAGTACTTACTAACATTTTAAATAATAATCAGGAACTTGTTTCTTGACCGTCCACAGAAACTGCACGAAAATAATGGGATTTTACAACCAAAATTCCGTAATTTATGTAATCGATAAATAAAACGTCAGCGAAAAGTAAATCAAATTTGTTGTGACCAAAGTCACAATAAATTTCATAGGAATTTGGTACATATTCTTTTTTTAATTACAATAAACATAAAATGCAATAGCAATGCACTTAATACCTTTGGAATTGGAATATTATAGGAACTTTGATGTTATGGTCAAATGAAACGTATTGTATTACTCTATGTTGCAGTTAGACTCAAAACAAAATCTAATGTGTGTGTTAATTTTTCAAATGTCTAAAATCTATGACAAATTCTTTTCAGTACGTAGGTACTGAATTAGCATTTACTTATTTAGGATCTTACTGACTTATCAAAATCTAGTAAAATAAAAAAAATAAAAATAAGGATAAACTTTGAGATTAATAAAATTAGCGAAAAACAATAACTCTTATGTAGCTACCTTTCACTTTTTAATTTTAATCATTTCAGGTCTCGGAATCAATTCCTGAACAAGCCAAATATTTGTGTGTTTGAACATATTATTATTATAGTATTTGTCTTGGTCGGGGTGTTATCTATGTATATTAAATGTATTTAAAAATTTCCATAACACAATTTCTTAATGAGAACTCCTTATGAGTTAGATAATTTGGTGTGATTGTAGGAATTTATTATTATTATTATTATTATTTTCAGTGTTAATCAAATATTTTATTGAATAGGTATGATAAAAATTCAAAGTTTTAGCTCAAGACTAGCATGTTTCTTCTCATCACTTTCTGAAACACTTTGCATTCAGATATTTTTAATAATGTCCGTTTTTTTATGTCCATCGCAACATGAAGTAAATAACAAAACTCTAAAGTTACATCCGTACACACACTTCGTTAACATTTAATGCTGAATCTGCATGCGCGCACTGTTAGACCAAGAGTCAACATGTTTGATATGAACGCAAATAGGACAAAGTTAATACCCCCAAGGGTCTTTTTTAACGAAACAGATACTTACCAAAATATGTTTTTAAATTTTTGTCTGTCTGTCTGTTGTCCGCGTTTCACGCAAAACTACTGAACCGATTTTTATGAAACTTTTTTTGTTATATAGCTATTGTCCTCGCCATATCGGATCAAAATATCTGATGTGGAACCATAGCAGTCCAGCCAAACTGTTCTCATAGGTTGGGTAGATATAAAATACCGCCTTAAGAAAAATTGTTAAACGTGATGAGCATTTTTTATTGCCATACAAATATTGAAGGTCTGGTAGTCCCCGCGAGCGAAGCCGCGGGCAGCCGCTAGTATTGACCTGAGTATTCAATAAAACAATTTAATAGGTAAGTAAGTACTCAATTGTGTTTATCAAAATGCATGTTTTTATTAATATGATCGCAAAAAAATTACAAGTGAGTAGAGTATAGCGTTCAACTCCTGGCTCCTGGTCTGTGCGATGTGCATCATGCCTTCCCACGCTTGCGACATTATGACGCAAGGTTTCTTTGAGCATGTTCATTCATTGTACTCGTAAGAAAAAGTGAAAAATATGATTTTAATGTGTGGAATCAGTGGATAACATAAAATGTAAGTAAGTATATTTTTATCCTTTTTGTGTAGATTTTGAAACTGGGTTTGTACTATATTTTATTATATGACTGCGATAGTAATATGCGTCATACATTTTCGTAGTGAGTAGGTGTACCTAAATTTAAAATTGGTGTTTAAAAAGATCCATGCATAGATTCAATCAAAATTATATCATTTAAATGTACCAACACTCAATAATAAAAAAAAATATTGTGTCCGAGTCTGAGTAATAATTTTAGGTGAAATTAGGGCAGAAGCCTCGGTTTTGGTTTATGCCCTGGTTTGACCACTTTTTGCTCTAAAAGTTTTCTAAATACTTAACTTTTCGTCATTTTCGACATTGGGAATTAAAATAAGTTATATTATGGTAAATATTATTAAATATTTGTTTTGCAATTGATTGGTTTCTAGCACATTAGAATATATTGATTTAACCTGGGTTTGGTTTTGATTTTTTGCTATTACAAAGTTTGGTTATAATTATCAATAAGTGGCTTAAGCCAAGGCATTTGGCACGTAGCGCACATTTTGTGTTAAATACAAAAATCTATTTCTTTTATTTATTTTTATTGAAAGATGTACCTTTAAAAATTGATAAGTTCTCAAAAATTTAAGATATAATTTTTGTGTTAAATACCCTAGACCATTTAGCACTTAGTGCTTTAAGTGAAAAACATCCACAGGGGTCTCCTGTATTTTTCTCAAAATCTTTCTTATTGATATTTCTGGTTGGTTTTAGCTTTTTCATATTTAAATTTAATGTTATATACGGCCTAATGTCTTTAACGACTTAAATATATTATAATTCGCTCTAACATTAAATTAAATATCGAATACCTACAATTAAACAGACCTGCGGTACTTACGTAAATCGTAAAATTAACAGTATGTACGTTACATTTTTTCAGGTACCTACTGTTCCACTGACCTACATTTTAAGGACTAATACGTAAATTGTTACGCATAAAAACGCATCACTAATAATTACGTAAGTATCAGGTGAGATTTAGGTACATTGTTTTAATTATTATATGCATTCCATAGCCTTAGTTTTCATTGTTCTTCTCTATTTTCAGACTGTGAGCAAAAAACTGCGCCATCCAGAATATAATATCAAAACCACAAGAAACTTCAACATGAAGAACGTCAGATGTTTTTCGCCAAAAAGAACTCCCAAAAAATATTTATCTTAGTAACCTATTGTATTTAATAAATGACGATTCTGCGAGTGTTTTATTTCACTTTATTTTATCTTTACATAATATAGCGATATTGACTAGGTAAAGGTAAAATAAAGCCAAGGTAATGGTATGTTTTTCAAGGTAATGGTATGTTTTCAAAGGTTATGCAAAAATGGTAACGCTAATAGTAAATTTGGTAAGTAAATAATAAAACACATAGGTACCAGGTTGCTAAGTATTAGGGAGCCACTTTCGGTGAGAGAATCTTACCACGGGTCTCTCGGTAGATACTTACCATGGGTCTACAGCCGAATGTGTTAGGCAGAACATTCAGTGAAAGAATCTTACCATGGGTCTGGAGCTGAATGTGTTAGGAAGGACATTTGGTGAGAGAATCTTACCACGGGTCTCTCGGTAGATACTTACCATGGGTCTACAGCCGAATGTGTTAGGCAGAACATTCAGTGAAAGAATCTTACCATGGGTCTGGAGCTGAATGTGTTAGGAAGGACATTTGGTGAGAGAATCTTACCACGGGTCTCTCGGTAGATACTTACCATGGGTCTACAGCCGAATGTGTTAGGCAGAACATTCAGTGAAAGAATCTTACCATGGGTCTGGAGCTGAATGTGTTAGGAAGAACTGAACGAATGTAATCCGTAGTGTATTATTGGGCATTCTGCCGACCGAGCGAGCGCAGCGAGCGATCGGAAGCGAAGCGGACGACCACCGGGGGGCAGAATGCCCAATAATACACTACTGGTAGGGTAGGGTGGAGTAGGGGGTAGGGCCACGGGAACGAAGTCGCGCTGGGTCAGCTAGTAGTGTAATATTTATTTGATGAAATTGCTCGACCATTTTAAGCTCTTGGTAAATAACTTTGAAATTATCTTCAATACCTTCAGTAAATGTCGTACCTATTTAGCGTTACGCTCTTTCAGCTTCAGCTGGTTATAAAATACCCAAGCGCAATATTCGTTATTATTTTATTATCTCAACGTATCAAGTTTCAAAGTTTATTGCAGTTTTAGCACCATCTAAAGATTGCTTCGTAATAGGGAGGCTTAAGTATTAGCCTTTAGTGCGATAATACATGCGCGTTATGCTCAGTTGCAAGAATAGGGTATTTTACTGTTGTTGAAATGTAGATATTTAATAATGACGTTAAAAAATATTGCAATTAAGAATACCAAATGTGAAAAAATAATTTGAATCTGTTTTATAATAAAAGAATTATAGTCTGTTTGATTTTGACTATAGCTGTCTCTTTCTAAAACGAAATCTTCTATGGCGTGACTATGACGCTACTAACCCACTGACGTCACTAAGATAGCGTCCTGTCCTTGTCTAATTATAAAGTTTGAAGTCCTATATCTTTGAAAATATTCAAGATAATTCAAAATGAAAACTTGTTTTGTGTAGCTAATATTTCGAAAATCATTTTAAAGAAATAAAAAAAACCAGTAAAATACCGTATTCGCCGTCGCTTTATGTGTCCATGATTTATGATCTAGTTTTACAGGTCACGTTTGCGGCCCTCGGATCGAATGGCTATTGACATCACCAGTTTAACACAACGTCCAATAATAGCTTTACTTCATTTCCTACGAATGTGACATCATCGCCAAGGAACATGAGAATAATACCTTCACAAATTTTCTGTGTTAAAAGCTGAGTACGCAGAAGTAAAAGCTGTGTCGAGAAAGCAGAGTTACTGCTGTAATATCGTATAGCTCATTGAAATTTTACTTTCTCTGTCGTGTTGCTATATTTTATATGGCAGTGCAGTATTTCAAACTAGGAATTAAACATACCTAACTATAAAGTTGACGATATGGTAATATCTATTTAGTCATCTGTGATATCGTATTACTAAGAAAACTATAACTTATTTAAGTCGTAAAATAAAATCCAAGTTTTTTTTTTATCCACAACGGGGTAGCACTTAGCCTTCATCACACCTGATGATAAGTGGTGATAAGGCTGAAGGTGGAAACGCACTACTCCCGGAATCCTCAATCACTGAGGAACTGGCTATCTTATCTCTTACTGCCGGAACACAATAATGCTGAAAACATCATTGTTATGGCGTCAGACTTAGATAAGATGGTGGTAGCTAGCCAGGCGGACTAAGAACAAGTCCTACCACCAACCAAACCGAATACAATATGTACCCGCACTGGGAATCGAACCCGGGACCTCTGGGTCTGAAATCCGTGGTATGAACCACTAGACCACAGAGGCGGTTGGAGTGAATCAAGTCATCAACGCTATTTCTAGATTCTAGAGTAATTAGAATGACTTCATCCATTGAACTATTTTAATTAATCAGTGTTTGTAATTAAATGGCACTTAGAACATTTAGCCATGAGATAATTCAAAGTACCTAATTGGTGGTTTACCAACTAATTTCCGTACATTTTAGAAAAAAGTTATATAAGGTTAAAGGCAATAGAACTTATTTGTCTATTTATACTGAGCATTAGTCTTATCTTTATGCTGAGATTTAAAAAGCGGAAGTTCTTATAGAGGTAATCCATAAGTGCGATTTCAACCCTACGCGTTTTCCGCGCGGCGCTTTCCCACAGGCTATTCCAATTTGGACTCTATGCTTGTTACAGAAAACATAGTTTAAAATCTTTCATGTGTAGATTGGCCACTGGCTGCGCGGTTGCTGAGCGTACGCGGCGTTTGTGAAAAATAAATTATATATGGAATAATCATAGAACCCCTGCAACAACCCGTAGAACGCGAGCGCACAAAGCGCGAATGTCGGCACGCGCCTTAAGGTGATTTAGAAGGAGTAAGTAGGTACATTGCACGGAAGTCTAATATTCAAGAAAACTTTTCCAGTATTTTTTTATCGACAGGCGCTAAAAATTTTAAACCAACATCTTTTTAAATCAATCATTCCAAATTTCCACTTTGAAGTGCCAATCATTTCGATCTCAAACAAATGTGTCCTAAATACATGCGCACACGCAGCGCCAATTACTGGAAGTGTGAAAAGAGTCCAAGAACTCTCGATGGTTGTCACATCTTCAGTGGCTAATCATCTAAAATATTTGACGTTAAAAGATAAGTTCCACATACTTTAGAGGCCGTTTCGACATGTGCTTCTTGCTAACATCTCTAATACTATTTTCCAGAAATTAACTGCTCGACGCTTTACTTTTATAATGTTAAATTTTACTCTAAGTACTTATACATACAGTTTTTCGGCTCGACTACATAAATTACCTTTTACTTCTTGTGCTATTGTGTCACTACTTTGCTACTAATAATTATTGTACATATTTGCTAACGTAGAGTAAAATATGCATATGTCGTAGTCAGATCATAAAATTGGTAAATTCATGATATTATTGTCGGTAATTTCATGAAATAGTCGTATTTCATGAAATGACCAATTTAAATTGACAATATCGTTAAAAGTTCAACGTTTAATGATATGTTCAACAACGTTTGGCCATATCATGAAAAATTGACCATTTCATGAAATGATCAACCATATCATGAAACTATCAAATTTAATTTTAGGAAATTAATGTAAGGTAGCCGTGAGATCAAAGTTTGTCTTTTTTAATTTTTATTCTGGCGCTACGCCGCCGGCCGCTGCCGCGGCACGCTCGCTTCGCTCGCTCTGCTCGCGCTGTTTTTCGTCACAGGGCTAACCTAACCTAACCAAAAATTACCCATTTATTTTATTGGGATTTGCGTTTTTTAAGCACTGCGCCCCTTTGCTACACTCTAACGTGCATTTGACTGCACTTGTATCTCAAATTGTCGAATTATTACTAACGTTTGTAATAAAAAATATGTCAATATACAATAACAAAACGACATCAGCGCCTCTAGCGGGGCGCAATGTAACTATTTTACGATATTTCATGAAATGACCATGCATTTAGCTGTTCATATCATTAAACGCTGATCATTCAATGATATGACCAGCGGAATTTGATAATTTCATGAAATGACCAACCATTTCATGAAATAATCAATTCAATGGTCTGAGTTGTAATGTAATACGACGAAGATTTAAATTTAACCAACCTTTTTTAGGGTGTTTGAGTATTTCAAATTAGGTTGTTTGTTTATATACATCAAGTTTAAACGTAAGCTACATAACATAACCAATACCTAAGCCCGATGACGTCGGCGTTTAAGGTCAATTACACACTGCTTGCTCAGATGCGCCGCGGGCGACCCACTTGCGTGACATTGGGCCTATCACTAGCCGCAGCCTTACGAATTTGTAGGTAAATTACTAATTTACTGTAAAGGTCGTACGAGCCGTAACATATTAAGGCAAACACCAATTCTGTATTTCTCAAAAATCCTAAAAATATATAATATAGAAACGCTTTATTGCACACAAACAAAATAGTACAGAAAGAAAAGGATAATGAAGGCGGCCTGATTGTTAAGCATCAACTTCTTCCAGACAATGTTGAGTGAAGGATTAAATTAAAATTATAATAATAAATAAGGGGTGTTGGTAAATTTTAAAGAGCAAGTGTGAATTATATTTAATCTGTTTAATAACAAAACTCTGTCGGATCAAAATTCAGCTATGCAAATCAGCTAAGAAAAAGTAGCCTCTATATTAAGTTTTCCTGCGATCAATATAAGGTACTATCGTCCACGTGAATCGTATCAGTTCATAAGAGTTCTGAATAATAAAAACAAGAATAGAAACAGCGAATGTAAAATAAAACACCATAACGATCTCTATTGATGAGTCTAATGACCTAAAAACTGTGCTACCAATAACATCAATAAAAGATACATATCAAAGCTCTTCGAAATTTTATCACTATGACACCTAATTCTCTGTTTCTTTCCCACTAGAGACAGACATCAGCTGGATTCGTCTCGCTTTTTCCCAATACGACGACTAGGTGAGTACAGAAGTTGCCAAGCAACGACCAATAAAACTAATTGACGACTATTTTGGTGGCACAAGAGGTTAACAGTAGTACTGGTTCCTAACAAGATGATTGGATGATATTAGATCGCTATTGAATCGCTATTCCGCCACTTCTGCGTCAAATTCCTCAATCGAACGGACATTGATGCGGCTATTGTCACATACAAATTGATAATTACAAGATACAAGATACAAATTTGTTTATTCAATTTAGATTGTTATTTACAATACTTGTGAACGTCATAGAAGCTACGCCATCGGTTCGCAAACCCTACAGCGGGAGGCCTTGGAGAAGAACCGGCAAGAAACTCCAAGGGTTGTTTTTTTCTCCCTGTTTTATTTCATACAGAGTCGTCAAATTGAAAAAATTAAGGGAGTATTGACACTTGGTGATAGAATTAGTAGTCACAGCGCAATGGGCAATTCCGTTTATTAAATATTAAATAGTGAAGAACCAATTAGACACATAAACCAATTTGAAGGAGATTCTGTAGGTACACTTAAAAGGCAAAGAATTATGTTCAACTTGACCGAATTGAGGTAAATATAAATGACTTTCGTTATTATTACTTTACTTTCAATATGATTATAGCATGACGGATGGCGAATATGCAATGCAAATACTTCAATGATCTAGTGCTTCTTATTCTATGTAACACGTGTGCTGGTGCACTTTTAAGTTTTAATTTTAATTCTAATGGGTAAATCTAAACCAAATTGTAATTGTTTTATTTTTAAATTCTCAAAAGTAAAAATACGAGTATTATTGTATTTGTAGTTTGATACAAATGCGGTAGGTCATCAGTGTATACGAAATGAGTCCTACCTAATGTTCAATTCAATTCAATTATTATCCTTTCAGACACGACTCCAACCAGTATGGCCTCGCAAATGTCACTTACAATTTTCCAGTGAGCGCAATATGTAGGGCAAAATATATTTAAGTCAATTGAGTCACTCAATGAATTTTATTTTTATCGGCGATTCAGAGGAACTATATTTGCCAAGGCCGCAATTTCACATTACACAATAACCCAGTGAGAAAACAAAGTTAGGTACTCATCTTGATAATAATGTAAGCATTAAATTAAATCTAGGGCCTCATTGGCGTTATCTTAGAACATAGTATTCTAAGGATTTATAGATAGAAGCCCGATATTATCGCACACATTTTGTTTATGATAATATTGCACACTTTGTAAGAGATATGCATTGTTGTTAATTTTGTTATGAATACGAACACATTATAACGAAAGAAGTTCTACTCTAGATGCGTGAAGAACGTTCCATTTACTTTAGATTCTAAGTGCTAGAGCTGAGATTATTCAGCAAAATCTGCAACAATAGACCGGAGCAAAACCTAAGTTGGGTTGAACACAATGCAATGGAGTACTGGACCAGACAGGCTACCCAATAAGGAAGCTTAACCCAATTGTCGAAATTGTCGAGTGTGCAGCAAAAATAAGGCGAAACCGCCTGCGCCGAGCCGTCTCCAAAACCAACAAATCAATCTGTCATGCTAAGCCCCGGGATTGAAACAGCTCGCTAATACTATCGGACGTTAGGCTGCCTGCAACGGCAAGACTGCAAATCAGAATTATCACATATTGAAATGATGATTTGAATGAAGCCTACGATGGCCTAGCTGTTTGCATCGTAGGTCGGGTATTGATAATGATGATGCTGATACTGAAGGTGGTGCAACTATAATGATCTTCTGGCAAATAGTCTAAATGTTCCGAACACTTTTGGTGATGATTTTAAGAGCATTGACATCTGAATCATTTCTAGACTTAACATTCAATGAAATTAATGTTCTCGTACATCTCTATCTCACGACAAAGGTATGTGTGTAATCAGAATGTGGTAAACATCATGATGCATTACCCACAAGTGATTCAAGATTAGTATTCATGTCAGTTATCGCCGTCTTTAGTTTGTCAACGGCAAGCAACGTCCGAGCACGCTCCTACGATACATCTTAATTGTCATCCTTTTTAGCCCGAGTCCAACAATAGAATGCACTCGATTCTATCTTGTCTAGAATGCTATCTTAGCTGCAACGGCATGGTATTCAACCTCTTCCCAAAATACGTGCGTCCGAGTGAATCATGTGACGTATTTTTGAACCACCAATTTCGATCGGGATTTCTACGTGCTATGTGCGATCTATAACGAATAATGCGAACTAAAGACGCCTTGACGACTTATCGTTTGGCCGCATATTTATGAGGGAGGCGTTAAGTCCACCCTTAGTAAAGACTGTACTAATATTACGTACGACTTCCAAACATTGACATCTAGCTGTTTCCAATCATAACAGATTAGAAAACAAACACTTAGTAAAGTACTTGTTTATAAGAAACAGCTTTAGAAAATGAAACACAATTTCGGCGTCAGATACCACTGAGTATCAAAATTATTCCTTCTAAAAGTGCAGCTCATCAAAACCCTCCAACTTAGTACCTAACCAAAACATCTTGAGGTTCTCGCTACTGTAGTTTACAAATTTATGTTGCCAATGCCAATTAGAGAATTAAATTAACGTATAGACAGTTCATTTTATTAAGCAATCACAGAATTAGTTATCTTTCCTACCTTGTCCCACAACAATTTCTTAGAAATGATCAGCGTGGTCTGGATGAGCGATGTCATTGGCACGGGGCGCGTGAGGTGTTCAAATCGCACCGCTCTCTGTTCTCTAGTATTTTCATGCGAATTAAGAAGTATTTTGGGGCAAATACTTGACAGTTCCACTCATTTAGTCTGTGAAGATAGAGACCTTACCCGCGTTATTGTTTCATTGAATTTTTACTAGTAAAAAGTTATTTGGTTAGTATTCTCAGCAAGTAATATAAGAACAATTTATTAGAATAAAAATATAATGCACGTAATATTTAGTTAAACTTGTGATTACGCGCTCAATTTGTTACTCGAAAATTTCAATAAATAAAGTGCACACTTTTTTTTTATCCACAACGAGGCAACTTAGCCTATGATGAAGATGACATTATGGTGAAAGTTTTTATTGATTTATTTATAAACGTAATTATACGTCAGATAATTATAATTCAATGCCGTAAATCATACTACGCATCCCAAAACAGAAGCCCCATTACTTAAATACCATTATAGTTAATTGGTAGTTCTGAATTTTAACGGTCGATAATTTATTTCTGTTCCACAACAAACGGACGTTCACCTCTACATTTATTATTATTTATAACTCTGAAGTTAAGATATCGTACAGGATTTATATCAAACAATTGAATGGAGTAAAACCCAAAAACCTGTTTTAATTCTCGTGGCATGAGACTGTATTTATCAGCAGTTAAACAATTTATCAAGTCTTGATCTGACTTAAATGTTCTCTCAAATTAATTTATACTAAATGAAATAAATTAATATTCCTACAGTGAAAGTTAGCAAGTGGATTTTGTAATAATGATCACCACTAATCATCATTATATTAAAAAACTAGTCACAACAACTCGTAACGACAACAAATTAGTTTTAAATTAAGACGTAACTTTTATCAGATCAAAAGAAATCTGACAATTTCGGTGCTGCTTTATTAATAATTATACTAACCATCTTTCACGGCTCGAGAGAATTTAATTATTCATTAAGTCTCGCCTCAACAGTTAAGATTATGACACTTTTGAGTGATGAAGTGAAGAGTGTGGAATGATAAGTGGGTGCAGCATCATTAAAGTTAGTGTAGTTGAATGTGTTACTCATCTTGTCTGCTCTGCTTGTTACTGCCGCATAATGACATGCGCCCAAAGTATTTTATTGAAAGATTTATGTGTTTAACCCAGTAATCTGTAGGTTAAGTTTAATAATTGTAGTGTTTGTTTAATTTTAACTATTTCAACTTGGTGGTGCCGTCCAATTGGTGTGATATGCACATTTTTCCTTCACATCGGTGTGATAAGCTTGTGAAAACTTCGTATGAAATGGTTTAATATCTTGTTCTCTGTTCTCCTATTTTAATCCTGCATCACATACTTACAACGTGTAAATGAATAAGCGCAAAACCTCTTAGGTGGTGATCGTGCTCATGAATATGAACAACTTTTACTATGGGGCCAACTCTGCAACTGAACAAAAAAAACAGCTGTTCTAGTCGAGTAGGTTTTGACAATTTGTATGTAACACAATCACCACCTCAGATGTTTTGCGCACGTTGTAGAGTTCATGACACATCAAGCTTGATATAAAATATACGAAAACCAACACAATAAGGTCAAGGTCAAACTTGTTCAAACTAATAATATACAGGGTTAATTTTTGAACACCATCCAAATTTTTAATCTCATCTCAGAATCGGTAAGTGAACAACTTTCTCCTAGAAAGATGGGTCGAAATATGGCATAAAATTTTTGACTCTTCATACAAATCGGACTGATTACGCAATCGATTTAGCATAGAAGTCCAAAAATTTTTGTCGTATTTCGATCCATGTTTCTAGAAGAAAGTTGTTCACTTACCGATTCTGAGACGAGCTTAAAAATTTGGATGGTGTTCAAAAATTAACCCTGTATAGTGCTGTCGTGTGAAGGGTGGTATCTATAAGAAGAATGATATAAAAAACTTTGCATTTGAACTTCCATACATTATTCTGCGCTTACTTTACGCTCTTTGTACAAAAATCATTCTAGTACTTTCATTACTTCCTTCTTCAGATTTGATTTAGAATTAACATATATTTCGGTATGGCTCGTGACTGGCATGTTACGCAACCAGTAACGGATTCGGCCGTGATCTTGATCATCAACGTCGATGAGCCGTCTCGATCGACGTAGATCTTTTCAATTGGTGGCGCCTGCGCGAGAGCATACATTTTTTTGCGCTCGTTAATACGAGCCTCGTATTATTTTTTCTATTGTAATAAACTTTCGGACAGAGCGAACCCAATCTTAGTTTGTAATGGTTGATTAAAATTTCATTATACCGCTTTTATGTTAGTGTTTTTGTGTATTTTCACAATGTTATGATTTAACGAGTGTTAACAGTGACTGTGTGAAATTCAATCAAATAAATAAATAAATCAGCCTGGGTCGTCCCACTGCAGGGCAAAGGCCTCTCCACCTTCCTTCCATTTCACGCGGTTTAGAGCTGTTGTGTGCCAGTCACTCATATAAAAATAAACTCATATAATATTATAAAAATGTATCTGTAATTTAATGAATTGATAAATAATAAAGAAATACATTTTTAAAGCCCCTCCAATCCGTGATAAGGGTTCATGAATTAAAAATAATTTAGTTAGCACGCTCACATTATCGCAAGAAGCAATTTAGATTAAAAACACTGTAACGACAACTACCTACCTCAGAAGCACAATAAATTATCTCTTAGTAATAAAACAAGCAATACATATATTTTCCGATACATCGGAAGTCATTACATCGTATTACCTGGTGAGCACGATTGTAATCTAGTGATGTCATCGAGTTTCATCGATGGAAATCAATTTGCGAATAGATGGACCCATTACTCCGATCATTATCATTTTGAATCACTATGTAAACCATGCGATACTGAAGATTCATTGGTTAGGTATATTCATCACGATTGTGAGTTGGTAAATGAAATAAATGTAGTTCATTAAAATTGTTACATTCATGGAAACGTGCTTCATCATCATCACCAGCAGTATAGTAGACTTCTTTCTTCCAGTACCCCTGGTGTAAGTTTTTATGTCAAGCAAACGCAAACTATCGCGATCAATCGCGATTCCGTATTTATGTCAATTTGTATGAAAACTGTATAAGCGCGCTACTCGCCAAATTATTGCAACTACCAAAGATTGTGTTCCCTAAATCGACTCCACAAACAAGACTGTGCGGGGTATTCTTAACTAGTAATGAGTCAGCACCTACTGAATTTGTATTTTGGGTAACATTTTAGATATAGTCGTCTCACAAATTTTAAAGGCTGCTTTATATACCTATTTGGAAAAATATCAAGTATTTAGAAAATTCTCTTCAACTTACAATCCAAGCTTAACAGTCGTCTGATCATTGATTGATTTTAAGAAACCGTTCAATTAAAAAGAGGTTGTACAGTGCCGTCAGGCTGCCTGTAACACAATGAGGTAAAGCTGTTGCAGACAGCCATCTAATAAATATGCAAGCGCGGCACAAAAACTAAGCTGTGCTAGTGACAGAGGCGTGACAGCAGTGTCGCCCATTATCGACTATCAAAATGGGCCGTACATCACATGGACCAATGTTCGGATTACGGGTTACCATACTATAGTACTTCTACTATATTTCTATCCTTGCAAAACAATTCATAAAGCTGTTGAAAGTTCCATTTTGATGTGACCACTCTTGGGTAGCTAATTAAAATACAGTTCTCCAAACTTTATTCTAAACTCTGATTTGAAGTTTGATATTTTACTATAAGGTTTATTAATTTACTTATTACGGACGAGGGACGACAGATGAACGGATACAATCTCAAATAGTTTCCGAAGAAATATGAAACACTGAATGTCATTTCTATTCTGCATTGTAATAACAAAAGAAGAAAGTAGACACGAATATAGGCCACTTATCAACCCAAAGTGTTTGTCACTGCTCTGCTGACCGCCATATCATCATGACGATGCATAAGTAAATAGGTCGAAATAGGTCGAAATCATTGTCGAGTGTCAAAATGGAACTAGTTAAACAATCGCAATGGGTCCTGTCACAATAATTAAATGGTCATCAATTCAACAACTCGAAGATACTCATTTCTACTTCATCGATAAAAAGATTAAACTCTCCTAAATAAAACTCTCCGACAAATGAAAGGAAATTATACTTTGAATGAATATGCAGACACAACCTGAAAAAGGTTACTAACATGGGTGGATCAAAATGTTATCAATACAGATATTAAATAGCTATTTAAGTACCCCGACGTATATAATTAATATTACTTTAGTGGTGATCTAATAGCTAAGTACAAAGTAAGTAGACAGAACAACAAAGTATGAGCGCGAACAACAACAACAGCTTAACTTTTTTCGTAATGTAATACTGTGCTAATCCACAATTAGCCTACATGCCTATAAACACAATGATTAGTCATAAGTAGCTTCTAGTATTACCAAGATATATTTCGAAAGTGACATATAAAATAGAATCATAAGTCGTTGGGCAGCCCCCCCTAGCATGACCAACAAAACGCGATATCATAGCGCTATAACGCGTTTAACTATCAAAGGACCAATGGGTTTTGACGTTTGAGTGACGATAAAACGCTATATCATGCGATATAAGTATATCTCGTTTTGGGCGGTCATGCTAGGCTTAAAGAAGCCCTTGACCATAAAACCAAAATCTCCAGCATTACAGAACAGATAGTACGTGTCACTCGTCCTCCTAGGTACATAAATTTATAAGCTCAAACCACCAAATTTTATTAAATGCATTTTAGATACCGCACAGCCACGATAAAAATATAAAACAAGAAGAATTAAAGTATATTTAAAACAAATCGGTTAGCATGTTTTGAATAATTGAGTACTTGGATGATATTTAATTAAGAAAGAGTGTAAATAAGTAAGGATAGTATAATAATAATTGTCAGTCTGCCTCTACCACTATGGGGGATTACATCTTGACATCATACATATATTTATTAGGGATGTAAGAAAGTGATATTTTTTAAATAAGTTTGTATCCTTGAAAAATTTTATGTACCTACTTATTTTGTAAGAGTATAAGAATGGAATTCAGTCTACCTGTGACCTTTTAACACCAATTCCTGTCTCGTGACTAGCACAGAATAAATAATAGTATTAACGTTCCACATCGTGTCAATATATTAGCGAATACAAAAGATAACGAAGGAAAATCGTGCAGTGAAGGAAACCATACTATCGATTTGTATCACGGCTAAAACTGGAAATTAACTATATATTTTTAGACTCTATGTCCAAAACTTACTTGAAGTAATAGTTATAAGTATAACGATTTTGGAGTTCCGGCTTTTTCAAAGTAGAGAGAATATCATTGTTGAGGTGAATGAATGTACTTATTAGCTTTTTAAAAAGATAACTCTAGTCTAAAAATTACTTGTATCCGAGACGAATGGATCAGGAACATTTACCAAAAATATATTTCCCAAGTGGATAAATATTTACCAAAACTTCTAATCTCCCTATGCTGTCTATTAAGACCGCAGGTTTTTACGCGTAATACAAAAGAAAAGTATGTCAATTGTGACAACATGGTAATCGTTACCAGCGATAGAACAGGATCACGTTCGCAGGATGAAGTCACCTCGCTGGCAGCTCGCCGTAGCACAGAATATCTATAGTACTAAGCCGTAGGTACTACGAACAATAGTACTTCGAGCAATCTCTAGAGCACTCATTGAGCACGGCCTAGACCAATGTCAAGAATTACCAACTTTGAGTGGTGTAAGTTATCAACTCGTAGCGTTTTGTGAAACTGTAAGCCTCGATTCAGGACGTGGAAAAAAATGTATTTCTTTCACATTATAATTCAATACGAAATTCTTTTATCTATCTCTCGAATTTAAAAGTTTTGTCCATACTGTCTTTCCGTGTTTTGTCGATAATGTCTTTCCGTGTTTTGTTAGGGTAAAGACCCTTTTGAGAAAACATGAACTTTTTGAAATTCTCAAACTGTCCATCATCAGTTTAATTTACCTTTTACAAATGAAAATGTTTTATTTACTTATTAATTACTAGTTTTCCGCTCGCGGCCTTCCCGCTTCCGCCCGCGTGAGCTAGATCATTTTTTCCCATAGTAATGTGGTTTTACCGAGGTCAAAAGTAACGTATATTATGGTACTTTAAACATTAATCTATATCTGTGACAAATTCCATCCAGATCCGTTCAGCCGTATCGCCTAGATTGTATTACAAACTCGAAAACTTTCATGTATATAATATTAGTAAGAATACCATTGTAAATACCTACACTTATTTTCTGATGAACACTGATGAATTGTATTTAAATTTTAACTAAAATGTAGATTTATTTTGACGTGTCTTTATTTTTTTTTATTATTTATATTAAGAAGACATTTATAAATTTGCAAAAGCGAAAGCAAAACCGATCAGCACTTGTACCACAGCCTAACCTATATAGGTTAGGCTGTGGTACAGAGGCGTAGCTATATAGCTACGCCTCTCGGGCGCCGGTTGACGCCATTGCCGGTAAACAAGAATTATATAAGCTCTATACTATGACAGTTCCCTAAGATGGGTCACGCCAGCTGAGTGATAGAGACCTAGAACCGAAGACCTCTTCCTTGAAGATCAGCGTCACTTCAATAGTGTACTTGTTAAACTACGCGAAATCTGTTTGTTGGAAATCTTCACTATAGGAAGTTATGTTAGACCATCTTCGACCAACTAGTTATTATAGCTTCTAGGTTCTATATCATTTTTTTTAGTAAACGCTATTGCAAACTGTTACTATATCACAGATAATTTAATACTTTAGTACTAGGAACTTATTTCAGTACCAAAAGCTATAAGACTATGCGATTTGTTAGTACAAACTTGTGAAATTTTCATGAAAAAATTAATCTGCATTTCTATACAATAAAGTTTTCAAAGCAGATTAATTAGAAGTTATTCATATAATCTGCCTATAAATAACATAAATAATGTTGCACGATACCCCATACATACCGTTAGATTATATTGTTACAATGTAACAGCGCAGACACAAATTCTAAAAAGTGTTTACCTATCTGTCTGGCCTGCATTATGCATCAGAGCCAGGCCTTGACCATATGCGTTCAGTTACGCTCCCGACAGCGATTGCATGTGCGATGCACACGTGTCGAGCGCATACAAATATTCTATTGATTCCCGTGCCCAACTTATACCTACTATGTAGGTATTGACATATTAAGGTTACTCGAATTTTCGGATTCCGTTTATGATGGTGTCCTATTCCTAAATTTCCTAACAAAAATACTGTTTTCATACAATAAAAAAAGTTAGTCACTTCGCGAATTTTATTGGTAATTATGAGAATTGGTCATTTGGCGAATTGGTCGTTTAGAGAATTGTACATTTTGCAAATTGGTCATTAATCGACTAAACGCAATTTGGATACCGACTTGTGTAAAATTTTGTAGTTTGTTTCTTGTGAAGGCCTAATCAGACGACCGACGGACTGTCCTCCGGGTACTTTTTTGTCCATCGATATAGATCTCTTATAAACTGTATCGAATAACGCACACGAGGAACTAAAAGTACCGCGGACAAAAAATCCGCGAAATTACCGCGGACACCGAGAGACTGGACTGGACAAAAGTTCGCGGTAGTCCGCGAAAAAAATAGAACGAACGTAACTAGGCGCAACAACGCACACAACGAACTTTAGCCTGCATTGAGCGCTCGATAGTGAAGTACGTTTCCGGGCAACAAATGACCGCACACCGTATGCGTTGAGTCCGCGACAAGTCCTCGGAGGACATATTTATTTATTTATTTATTTAATAATTCTGTACACACAAAGGTTTTAATAGAAAAACATATACAGAGAAGAAATGTACAAGGGCACAACTTATTCCACATTGGAATATCTACCAGCTGGCCCGCGAGAGGAAATAAACACGGAGAAGGGCAGACAGTGTGTAACTTCAATAAATATTTTAACAGAAATATAAAGAAAATCAACTAAAAAATTATATACATATACTTAAACATACTTAAATAAAATAAAATACATAAAGGTATAATAATACATATAGCGAGAGATAGTTGTGAATAACAAAAGACAGACAGGGTACAGTGTTAAGAACAGGAAGATAAGTAATATTCTTTTAAACGTTTTTTAAAAAGAGAAATTGTGCGGCAATCGCGTATCTCGGCTGGCAGCGAATTCCAGAGACGAACGGCATGTACGGAGAAGGAATAGGAAGCGAAATCAGAATGGTGGGATGGAAATTTCAGGAGGGATTTGAGATGGGATCTGCATGGAGTGTCAGGCGGGTGTAAAAAGGAGAAACGATCGCGGAGATATGAAGGATAGGAAGGGTTGTAAAGGACATTGAAGAGGAGACAGAGTATTCTTACATTCCTACGCAGACGTATAGGGAGCCACTTGAGTGCCTTCCGGAAGTTGGAGACATGGTCATACTTGCGTAGGCGGAAGATGAAACGAATAGCAAGATTTTGAAGGCGCTCAAGTTTATTTAGTAGAAGCTCGGTGGCATCTAAGTAGCAGACATCAGCGTAGTCGAGAAGAGGTAGAATGAGTGACTGTGCAAGAGAGATTTTAGTGGGTAGAGGAAGATAACTTTGGAGACATTTAAGAGTGTGAAAGGAAAAGTAAACTTTGCGACTGACGTCAGCGACATGTGTCGCCCAGGAGAGGTTGGAGTCCAAAATCAAACCCAGATTCTTAACTGAGTCACTATATGGAATATGTATACCATCAAGCAACAAAGGAGGCAGTTGAAGTTGACAGGCTAAGTTAAGCGTATGTCTACTTGCAACGATTATGGCCTGTGTTTTGTTTGGGTTTACTAGAAGACCATAGTGTCTAGCCCAGGTGGATATTAGATTTAGATCGTCATTTATCATAGCTATAGCTGTGTCATGTTCTTCAATTTTAAAATGTCGATAGAGCTGCAAGTCGTCTGCATAGAGATGGAAATTGGAAGATATGACTCTGGTAACTGAGTTAATGAAGATGGAGAAAAGGAGCGGTGAGAGAACACCTCCTTGTGGGACGCCTACAGTCAGCTCAGCCTTATCGGATATTGAATCTTCAAGGCGAACACACTGCGTGCGCCCACGAAGATAAGATTCGAACCAAGAAAGGGAAGAAGCAGAAACGTTTATTGAGAGAAGTAAGGCGAGAAGAATGTCGAAATCGACGGAGTTAAAGGCACTGCTGAAGTCAAGTAGAACCAGGACAGTAAGTTCTTTGTGTTCCATGGCCCAGCGAACATCGTCAGTGACATTCAGCAAGGCAGTGGCAGTGCTGTGTCCAGGGCGAAAACCAGATTGAAATGCATTTAAGAGGCTATTGGAGATAAGAAAAGAAGACAGTTGTTTGTAGACGATATGCTCGAGAACTTTCGATAGAAACGGTAAGATGGAAATTGGACGAAAATGACAAGGTAAAGTTGGATTGGATATTTTAGGTAAAGGAATGATGTGTGCAATTTTCCAGATCTTAGGGAAACACTTTGAATCAAGAGAAGCATTAATAATTGCAGTGACTAAAGGGAGAAGTATGGAAAGGATAGGAATGAACATTCTCGAGCATATATTATCATCACCAACTGATTCGGAAGAGATAGCCAAGATGGCACTTTTGACTTCACTCTCGGTAACAGAAGAGAGGTCGAACGACGAGCAGTTGGGTCTAGGAAGGGAACAAAGTTTCTCTAATGTAATGTCTTTAACACTGCGATCGAGACTGACGGGGGGATGGGAGAAGTGTCTGTTTAGAGCGTTAATATCAGTACCGGTAGGGATGGAAGAGGGGGCCTTGCCTACACCAACAGAGCGCAAGAATCTCCACGCGTCCGCCGGGTTGCGATTAACCAGGGAATCATGGAAAAAGCGTCTCTTGGCATCCCTACACATACGACTGCAGCGGTTTCGAAGAGATTTATAGCGAGATAAATTAAAATCCGTAGGGAATTTTTTGAGCCTCCGTTTCGCCTTATCTCTAAGTGACATGAGTTCCTTGATTTCGGCAGTGAGCCAAGGGGCAGGGTTGCGTTTCATTTTAAATCGTCGTAACGGGGCATGCCTATCAAATAGTTCAATAAGCAGATTATTGAAATAAGCTACTTTTTCATCAACAGTAGGAGCATCGAGCACTGATGACCAATCCATGTCGCTGGCGTCGCCTCGTAGTGCCTCCAAGTTGATACCTTTATAATTGCGGCGCAAAATGAAACGGGGCTTACATTTGGGAGGGCGTATTTGGTAAGAAAGGAAGATCACATCATGGTACGAAAAGCTAGCAGAGATTTGGCCGTGAGAGATTACTTTGTCGGGAGCAGAAACTATCATGAGATCAAGGAGGGAGGGTGTGCAATTTGGAAAATGATGCGTGGGAGATAAAGGAATAATGTGTAAATTCAGGGAAGAAAGGACAGTTTGAAGTTTTGTCGAGCGTGAATTCGACTTCAATAGGCACGTGTTAAAGTCACCCATTATAATAATTTGTTCATAGGATGGCCTAAACTCCTCAAGGAGAGTTTCGAAAGAATTAAAATAATCAATAGACAGGTTAGGTGAGTAGAATACACCAAGAAGAAGTTTAGTCTGGCGAAAAGATATCTCTAAGAAGAGGTGCTCAGCTGAAGCGCTATAGGTAGAAGAAGAAGGTGAGGTACTTACAACTCGAAATGGTATTTCAGCGCGAAGGTAAACAGCTACTCCGCCACCGCCCTTACCAATCCGGTCGTTACGGATAAGGTTATATCCTGGAATAGCAAAAATAGAAGACGGAAGAGAGGGCTTGAGAAAAGATTCAGATATTAAGAATGCGTCAATTAGTGAGCTGCTGATGGATGCCAATAGATCAGAATGATGAGCAGGAATACTTTGCACATTTGCATGTGCAAGGTTAAAATTGTTGGGATGATTGGAAAAGTGGGGGACCAGTTTGTCATGTAAAGTTCCGGATGAATCGCTGTCGGCACTGACAAAGCTGCACGGTGAGGAAGAACATGAGAAAAAGCTGTCGTCTAAATTTAAAGAGTTCATAAAAAGTGATATAAAATATATAAATATGAGTAACTAAATATAATTGTATAAATATATAGATGGCAGATAAACTAGAGACCGTTACACAAGCTGCTTACACAGTAATATAAAAACACAAACAAGTAAAGCACAAAGAAAGATAGAGAAAAAAAAAAAACAAAAACTCATGTTAATTTGGTATCTTGCATTGCACCAGGTGTAAAAAAATAAATTAAAAAAGAAAAAAAAAACAATCAAAAAAAAAAAACTAAGAAAACTTTGAAGAAAGGAACTAAAATAAGTCACAATGTAATAAACTAATAAAAATAAAAATAGAGTTCTAACAAGTGATAGTAAAAACAAGCGGAGGCCAAAGCGGTAAACATACATTTACAAAAAAAAAAAGTATGGCCCAAGGCATTGTTCCAATGCCAAGAAAAAAAAAAGAAATCAACTAATCTGTCAAAGTCAGATGTCATGTATGATGTAGTGTTGTCAGTTGTCAATCATGCTATGTCAATTAAATTAAATAAAATAATAATTTGTTGCTTTTATAAATCTACCGGCATAAGGAATGATAAACACAAGTTTAATATCATTCATTATTAATGAAATATCAAATACGAACCTGGTGCAATGCAAACAATACCGTGTGAGATCAGCTGTAAGGCTACGTTTTGTCAAGGCAATTTAATTACGGCGTCTCGTCTTCCTTGTACCCGGGGCCGATGGGCCAACGTCGGCTTCCCTTGGAGATGAAGATTGTCCTTCGGCGCCACCGCTATCACCCACGCAAGAGGGAAACAGCTCCTTGACCGCTTGCAACTCGGCTTCGGTTTCAATGCGTCGTCTGCTCTTGTCAGGCAGACTGACTACGATTCTGCCTTCTACAGTCCAGCAGTTCTTGATGCCAAAGTGCTTACGTGCAGATGTAAATACGCTGTGTCGGAACCTTGTTAAAAATTCCGAGATAGTGACACCGGAGCCCTTAAGCGCAGTCTTGCTGTCCCAGACGAGACGGCGATGTTCGAAGTCATGAAAACGGACTACAATAGGACGTGTTTTGTTGCCCGGGGAGCCAAGTCTGTGACAAACCTGCAACTTGTCCTTAGTAATATCTTGTAGCTTGAGTTTATTCACAATTAAACTATGGACCTCTTCAGCCAGATCCGCACCCTGGGTTTCATGCACGCCGTGGAACAAGAGCACCTTGCGCCTCATGACCATCTCATGTCTATCGGTCACAGACGTCAGAAGATCAAGCTGGGATTTGATAGATTTCAGCGCTTCCAAGACAAAACATTTGAAGTCGGCAAACTCACGAGACAGCGTAGTGATGTCAGGGCTCGATGTTGTGGATCCTGCTGTCACCTTCTGCAGCTTTTCCTCGTATTGATTGAGGCGGGAGTCAAAAAGCTTCTCCAGGTTCTTCAAATTTTACATATTTTGGACGTACAGGGACTTTTTGTCCGCTGGGGACAAAAGTCCCTCGTCTATATCTATCGTCTATCTCTATGCCTTAAGTGTGCCAAAGAAAATAACAAATTAATTTAAAAAATAAATTACATGCTGGATTTCTCAATACAGTTTACAAGTTTCTACAAAACACTTAGCACAAAACTTTGGTTGAAATGTTTTATTTTTATTGAACCATTGGTAAAGCTTAACCCAAGCTTGTGTAACGGACACTTATCTTATTGGTTCGGTACTTTGCATTGCACGGTCTAGCAACTCCTAAGGATGCCCCTCGTGGGAGTGAAACACTTGAAAAGAAAGGTGCAAGATGTTTTAAATTTGAATTTATTTGCTAGCACTTCTTGCATGTAAAGAGATCTGGAATGATAATCCAGTCCAGAACTCATTGGAATCATTCAAGCCTCATCGAAAAAAAACATTGTTATGGTTACACCTGTGATAATTTCATAAGAACCTAATATAATATCAGACAGATTTACGCCCGAATTCTCGAACGCAAATCATTTTTGGGAGCGTCTCAAACATCATGGCATCTCTTTAAGTTATACGTTTGACAGTTATACCCGAAAAGTGACAGGGCGATGTTTGAGACCATGAAGCTCGACTTAATACTACTACTAGAGGTAACTGGAGGGTGCAGTACGAACAATTTTTTGTCCACCACAAATTACACAGTGGCTGTCTTCCGTCTCACTAATGGCCGAATACTCGTACGCTACTTATCTTTGGGAGCGTCTCAAACATCGCCCTGTCACTTTAAATGTCAAACGTATGAAAGAGATGCCATGATTTTTGAGACGCTCCCAAAGATGATTTGCGTTTGAGAATTCGGGCGCTACACTTTAAAAAAATACGTATGGTCATATGAGACAACTGACAGCCACTACATACATAAATGTCAAATTTGCTGGGGACACTTTTTATTCAGGGTGAGAGCTCCAGTTACCTCAGTATTAAGTCGAGCTTCATGTTTGAGACTCTCCCAAAGATAAGTAGCATACGAGCATTCGGGCATTAGACAGGTATTCTGAGATAGTGAAGCATAATAGATCTATACCTACATAAAAAATGCTTTGTCCTGATTGACTGGCTGACGGATCAACCTAAACCGCTGATCGTAGAGACCTGAAACTTGAAAGGTGTGTTCTTTGTATGATGTAGGCATTCGATAAGAAAGGATTTTTGAAAAACAGGGGCAAAATTTGTATGATACAACGTGTTTTTTGGTCCAAACTACTTCAAATTTTGCATAAACTTTCTATAACAGAATCGATGGAAGACGTGTTTCATATTTTATTAAAAATCATCGCCGAACGGGGTTAAAAGGGGAAGAAAGTTAATGGAGGCAGTTATGAAGTTTACCCAAAAAAAATATTAAGCCATGAGCTTCATCTCATATGTTCCTTGAGTAATTCTAAGCATTTCTAGTACTACTATAAAATAGTAAGAATGAAATGAAGACTAAGAATTTTGGCAGAGCCTGCGCGTGCCGAAAGATCGCCTACATCGAGAAGCGCGCGGGCAACGCAATGAATCCCAGCGATTAGAGGAATGCTGGGTTAATAGCCACGCCATTTAAAACTATTATCAAGATAGAATTACTAACTATGAAATATCACAAATTAAATATCAATACCTACATACGCAAACCAACCAAACCTTACTACTTCGTTTGTTGATTATCTTATAAAAATAAAATGTGTAGTAAATTACACGTTCAAGCCAACGACATAATTTGTCGAAACGCCAGTTAAACTTAAATCTGTTCGAAATTTTAATTATAAATTCAACATTGTTTATTATTTCTACCGAAAAAACGTAGGTACATCACGGCGTACGTGGCTCGCGTAACCCAGTTGGCATGGATTATAGAGCGGAATTCACCGGCTAATAATTTCTTTAACCGTGTCGAGATATTTTACATTTTATTACAAATCATTGCTTTGTATAAACACGTTTATTTTTTTCTATTCCCAGCTTGAACCAGATCAAATTAACAACGTAACAAGCTCATTGAGTTTGAATATTTAAGAATTCATTGGTCTAAATGAAATTTCACTATAAATCGCAAAATGAAAAATTTATTATAGTTAGCCAATACCTATTCCAAGAATAGTTCGGGACATAATATTTTTCTTACATCTGATTTCAAGCCCTATTTCAAAGGTAATATCAACCATCTCGACATCCAGACGGCCCAACAACTCAACGTTTGCACGAATACGCGCGAATTAATTTGAAGCTCACCAGAACCACAGTATAGAAAATATAATACTACCTACGTGCAGAGCAGTGAAAGATGAAAGTGTGCGGTGTTTGGAAAAGAGCCAGCTGTCAATAGCGGTACGCTCCTGACCACCACCAGCCATTATTATGGGCGGCCGTGAAAATATATTTATTTTTCTATAGTATTTTAGAGCTAAACGTAAGAATGTTAGCCTTCGAATGTTTGATATTTATAACAGCGTAACAAGGGTGTGTGGTATCTATCAAAATTTGTATTTGGACAGAAATAACAGCTAGGTGGTTATTAATTTGTGATACCTATGTTAGAAGGTTTCAAAAACAATGAAGTAACGCTTAGGTACTTACACCATTTAAAGTTCATATTAGACCAGTAGAATTCTCATAAAAATGTAACATATTTTCGCGTCTCTTGTGTCAATCACACTCTTTCAACTGTCTTAATGAAAAACTTAATGGTTAAAAGCGTTTTTCCCGAAATTTGAGATTAACGATTTTAATTACTCTATTAATACTGAGCCGATAACACGTGTCTCTCATATGAAAGATCTCGGAGTCACGTTTGACTCTAAACTACTGTTTGATATGCATATAGATTCCATAATCACTAAAGCTAGAAAAGCACTTGGGTTCGTAATGCGAATGACATCTGAATTTCATAGTATTAAAGTCATAAAGATTCTATACTGTGCTTTCGTACGCAGCCACTTGGAGTATGCATCACAGGTTTGGAATCCCCAATATAATGTGTACATTTCGCGTATCGAGGCGGTGCAGAAAAGATTTCTACGTTATTTGCAGTATAAATGTCACCATTCTTTCGAAAATTATTCTAAACGTTGCAAGCACTTCCATTTCTTACCATTACATAAAAGAAGAGAAATGTCGGACATAGCACTACTTCTTAATACATTCCAAGGTAATATAAACTCTCCTGAACTTTTAAGTAAATTCTACATTAATACGCCCAGAAAGACGACACGTCATACAAATGTATTAAACGTACCTTTTTCAAAAACGAATTATCTTTCGAATACGTTCACCAACAGAGCGCCTGAACTTTTCAACTCGATGTGCCAGATCATGGACTTGGACTTATTTACCACCAAACCAAACAAATTCAAAAAAATGTATAATGATAACTTCTTTCAACATTAAAAACTAAGCATAATAATAACACCACTTGTAACATTTATTAAGATCGATCGATAAAATTTATTTATATGTGAAAACTTGTAATTGGCCCTATTGTACTTACACTAACATTGTTATTATCTTTTTAATTAGCTGTAAGTTTTCCAAAAACTGTAAAATAAAAATAAAAATAAAATAAAATAAACCTGCTCGTGAGAAATACAAAGAAAATAATAGTTTATAACGGCGATACCTACTCAATTGAATCTAAAAACAGATCAACAACACGTTTTTATCAATTTTCGTCCATCAAGGCGAATATTTAACTATTCTAATTTTTATCACTTGACCAATCAACCTACGGCGCTTGGGTAGCAAACTCCGACGAACGTTGAACTTGGGTGATCTACAGCGGGTAGAGGAACATGTCTATCTTCCAATGCGAAATAGTAATGAGCAGGAAATTATTAAATGTAAAAGTGTAAAAGATACTTGCATGGCTTTTGTGCCATGTTATTTTAAGCGAACCTTTTGTCGCTCTGCACATGGCACGAAATTTATATTTCGCGGAAAAACACAATACCACCGAATTTTGGAAACCCACACCTAAACTCACTCCTCATGTTTCAATTATTGTAAATAATGACAGCACTTCGGAATAACCGCAACCCCATACCTGAAGCTCTGTGGAGCTCGCTCCGCTTGCTTTAAAATGCGGGTCTAAACTTGAACATTATCGCTTTTGTGACTAATTCGCGAAAGAAGTGCTAGATTTCATTCACCTTGTTTTTCCATTAGAAAGAGCCAAGCTTTTGTTTTAAGCGTATTTCTCGTAACGGTCACAACCATTAAAGTCTATGGATACTAAACATTCAAGCATATTTTTTTCGCATTTAATTCTTAATTATATTATTATGATGGGAAAAATTAAGAGTGTTTCAAATAAAAACTATATTCCGTCATTCTGTTAAGCATCCGCGTAATAATATAGTCAATCACTACAAGATGCTAGTTCTGAATAAACAGCGACGTAGGTCTTTTAAATCCATAACATGGCATTAAATCTGTAACGAATACCGCTGTCATGAAAATACACTATAAAAATAGCAATAAGCACCTTTGTTTTGTTTATAATAGCGACTTTAACACTGAATTATTTTGACAAATTCTCATGAAAATCTCTAAGATAATCCCTCTGACGTATAAAAGTCTACATTACTCACGCAGAGACGTTTACTGTCGCAGAAACAAATTGTGGGACTTTTTAATGGTTAATTCTTTGGAGACGTCATGTTTAGTGAAAAGAGAAATAATATTTACTGCTGTGTACTAAGAACAAGTCCTACCACCTAGCAAACCGAATACAGTATACACCCCCACTGGGAATCGAGCCCAGGACCTTTGGGTTTGAAACCGATGGTTTGAACCACTAGACCACAGAGGCGCTGCTAAGTCTTGACATGATGATAAAATAATGCAGATTGACAAAATCGAAATAGCACTCATGCACTACGCACACTATTCATAGCTAATCCTGTCTTCACGTCTAGACTTTCAGACTATTATCGTATTTATGTCTCTAATTCTTTAGAAGATTATTGGCCTAACCTTGGCTTTGAAGATGGTTGCAGCCGCTTCACAAGTCACAGGCAGAGAGATCTCACTTCATTCGTTGTTAAGCCAAATATTTGAGCCATTAATCTGCACTGCCGTTATATATGTATTTTCACAGCTCTGCTGATACGCAGACTTCCTATTTTTACACAACCACGCGGATTCGTGAACGCTGTATATATATAAACTGATATGAAAAATATGAATAAGCTCTACATTGTTATAAACGATGTTGCTAATCCTGTTATTTTAAATGGGGATTAGGTTTTTGTAAATTTTCCTTATTTTTTCGAAACCGGCTTTTATAGTATTTGATTGAATCAGGCGTCACTTAGCGGAAGTCCCTAACCATTGTGAAAAACGAAATATATGTAGCTTACTTCCGCAAAAAACACAACCTGCAAGATGCACTGCCCGCCCGCCCGCAAAAAAATTGCACATTCACACCACGAAAATACCAGTGCACAATACCTGCATTTAGCAAGACTGCAATACACCTTGCACCTTTACCGATTAGAGTTAGACTACTCTACACGTGTTTCGCCCCAACCCAGGGCATCCTCAGGAGATAGTTCGTGCGAAAACCAACACCAAAACTTTTTAGGTCCCTCATACATTGACGGTTCAAGTTCGCAAATATGTAAATCAATGTCATATAAATCATATTTGTTTATTGTGAAAAACGAAATATATGTAGCTTACGTCCTCAAAAAAACACAATATGCAAGATGCACCGCCCGCCCGCAAAACATTGCACATGCACACCACGAAAACACCAGTGCACAATACCTGCATCTAGCAAGACAGCAATACACCTTGCACCTTCACCGATTAGATTTAGACTACTCTACACGTGTTTCGCCCCAACCCGGGGCATCCTCAGCCGGCCTAGAATGAGCGGCTTTTATCGCGCGATATGATATGATACGGCAAGTTGTCTTGCTTACCCCACTAAGGTGTAACCTTAGGTGTTACCCCGGCAGGAGATAGTTCGTGCGAAAACCAACACCAAAACTTTTTAGGCCCTCATACACCGACGGCTCAAGTTCGCAAATATGTGAATCAATGTCATGTTAATCATATTTGTTTACATAATCGGGCTCGTCAAACATTAAGTAGCGGATCGATGTTGAAAGCCACGTTGACCCTACACCTCTTGAACCGCGCCCTAGGTTTCACAATTTCCCTCGTGTCGCCCACACTTGTTGGTTTGTGAAAACTGCGAGACTGTTTACATAGGGCTGTCAAAACGAATCGACCACTCGTTGAAATTGTGTTTATGTACACACAGTTTCACGTGACTGAAATAGCAGAAACCCGCTGTCTAATTTTTCGGTTGTATCAACCTATCTATTTATCTATCTTTTGTAGCAAATAATTATTTATTTTGGGCAGTGCAAAAAATAGCATCACAATCTTTTTTTTTTCAATTTAGGTTTGTTTAACAACACTTATTATGAACGTCAATGAAGCTACGCCATCGGTTCGCAAATCCTACGGCAGGAGACCTTGTAGCGAGAAGAACCGGCAAGAAACTCGCCAAGGGCTATTTGAAAAGCCTTTGATTAGTAAAGTTGAGTTAGTATATTGGGATTGAAAGATTTTGAGAGGATCCCAAATTTCTCAAATTGGGAATTAATAGTGAGGATAAGAACCTACTTTACTTATATCAATGGAGTGTGTACCAATCGATTTCCTTTAAAAAAAATTGTATTGGGAATAAAAGATTGTGTGGGGATCCCAAATTTCTAAATTAGGAATTAATGGTAAGTATAAGAACCTATTTACTTACATCAAATTGTATGTATACCAATGGATTTCCAGGAAGTTTTGGGAATAAAAGATTGTGTGGGGCTCCCAAATTTCTCAAATTGGGAATTAATAGTAATTAATTTCGGCATGATGAAGAACTTTACTTACATAAATATTATGTATTTTAGTAGTATTTTTACTATCATCACTATAATTAGGCTGATTTTTATTATTCATACGATTTGAAACTGTAGTTTTCACCAAAGATTTCTCCATTTTCGGTCGAAAAATACTTACAATTAACACAAATGTCATTAGCATTAAACAAACAGGAAACCGACATATCGTTTTGTTTTAGCATTGTCACTCGTAGCGAGCTTGTTGTAACGACTCAACCTTTAACACGTTTTTGGTTTACTTAAGCGGTTTATCTGTAGACATTATGTTTCGCAATTTCCCTTATACAGACAATCCCACGCATGTTTGTGGAAGATATGGCCGATCTGTAGGAACATAACTGGTAATACTAATTTGTTTAATTTGTTCTACTGATCTTTCTACTGCTTTTTTTAAGAGTAACTAGGTTAGTTAGATCTCAGATATTTTTTTACTTTAGATTAGGTACTAAAATCGATATAATACATTGAGCGTGGTAAATCCACAACCAGAGAGACATAGCAATATTTTATCCAATTAGAGAATTGTTAAATAGCCAAGATTCTTTTAAAGGGCCTATGCAAGTAGTTAAAATAATAATGAGTCATAAAGTTACTGATGTTTAAGTCTAGAGGTGAACTAATTTTAAGATGGAATTTGAAATTGCTAACTAGAAAAAATAGATTTCGAATTAGCCTGCTTCTGCCCGCCAGAGGTACCTACTTGGAAAATATGTACTTAGTTGCTTTTTATTTTTATTCATAAATGTCGCGTAGAGAGGGTTCCAACAGAAACCAGATAGATAAAACCAGTTACGTCTATTGTTTTTGTCAAAACCCTAAAAAAACATGTAAATGCTATTATTAAAATCATAAGCTTGCGTCTTGTCTATCTATACCCTCAGACTAACAACGTGCTCAGACTCGTGCTAATCCTAACTTTACCAAGATTTATTGCTCTTATGACACGGGCGGTAGCATAAATATATTAGCCGTGAAATCAGCCACTAATAGAACTGTCAGATTGACAGCGCAGTATCCAGCTGCTTTTGATTTTCCTCGACACACATACAACGTTGTTAGAGTGTGTGTCACTTAACTCTGCACGTGCCTGGCGCGTTTTTGGCGCTAGTTACAGTGCATTTTTTGTTCTAATGTTATAGAAAAGATTAGTATTCGATTTTTACCGCGCGCAGACTTATCTGACGAGCACTCTATCATTACGCTGTTCAAGGAATAGCCAATTGAAATGTTTTTCAGTACTTCAGATGTTTTAACGTATGTAACGGATAAAACGTGCCTGTGGTATGCGCGATCTGTATGGTTCTGGTATCTGAAACATGGTTCTATTTTGTTTAGGTGAAACACGTGAGCTAAAATAACGGATATCTTCTTATTTCTGTAAGCAGTTAACTTCACTGCTAACTCTCATCCATTCATTAGGAAGGTCTGTGCCCCAGCAGTGGGGACATTAAATGGCTAATGATAGTGGTGATGATGTGAGCAATTACATATTTGGTATGTTTATTCTTAAGAAATTTTATAAAATTTGTAATGTTGGTTTGGATATATGCTCATCATTAGCTCTAAGTTATACTTAGGTACTAGCCGTGATACAGTCTCGAGCTGGAATACGCTAGTTAGCTACGCAGTTAATATCTATCACCAACAAGCCGCATGTATACAATAAAATACATTCTAACATAAACCATTTAATGTGGCTATAAAATAAAATGTGAGAAATATCTAGTTATAAGCAATAATCTTGAGTAAAATTATAAAATACCACACATGTAACTTTTTACGGAATAGAATAGAATAGAATAGAAGAATATAATAATACGGGAAATGCTGAGGAGAATTTCAAAAGAATAGAAATTCTCATTGGATCTATTATACAATGACACACATTTCAATTAAGATTTATGTATCTTTTTAATGTAACTTTGACTAAACGTATGAAAATTATTTTAGTAGCCAAAGCCATATTTCTGTAAAACATATTTTATAGACGACCTTTACAACCTAACAAGTTTATCTTTATAGTCCATTACTTAGAAAATGTGTTTGACATTCCCTTGACAAGTACATTAGCTCCTAGCCATTCTCAGAACCATGAAGCTCGACTTAATACTGAGGTAACTGGAGAGTGCAGTACGAACAATTTTTTGAATACCACAAATAACACAGTGGCTGTCTTCCGTCTCACCTACACTTTAAAAAAATACGTATGGTCATATGAGACAACTGACAGCCACTACCTGCCACTACATACATAAATGTCAAATTTGCTGGCGACACTTTTTTATTCAGGGTGAGAGCTCCAGTTACCTCAGAGTATTAAGTCAAACTTCATGCTCAGAACACTAATAGTGTGTCGCTGGCTGGTCAAAGAAGCGGTTCTTTAGATTGTCAAACATTAACACTTGGCCAAAATGGGACAATTGCCAATGAACAAGGGGTCTTCCTGATGACTTCACTCCATTGATCGAATCAGCATTCATGATGTACGGCTCGGTGACATAATGCCCTGAATGCAAATCAAACGTTGGAATGCCTTTCGCTGGTTCTTACAAATTCACTGAGAGTAATATCGAGAAAATAAAAATGAGTTTTAAAAATCAGCGTTATAAAAAGGAGTATAATAGTCGTCGTGGTGGAACCAATTCGTTGTTTACTGTCTATATCTGCCGCTACTAAGCAAGCGAAGATAAAATATAACCTATAACACTCAGGACAGGAATAATGTAGCTTCCTACTAGTGACAGAGTTTTCAAATCGGTCCGACAGTTATTAAGTTTATCCATTAAAAGAAACAAAATCAAATATCAAATATTTCCTTATTAATAATAATAAGTAGTTTAAATTAGGTACAATAGATAAACAAAATTATGAAGACCGGACAAGTAGACTAATTAAATTAGGTAAGGGCTTTAAATTAAATAAGTAAAAACAGCGTAATGAGGCAGAGATTAACAATTTGTTAGCCCCGTGATTCACGAAGCGTCGGAAACTTATTCGGATTCGAATTGTGTGCTTTGTCTTTGTCGATTGTATAGTGAGTGACAGAGAATACATACATTATACATTCCGCTATCGGGACGGGGTGTTCTGACGGTTCGTGAATCAGGGGGCAGATTTATTTGTCGCAGGAAAAAGAAACAAGCATTTGTTTTGTTACAACAACACTAACATTATGGAATTATAGAAAAATAACAAACAAACAACATTGCATAGTGTTCATAAAATGCGATACATGTCCACTGAAAAATGTAGAGCGTCATATTATGATGACGATAAATGTAGGCTAAAATACTCATCACTCACTCTGATCAAACAGAGATGAGGCATCTCAAGGACTTTACAGACTTTTCTCTGAGAATTGTGTTCGTTATTTATGACCTTTTCTAAAAAGCAAACGACTTCATTAACCGCTTATCGTGTCAAGGGGATTGATTCATCAACTTTAATGCTTACAACTATGCTAAAGAGGTTTATTTTATAAACCGGGAAGTAATTAAATCAACAGGAATAGCCACTGAACGGTTTTATGGCTGCGCTCTGAGAGATGATGGCTAGAATTTGCGGTCGGTGTCGAACAATGCGCTAAACGAATTTATAGGTAGTTACAGTTATAACATTTATCAACATATCAATCGTGTATTGAAAGAAAGAATTAACGGATAAATGAATACCTTAGTTAATAAAATTATGAAAAACGGATGTCATGCAATTGGCGTTGCAAAACTTACAAAATTTTCATTTACAATATTAAGTACACAAGCTTTTGCCACACTACTTTTCTATACTAATATTATGTTTGTTCGTTTGTATGTTTGTTAGCGCTTGTTTAGTAATGCTGCACTTGATCATGATTACACGGACATTGAGTAATATAAAAGACAAGTCATTTAACGTCAGTCAGATCAGTAAAGAATTTAAAATAAAAATGTTTGTTAATCTTATCTCATAGGAACAGATAAACTTCTAAGATTATGATATTTGCGTATTTTATTCTAATCAACACTACAAAAACCGTCTAATATTATCATCCTTATCGTTACAGTTGCGATGGTAAAAAAAAATCGACGGATTCATCGATCGTTCATTACCCTCCACTCACCTCACGATTTTGCAATAACTAAACTGATATCTTACAACTTTGCTATATTTATGTATACTGGGGCAATAATTAAAAATTATACGATAACGATATTTTATAGTTTTTTGTGCTAGGGGTACTGAAATTTTATTTTTTAGGTTCAGTCTGACGATACTCCAACAAACTTTTTTCACAAACCTTCTGAAACGGAATCGGAGTCGAGTTCTGTACTTTTTCTTTGTCTATTCTATAGCGAGTGACAGAGACAGTGCATACAATCCGCTGTCGGGAGCGTTTCCGACGACGACGGTTTGTGAATCAGGGGGCAGGTTTGCTGCGCAGGTCAACCAGATAAAAAAAAACTAAAACTTTCACCAATAGAAAGCTACATTAATCGAGTGACGTAGGCTGTATTTTACACCGATATTCCTACGGGAACGGGATCCGCACGGGTAAAACCGCGGGGAGCTACTAGTATAAATGTATTTTGGATTAATTTAAGTGTTTGGTTCCGATTTTCATTTAGTATCAGCAGGCGTATTTCACTCCCCGTGTCGGTCGGCTCGAAAACGCGGCGGCAACGCTGGCGGTGTAAATAAATAGAAATTAGGTCCGCATAAGAACTAGAATATATGCGATAGAAAGAGATGCAACGAGAGGCCGTTCGTAATTTGCACCATGCAAGCTGAATTCTACTTTATTACGTTATAGTTACAGTTGCTATTTATTTAAATGACATAGCGGAGTGAACTATCGGTTACATAGTAACTATTTAGTAATCTGTGGTATCAGTTTACCTAAAACTTTGTTACTTACCTATATATTATTTATTGTTACAGGACCGCGACAGCAATTTATCAGTTCCTGCTCGATGGGAAGATAGAAATTTAAGAAACTACCTCAATAAAGAAGGCGTAGGTTAGTATTAGTTCTTTATTTATTTTATTCTCCCTATGATTGGGTGAGGTTTCTTCTTCATCTTTCTCGTCTCACTTCAGGCAGAGTGCATTCGTTTCAGTGGGCCATTGAGCCCAGTTTTTACTTGGTCGGTAAAATAAATAATGTTTAATGCGCTGGCATACGACGACAGATTCTGCCACTGCATTATCAATCAATAATTATGAGTAGGTACCTATACTTGTTATCGTCAAAAAAATATTGTAGGTTTATGGAAATAAATGTTTGACTTGATGAGCGTTTAGACAAGATAATAACGACAAAAGTCATAAAAATTGCACTGTTCCCAATTCCAGAGAAGGCAAGCCGGTGGATAGGCGGCATATACGACTACAACTCGAAGGCGTGGAAGTGGGGGGGCGAGCTGCGCAGCATGCACTACCAGTCCTTCTCCAAGATGCGGAAGCTGTCGCCCGAGGAGCTGCAGTGGCACTGCATCGCTATGATGCCGGACCTTAAGTACAGGTCAGTACTAACTAGAGAAGCTGTTACACGTCTCCCCTCTATGGTGTGGATGCGAATGGGGCCGAGCTGCGCAGCATGCACTACCAGTCCTTCTCCAAGATGCGGAAGCTGTCGCCCGAGGAGCTGCAGTGGCACTGCATCGCTATGATGCCGGACCTTAAGTACAGGTCAGTACTAACTAGAGAAGCTGTATATACGTCTACCACTCTATGGTGTGGATGCGAATGGGGGTAAGCTGCGCACCATGCACTACCAGTCCTTCTCCAAGATGCGGAAGCAATCGCCCGAGGAGCTGCAGTGGCACTGCATCGCTATGATGCCGGACCTTAAGTACAGGTCAGTACTAACTAGAGAAGCTGTATATACGTCTACCACTCTATGGTGTGGATGCGAATGGGGGTAAGCTGCGCAGCATGCACTACCAGTCCTTCTCCAAGATGCGGAAGCTGTCGCCCGAGGAGCTGCAGTGGCACTGCATCGCTATGATGCCGGACCAGTACAGGTCTGTACTAACTAGAGAAGTTTTAAATACGTCTATCACTCGATATGAGGGGGGCATTGGAGGTAAGCTGCGCAATTTGCTAGTATCAGTCCTTCTCCAAGATGCGGAAGCTGTTGCCCAAGGAGCTGCAGTGACACTGCATCGCCATGATGCCGGGATTCAAGTATAAGTCAGTACCAACTAGAAATGTTGTATATACGTCTACCACTCGATGTGTGGGGGGGGGCAATGGAGGTAAGCTGCGTAATTAGCTAGTACCAGTCCTTTTCTTCAAGATGCGCAATCTGTCGCCCGAGGAGCTGCATCGCCAAGATGCCGGACCTAAAGTAGGCACAGGTCAGTATTGAAGGGCGACTGAGCTGCTCAGCATAAACTACCAGTCTTTAGTCTAAAATGTGGAAGCTGTCTACGGAAGAGCTGCAGCCTCAAGTACAGATCAGTACACACAAATTTCCCAAAAAATTTGCAAGTTTTAGGGCAGCGCCAGTTCTTAACCGATAGCGGAACTAATATAATTTTTGTTGATGATTTCTGCAAAAGTTTACTATATAGAATAGAGACATCGTTTTATTTTTTCTGTAATCTTTACACAAACTTCTATCACATAAAATCATGTCAGATTATTCTCTGTGCAAACTTCGAAGATAAGGAGGGACGGTATTCTTTTTTACATTGTTCATCAAAAGTCGAAAACTATGCGGCTTAGGAAAAAAGGAACAAATGTTTGAGAATGTGCAAGCAGTGTTCTTTCATATCCCTTAATAGCCCCACTTCGAATTTGTAGGACCCCCTTTCAGTCTCTCTTGCAAAAAAAATATAAATATTTTAATTTCTCTCTTATTTGCAAACTGGCAAACGTCATCCTAAAACTATTCCAAATTTCAAGTTGATTTTTCGAGATGTTCATTTGTGACAGACAGACAAAGTCGCACCATTAGGGTTCCTTTTTTACCACATTTACCACACTTTTATATTAGCTTCACCTGTAACTAAGTCACAATGAAAAAAAAATCTTGGAATTAAATTTTAACCTTCTTCTAATTGTCGTATTGATTTGAAACTTTGCAATTCTATATGAATCAGAAGACAATATAATAAATTTCCTACCTTAGAGCTGATCTGATGATGGAGTCAAAAGGTGGGCAATAGAACTCTTCAATTGCTGCTAGGAAACCCCTCGAGTTCAGGTTCATTTGTTTTGTTCTGATGAGACCTATTCGCTACCACTTGATGGTGAGGGTCTGATGATGGAGCAGGAAGGAAGCCAGTGGCTCTTTTTAATGACCACTAGGAAACCCCTCGAGTTTAGGCTCCGTTGTTTCGTTCTGGTGAGACTTATTTGCTACACTTGGTGGTGAGGGTCTGATGATGGAGCAGGGAGGAAGCCAGTGGCACTCCTTAATGACCAATAGGAAACACCTCGAGTTCTGGCTCATTTATTTCGTTCTGATGAGACCTATTCGCTGCACTTGGTGTTGAGGGTCTGATGTTGGAACAGGGAGGAATAAATTAGTCTTATTCTTTATTACATGTAATTATGTAATTTATTACATTTTATTAAGGAAGCAGCGCAGGACCGATCGTTGTGGAGATCCTTGGGGAGGCCTATGCCCAGCAGTGGGCGTCGTATGGCTGAAATGATGATGATGAAGGAAGCCAGTGGCACTAATTTATGTTAATTTGGTTTGTCATTTATTAAACTAAAAAGAAAAAATAAATAAGTAATTTAAAAAACTAAACAAACACTTTTAATAGTAACAGACTAAAAAGTACAAAATAATATACCTAATTGATATAGCATTGTATTTGTTATCTACCCTTAGCAATATTAATAAATCTTTATTGCACTTAACACCTACAATTTAATTAAGTATAATGAGAAATCTAATAAAGGTCGGTCTCACTCATGTCTCACTCAAAATTATCATATTACGCTTATGTGATGCTTCTGTGACTGAATTAAAAAGCGTGGTGCGCGTTGTCTAAGAAATTATAATTATTTTCCCTGTTTTTATTAATGGGACCACGAGGGATAACTGTTTCTCGTAGTCCCATTATTATTTAATGGGACCACGACGGAGTACTTACTGTTTTTCGTAGTTCCATTATCATCTATGTTTGTGGATCCCTCCTGTTCATTCATCGGTAGAAACCACCAGCACTCGAAAATTTTCGAAACAACTTTTTCGAATACTCATAGGTACTATGATCGATGCCACTGGTAGGTAACTCCTAAGTTACACTGTATAAAGCCAAAAGCTCACCAAAACTTCACGGCAAATAAAATTGAATCCGTCTGTAATAAATGTCGAACTTAAACGAATTCGTGACGAATTGAATATTGGGTGGATACATTCAAAGAATGGGTGATTCTATTCGGACCCCAAAAGTGCAGCAATCACTATTAAACTTGATTCTGTGGGCACATTATTTTATTTTGGTGCAAGTTGTAATGTAGGTAAAAACAGTTTCACATCTCTTAAACAAGTTTTTTTAAGAAGAATACTTTTAGTTTAGTTTTAACGAAAGTAAAAACAAAACCCTGCTGCAATGAAAATGATCACAATCGTTTTTTTTTTTTTCAATACCTAGTTACTTACCTGCAGTCTATTTCTTTTCATTTTCTTGGTCTTTGTTTCCAGTTGTTTTACTCGTAAAACACTGGCGATTGCATTTCCATGATAATATAAGTAGCTGAGATGCAATATAAAAGAAGATCGCTTCAGCCTCTCCTTTGAACCAAGCAACAGCAGTCACTCATTGACTGTGATCGATACCACGAAAACCAATATAAAAGTTTACGATTCTCGATTTGTATTGTGTCGCCACGAACAATTGACGAACGCCCCCAGCAAATAAAATGCACTGACACATGTTCTTGCCCTTGAACGGCTGGCAGAGGGGAGCGGCCGTCGTGGAAGCTGGGTTTCATTGAGACTGATGGAGTACGATCGCGTACGAGTGCATTGTTTAAAACACAATAATATGGCTTATTGGATCGTAATACTGATCCTGAATTCAGCTACAAGTAGTAGTTAGCGCGTTCGACTTACGACTAAGTATAGCGGTGCAACATTTGATTGAATCAGGCTTCACTTGGCAGAAGTCCCTAACCATTGTGAAAAAGAAATATATGTATAAACAGCACCGAACACCACAGCATTCGGTGCTGAATCTCTCACAATCTAAAAACTCCTGAGGATGCCCGTGGTTGGGCCGAAACACGTGTAGAGTAGTCTAATCGGTGAAGGTCCAAGGTGTGTCGCTGTCTTGCTACCTGGTGGCCTACCACAAGCTCTAATAGCAGTTATTTTTAAGTTGAGAGACAGAGACGCCGCTTTACACGCCGTATAGCGGCGTCTCACTCTCTCAACTTAAAAATAACTGCTATTAGAGCTTGTGGTAGGCCACCTGCAGAGGTATTTTGCGCTGATAGTTTCGTCACAGATTACTAAATAGTTATTGGGCGGCAGTGGAGACGCTGTAATGCTTTAAAGATGATGATGACTGAACTTAATAGAGACTGTAAATGAACTGATTAAGTATACTACGTACGACCAACCGGTTCATAGAATATATTAGGCCTTAAAGTCAGTGTACAGTTCCATGTGCGAATATTCAAAGGATCAATGACTCGTGTAGTAAACATGACCGTGGGCAAATAACTACATATGTTAATTAGCCTAATAGGTACCTACTTAGACCTACTTAGACACAAATTTTAATTTTAAGAGTAATCATGTATGTACAGTTGGGGAATTTCGCACATGGGATTTTATAACACAAGTTTCTAGCGACATACATGGACGTTTTTTTTTAGATCCCCGTATAAACATTCGATCTCCTACTTCTCAATCCGTAGGAAGTTCCAGAGATTGAAAAAAACAAAAAACTACCTCTTTTAAACAAAGCTCTGTCTTGTGTTGTACATAAATTAAGGCAAATGTATTTCTCATATTTCAGATGGTCTCCAGCGAGCTGCTACGAACCTCGCCAGTTCATTTGTCAAACGAAGCTGCGCAAGTTGCCCAAATCCAAAGTGAAGGATTTGAAGAAGAGATGGCAACGCATGGGCATTCCCAACGAGATCACCGTGCCCAGCGTCAGCGGCGAGCTCAACCCCAAGCTCAATGACGTCACGATCAACCCCCTCCACCACCCGAAGTCTTACGACGTGCGCCCGAGCGCAATGCGGCTACACCCCAACGTGCGGAATCCGCGCCCTCGGAGGCTGAGACCAAACGAACTGAGGAAGAGGTCACGCCCCACACACCGGAGACTGACGAAACCATTCCCTGGGTAAGTTTGCATAAGTTGACAATCAGATGACGTTACAGTAAACCCCCTCCACCACCCAAAGTCTTACGACGCGCGCCCGATCGCAATGCGGCTACACCTCCAGCGCAGACTGAGTCCCAACAAACTGAGGAAGTGGTCACGCCCTACACACCAGACTCACCAAACCACTCCCTGGGTAAGTTTACATCAGTTCACATTTAGATGATATCATGATATTCCCCCTCCACCATCTGAATTCGGCTGCTTTTGAACATGCGAAATCTGCCCCCGCGCAGACCGAGACCCAATGTGTTGAGGAAGCAGTCGCACCCCACACACACAGGAGACTGTCGAAACTATTCCCTGGGTAATGTAAGAAAAGACAATAAATCCATTGATACCTGTAGGTAGCCAATCGGTCTTGAAGTAAGGAAAATATGGCACCAATTAATATCTGGCGTTTGTCGTTGTAAAACACTCAAATTATATAATGTTTACATCTTCTAGAACTAAGTGAGAAGATGAAATCTATCATAGCAATAGTTTTTGTTCACCAATAACAGTTAGCAGTATATTATTTGTCCAGAATCAAACTTTTCCCATTATCGTTAGCGGAGCAGTCTCCTTCCAATTCTTGGTACGAATCAACTTACGAACAAAACACATTAACCGACTTTTATTGCCCAATAACATTAAAATAATTGTTCATAAATTTCAGACCGATTCTAACGAACTAGAAGTTTACACACCTATGGACATTAAACCGTAACCACACACTACAGCTAGAATTCAGTAGTTTATGTTTAGTAGCTGAAAAAGTGTTACGATCATCGCCTTTTCATTTAACGCTCTCGAGCATTTGATAGCATGCTTCAGGAAAAAGTGGAAGCTTAACCGCCTCTGTGGTACTCACCACCGATTTTCAGACCCAGAGGTCCCGGGTTCGATTCCCAGTGGGGGTACATATTGTATTCGGTTTGGTTGGTGATAGGACTTGTTTTCGCCTGGCTAGCTACCACAATCTTATCTAGGTCTGACGCCATAAAAATGATGTTTTCGGCATTATTTTGTTCCGGTAGTGAGAGATAAGATAGCCAGTTACAATGATATTATCCTCTCAATGATAGAGGATTCCGGGAGTAGTGCGCTTCCACCTTCAGCCTTATCACCATTTAACATCAGGTGTGATGAAGACTAAGTGCTACCCCGTTGTGGATAAAACAAAAATGCTGGCCCGACCCGACACTTATTAAGTTTTACTATCGACACGATATAAGAAGAAGATCGTCTTCTGCAAACAAGTTTTAACGACCTATAATTTCATGAAGTGTACGTTCTATTGTAGGTAAATGAAAAACTGCTTACCTACATTTTTATAGTTCATAATTATATGGTACAACTAACCGACGATTGACAATCTTTGCAGATACCAATGGAACAGACGCGACCCCGAGGCCTCTTTCCGGTATAACGCGAACCTGCTCAAGTCCGGCAAGACCGGCCTGACCCCGCAGCAGGTCAAGAGCAACCTGGCTCGCCTGCACCACCTTCGAGACAAGCAACTCGAAAGGAGGAGAAAACTGCAGGAGAGAGGAGAGTGGCTCGTCAACGATGAGCCCCCGCGCTTGGCTAGGACCCACGCGAGAACATATACGGTCGACAACAACATCAGCGCCTTACATCCCAAGACTATCGTCGAAGAGTTCGACATGCTGATGCCCCCTCCACCGCCCGCCCCCATGGCGAGGCAGACGCGCGGGACCTACTTAGGCTACCACTAAACATAGCAAACTTTTCGTAACTCTTTCGTAGCTCCTAGCTTTCTCTCTCATCCTCAACCGAAGCTTTCACAGGCCTAGAAAACACGGTGAAACGCAACTGCATTGAAACTCTTCTGAAATTATTTTCTTCATACAGTGCAACCTAAATGTAATGAAATCATCTTAAAATTAAAACACGCCTTCAATGAAACGCAAACACGAATGTCCTGTCCCCGCCCCGCCGCCGCCGCGGCACCGGCCGGCCGGTCTCAATGTAACTGATTTGAAATGCGTTTCAAACTGGTTGCGTTATGAGCGGTCTTTCAAATGAGTTTATGGCATAATCTCGAATTAGTTTCGTCGCTTTAGCGTTTCACCGTGTGTTCTAGGCCTTAGTTTTGCACTGAGGCACCAGTCCCCAGATCTGACCGCTCGGGTGGTGCGAAGCGAATCTTCTTCTTCTCTTTCCTTCTTAGAGTAGCGAGAACGAAACGAATGAACTTTATTCAGCGCCCCCTTTAGTTACCAACGTGACGTTCTATATGATGTTGTCATTATTGCCCGCGTCATTAGTTTAGTATTCTATATTTAGGATTATTCGTTTATTTTTTTATGATTCTGTTGTGATACTTTCCAGCCGTTGTTCGGTCATGAAGTACTAGTTTTCCCTACACTAGAATAACACTTATTAAGTAGTTTATTTATACGTACCCGTCGACGACTTCTCAGATTATAGAACACATTGTTATTAATTTTAATTTAATTAGACCCTCGACACTATTTATAAAGTTACAGAATAAAGTCTGAAATACACTTCTGTGGTGTGGCGCGACGCCAGAATATCTGATTCATACACTTAGTATAGACACGACAGAGACAGAAAGAGTCGGGCCACACTGCAATGTGTTTGAAACCGATACGCATCATGGACCATGATTAGTGATGTGCCGTTCCCGGAAATATTGGAAACATTGGGAATATTCCCAGAAGCGTTCCCGGCAATATTCCCAAAAGTGGAAATATTGGGGAAAATTGCTTATAATGTAATTCAATCTTTTTTTGTTTTGTGCTAACCGTTCCATTGGCCAAAATTACACAGCAAAATGAATATCCCAAACTTAATAGCACTTCTATGGCGTAAGTTTCCAATTTTCCCGGGAATATTCCCAGTAAATTTCCAATGTTTCCGGGAATATTCCCAATGCCTACTTAGTAAAACAGATTTTTTTGGTAATATTTTTAATAATAATCTATTCTAATATTATAAAGAGGAAAGATTTGATTGTTTGTTTGTTTGTTTGCATCGAATAGGCTCCGAAACTACTGGACCAATTTTAAAAATTCTTTCACAATTAGAAAGCTACATTTTTCCCGACTGACATAGGCTATATTTTATCCCGATATTCCCACGAAAACGGGTACTACGCGGGTAAAACTGCAAGGATCCGCTAGTAATTTATTAAAATAACTTGAATCACAATAGTGTCGTATCATGATGTCGTAATATAATATTAAACTTTTATAAAAATTTACAGCTTGATTAACGTATATTCCCTACATGTGTATTTATTTATTTTATTTTCTCTTCATTTACTTACTACATTTCATTATTTGTTTAAAAAAGAATAAGATAATAATCAGTCACAACCGCAGACTTATTATTATGGCATATTCACACGGCAAAAAGTCTCAAGACCTTTATCTTTATCGGTCCTGCGTTGCCCGCATCCAGCGGCTTCCTGCGACCTTGACCAGATCGTCGGTCCATCTTGTAAGGGGCCTGCCCACGGAACGTCGTCCAGTTCGCGGTCACCATTCGAGAACCTTTCCGCCCCAACGGCCATCGGTTCTCCGCGCTATGTGCCCCCCCACTGCCACTTCAACTGAGCAATCCTTCGAGCGATGTCGGTCGTTTTAGTTCTCCTGCGGATCTCATCATTTCTGATTCGATCGAGCAGGGAAATACCAAGCATCGCTCTCTCCATTGCTCGCTTGGTGACCTTGAGCCTTCTTATGAGACCCATAGTAAAAGACCACGTCTCGCTTCCATAAGTCATAACTGGCAACACACACTGGTCAAAGACCTTAGTCTTGAGACATTGAGAAATACTACATTCCCATTGAGGTATACAGATGAAACTACCATCAGATATATCTCACGCTATCTGTAAAGGCTACGAATGATGAAATCCAGTTTTTTCATAAATCATAAATAATTTATTGCTTTAGTCGAGAATCCCTTGTTGAGCAAATTAATCTGCTACTTTCAATGCTACTCAAACACTGGTTTTTTTATTCACTGCAAAACGGAGTCCTTTCCAACTGACTCTAACTTTCCAGGGTGTATTCTTGCCGACAACTGAACATCTGCAACTTCTTGGCCTGAACTCACCATCCAACCTGAATTTTGGCGAGTACATCGATTCCATTGCAAAGTGTGCTAAGAAACTGGGCGTCTTCTCTAGGGCTCTCAACGGTACTTCACGCCGGACGGACCAACTGCTTTTGATATACATATCGCAGATTCGTCCGTGCATGGAGTACTGTTGTCACTTATGGAATGGTTCTGCTAAGTATCAGCTAGAACTTCTGGAATCGATTGAAAACCGTGTCAGGAGGTTCATTGGAATCTCAGCGTTGGCTACGGCGCCGGCGGAACTCCAGAATGTCAGACCCAAAGTTGCGTGTCTATCGGTATTTTTTGGAATACGCTTTTGGGAATGTGCGAGAGAACTGCCCGACCGTTTTCTTTCAGCCCCTTTCCACCATCGGGTAACCTGACGCTGGCTATCTTATCATTATTATATTGTTGACACTCTACTTGTCCGCACCAAGCGCTTCGCAGTTTCGTTTCTTATGCGCTTACCGCTAAAGAATGGAATGCGCTGCCTGCTTATGTGATCCCCGATAACTACAAGCTTGAACACTTCAAGGCCAGAGTGAACAGGCATCCTGGGCGAACATCCAGCATCTTAAACCACATACTATGATTAAACAAGATGGTGGTCGAATGCCTACCCAGTTCCATATAAAAAAAAGTAATTATCAAATATTCTATTATTAAATATCGAGGGTAGTAATATTTTCACATTGATGAAATAAACGCTGGCCAACAGCTTATAAGAAGTATTAAATAAATTCGATTCGCCCGTACAAATGTCATGGGTTCCAGTCCCATCGGAGCTAGTTGTAAGACGGGACGACTCAAAATTCCACGTCTGTACTTGTAGTTTGATAAATCTTTAAGAAGTTAAAAGGTCTCGATTAACATTTTTAGTCACTTGGCATTAGTTAATACAGGTTGTTTTTCTATAAGCGCAATACCTCTTATGTGGTGATTGTGCTCATGAATATGAACAACTTTTACTATGGGGCCAACTCTGCAACTCAACAAAAAAAATCAGCTGTTTCATACAATTTGTTAATACCTACCTGACCAGAATGTGTGGAACAGCTGTTTTTTTTTTGTGAAGTTGCAGAGTTCGCCTCATAGTAAAAGTTGTTCATATTCATGAGTACAATCACCACCTAAGAGGTATTGCACTTATAGAAAAATACCCTGTATTTTCTTCGATGGGATAGCTGTTCCTTGATTTCCTTGGCTATGGGGATCTATAATAATAATCAATGCTGCAAAGTATGTTGGCTTAAGACCGTTACTTTGCTCAGTTAACAAATTAAACAATGTAGTTTAACATTCAATAGTCTTGTTCTGTGTTTTAATAGAGATTAAGAGAAGTACAATCGCAGGCAAAAACTAGTAAGTAGTTGCGCAACCATGGGAGTAAAAGGAAATATAAATATGACAGAAACTTTTGCCATACTTGAAATTAAATTAGTCTGGGAACATTGGGAATATTCCCGGGAACATTGGGAATATTCCCGTAAATTTACAAAGAGTAAATTACTTGGAAATGGGAATATTCCCAGCGGCACATCACTAAATTCATGGTACCGCGCGTCAACACACTGCGCCAGACAAGTGTGTTTCCGACTTTAAGAATGAGGTAACATATTAATAAAACTAGTCAGAGAAGATTATTTCTGAATAGTATTTTGTATTATAAAACTACCTACGTAATTATAATCATTTTATTTTGTTTTTAGCGTCACATCAGAATATTTCTGGCGCTTAATAATCATTTAAAAATTAAAGATATTCATCGACTAATTGTAATCATATCCAAAAAAACATTTCCTTATGATAAATTTATTATTTCTTCGTGTCGTACGATGTAATTGGCATTTCATATTTGGATAAGAATTAAATGTTAAAATAAGTCAAGTTCCATTGTTAATTATTAGATTTAAATACCATCCTAATAAACTGCCAATATTTAGTCCTCGCATTTACATGATGATTTCATTTAGTGTTTAAGTCAACCGATAATTGCTAACTTCTTATTATAACTAATAAATAAAGAAAGACTCTTTATTTATTAATAGTACCTAATCGTATTAAACTGTATTAATTTCGCTAGTTTTGTACAACACCGATAGTGACATTATTGTAATGGCTGTTCTAATATAAAATTAAGTACATGTACTTTGTTGTAATTTAAACTAAACTTTCTTAATTCTTTCGTTACATTTCTTTAAATGCAAGAGAATATTTACTCTTTTTTGGTACCCGTCCCATGCAATTTCATACTCGACTCTTTACCATGAAAATCTTCTTGTCTGTTCTTGTTAGTGATATTGGACATAAAACAATTCTATACTAAAACCAAATTTTAGGGTAAGTTAATAATTTGAACATTTTATAGAACTCTCCAATGTATGTTAGTGGGCCCCAACCATAAATATGTGCTAAGTACAGAAAATACTGAATGGATAATAAGTATTTTGGTTTTTTTTTAATAAAGTCTATTGTCATAAATATAATAAGGCTGTAAAGCGAGATTTAAGCACTTTGAAACATAACCTTACTAATTTCTACACGGTAATTAATATCCCACTTCTGTTTTTTATTCAAGCTCTCAATTTATATCTTCAACTAGTCTGCAAGTTGATATAGTAGTATTATTTCTTACCACAAGATAACTTAAATTTCCCAGTTTTAAATCAGTACATGTAGAGATTGAATTTATATTTATAAAATTTATCGAATTAACTTGTATTGCACTGTACATACAGCCACGATGAAATCCTAGTGGCGTCATCTATTTCATATAACTGCACTTATTTGTAAGAAATAAATTATTTTCTATGACTTGTTCTAAGTAACAATATATTTCTGCATTTAGTAAATAAAGAATCATTCAAATGTGTCTTTGTTGTTTTATTGCAAATCTGAAATTTAGTTATTTCACATTCTTAATGTTTGCCTCAGTTTAATGAAACTGAATTAAGGCAAAAAGATATTCAACTCAAGCCACCGAAGAATGTTAAATATAAAAAATTAAATGATAAATAAAAATCTACACTAATGGCAAAATTGCTAAAAATGTGTAGAAAGTTTCACCGTATATTTTTGTTTTGAAACAAAAGAATCAACAATACCATTGGTTGTAGTGTCAAAAATGGCTTAGAAAAAAGAGCGCACTGAAAAGGTTCTTATTTCTTATTGCTTCCTGTTATTTTTACGTAAGATCGTAACATTTGTGACCTTTTTTAGGGTGGTGTAATAACCTCTTAAGATCTGTGGTGGCGCTAGTAGTCAGCTCTATAATAAAAAACATTTGTTTGTATTGCTTATTTTATTTCAGAACAGTTTTCCCAATCCCAAACGCTATGTGCAACCCATTTCATCGTGTTACATGCAGTTAGCGCCATCTAGTGACGACTAGTATTTACAGGTTTATTGTTATATCAGCCCATTTTTTTTCCCTTAGCATGTAACATACTTGTGGAGGTTTGTAATAGGCTTTTAAGTATTATTTAATTTAGAAAGCTAATCTAATCTGTGTCAATAACTGTAAACCTTCCCTAATATAATAAAATAAAATAATAAGTACTGAATACGATACAGTTTGATAATACTGAAAAATACTTAAATAGAAAAAAAAACATTTCTAAGTAAGTAGTGTATAATAAATTATTGTAAATCTAAAAATAACAAAAACTTTACAAATTAAATAGGTACTGATAAATAAAAATCTACACTAATGGCAAAATTTCTAAAAATGTGTAGAAAGTTTCACCGTATATTTTTGTTTTGAAACAAAAGAATCAACAATACCATTGGTGTAGTGTCAAAAATGGCTAAGAAAAAAGAGCGTACTGAAAAGGTTCTTATTTCTTATTGCTTCCTGTTATTTTTACGTAAGATCGTAACATTTGTGACCTTTTTTAGGGTGGTGTAATAACCTCTTAAGATCTGTGGTGGCGCTAGTAGTCAGCTCTATAATAAAAAACATTTGTTTGTATTGCTTATTTTATTTCAGAACAGTTTTCCCAATCCCAAACGCTATGTGCAACCCATTTCATCGTGTTACATGCAGTTAGCGCCATCTAGTGACGAGTAGCATTTACAGGTTTATTGTTATATCAGCCCATTTTTTTCCCCTTAGCATGTAACATACTTGTGGAGGTTTGTAATAGGCTTTTAAGTATTATTTAATTTAGAAAGCTAATCTAATCTGTGTCAATAACTGTAAACCTTCCCTAATATAATAAAATAAAATAATAAGTACTGAATACGATACAGTTTGAAAATACTGAAAAATACTTAAATAGAAAAAAAAACATTTCTAAGCAAGTAGTGTATAACAAATTATTGTAGGGTCAGGTGGGGTATATATGAGACAAAAACCAAATCTTTTGATTTTTTGTGACCCTAAAATGATTTTTTACATGTTTATATGAATTATATTAATACTATTGCTGCATAGCTATTAAGTAATTTGATTCGTTTGTAAATAAATAAACGATAAAGACATGTTTAAGTATAAAATAAGTGTCTTATTATTTTCCTCCAAAAAGGGTAATTATGAGACATGGGCGTTAAAAAATAAGACTGCCTTAATTTTCTTTATCTTTCAATATTTTTGACATTTATGACTCACTATAAGACAAGGAGGTTAACAATGATACAAAAATTTCATCAACTCAATAAAAATGTTCATTTAATCATCCTTTAATAAAGGAAAAAAAAAATTAAAATATCGTCTCAACATTTTGTAACAATATTTTTTATTGCCTATTTTAACAATGTTTTTAACATTTAAATGTTGTACGAAAATTTTAATTGCATAAAAATATGAATTTCCAACGAAAACTTATTTAACACTAGACTAAACAGACTTTTAACACTTTTTGGTAATTAAAATCAGTACAAATTATGATAAAAATCAAACGAAGGCTTTACCCTTAGTCGAGTTACTCAACATGGTACTTTTTGAACAATTTTTTTTAAAATAATATATAATATTTTATTTATTTTCTTGTCTTATTTTTATACTACACATTGTCTTATGTTTTACCCGCAGCCTGTCTTATATTTTCCCCGAAAATCAACGCGCTGTCACCCACCACACGGTAACGAGAGACAGCAGACACACTGTTTAGGCACAAGGTCAATTGTCGCCCCGTGCAAGGAGCGGGGGTAAGAGCGTGGGGGGCGCGAATTAGAGCGAGACAGTGAAAAGTGCACGATCCGGGTATAAAAGATTTCGGGTCAAAATTCGTAGTGAGTTATAAAATAATGCATAAAATATTTATTAATGAAAAAAGAAGCAATGTAAATTTATTTTCTAATTAAGTTTGTAATGAACTTGTTTTTTTAATGGAAAACGGTTCAATTTAAAGTTTATTTCAATGAAAAAAATTACTGTCTTATTTTTACCCAAAGTTTTGGGTAAGTATCTTATTTTTACCCCACCTGACCCTAAATCTAAAAATAACAAAAACTTTACAAAGGCAATTAAATAAAGTTGTCGCTCTTACTTGACATTATTTTATTATCAGTCCTACCGTAATCTATAGGTATAGATATTTGGAGGTCCAAAGGGCGATAGGTTAGGCGAAAGTGGCGCCCTCAGTAGTTTTTATTTAATAAGTTGCTAATAGAAAAGAATTTTAATAAAACTTTACATGGATTTATTAGGGCCCTTAATCTAGTAGATATTTTTAGATGGTATCGCTACATTCCCTCGGTCCTCTATCTAACGATTGGATTGTTGTTTACGAATATGAGAAATATTGTAACTAAAGAAAAAAGATTTCCCATTGCAATCTCAATCAATTAATCATCATACAACATTTTTTAACAAATAAAACAAAAGATCATTGACCGCTTGTCCGGAGCCGCAATTCCACGCGTGGAGGGAGATGCGCCGCCGATACTGTTGCCATGACAACGCACACAAACAACCATTTCGTGCCACCCGCAGACGGTGTCATATTGCTTACAGTTAGTGATGGGTTTTTATCCGGATAAATACTCAAAATGGATAAATACTCATAAATATCCATTTTTACTCGAGTATTTATCCAAAAAGGCGGATAAATACTCTTTGAACATTTTTATTTTTATTTAACGTAAATTTTGAAATTAGAATGTAGGTAATTAGTATTTTTAAGATAAAATATGTGTTTCTGCGTTTTTAAATTACTAATAATAAATAATCGCAAAAGAACTATCTAATATTTCAAGTTATTTATATTTTTCTTCTTGCATTCACAATGCAATTTTTATTATTGAAAAATTGAAAATGAAGGACACTATGAAAAACAAAGTTATTTTACGCTGGTTAAAAAAATAGTGGTATACCCAACTCTATTACGACAAGATTTTGGTACTTTGGTTTTGGATTTTGGTACTATTTTGCCAAGAAAACAGCTACGCAATGTCAAAAATATTAAATAAGTAATTCAAGAAAGCAGCCAAATTCTTTGTTTGTGGGCTGATTTTGATAAAACTCGACTTTTTGTCATATTTGACATTGCGTTGCTGTTTTCCTGTCAAAATAGTACCTAAAACCGAGTTTCATCAAAATCAGCCGATTAACAAAAAAGTTGGCCGCCATCTTGGATTATTTAATATTTTATAACATTGCGTTGCTGTTTTCTTGTCAAAATAGCTCTAAAAACGGAGTTCCTTAAATAGCGGCCCACATTCGTCAAATCTAGTCCAGCAAAACAAAAGTTGTGCGTGCTTACAGCTAAAAAGATATTTATCCGTGATTTTGAGTAAATATCAGATAAAAACCACATAAAAACGGATAAAAACGAGTATTTATCCATTTTCGATAAATATCCGAGTATTTACTGTTTGAGTATTTATCCACTGCCCATCACTACTTACAGTGGCTCAATCTTTTCGGTGACAGCGGCGCTATGGTTGGACATCAACTTGACAGCAAGTGTCATTTAAAAATAAACACGTTAGTTTCACATTTTGGCCACCGGAATAGAAAAGTTTGTGGCACTGTAGCGCGCGCGTAAACAGAGACCACTCCCCTGGTTCACGAACCGTCGGAAACGCTACCGTCGGCGGATTGTGTGCCCTGTCTCTTTCACTTACTGTAGAATAGACAACGACAAAACACAGAATTTGAATCCGATTCCGTTTTCGACGGGTTGTTGTGAATCAGGCAGGGGGCACATCGAACTTAAGAAAAACTTTAAAAGTAAAATCATTTTTACTTGTTTGCATTCACAATGCAATTTATATTAAGTATTGAAAATGAAGTAGGTATTGGAAAATATCGACCCGTCTCATAAATTCCTAGCTAGAAGAGTATTCGCCCGCAACAGTGAAAGGTCGTGGTCGTAGGTTCGTGTCCCACCGGCAGGCTTATTTATTACCGATCTTAAAGTGACAGTCGCAATCGCGAGAATTAACGCCTTCCAGTATAATCTGACCTCTTCCTTTGGTTCAGATATCATAGGTGAATTATTACTGCTGCTTGCTGCTGCGGTCGAGTTCGAAATCAAGGTAGCGACATGACGCCGCGAGGTGGAAGCCTCGACGCGACGTGAAGCCGCGACGTGAAGCCTATCCAACTCGTGATGATGATGATGATCCTAAAGCAGTCAGTCACGCAGGAACATTTTTAGTGCATGAGCGGGCGCGCAACCGCAGATGCCCTCTCTCGTCCTTACCCCCCGTGATCCAATGGAACGGAATCCGCTACGACTGGGGAGAGGTTCGGATGCAGTATCTGGCCGGCAGCCGCTCGTGACCTCAACTGCCGCCCTAGGCCATCAACATTGCCTTGCTAACTCGCCGGATCCGAGTACCAACTCGTACCTTTATATAGTACCTACCTACAGGAAAAATAAGTTTAAAGTAAAAATTTCATTTTTATGACAAGCTTTTTTGCTGACTGTACTTTAATATTGTATTGTCATCTAAACCAAACCTGTAGGTATACAAATTTTCAGCACCATCGGACACTGGGAAGTGGGTCAAATTAAGCTTGCAAGATTTGTTCCCCACTAACTAACAAACTAACTAACTACTTAACTAACTTGGCAAGTTAAGAAAAAGCTTGTAAAAAGCTTGTAAAATAGCATGTTTTGGCGGCTAAATATGTATATCAATATTTGAGATTATTATTGATGTAGATCAATGAAACTTTGTTTATAACTTTATCTTGGCACTGGAAATGAGGATCTGAAAAGTCCAAAATTTAGGGGTCCTGCCCCCCGATATGGGCAGACTAGGCGAGTGAAGTGTCATTTCCTATGTAATTTTTGCGCTGAATCGAACGAGACCATACCCATACTTATAAGATCAATATCTTGCGAGTTATGACGGGTTTTTGTTGGAACAAATGAAAAAATGAAATATTTCATTTTTTTCTTTTAACTCGACCAATTTTCGATGTTAAGCAACAATATAGTTTTCTCAGGATCACTGAGATCAATCAAAGTAAGTAGTATCGGCGGCGGTATTTGACAAGCAAACAGGCTCACCACGTCATGTTTACCACTAATATTTATTTAGGACAAATATTTCAGGTGATGAATGTGTCCATCAATACGAACAACTTTTACAAAGAGAACAGCCACGAAATCGCGAAAAAAACAGCTGTCCCATAGAAAAAACAACATCGTCTTGACCATGTATGTTCGTATAGATTGACACTTATCCTTATTAGTGTAGGCAATGAACAGATTCTTTGTATGGAGACCCATACACTAATTCCTCGTCGATGAAACTTTCCTGAGTTATAAAATAGCATGAGCCATAAACTTTTAAATGATTATCCAAAAAAAACTCACACGGAAGTTAGGTATTTATACATAAATATACAAATCTGTTTATATATTGAACCGAGTAATTTCTCAGTCCAAATTTATTTTACCAAATGAGTTATTTATACTAATATGTGATACTTGATGAAAATCCAAAACTTTTTTCAAACATGAGTATGCTTGGCAAAATGGTATAATTCCGTTAAAAAGTTCGACAGAGACATTTTCAGTCCAAGCCATCCCATTTTGTTTTATTAAAATTTGGTGTTTCTGCTGGGATATTTTTTTGGATATTTCATTTATTGTTTTTATACGTTAGATGAATATGTCCGGTTAAGAAAGTTTAGACGGAGCATTTTTCCTAAAAAAGATATCAATGAAATAACACTTTCATTAAAAAATACCTAATCTTCTATTATTATAATTTTTTGGAAATTTATACCATACTTTTTATTTATTGATACTTTATCATGATGAAAAGTTTTTTCTGACTGAGGAATTACTGTGGGGGTCAACTAGCTTCATTGACTACACTATATACCCCCTTAAATGTTTGTTTGTACCTACTTATTAAATATTAGTGGTAGGTACCTACTAGCCTGGTGCGCCGCTGAATCCTGCGTTGCCGCGCTTCACCGGCTGGATATGTTTTATATGTTATATGTTTATATGTTTATATGTTATATGTTATATATGTTATATGTTATATGTTATTATATATGTTATTATGTTATATGTTATATGTTTTATATGTTTTCGCTCAAAAGGCTGCTGTACACGGGTAGAGTAAACGGTAGGGTAGAGCTGTAGACAAAGCTTGCCCGCGGTGCTAGCTACTCTACTCTACCAAATTTCAGTACCTACTCTACTCTACCAATGATGTCTACATTAGTGTAGTTAGTAGGATAGTTCGTACTCTACCACTCTACTCTACCGCTCACTCTACCCGTGTAGCTTTAAAGGCTTGCGTCCACTTAGGCGCGCCGAGCAGAGTCGAATCGAATCGCAGAAAGTCGCCTTCTATGTGTATAATTTCTATGAAGCTGCGTCCAGAGACGAACAATTCGGCGCGCCGCGGTTCGTCTCTAATGGACGCAGCTTCACAGAAATTATATAGCAGGCGACTTTCTGCGATTCGATTAGACGCTGCTCACTGCTTGCACCTAGTCGACGCTAGGCTGTGAGCGGAGCATGCGTGGAAAACTTTTTTCTAAAATATTCTCCATACAGCAAATCTTCCATACTTTTTATCCTTGTACGGCTTTGAATCTCTTCACGTTGTCATGCCAACATTTATCTTTCTCTAGGTATGTTCTAGCCTTTTCTTGTGTTCTGCGACAGAGACCATAACATATTGTAAAAAATCTCATTGTTAGTTGAATTAGAATTTAACTAGCGGATCTTCGCGGTTTTACCCGCGTAGTACCCGTTCCCGTGGGAATATCGGGATCAAATATATATAGCCTATGTCACTCGGGAAGAATGTAGCTTTCTAATGGTGAAAGAATTTTTAAAATCGGTCCAGTAGTTTCGGAGCCTATTCGATGCAAACAAACAAACAAACTAATAATAAATTAATATAGGTAGATAGTATAGATTACGTAGGTAAATGGTTCCCACATTCACTTTTATTTGTGCCAGGCCAGACACTGTATAAATTATATTGTTAGTCAAACACTTGGCAGTATAAGGGTTAATACCATAATGTGCCATTTTCCTCTGTAGGTCATCGATCAGCCTTCAGGGTTAATTTCAGCTATAAAACCTTGACGTCGGCAGTTCAGCGTGTTGCCGATGCAATTACTACCACATTAGCTGATGTTGCATACAAATAGTTACATAGTTTTAAGTAAAGTAAGTAAGTTAAGTGTATTAGGTAACAATAAAGGTTAGTAAGGTAAAATAAACTAAGACAAAGTATCTACCTTTTTGATCTAAACTAAAGCACTTAAGAAGCAAAAGTTAAAAAATTGAGGTTGATTTCACCGACTCTGTGGTCTAGTGGTATCACACCACCGGTATCAGACCCTGAGATTCGATTCCCAGTGGGTGTGCACATTGTATTCAACTACAATATAGAAACACGAGTGAAACAAATCTACGCCCCGTCCATTAACACACAGTACGACAATACTTCGCGTGCCAACACTAACCACAGTTATTTCGCATTTGTTGTGGTTTCTTTCTATAACTGTGAAGTGCGTGCCGAACTCTCATTAATACATGCTCTGTCCAATAATTTGGCTACTGTTGAATATTCTCACTGTATACTATGAAGAAAACTCGGAAAATTTAATTTTGAAGGAAAACTAAAAAGTGGCATATGGAGACTACTAAGATTACACGCTTCGAGCAACGCGGGTCCGCGTTGCTCGAAGATTACACGTGTACATACCTAGTTGACACACTATGAAATAAATACATTAGTTTTCATTGAATTGAAATTACACATTTTCACGATGTACCAATATCGGTATTTCACGTTTAATTCAATAACCTTTAGAAATTAGTTACCTGCGGGCCAATCGCCGTAATTCTATGCAGCGCGTCTTCATCGCGTTTGGGTCTTGACGTTTGACTTCGTATTGCCGTAATGACATAACGACGTACACGTCACGCAAACCTATAGGGCTTATTACACTTGGCAAAATTCAGCATCTAATTAAGCATACATTGCTTGTTTTGATTGCATCACTTGCTACAAATGAGCTCAAAGAAAGCAATGTATGCTTAATTAGATGCTGAATTTAGCCAAGTGTAATAAGTCCTTATAGTCCTACAATCCTGTCTGATCCGGTGACTTCCGTGACAGAGGAGCCACTTGCAATAAGAAATTAGCTGTCAAAATAGACTGTCGTATGAAAACTGTTTTAGTTCCAAAGATTATCACCGGAACAGAAAAAGTTGTCGCACTGTCAAAGCTGCGCGTTATCAAAAACGGTTTTACACGTCAACTGCACGTCCACTTGACTAATGCGTCATAGAATTACCGCGATCGGCCCGCTGCTAAACTAAACTAAACTGATCGATAAGAGTTTTTAGAAAGAAAATAACAAAATAGAATTATCTCGGCAGTAGCTACGATCCCGCTTTCGCTTTTCTTTTAGGCACTAAATTAACAAAAAATATTTCTTCAAAATGGTTTATAGTATTTTAGGTTAGTACAAATATGTTAAAGTATTTTCAGATAGCGATCTCGCGTGGCTGTGGCTAGTTTACAGGCAGCAGGTACCGGTGAATCGATCATGCTCCTGACACTTGGTTAGTCAGCGCTTCTCCGAGAATTGAAGGACAATGAAGGACGTAAGTGTCACCCTACTGACTCAGTTGTAAACTTGTAACCCTGACAATGGTATGGTGGTTTCAGTACTAAAGGTTTGATGGCGTCATGATTAATGGTAGCCCTCGTGCCCGCGTGGGTGGCTAAGTGGCTATTCAACCTATAGGTCGTCCCATTGTTCGATTTCACGTTCGTTGCGCTGGGAGCTAACGTTGTCTTTATTAATTAATTTATGCCTTTAAAACCGTCTTCTAGTTATTTAGTCGTTTTGTTTCCAGTAAGTATATACAGGGTGTTAGTTTAAACAAGGGACATACTCCAGGGGGTGAAATTACACACACACTTTTACTATTACAACAACTTTTACTATGGGACAAAGTGCGATATCGCGAAAAAAAAATCAGCTGTGCCATACATTTTGGCCCATTCGGTATTGCACTTTTGTATGAAACATCCGATTTGTTTTTTCGCGATATCGCACTTGGTCCCATAATAAAAGTTGTTTGTATTGATGGGTAGTTTCACCCCCTCAAGTATGTCTCTTGTTTAAACTAACACCCTGTTAATGTATGACCAACTTCGATCATATAAACCTAATCGAAGATGACCAAGGCTGCTTGTCAAATCCTGACGAAATAAATAATTTTAGGAAATCAAAACTCTAGCTAATGAGTATGATATAATACATTATTAAGAATATTAAAGTTCTTATCTTTGAGTCTATGTGCAAGTTGGAGAACATTGGCCCGCACAGAGAAAGCGAAAAAATATTTAATTTGTAATGGAAAATTCAAGAATAATAAATGATTAAAAAAACCTTGTTTTCAAGTCTTATCTGATTTGAGAAAGTTGTAGAACAGTTGTTTTCTAGTATAAAATATATCTTGTAAATGCCAAATTCAAGTCATGACATTATAGTTCGGAGTAAATTTCCATTTGATGACATTTTCCAAGCGCCGTTGTTAGTCGCGTGCTATTCGCGACGGGGCGAACGCTCCTATGACGGATGTGGGGCTATTTGTGGCTAATCTCGCTTTATAATATACTTTTTGTAACGATGTTGCTGCGCCACACAATCAATGGCTTTCCGTTTTATAGTTAATAGAATAAGATCCGGTTCTTTAGATCAGAAAACAAGAAATACGAGCGAGTATACAATTAGCACCAACGAAGTGCTCCTCTAGTTGTTTCTTAAATACCTACCTACTCGGAAAAAATACTGATATGCGTTGCGAACTGCTCTTAGGCCGTGCGTATCCCGATTAGGCTCACGGTTCTTAAGAAATAAAACGACCACTCTTGAAAGGGTGGAATTGACGAACCGGAAGAACATTTTTACAAAAAATTATAGCCTATTACAGTTTTCTCCCAATTTAGAATTCCGATTTGAATACAACATTTCTTTTCAATAACAGCTTGTACCAGTTCATTGGCATTTAGCTTGTCCACGCGAACTTCTAATTAAATATGCATGGGGGTTGTTCTTCGCTATCGGAGTCGTGGCCAAGACGCTGCCAAGCACATGCCAACACTTAAACGAGTCGTTTACCCCACGGTAATGAACCTCGGAAGTTAGGGGTTTGTGAACCTGGGCTATCGCTGGACCTACCTGCGTCATTCATAGTTTAATGTCTAGTTATAATCAAAGTCTGTTAGTTAAACCTCTTTATGAATATTTTGTACCTACGCTGTATTGTGCTATACTTGCGCTGATAAATTTAGATTCCTAGATTGTAGATCATCGATTACGAATTTTCGTTTTTGTCATTGTTTTCTGTAGACCCACCAAACGACGACCTTATCGAATATATTATTGCTCTCATCATGGTGCGATGAGGAGCGGCGGAGCTGGGATATTGTACGTATGTAGGGTTGCCACGCATCCGGATAAAGCCGGACATGCCGCCAGATTCACAAACCGTCGGAAACGGAATCGGATTCGAATTCAGTGCTATGTCTTTGTCTATGTTAAAGTGAGTGACAGAGACAGTGCATTCATTCCGCAGCGTTTCCGACGGTTTGTGAATCTGGCGGCATGTCCGGCTTTATCCGGATGCGTGGCAACCCTACATACGTACAATATCCCAGCTCCGCCGCTCCTCATCGCACCATGATGAGAGCAATAATATATTCGATAAGGTCGTCGTTTGGTGGGTCTACAGAAAACAATGACAAAAAAGAAAATTCGTAATCGATGATCCACAATCTAGGAATCTAAATTTATCAGCTTTATCATCAGAAATAGTATATTATGATACAAGTGAGCTTAGGTTGCTCATTATACACGAGGCTCTGGGTTGCAGCCCGAGCCGCAGGCGAGGGCGTAAATCTGCCGAGTGTCTAGTGAGTAAGTTGCTCACGAGTTTCATACGCACTTTTTCAACACACTTGCGAGGAAAAACAAACATTTATTGCATACATATTGTATTAACCTAATATTAACTAAGGGAAAAAGCGCGCAAGTTTTTTTTTTTGCACGCGCCAATTGTGAGGTGATTGATTACATACAGCCATACAGCCTACTTCAAAATAATTAAGTATAATAATAGTGATAAAATGCAAATGTTTTATAACAAATTATTGTGAATTATAAATAATTTGATAATAATATACTTAATTATGTTTTTTGTCTTAATTAGGGACACATTTATTTATTCTAAAAACGTAAATGGATTTTCAGCCGTATAAAACCTCTTTGTTGTTACAAAAAAAGAACTGTATCTATTACCCGCTGAAATTGAAAATGCTCTGTTGACTCGCATATTACTTGCAGTTAGGTACTAACTTAACTTTGTAGGGATACGGTATTACCCGCTTAAATTGAAAAGTCTCTGTTTACTCGCATATAATTTGCGGTTAGGTACTTACTGTGACAGAGTGACAGAGACAGTGCATTCATTCCGCAGTCGGGAGCGTTTCCGACGGTTCGTGAATCAGCCCCATGGTCAGGCTTTTGGATGCTTGTCCGGCCAAATAAGACGAAATTAAAGCAATAAATTCTTGGTTTTTAGCGTGTCAGGACTTGATACCAAAATGTCCGGATAAACTAGCTGGCCAGTCCCGCTTTTCGGTTTTAAGATCTGGCAACCCTATATGTAGATATATTGACATGACATACGTAGTGAGTTCTATTCTGCTTGTAATACCATTTTTTTCTTGTTTTTGTACTTACCAACTCCAACCACGGTTTTGCTCCTCTCCGCTGTAGACACGCGCCCTTGTGACTTAATTAAGTTATATTTAATTTATAGAAAGAACGTGCTTTAATTTTATAGAACTGAACTACTTTTCTCAAGAAAACTGGCCTTCTGGTTCCCCTCCGTCCACTAGGCGCCCATGCTTTGGATCCCATGGTATCCTCAAATAATTTTTTCCTCACTTATCTCCCATAGAATCCTTAGATTAGTAAATTATTTTCGCCTCTTGGCTCCCATATGGGATTGCGATGCCACATTGACCATTAACAAACTAGAAATATTGATAAAGCAATAAGCACGTGTTACTTTAGGGAATAAGTCAAGTTATAATATTGACATTTTTGAGTGAATTGCCATATGATAATATTTTATTAGTTATCAAATACAAACTTTGATATTTTCGACAGATTTTTACAGCATTTGGCTGTGATAAAATTAATAAGTTGGTAAATGTATATCCGCTTAACTAAACGTTCCTTCTTAAGAACAGGAAGTGGAATTAAAACTGATAGACTGTTACTAATTATTGTTATTTTTGAAGAATTTATCTTATCATTATTGTTTGTTATTAATAAAATAATATGTTAGCTATTTTTGAGTGGTTTTCAAATCATTTGGCTTTGATAAATATTTAAAGGTTGATAAATGTTAAGAATATTTATGTCGGACTGTAACATTACTTGCTTCCAAACTAGATGAGAATTTAAAACTGATATTTCTTACAATTTACGATGTGTTTCTTGATAATAGATAGTGGTGAATCATTCTCATAAGTTTCAAAAGGTTTTGAGAAATGGTTTAATAAAAGTATCATCCTTGTTAATGTTTTTAAGGAATTGTCAATCCATACTAATATTATAAATGTGAAAGTGTGTTTGTTTGTTTGTTTGTTTGTTTGTCCGTCTTTCACGTCAAAACGGAGCAACGGATCGACTCGATTTTTGGTATGGGGATAGTTTGGGAGCTGGAGAGTAATATAGACTACTTTTTATTCCGGAAAATTATAAAATAAAAATGATTATTTTGTAAAGAAAATCGATAAACTGTCGTACTATACAAAACTGTCATTTCTTCCATAGCCACTTCCAAAGAGCTCCATCGGTCAAAGAGTATTGTAATCACTGACGTTTTAGCCGCTTTGGATTACCTACTTTTTAATAAGTGACATATGTTGCAGGCAGTGTATAAAACTTCTTCGCGATCATTTATTTTCATCTGTCTATCTTTAATAGATGTTGGTGATACGAAATTTACCGGGTCCACTATAATTACCTAATATGCCAAAACAACGTTTGCCGGGTCAGCTAGTAAAGATATAAAAGTTAGCTTGGCGGTAAAACGAACAGTCTTGTGGTTCGAGTCGTCAGCAGCAGCACTGTTGAGTTAAGTATACCCCCCTGTAATTTTATATTTCTCTGTTACTGTTTTTCTTTGCTATCCAATGCTAATCCAGTCTGGTAGATGTTGCTGACGTTATTCTTTTGTTAAAGGGATATACTTGTTTATTACTTGATAATATTAAATTAATGTTGTCCTTAGTGGTTTTGTATAAATGATGTGAGTACGGAAATAATATGAAGTAACAGTTTATAGCAAATGCTTGATGTTATTCCTAAATGTTGTTTAATCTTTTATCATGAAAAGTAATGTTGTAAATGTTAATTGCGATAAAATGTGTTGTTTGTCCAAAAACGACATAATTATTTTGTAAATGTCGTTGTTTCTGATAACGCTGGTGAGTTTTTTTCGCCCGTTTTTCTTATCAGCTAAAAGATGTCCTTAACGGGTGGTAGGTAAAAAATTGAGGACGAATCAAAATAATAAAATGCTTTTAAATTTTTATTTGTGTTTTACTTGATTCTGGCCTTATTGAAATATAAGCTTTATGGTTTTATTCCTAGTTAATTGAACAGTTTACAGCTTTTATCAGAAAAGTCATATTTCCATACTTTCTCCTTAAAATCTAACACACGCAAATGCTCGATGTTTCAATATTTCTAGTCGTCTGATCGATTTAAGTTAATGGTCAATGTGGCATCGCAAAGTCATCTGGGGATCGAGGGCAACAGGCGTTGTTTGCTTATATTTATACATTACGTAAATAATAGCAGTACCAATTTTTGACTAAATTTGTGGCACATATTTCTCTTGTTTGCTCAGTACCTGAAACATCACCTTTGAGGAAGTCATAGAGGATGGCTCTAGGACCTAGAGTCTAGGTGAATGAAACACAGTCACACAATAGAGCGTGATACGGTGTTCCTGTTCAAAATACAACGTTTAGTTACAACAGTATTTGTAGAAACAAGTTATAATAATATATTTTTGGTTGGTGTGTATTTTGAAGAAACTACCTTTTAGATATTATGAAAGACGGGATTTTTAACATGTTTATTTCGTTTTACGGAGTAACTAAGTAGTAAAGTAAGGTCTTCTATAATAGTTATAGTGATAATGACCATGTAAGTTTAAAATCCTATTTTAACTTTTAGATGTCTAGTTCTTAAGTTATTGAAAATTATTTACTGCTATGATTACCGGGTTTATAACCGACTTCTAAATAAAAAAGGAGGAGGTTTTCTATTCGTCTGTATGTATATTTTTTTGTGTATGTCCGCCGATTACTCTAAAACGGATTGACTGATTGAAATTATTAAAACGTTATTACATCAGGTTGGTTTCCAAGTTGGTCCCATTTTTTGAAATTTTGAAATCGGTTCAGTAGTTTTCAGGAAATCTTGAAAATACTGTCGTTTTCGGTACCACTTTATGTGAATTTAATACGTATCTTTAGGCATAACTCCTTTGTTTATAAACCGATTCAGATGATTCTTGTTTTGTTAAAAAGAGGATACCTCAAGGTATTTTAACCGACTTCAAATAAGGAGGTTTTCAGTTACATACCTATTAACCAGAATACTAGTAAATTGCCTGCACGATGCACTAAAAAGGGTGAAATGAGAATTATTTAAAAAAACCGCCTTCAAAATAATCACATAAAAAAGTAAGAAATAATCCCTCACCAAATAAATAACGTAAGTACTTTGAAGTCGGGCGGGTTTTAACAAAAACAACAAAAAATTGTACATGTTTCACGCCCGACTTCAAAGTACTTACGTTATTTATTTGATGAGGGATTATTTCTTACTTTTTTATGTGATTTTTTTGAAGGCGGTTTTTTTTATTTTGTTTTTAAATTTAAAGATGAATTTGTGATGGAAAGTGACCTTACATATTATATTAGGTTAAAGTATCTTTTCAATTTTACGACTCTGTATGAAATATGATAGGAAGAAAAAAGTTGCCCTTGACGAGTTTCTTGCCGGTTCTTCTCATTACAAGGCCTCCCGCCGTAGGATTTGCGAACCGAGCGCAGCTTCATTGACGTTCACAGTGCTGTATCAGCCTAAAATGAATAAATGATATCTATTAATTTTTGATTTATCCAACTAGCCCTATACCCGCGGCTTCGCCCGCATGAATTACACGACATTATCCCGCGGGAACCTGATATTTTTCCGGGATAAAAAGTAGCCTATGTCACTCTCCAGTTCCCAAACTATACGAACCGTTGCTCCGTTTCGACGTAAAAGACGGACAAACAAACACACTTTCACATTTATAATACCTATTAGTAGTATGGATTATGCAGTTCAAGTTCAAGCTAATACTGCGTGCTTGGTGCCAACGAGTCAGCGATGACGTCGTATGAAGGTCCTTATAATTAATCAAAGCAATGGACGCGTAATAAAGTCCAAGGTCGCCATTTAAAGCTGCCACCCGCGTTAGAAGCGCATAGAAGCGCTTCTCGCGTTCCATATCAAGACTCCACGTAACAGTCATCGCCTTTTACTGATATTAAATCGTAAGGGCGTTTGTGCACTACCACTGAATTTTACCGATCCGGAAAAAATCGGATGCTTGTATTTAATTAATTACTATTATAAATGATTAATTATTAAAATACAAGCATCCGTTTTTTCCCGGATCGGTAAAATTCAGTGTAGTGCACAAACGCCCTAACCTTGTAACCGTGTGTTTGGTGAGTGTTTATTTATAGAAATATTTTACTTGGATTGGATGACATTGTTCCAACGTGATACCCGTACGTTAGTAATATTATAGTATTCTTTGCCCGTACATTGGCTTCCTTCATTTAACATAATATTATTGTCACACTTTGCCAAAGATACATCTGAATTTTTTTAAGATGTATGAACTCTACTGTAATTAATATGACTGAAAATTGATGGATTTGTTTTTTTTTTGACCTACTATTACGAATCAAACCAAAAAGCAGATAACTAAGAGGTTACCTGGAAGAAATTGCTACGTAGCAATAAGGCCGCCTTTTGTGTACTTCTTTTGTAGTGTCTTCTTTTTGTTATGTGTTTTCTTTTTGCAATAAAGTGTTTTATTATTATTATTAAGAGGTATCATGTACATGACTGTACATCATATACCTACATAATATCGGATATATCGGAGCGGGCAAGGTCCTCAAATATTTCTTCGGAGCAGCATTAAATTTCAATAAATTCGTAGGTTCCTAACACTCAACGAGGTAGAAATATCAGAAAGCGTAGATCGTGAAAAGAATCGACGCAGTCAGGGTAATCAAAAAGATCTAAACAATTGTGGAAATTATTGCTTAAATCATATACTTTGATAGTTTGATAATTCTACTTATATTTCGCCACAGTTGCATGCGCCATGGTCACAACAAATCAAAACATGGTAAAAATCCCGCTTTTCGTAATATTTATAATGAATGTTAGTTGGGAACCGGGTAAATAATATTTATGATTACGATTTGAGACAAATCTTCAACGCAAAAATTTGCATTAAAGGCCATATGATACACAACAGCAAAATTAAAGCTCATTCCAACCTGGAAATAAAGAAACATTTGTATTTTACTGGCAAAAGTAATCGAAATTCGAAACAAATTATACCTATAGTACGATTCCGGCCACAACTTCCCTACGACAATAACAATGAACACAGATTAATGTTTGCTAGAAGTTCCATTTTGCTTACTAAATCATAGCCTATTAATTATAGCCTATATAATCATAGACTATTTTGGATATTTTTTTGCTTACTAATCATAGCCATTTTGCTTACTAAATCATAATCAGTTGAGTGTTGTTTTGGAACTACACTCAACTGCGTTTTCTATTTGTAATGCTAACATTCATCAATATTTGATGATGATCTCTACGGCTTCAGAATTATAGCCTCATCACCATTATTTTGTGATAAACAAAAGTTACAGCAAGCGATTAACATGACAGCTGGAGGTAAGTATAATCAGAGTGGTAGTACAAATTCTTTCTTTAGCAATTTAGGGTTTTTATAAATGAAAAGTACTAGAACTATCTTTGGCGACCCTGAAAAAGCTTTCGGGAGCTTTCCACAGTTCCTAAAGTCATTGCCCAAGGAAAAGATTCTTCGAGCTTTTCTCCCTTTCCCCTAGCCACTTCCAGAAAGTATAGGTCGGTGTTGTCCGCGAGGGTGGCACGTGGTGCGGCGGGCAGTGGTCAGTCGTCGCCCCGCGGCCGGACGCCATCACACGCCATGCCAGTGTAGCCGCAACCATGGCCGATGACATACCAGGTGAATACCTTGTATCATATCGTTAACTACTTGTAAGATAATGGATATCTAATAGACAGTGGTCTTGTGACACTTGGCCAAGCCGCATTGAATAACCAACCAAAATAGAACATAACTCTTACTTATTGCATAGCATGCCATAACTGGCATCAAAAGCTTTTGATCATTAATATAGATTTCGTCTTTTTATATTTAAAATAGTAAATCGTTTAGTCAAATTAGAATAACTTCATTAGATTAGATCCACTTCATACAATAAATAAATAAGTACCTCAAAAGATTTTAATGATCATCATCAGCATTTTCTTTATTTGTAGTCTTGATATTTTTGTCTATTTGTAAGCTTCAATCAAAATGAAAATTGTACATAAACGAATAGTATTTTACGTGAAATATTTGCATAATGTTAAGTGTGGCCCTGTTGACTCTACTCTATGTGACGATCTTCCAGAACTGCCAGGTGAATAAATTGGTATTAATAGTTAAGAAAATTTTGTATCTTGCTACAAATATAATTAAGGAAAACTCAATACATAGGTACCTAATTATTTCAAGTGGTGGGAAGTCCACGTTCATTGTTTACTTTGTTTATTTCCTAGAGATCTGTGATCTGTGTCAGGAGTTGTTAGTTTCTCAGTGTCGCATGATAATATTTAATTAACCTATCTGTTATCCAAGTGAGTGACACTCAACTAAAATAGTTGAATATTATTAGATGAACTGAAATATGGTGACTCGCGTAGTGATATTTATATGTGAAAGAGTAAGTAGTAACACTTTAAGGATTATGTCACGCTAAATGATTTTATACCACTTCTCCCTGTGACAAAGTATCTAAAACGTCGTTAAAGTACTTTCTATCGACAAGGCCAATCATAGTTAAAAGTTACGAACATTTTATCTGATACTTACTTTATTTACTAGCGTATCCGCGTGAGCTAGGCATTGTTTTGCCGTCGGAAAGAGGCATTTTCCCGGAGTAAAAAGTAGTCTATATGACTAAAATATGATGTAAAGAGTATCTATATTCTAGATCAAGACCATAATTTATCTCTGCTTCAAATTTCATCCAGATCCGTTCAGGCGTTTTGCCGTGATTGGTTAACAAACATTCAAACTTTCGCATATTTATAATATTAGTAAGATTGTAAACCTACTATTCTAAAATTCGTGGTAGGTATTAATATAAGTACCTACCTACCATTATGAAAATTCTTTAGGTATTTCAGCTATTGTATTTGGTTTTCGCCCTTGAAACTTGTAGGTTGTAGGTTTACAATACAATACTAAAATAGTTTTTACTTTGATGACAAAATAATTTCTAACATTAAGTTACATCACCTGCTCCCTCACTCTTGAAACAAATTCCAAAAGCCAATTATTAAATTAATGTAAAACAATGAATCACTGCACCTTTAAGTCTTGCAATCACTTTGACGTTTGATACTAATTCAATCTAATGCCAATGCAAATTCATTCAAGAGTATTTTACACCACTCAACTGTGGAGCTCAACTGTCCAACTCGTGCCTTTATATAGTACACCTACAGGAAAAATAAGTTTAAAGTAAATATTAAATTTTCATGACAAGCTTTTTTGCTGACTGCACTGAAATATTGTATTGTCATCTAAACCAAACCTGTATACAAAATTTCAGCTCCATCGTACACTGGGAAGTGGGTCAAATTAAGCTTGCAAGATTTGTCCCCCACTAACTAACTAACTACTTCGCAAGTTAATAAAAAGCTTGTAAATAAGTTTTTAGTAAAAATTTCATTTTTATGACAAGCTTTTTTGCTAGCAGTACTTTATTTAATACTAGCTTTCCGCCCGCGGCTTCGCCCGCGTGGTCTACACGACGTTATCCCGCGGGATTAGATACTTTTCCGGGATAAAAGATAAAAAGTAGCCTATGTTCCTCTCCAGGCTAAAAAGTATCTATGTCCCAAATTTCAGCCAAATCCGTTAAGCCGTTTTGGTGTGATTGAGTAACAAACATACAAACATCCAAACATCTAAACATCTAAACTTTCACATTTATAATATTATAAAGTAGGATTAGTAGAATTGTATTGTCATCTAACTAAACCATTAACCAAACATGTATACAAAATTTCAGCTCCAACGGACACTGGGAAGTCGGTCAAAATAGGCTTGCAAAATGTCCCCCACTAACTAACTAAATAACATGGCAAGTTATTATAAAGCTTCTAAAATGGCGGGGGTTGTTTTCAGACAAATCAAATGTCAAGTACTCTGCGCGTGACTGGGGCGTTTTTGGCGCTAGTTACAGTACCTACATATTTTTGGTCTAAGGTTAAGGTAAATGCATAAACTTATTTATACTAGGGGTAATAGACGGACAATGGTGCGAGTGAGAAACCAGTCCTTACGGCAGAAGCTATGTTCTTCAGAGGACAATAATTAATGTGTACCTAAATGTTCAATGGGTTTGGGAAAGGTATTATAATTTATTTATTTTTGAAAAATATACATTTTAACTTAAAATATGTCATTATTTTTTTTACCGTAGCCATTCAAAATACTTCACAATGAATTTTTAAAGATTCGTAAAAATGACCACCAAGTTATTTAAATTTTTAAATTTTGCATGCACAATGCAGTTTTTATTATTGATAAATTAAAAATGAAGTATTTAGATTGATTGATCGTTGTATTCGTCGTCGTCGTCGTTGTTAGCGACTCCGTAGCTCAGTCGTTAGAGCAGCCGCCTGGATAGCGTAAGGTCGTGGGTTCGAGTCCCATCGGAGCTGGGGGGCTACCGCGTAACTTTATGGGTATAAACTTCATACGTTTTTGGGAACTTTAAGTCAATTTTATAAAGAAAATAGCCACTATCAGTTCCTTGTTTTGTGACGTCGGGTATAACGATAACTAGCTAGCAACGTTCAACAGAACAAAGCAGCAAAAATCTATCAGAATAAGGAATTCAAATGACAGTTGAAGCCCATACCCATATCCAGATTTCTAAGCCGGTAGCCCCCCTGGATGTGAGACGGGTCGATTTTTTCTAAATACTTCATTTTGAGTTTTTCACGTGCTAGTGTGTTTGTGACTGCCACAATGCGTGCTTGAATAATACAATGTTGTATAGTCTTATACAATATTGTATTATTCAAGAAAATTATCAACATGTCTTCACAAAGTACCTAAGGTATTTAAATACTGTATTGTGCCTCTATGTACGAATACTTCGATCAAAACGCAGAATAAAAATATTTCATATAAAATATTCGTAAAAAATCGAAAAGTTTGGTGCAATGCGATGAAAAGGGACTCCAAAAACTCCAGAACTAGTTTTATTAAAAAACAAGATTTCAACCAGTGCAGCTGTGCGAGTAGGAAGTATGACCGGCCGGTGCGGTATACGGGCGGTCGGGAGGAATGACGTCGAACGTGGTAAAAGCCGATTGCTAGCGAACAACAGAGGCAATAGTGTTTTAAAGCAAATAAATTTTTACAATAACTTTGTAAATACTTATCGTATTGAAGTGAAATAACCATTATTATGGAAAAATGGAAAATGAAGTATTTAGAAAATAAAATCCATTTTCCATTTTTCAATAATAAAAATTGCATTGTGAATGCAAAAAAAGTAAAAACTTAAATAACATGAACTTTATTTTTATTTTCCCATGTCCATTAAAGTATACTTCATATCATATGAATTATTAAATCTTGTTTGTGTTTTTTTTACATTATTGTTATCGAGAACCTAAAATAGGCTTGAGGGCAGCTCTAAAACTCACACACACGTTTACAAATTACACACACTAGCTCATGTCATTTTCGGTCTCACAACCAAGCGAACTCTGTCCGTCTATTACTAGAGTATAATAAGTTTATGGGTAAATGATTCGATAAAGGTTAAGTATTCGATTTTAACCGCGAATCGCTTTATCTGGCGAACACTCTACAACCAAAGAAACAGTGAAAGAAGCCCCTTAGACAATTTTATTAAAAGCTTTAGCATTGACTACTACTATAATTGTTTCTTTTCTATTTACTTAATTATTAGTTTTACCCGTGTGGTTCTCGTTCCCACGGGAATATCGATACATAGGAAACCTTACGGCCTAGGATAATTGGTTTTCGTGCCATGGCCGAGCAATGGGTATGCAAAAGTTTAACCAAATTCAATCTATACCATTGACTTTTGAGTGACTGACAAAACAAAAAAAAGATACAAACATACAAACACAGAGAAAAAAAAACTGTGTTTTGTGCTTACAAACTTTCATATTTGTCATATTAGCAGGATTGCTATAAATAAAACTTATTAATCACCTACATATAATAGCATCCTGACACAATGTCCATTGATATATTCACGAGCTGGTGTTCACCACACACCGGTCGCTTTGCGTATCGATTGCTGGCTCGCGGGTCAGTAATCGAGGTCGACTTTACTCGTAATCGACTGTAATCGAGATAAAGTTGTGTGGGAAAATAAGGTTAGAATTAATCATGATATTGTGGTCTTCTATTCCTCCTTCTTAAAAGTAAGACTTCAATATCAATCTCTAGTGTTCTAGAGGAAGATAAATAAAATCGTTTAATATAGAGACGATGTATTGAAGTAAAATTACTAAACTCTAAATTAAAAGAGATTCAATTTTTCTCTTTTAATTTAGTTGTTATACACTTAAGGGATGGTGCTAAGGTGCAGCGCTCGTTACGAAGTAATATTTTACTGGCAAAGATATAGGTACCTACAAAATCGGCCCCCCTAGACAAGTGGCTTTCTATTAGCGAATTCGCCAATCGAATAGAAAGAAAATGAATGGGATTGACATTAGCGATCGAAATGTCACGTGACAGCTAATGTCAACCCCATACATTTTCTTTCTATTCGACTGGCGAATTTGCTAATAGAAAGCCACTTGTCTAGGGGGGCAGAGAATCTAAAAATTATTCACTGTTTTCGGTTTTAATTAAGTGAACATTGTTCGCTATGTGCTAGTAATCTTGGCAATTACAATGTTGTGTAGTTACGACCGACGTAACTGTATAACATTTTATTACTTTGTTTGAACATACCAATGAATGTGTAATTGTAAACTATGTACCTACCTTTACGGAGCTCTCGATCTCTTGATAGACGATATTCGGCAGCAAGTAGGTACCTACCAACTGAATGCGCGTGTCGGCAGACCGCTAGGAGTGGGAAATGAGAGAGGAAACCAACGTCCTAAGACGTTCGAGCCCTTTGAGTATTCAAAACGGGAGTTGCCAAGAGCACTCTCCTACATTAGATTTTTTCCGCCAATTTTGGGGGGAGACGAGGTACACACGCACAGCACACAACTTCAAATTCACGCACACTCTTGTAGAAAAAGTCATATTGTTACACACGCACACGAAAACGAAAAGACCACAAAGTTATATTTGCGAGTGGCCAAAATTTGGAACTAAACATCATAGTACACATTTTGACAGCTCACTCAGACGGCAGCGCCAAAAAAATAAGTCAGCTTTTGCGTCAAGGCACAAAATAAAGCGACCGCCCGCGTAGTTACTTTGTGGTCAAGGTTAGTGATGGGGCGTAAAGAGACCGATAAAATTGAATGATTGGAAGGTTTATGATTACGAACAAAGATTTTTTTAATACGGTCTTCATTTGATTTTATTATTTACACCAACAAAATTACTAAAAGCAGCTTATAAATAAATGTTTAAAGGGCCCCACAGACGATCCATGAAACCCGAAATCCAATCTTCTTTTTTTGGAATATTATTTCTCTTTTCAATTGTTGAGCTTGTGGTAAGTGACGCTTGTTCTTTTCGGTACCCAACAATTTTTAATTCTGCAATACTCTATCCATTGGTTCTTTAAAATGTGATTTTTGGAAACCTGTGAAGTAAATAATATTGATGACAGCATTATCATTATGATATATTTTATTGAATTAAAAAACTTATTTATGTGCTTTATCAGAACGCATCAAAATAATAGTTCATAGAGCATACATTCGTTCTCTTTGTAACAGCACTATGACTTGTACCACGGTGTTTGGTATCATTTTGCTATCGCAATGTCTGTCGTTAGCTTACACAAACAAACTACGTTTTCTTCGTGATTATATTATAGTTTGATAATAAAATTATACTTAAGTGTGATAGGAAATTCCGTCCTTTGTAAAATTTGAACTTTCTGATCGTCTTTTGCAGAAATACACTGCACAATACACCATTTTAGCGGAGCTGCGTTCGGCGATATGTGTTCTTACAAAATGACGGATGGTCGTGACCAACTAGTTTTTATAAAGTGACACGAACTAATTGGACATGTACTTTGGTGAAAGGGGGTGCGTGTATATGTCAACTCCCGTTTTGAATACTCAAAGTTCGAGCCACACATATCCCCCTTGTCTCCCCGGGCGGGGGGGAATGCGACGGCATTTCCCCCGGGTTAACAAAAAAAAAGAAATAAAAAGACGGGTGCTACAAGGGCTACTTACTCGTAGATAGACCAACCTTTTTTTTGTTTATAGTGAGGGCAAATATAGTTTTTCGTAAACCGCTAACGGGCATTTTGGACTCAGACAGACACAGGCCTGTCTCTCGCCGCGCCCAGCCATCCCGCCAAGCCTAATATGCTTCGCGTCAAGGCTGGGCGGTTCTAACCCCTGCCCCGCCCCCGGCGAACTCGAAAGTTCGAAAGGAGGCCGGACAAAAGGAGAGAGCCTCTTCTCAATCTCCCCATAAGGTTACCCACTCACGGTGGGCTCTGACCAGATGGGGCAGTTGAGAGTAGGCACAACTATCAACCTACACATAATGTGATACTTATAATTGAAACAAAATACACTATAAGTGTTAGTTAAAACATCAAACAATATACAATTTCTCGTAGCTACGGCGTAGCTATTCGTAGTTTGCTTCTATTTCTGGCCTACTACGACAAGATGACAATCTAATGTCGTACTTAAGTATTAAGTTAGTTACATAATCTATGCTTCGCTTTGCAGAAATAAGCGAAAAGCGAAAATAGACTTCAACGCGCTAAAAACATAACAGAATGAGAAGTTTTGTACTTTTGTTTCTTTTGTTCTTATATTTTTTTTAATCCTGCTTTGAAATGTGAAAGTTTAGATGTTTGGATGTTTCACTCAATCAATCACGCCAAAACGGCTATACAGATTTGGCTGAAATTAGGGACGCAGATACTTTGTAGCCTGGAGAGGAACATAGGCAACTTTTTATCCTTGAAAAATATCACATTCCCGTGGGATAACGTGTAGTTCACGCGGGCGAAGCCACGGGCGGAAAGCTAGTATTTGTATAAAATAGATTACGCACATTTTTCGAATTCACACAGACACCTCAGTTTAGGTATGTTATTAAATATGAATTAATGCAATGTCTCAAAATAACAATCAATTAAGGCCGATACTCAGCACTTGTCATTTGCCTTTCTTTTGTTCTTTTTTTGTTCATATTCATTAGTTAATGATAAATTAATTTCTCTCTAACAACAATTTACAAATCCCATAAGATTAATTTTTATTACAAACTTTTCATATCAATCTTTACATAAATAACGTGATAGTTGCACGTTACATGAAGCCCTGCACTATGCTATAGTACGGAGAGTGCAATTAGCATATAATAATAAAAATGCTATAACACGCCAACCCCACGTTTGCACGCCAGCCGACCGCAATGACTTGCCCGCTTAGTATATTTCCAACACCACTACATTGTTTTAGATTCAGTAAATTGTTATTAACTACCGGTAGGTTCTATTAGCGTAGGAATATTAATAATTTTCCACAAGACGGCTATAATGATGGTTAAATATATGTTATGGCAAAACCCCACATGCTACTTTACTATGTATATACAAAGAGATACAAAATTAGCATACTTATCTAAATTATGGCCCTACTACTAGGGCATAGTCTTGCTTAAAACTTTATAAGTAGAATAGGCCATAACCTATCCACACGAGCTCAATGTGGATAGATGGATATGAACGACCACCCACTGAAAATATCTTTTTCTTTGCCTAAAATAGGATTTTAAGACTCTCCCGGAAACAAATAATTATGACGTAATTTTCAATTCGATTCCCGAAAGATGTATTCAAAACAAAAATATACACAATTATTATTCAAACTTCTTCGACCAGACACATTAATTTGCTACTTAATTACACCTTATGATGGTTTTTTTTTTAACTATTTTCAGCCCTGAATTTCACGCGAAAAAAGCGCTATTAATTCTCAGACATGATAAGGATCTCTCCAGATTAGGCGGTTCGTGGCCGAGCTTCCAGCCAAGGGCAGCGGATGTTACGTGCCTTAACAAAAGGCTGCTTTACATTTTACCTTTCACTACAGTCCAAATTATAGCCAGAATTAGGACTCATAATTTGAATAAGCTGTGATATATGACGTCAATGTGTTGCTGTTTGCTTTTCTTTATAATAATGATTCTCGAAAGGCCTATAGGCTATTTGCATAATTACTTACGCCGAGTCTTATTTTTAAATAAACTTCCACTGCGGCTCCTTCGTTGCAGTAGCCAAGGAGCCCAGATTTATTTATGTCATTAAAATGGAAAAATTATCGTGAATTGTCACGTTATTTTATGTTTATCGTAACCAAATTTTGGTATAAGCAAGAGTTCCTCTCAGTGACCTAGAAATCTTGATAAATTACAATCTAAACCTCAACTTTTCGTTAAAACCATGAACCCAGTGGTTTGAGCGTGTAGCCTCGAAAAATGTTGATATTCATTAGTTCGGGCTATAAGGCCGTTGTTGTCCTTTTATATGCGCAGGTATACCTATACCCGTCCTTCATAGTTCACTTAAACTTGATAAACCTTAATCCAAACCCGTAAATTTCCCCGTTGTGCCTTGTCGTAGCACAAAATCTAGGTTTACGTCTTCAATTGCTCGAAATGAGAGCGAGCGTGCTACATACACCGCTTATTACGGCGATGGCGGTCTTATGGCCGGCATGGACTCAATCTTCCTCAGGTTGCCTACGAGCAATTAATGTTTTACTGCCTTCGGTAAGGCCGTAAACTTCACATTCCCTGTCGATTGTAAACAGCAGGTTACGTAATATTTGCTGGCTATATAAGAAATCCATTTTCAGTAAAACATAGGCGCTAATGAAGGTAAAAATATCGAAGTACCTACCTACGGAATCTAAGTAGTTCGTGTTTGTAGTGAGAACATATCAGAAAACTAGAGAACGGCGTTCTTTTCTGTCAGTTAGCGTCGTTCCCGAAGGGGTCCGACCAAATTAAAATGTTAAAAGTAGATTCTGAACAGGGCCTTAATATGAGCTATAAAACCATGTGAAAAAAACATTGTAAGTGGGCATAGGCCCACTTACAATGTTTTTTTCACTGGGCATAGGCCCAGCAGTGGGCGTCGTTCGGCTGACATGATGAAGTGAAAAGGCGTTTAGTTGCGTCCTTTTAGTCAACACTTCTTCAACATTGCGATGACTAGCAAGGCCTTTACTTAATTTGTCCACATTTATTGTTTATTGTTTAATAAGTTTAGTTGAGTTTAAACGTGGAGACCTGTTATTGGTCATATGTTGCCTATTTTCTTTTTACCTAAGTTTGTTATATGTGCTGTTGCTGTTGGTCTTCCAAAGAAAAATAAATAAATAAAAGGTAGTACCTACCCAGACGGTAAGCCCTAAGCTGTAGTAGTCAAGTGGCTTTCTATTATCGATATCACCAGTAGAATAAATAAAAAAAGTATGGGATTGACATTAGCCTTCACGTGACTTTTCAATCGCTAATGTCAATCCCATACAATTTCTTTCTATTTTACTGGCGATATTGATAATAGAAAATTAGAAAGCCACTCACTTGTCTAGGCCCTAAGGACACGCAACGCAACATAAGTAATTATTATGCCACTGTACTGTACTGAATCATTAGTTGTAAATAAAAGATCATGAATCTCTTAAAATGTAGGTACAGTTTGTATTCCATTTAGGTTGAATGGGCTTTTCTCTTGGAAAAACATGATTTGCGATATTTTTAGACAAAAGTTTGTTCACTATTTCAGAGAGCGGCGCCGTGTTCACCTTCGGCAAGTCGCACTTCGCCGACAACGAGCCCAGCCACTTTTTCATCAAGAATGACCCAATCGTTGCCATCTCCTGCGGCGACGAGCACAGCGCCGTCATATGCCGTAAGTTACAAACAGTGTTGCCAACTTAGCACTTTCGGTGCTAGGTTTAGCACTATTTTCATAAGTCCAGCACGAAACAACGGCATATAGTACCTAGCACCAAATCTAGCACTAAATAGTACCTACTCTTGCTGATTATTTTCTGGTTACCGCAGAACAAAAGGCAGTCACGCGGTCAGTAACAAAGCGCTTTATGCAACGGCAATATGATATAATTTGACCCGCCTGACTAGATCTTCTTTCTTAAGATACTTAAGTCTTTCTTTGTCTTGTTTGTTGATTGATAATTTGCTTCTTTAAAACGGACGAAAAAGCTTAGTGCGTGGTGAGTTACGAAAATGGATATTCCTTTAAGCAAAACAGGTATGCTCAAAGTTTCAGAAAAAAGTGGGATCGGATCGTTCGATCCAAAATACAAGAATGGCTTAGATAGACCACTCGGTTATTACCGAGTGGTACCGACCGCATTGCTTGAAAGCAATGTGTATATTTTGCAAAACAGAAATGAATGCAAAAATAATCGAAAAAAGCGTCATTCACAATCAAATTTTTTTTTTTAATAATTATACTATTTTTTTAATTATCTAGCACCATTTTTGGAAATCCATACTAATCTAACACTATTTTAGATGACGTTTAGCACCAATTTGTGGTATTGAGTTGGCAACCCTGGTTATAAATATTAAAATAAATAAAATAAATATTTTCTTACAATCACACCAATTATCTAAGCCCGTAGTTAATTTCTTAAGAAACTGTGTCTACGTGAACTTGATAACGGATAAATATATACTTATATACTTTTTGTTTGTACATACATAATATACATAGAAAACACCCAGACCAAGACAAATAGACATGTTCATGCACACAAATATTTGTCTTGTTCGGGAATCGAACCCGAGACCTCTGGCGCAGAAGGCAGGTAGTTTACCCCTGCGCCAAATCGGTCGTCAAGTCATATTGTATTGTATTCTATCTTCACACACGTGGTTCCCGCTGTCCCGTGGGAATACCGGGATAAATAGTATCCTATGATTGAAAATGCAATGTTAGAAAAAAAACGACTCATCCTCCAAGTAACTCCGCCGGGAATCGAACCCGGGCGAATGTTCTGACTGCTGAGCTACGGAGTCTTTAGTTAGGGTAGTAAATCTTTACATTGATGAAATAAACGCTGGCTCTCAGAGCCTAATAAGAATTATTAGAAATATTCGACGCTTCCTCTAACGACGAGCATTCGCCCGGACAGTGAAAGGTCCCGGGTTTTATTTCCGGCGGAGCGACTTGGAGGATGGGTCGGAATGGATCCTATATGTTTTAATCCAGGCTATCTACTATCTGTGAACCAAATCAAGATTCAAGATTCAAATTTGTTTATTCAATTTAGATTGTTATTTACAATACTTGTGAACGTCATAGAAGCTACGCCATCGGTTCGCAAACCCTACAGCGGGAGGCCTTGGAGAAGAACCGGCAAGAAACTCCAAGGGTTGTTTTTTTCTCCCTGTCTTATTTCATACAGAGTCGTCAAATTGAAAAATGACCTTAACATGGTATGACTAAGGTCAGTTTCCATCACAATTACACAATGGGTTATGATAAATACAGTTAAGTATAGGCGAACTAATGATCATAGCGGTGAACAATTTTCAGTTACCTAGGAACTCTACTTAAAGCTTTAATATTAGTTTAAAACAAAAGACAATTCTACTATATACTGCAAGTTGCGCCATACATGTTTCAAATGTAATTCTTAATAAAATGAATAAAAACAAAAGAAAACACATTTTAAGGCAAGCAGATAAGAGCAGACCCATTCCCACTGGCAGCACCCGTTCACGAGCATGACGCATGAACCAGCCATCGCTTCGCTCAACCATATTTTAGGGAACGTAACGACCCGCCTCACACGCCACCACCGTAGAAATGTTTTAGTGAGCATGACATACTCAAACTGCCTACCTTAAATGACCGAATTAAAAGCTTAACTAATATAAACGGTAATAATATAAAATATAGGACACGACTCACAATATCATACTAGGAACATTTGTTACGAGTGTTACGACCAAGGTGTTTTGTCGTTCAAATAATCATTTACAGTGTAATAGCCTTTTTTGAGGAGGCCACTCTTTATATGATTCTTAAACTCTAGATATGGTAAATCCAAGATATCACTTGGGATTTTGTTATATATGTGTATACCTTGACCAACGAAAGATCCGTGCACCTTTTCTAAACGGTACCGAGGCATTACGAGCTTGTTTCTATTTCTAGTATTACGATTGTGTAAATCACCATGTTTGGTATACAAGTTAATATTGCGACGTACAAAAAGAATGCAATTTAATATAAATTGAGATGCAGCTGTCAGTATACCTATTTCCTTGAACTTGTCTCTAAGCGAAGTTTTGGAGCCTAGTTTATAGATGGCTCTGATTGCTCGTTTTTGCAAGATGAATATAGCATTAATGCCAGCCGCTAATCCCCACAAAAGAATGCCATATGACATGATGCTATGGAAATAACTAAAGTATACAGTTCTAGCAGTATCAACATCTGTTAGCTGTCGTACTTTTCTAATAGCGTAGGAAGCAGAACTAAGCTTACCAGCTAATGTTGCGATATGCGCATGCCATTGAAGTTTCGAGTCTAAAGTTACACCCAGAAAGATCGTTGATTGTACTAAATCCAGTTTTTCGTTGTTGATTACAATTTCTACAGGTACCGTCTGTACATTTGGCAGAGAAAAAAGTACGCACTTTGTTTTCTTTGCATTAAGCTGCAAATTGTTAGAATTAAACCAACCGAGTACTTGTGACAGTGCTTTGTTTACATCGTCAAAATTGGTTTTGTTTCTGTCTATGTTAAATATTAAAGAAGTATCATCTGCAAACAACACAATATCACAGAAGTTTTTGGCAAAGAAAGGCAAATCATTAATATAAACCAAAAATAGAAAAGGGCCTAAAATAGAGCCTTGAGGTACGCCTAGTTTAATCTGAGAGCCGTTTGATTTCACTCCATTAATGTCAACTGTCTGAGTTCTGGAACTGAGATACGACAGTATTAGTTTCTGGGCATTATTTTTTACACCGTAATGATTTAGCTTCAACAGCAGCGTCCGGTGATCAACACAATCAAAAGCCTTGGATAAGTCGCAAAATATTCCAAGAGTATTTTGCGACTTTTCCCACACATGCTTTAAAAGTGCAACCCCAGCATCCGTGGTTGACTGACCCTTCATAAATCCGAATTGTTTGCTATGCATGAGATTGTTTAATGAGAAATGAGACAATAATTGCTCTAGTATTATTTTTTCAAATATTTTGCTTAAGGCGGGTAATATTGATATTGGTCTATAATTACTTGGGTCTTCTTTGTTTCCTGATTTAAATAAAGGTATCACTTTGCTAAATTTCATTAAATCAGGAAAAATTCCTTGAGCGATACACTGATTAAATATAATAGCAAGATAAGGGGCAATAGCATGAATAATGTTTTTAAGTACAGTAACAGATATGCCCCATAAATCAGTGGTAGTTTTCATTTTAAGTAAATTAAATGTTTTGATTATATCTATAAATTTCAACCAAATCCGTTTAGTAGTTTTTGCGTGAAAGAGTAGCTAACATCTATACATCTATACATCTTCTATACATACAAATAAATAAAATTGGAGTGTCTGTTTGTAACATTAAAATAACCGCTTTTACTACATGCAAATGATTATATATACGGTACATATACCAAAATAACATGTTTTACAATTTTTGTCTGTCTGTCTGTCTGTCGGTCTGTCTGTCTGTCTGTTTGTTCCGGCTAATCTCTGAAACGGCTGGACCGATTTTGACGGGACTTTCACTGGCAGGTAGCATATGTAATAAAGAGTAACTTAGGCTACTTTTTATCCCGGAAAAATATCACATTCCCTCGGGATAACGTCGGGTAGTCCACGCGGGCGAAGCCGCGGGCGGAAAGCTAGTCTATATATTAAACTTTCGCATTTATAATATACTAGCGGCCGCCCGCGGTTTCAGCCGCGTGGCTCCCGTTCTCGTGAGAATATCGGAATAAAAAGTATCCTATGTGTTATTCCAGCCTACAATCTATCTCTGTTGCAAACATCCTGATCCGTTTAGTAGTTTTTGCGTGAAAGAGTAACAAACATCCATACATCCATACTCACAAACTTTATATGACCAACAGTAAGGCATGATGAAATTGACATCATGATGATAATAATAAGACAATGAGTTTCAGTAAAAAAAAATTAAAAACAAAAATATGTTAAATGAATGATGCCAATTTTTTGGTTTCTTCCACCTAAATAAAAGATTATTTTTACTTTTTTGCCTTCAAAATTCTTAGTATTGAAAATGATGTTTTTGAAAAAATCTACCCGTCTCGACCCGGACAGTGAAAGGTCGTGGGTTCGAATCCCATCGGAGCTAGTTGCTAATTGTGAGACGAGTCGACGACGACGGGTCGATTTTTTCTACTACTTCATCTATACTTCTATACTAATATTATAAAGAGGAAAGATTTGATTGTTTGTTTGTTTGTATGTTTGTTTGTTTGCATCGAATAGGCAACGAACCGATTTACAAAATTATTTCCCCATTAGAAAGCTATATTCTTCCTGAGTGACATAGGCTATATTTTATCGCGAAATTCCCACGGGAACGTGTAGGTACCACGCGGGTGAAACCTCGAGGATCCGCTAGTTTCCAATGTTTTCACCTGAATATTTATTCAGGTATTCTGAATAGTTATTAAGTAATTACTAAAATGCACTTCTTTTTATATTAATAACTTTCTCCTCTCTTCCCGTTGCAGAGAATGGGCGCGTGTTCGTGTTCGGCGGCAACTCGTGGGGGCAGCTGGGGCTGGGGCACAAGGACGAGGTGACGCGCCCCAGCTGCGTCAAGTGGCTCAAACCATACCGCGTCATGTTCGTGGCCTGCGGACGCGCGCACACCGTGTTCGTCACAGGTACTTAAAGAACTGCTCCTCTCTACCCATTGCAGAGAATGGGCGCGTGTTCGTGTTCGGCGGCAACTCGTGGGGGCAGCTGGGGCTGGGGCACAAGGACGAGGTGACGCGCCCCAGCTGCGTCAAGTGGCTCAAACTATACCGCGTCATGTTCGTGGCCTGCGGACGCGCGCACACCGTGTTCGTCACAGGTACTAAAAGAACTGCTCCTCTCTACCCATTGCAGAGAATGGGCGCGTGTTCGTGTTCGGTGGCAACACGTGGGGGCAGCTGGGGCTGGGGCACAAGGACGAGGTGACGCGCCCCAGCTGCGTCAAGTGGCTCAAACCATACCGCGTCATGTTCGTGGCCTGCGGACGTGCGCACACCGTGTTCGTCACAGGTACTTAAAGAACTGCTCCTCTCTACCCATTGCAGAGAGTGGGCGCGTGTTCGTGTTCGGCGGCAACACGTGGGGGCAGCTGGGGCTGGGGCACAAGGACGAGGTGACGCGCCCCAGATGCGTCAAGTGGCTCAAACCGTGTTCGTCACAGGTACGTTTAAAGAACTGAGTGCTGAGTTTAAGTTAAGGGGGCGTCCATTAATTACGTGATTTTTCGTCATATACCACACATTTCATACAGAGAAACAACGAGGTTATTGCCGGTTCTTCTCGTTATAAACAAGGCCTCCAGCCAGCGCCGTGTGATTTGCGAACCGATATGGCGTAACTCACAAGTGATGTATCAGTCTAAAATGAATAAATGATTTGAATTAGGAATTATGGTTCTCTCTCAATCTCCCATTCAGCTCCTGTTGGCTCGATGAAACAACAGGAAGACACGACGACTTAGCTCACCTTTACTTTCGTTTCGCTACTGACTGTTCATGCGAAAACCATTTAGGATTTACTTTAGTATCCACTGAGGGTCATCTTGTAGAAAATCGGGACTATGCAGGCGGGCAATTGGATTCCTGCTAAACTACTTGAGATATCATCTTAGGGATATGCTACACTTAATCCGGAATATGATAGTAAAGAAAATGTTGACAGAACAAAATAAAATCTCACCAAAAGCATCCTATAAAAAACTGACCAACTCTCGCTGGAGCTGCTTATTTCTTTTCATGTCTCATATTCTGAAAGTAACTCATAACTTGTCTAAAATGCGGGTTGAAAGTGGTATGTGGCGGCCCTAGGGCTGTAATGAAATTTAAAAAAGGAACAGGAGGGGTCATTCAAAATCTGTAAATTAAAGAGTACTTATCATGAAGCTCGACTTAATTACCTCAGTATTAAGTCGAGCTTCATGGTACTTATGTACAAAAATGATCTATAATCTCTGGACATTTAATTACCAAAGGTATGTGGGCAAAGGCACAGAAGCCTATACAGCCAGCTTTGCTACTATATAAAATAACTAAAATCGTAGACACCATACAAAAAGAGAAATTGTTATTATTATCTAAAACATTGTTTTGTTTTTTTTTTATAATATGCGTTTTTAGAAACAGATTAAACCAAATAAGTTATTTGTAACATAAAAAATCGGGCTATTAATTCCATAGAATTGCATAGAGTACAGGTCCAGCACTAAACATGGCTGTATGGACTTAGCTTCCCTTCATCATCATCATCAGCCATTTAATGTCCCCACTGTTGGGGCACTGGCCTTCCTTATGGATGAATAAGGAGAATGAGCCATGACCCACCACGCGGGCTCAGTGCGGATTGGTGGGTATTAACGACTGCAAGTGCAGCCGGGACCAACGGCTTAACGTGCCTTCCGAAGCACGGAGGAGCTCGAGATGAAAAGTTTTTGGTCACCCATCCCGTGACCGACCATTGCGAACGTTGCTTAACCTCAACGATCGCAGGCCAAGCGCGCTATCCACTGCGCCACGGGCTCCTCTAGCTTCCCTTGCCTTCCCTAAAATAGAGAAAATGAACAAAAAAGTTATGAGAATTCGAGTCTATCGAAAATTCCGCGGCCATAGGAAAAATATTTTTTAGAATATTTCTGTTTATTTTTACCTGCTTCCCTCATATTCGAAATGAAAAGTAGAGTGTTTACTTCGGGTGTAAGGACCCATAACAGTCTCGAACTATCGGCGCCCTCACTTCGTTCGTGCGCCAAAACACTCGACTGTTATGGGTGCCATACAGCCCTTACTAAACAATCTACTATTTCATGTCTCATATTCTGAAAGTAACTGCTAACTTGCCTAAAATGCGGGTTGAAAGTGGTATGTGGCGGCCCTAGGGCCGTCATGAAATTTAAAAAAGGAATAGGAGGGGTCATGTCAAAATCTGTAATAGCATTCCGATCCGACAGCCGATTTGGTCTGCTCCCAGACCAAATCTGCGCTACATACGTTCCGATTTGGTCTGGGAGCAGACCGAATCGGAGGTCGGATAGGAACGTGTGTAGAGTCTTTAAGTATCTCTTTGGACATTTTTTTACCAAAGGTATGCAGGCAAAGGCACAGAAGCCTATACAGCCATGTTTTGCTATTATATAAAATTATTAATATCGTAGAATTATTATTTTAATATCTAAAACATTGTTTTTTAAAAGAATATGCGTTTCTAGAAACAGATTAAACCAAATAAGTTATTTGTAACATAAAAAATCAGGCTTTTCATTTCATGGAATTGCATAGAGTACGGGTCAAACACCAAACAAGACTGTATGGACTTAGTTTCCCTTGCCTTCCCTAAAATAGAGAAAATGAACAAAAAAGTTATAGTCTTTCGAAAATTCCGCGGCCATAGGAAAAATATTTTTTAGATTATTTCTTTTTATTTTTACTATCCTCATATTCGAAATGAAAAGTAGAGTGTTTACTTCGGGTGTATGTACCCATAACAGTCTCGAACTATCGGCGCCCTCACTTCGTTCGTGCGCCAAAACACTCGACTGTTATGGGTGCCATACAGCCCTTGCTAAACAATCTACTATTACATAAAATGTTCTAGACGTGGTTTTGTCACGCTTAGTGGGTTTCCAAAAATCATAGCACGATCCTTAAATAACTTGTTACAAAAAAATATTTCTTTCAGACAACAACACCATATACACGGTGGGGTGCAATGACGAGGGTCAACTCGGCACAAGTGACATGGAGCACCACAATGTGCCGCAGTGCGTGGAGCTGGATGACTCGCCCGCCATCCGCCAGGTGTCAGCCGGCAGCAACCACACCGCCATACTCACTGGTTTGTTAACTACTTGATAACGACGATTATGTGACAGTGAAATGGAGCACCACAATGTGCCGCAGCGCGTGGATGACTCGCCCGCCATCCGCCAGGTGTCAGCCGGCAGCATCCACACCGCCATACTCACTGGTTTGTTAACTACTTGATAACGACGATTATGTGACAGTGAAATGGAGCACCACAATGTGCCGCAGCGCGTGGATGACTCGCCCGCCATCCGCCAGGTGTCAGCCGGCAGCATCCACACCGCCATACTCACTGGTTTGTTAACTACTTGATAACGACGATTACGGGACAGTGAAATGGAGCACCACAATGTGCCGCAGTGCGTGGAGCTGGATGACTCGCCCGCCACCCGCCAGGTGTGCGGGAAACTCAGCATAAATGTTCCCGGCCAAGCTACGAAAGGCGGCGGCGGCGGCGCGGCGGCCGGCCGGGCGTAGGCACTAGGCGTCCCAAATACGTCGCCTTGCCTTGTCGAAGACACCTTGTACGTACATTGTTAAGTTCTTATTGCGGTCAAACAGCAGCATTCCTTGACATTTACTTTGTAGTATGATACTGCATTTGACGACCGATTTAGCGTAAGGGTACGGATCTCTGCCTCCTGCGCAAGAGGTCTCGGGTTCGATTTCCGGACAAGACAAATGTTTGTGTGCATGTGATTGTCTATATTTGTCTTGGTCTGGTTGTTTTTTACAAACAAAAAGTATAGTAGGTTTACTTATATAGTTTCCTCAATACAGTTTCTTAATTAAATTACTACGGGCATAGATAATTGGTGTGATTGTAGGCAATGTATTATTAAATAAGGTTAATGGAACTACCAATCAAAGTAAATATTTTTTTAAGGCATCCACAGAATAATCTAAATAGTGAAAGTGACTGCAAAAAGTTTAAGAAACCCTGGCGTAAGAAGTATTCGAGAAAGAGGCATCTTCTGTCATGCAACCTCTGACCTGAAAGGTTGTGAGTTCGAATCCTGCCAGAGTTAGTTGGGATACGGGTCGATCTTTCTAAAACTTCATTTTTAATCATCATCATGTCAGCCGAACGAGACGCCTACTGCTGGGCATAGGCCTCCCCCAAGGATCTCCACAACGATCGGTCCTGCGCTGCCCGCATCCAGCGGCTTCCCGCGTTGACCAGATCGTCGGTCCACCTTGTAGGGGGCCTGCCCACGAAACGCCGTCCGGTTCAATATAACTGTGAAATAAAAATACCATTGTAAATGCAAAAAAGGACATCATAGATTTCTGCGCGAACTGTTCATTTAAATAAAACAACTTTTCCACGGATATTTTCACGCTCTATTTAACACATTTATTTAGTTATTGTTTGTGTTATTATATAATATTATTTAAAATAACACAACCAATAACTAAATAAATGTGTTACCTAAATACAGTGTGAAAATATCCGTGGAAAAGTTGTTTTATTTAGAATGTTAAGGCCTGATTTCAGCCCTGATATTTAAACGTGATTAACGCTAAACGTGTTTAAAACATAGTTCTGTCTCAGTCATCTGCTTGAATGTGACAGAGACAGAAAAACGTTTTAAAGTTTTTAATATCTGTTCGTATTGGATCCAGATGAAGGGCGCGTGTTCGTGTGCGGCTCCAACACCGAGGGGCAGCTGGGGCTGGGCGAGGACACGCGCTCCAGCATCCAGTTCACGGAGCTCAAGTTCATGGAGAAGATAGCCTTCGTCGAGTGCGGCTACTACCACACCGTCTTTATCACCAGTCAGTACCAATGAACTTAAAACTTGGATTATTATTGACTCCTTGGAAGTCAAAAAATTGTTACGAATGTGAAATTACCAAATTGAAAACTGAGACGTTACTTACAAAGATTTTTCAAACTCAAACCCCCTTATTTCAAAACGTAGACTAAAATAGTCCTGGTTTAAAACTGGCACTAAACTGGTGCTGTCACTTTCATTTTCCAAATGCATGAATTAGCATCAGTTTTAAACCAGGTCTAACTTTAGTCCATGTTTTGGAATAAGGGGGTAAGTTTCTTCATATTTTTGTCATTTAAAGCGACAAGATGTCGTTCAAGAAGCTCTCAAACTTGGGTAGCGTTCTAGTTTCAGTTGACAGTGCTGTTCAAACTGGAACTGCCTACACCTAAATAACTTTGTATTATTTTACAAAGTTATTTATGTGTAGGCAGTTATACGAGACATTAAATCTATGTGGTACCAATCTTCATTTTGAACATCATAACTGCATGAAACTTTCCGAAACATAATAAGTTTTTAAGAACATGTTAAGTTTTCAAGAACATGTTCTTGAAAACTTCAAGTTTTGGCAAGTTCCAATTTTTTTTATAGTCAAATGTTCCAACTTTTTTATAATACTCAAATTAAAAATGATATTGTTAGATTCTTTCTTGTATTTTATCGTAAAAGTTATTTTATACTTAAGTAATCATTCATTTTATGATAATTCAGCTTCGATCAACAATACCACCAGTCAGTATTAATAGAAGATTGTATTACAAGGGAGCAAAATAACATATTTACGGCGAGGGCGCTATTTTGAATCCTGAACGCAGCGAGGGATTCAATATACGTCGCCCGAGGTGAAAATATTTTGCGGCCGAGTAATACACTCTACTTTTCATTTCGAATAATGGGGAAAGTAAATACACTCTGCTTTTCATCCCCTTCTATAAGAAAAGCAATAAGGACAGCTAAAACTACTAAGAAAAATAAAAGAAAAGTGGCGGGGGGCTTCGCATTTTCTGTTTTTTCGATAATATATAAAAAATTAAAGTTTTGAAAAAATAAAAATAAATTTTGACCAAAAAAAAAATTACCAAAAAAAAAAATTATACGACCATCAGATGCCTCCTAAGTATACTATAGTATAGCATACTATAGGGGGTTGAAAATTTTGATAGATTTTAACTACGACGCACCGTTTTTGAGATATTCTCGTTTTTATAAAATTCATTTCAAAAAATTTAAAATCAGTTAAAAACTTTTTAAAAAAATTAAAAGTATTGTATAAATTTCCAAAGAATAATAATAATAGAAAGTTAGGTATTTTTTTATGAAAGTCTTATTTCATTGAAATCTTTTTAAGGAAAAATGCTCCGTTTACCTAAACTTTCCTCATCGGACATATTCATGTAACGTATAAAAACAATTATTGCCGATGAGGTTATTCTATAGTTGACTGTAACCAAATAAAGTAAATTCTTTTCCATCCTAGGGTCATAGTAAAACAATATAAGTAAGCGGACTGGAGCCCTGAGCGAGCGATAATAGGCTAAACACGTAGGGCTGTCGCTTAGAGTTTATTCAATCGTCAAAAATGCATAGTCAATCTCTATACAAAACAGTTTTCCCCTGTAGGGTGGGCGTCAGGAATCTATAATACAAAGTTTTTTAATTATTTTTGTACATGACCAGGGGCTGACTAAAATTTTTCATTACCTACGTCATGTTATCTGTTTAGTGGTTTGAAAAATTACGGTCGAAATAGGATAAATTAAAACGTGGCTTTACAACAACACCAAGACCAAGACAAATAGACATGTTCATGCACACAAATATTTGTCTTGTTCGGGAATCGAACCCGAGACCACTGGCGCAGAAGATGGGTAGCCTACCCCTGCGCCAAATCGGTTGTCAAAAACCGAATACAATATGTACCTACGCCCACTGCGAATCGAACCCGGGGCCTCTGGGTCTGAAATCGGTGGTGTGAATCACTAGACCGCAGAGGCGGTTAAAAATTTATATTATGCTCCCAGTTTATTAATCTAATCACATACCTACCTACACATAGGATTACAAGTTACAATAATTTGTTATTATAAATGTTTTTCTTTCTTCTTTCTTTCTATTTGAAAATTAAACTACAAATTGGTATCTGGTCAACGAAATCGGAAGCAGAACTATTTAGGTAGGTAAGCAGCTATACAAAATATTATGTACGTATCTACGTATGATGATTATAGTAGGTAGATTGTACTCACCGTTCTTGTTCGCTAGGTAATGCGAAGAAAGATAGTTCTGGATTAGACAACCCGCTACTGAGACATTCGTATACACTACAATATTTTTTACTTCTACTCGAATTTTTTGCCATCGTAGGTACACGCACGAATTATTACAAATACAAATACAAAATTATTAGAGGGAGGCACTCTGAGTACTGAATCCTATGGAGATGGCATACCTACGAAAAATTGAAGCATACACACACACACAAGCACACATACCGAGAAACCAAAATGGCGCCTTTCCGTAGTGCTGCCCTATTTGTACATCGATATATTTATTGATGAAGTTATAGATACAAGTATTTTTGTGACAACCTACCTATATCACCCTATATTTTATAAAAGCAGTTTCGTAATCACCTCGATAATTTTAAACGGAATTATAGTGTATAATTATATACCTAGTTTTTTTGAATAATAAAACTTAATAATGTGCAATTTGCACATAATTAAGTTCTTTATGACAATGACAGAATTTGTATGTGTTTGTGCATGTACGCACACAATCATTGGCCCGACCGCGCGCGTGAGACGCAACAACTGTAAAGCCCCCAGTACATGATGGCCGATCATGTTGGCCGACCATGATGGGCCATCGTGTACAGGGGTGGTATGCGTGTGATTGCCGTCTGCGAGTAACGTAAACCGCCCCAGTACATGATGGCCCATCATGGTCGACGAACATGAGTGGCCATCCTGTACTAGGGGCTTCAAGGCGAGAAGAGCCGCCAAGTGCTTCCTCATCTATAGTAATATCGTAAACAGGAAAGATTCGATTGGTTGTTGTTTGAATTTAATAGGTTCCAAAACTACTGGACTAATTTAGAAATTTCTTTGACCATTAGAAAGCTACATTCTTTCCGAGTGACATAAACTATATTTTATCGTGATATTCCCATGGGAACGAGTACCATGCGGGTAAAACCGCGAGGATCCGCATATTATTATTAAATTTATTGCTTGTTAAGTACATAATGTATCAAAAATTAAATCGCAGATATAGATTAAAAATAAGATCCTGTAGTTTATTTACAAACTAACCTTAGTAAAATATAGTTCATGTTGCAGTAGTAGTAGATAAAAGACCAACCTACTATATTTTACTGAGGTTATAGTTTGTAAATAAACTACACGACCTTAGCTTCAATCTGTACGATTGTAGATACATTCATACTTAGCGAGCAATAAATTTGATGGAGGGCGCCCCACTTGTCGGCTCTACTCGCCTTTACTTAGAAACTGCAATTTTATGATCAATTGTTTTATGTTTTCCGAGAATTCCGAGTCACGCGTCTATACAAATGCGAGACCTCCATAGAATTCCAGATCAAAGGTCGCGAGAACCAGTTTAAGTAAAAAAAGGTAATGAAATAAAACAAAAAGCTCCATATTGTAAAAACCTATTATGTTTATACAACAAGGATTGTTTTTTTACATAACACACATTACAATATAAATCACAAAGGAGAATGCCTACTAGGTACCTACCTACCATAGAAAAAAAGAAATGTCTCCAAAAAAAACAAGCATTATTTAGTAATAAAATAATTAACAGTTTGAATCGAGATCTTTACTAGCAAGCATATTTTTTTTATATATTTAGAATATAGCGAAGCGACATCTAGTGGTAAAAAAGTATACTTACTTTTAATGTGCTAGAATGAATGTAAGTTGGACAACAACTTTACAGCAAAATGACATTAAAAAAACACGTTATATATAAGTATCCAGTTTTTGGCAACCGGAACAGAAAACGTTGTCGCACTATAATTTCGATTTTGCCAGTGGCCTAATTAACGTCCTTTTCAAAACATAAACTGTCGTTGACGTTTGAAACTGTTCTTCAAAATGAAAAGAGCACATAAAAATAGTTTTCGTACGAGTCTTTAAATTTTCCTTTCGCATTGTATCCAGCCATATTTTTCTTTTTTTGTTATTTTTAGGCAACCTAAAACAATAAAAACAGTTTAAAATTAATACACTCAATTTACACTTGAAATTTGAAAACATCGATAATTCGATAAGAAAAATGCTATAAGGGCAACTCTAGCGCAAAACAAACAGATTTATATTTTCTTGAAATACACCAACAAAACTCACCAAAATAAGTAGTAAGCTACATTTGGTATGAATTCTAAGTAAACTATTCACAGGAAAACCAAAACACAAGGCATTTATTGTATTGTTTTGGTGTTTTTGCAAAATAAATAGTACGTACCGGTGTAATGTAATGTTTGGACGATTTTCACTTTTTTTGATGCCACAAACTACCACACTGCAATTAGAAATGTTCCTTGTTGCTTTCTCTCACTTATTAATACCTTTTATTCACATGAAAGTCTCAAATTAAAAGACTTTTATCACAAAACACTGCAAATACAACTCGCGTTGACAGCTCACATACCGAGAAACCTAAATGGCGACCGGCTTCAATCATGCCTTACGATGACGTCACGTTTCAATGTTGCCAAAAATAGGTCGAATAAATATATTGCTGTCTCTTTTTACATGAAGTATTGGAGGTAAGATAGAACAAGATGGCTACAGGTTTATGAGTACAATGTCGATTTAGCTCATATTTGTATAACCGATAGTTTATATAGAACAATATGCCATCTCCATAGGATTCAGTACTCAGAGGGGAGGCAGCGCAGCGGCGCGCGGAGCGTGCGTGTGGGCGACCGGCCGGCGGCGGGGCGCCGCACAGGCGGCGGGCGGCGGGCGCTGCCACGCATGACTGTCGCCCCGTTATCACCGATAAATTATGTCAGTGTGTGCGTGCGACGACGCATGACGACGCATACGTACGGGCGCGCTCACATACAAACCGTTTGGGGTGCCTGTCCAGGCAGTCAACGTACTTATATTGTTTTACTATGCTAGGGTGGAACGGAGAGTTTTTAACCCGCTGCTCAGTTTAAATATACATCACTTTCCGAACATGAGGGATGAAAAATAAATGTCTCGTTCCGTTAAAATAAGAAAGAAATTAAATTACACTAGCGCACAAACTGTTGTTCGCGCCACATAACTTGGCATTTTTCAAAGGGCGCTGATCGCCGTAGTCAGTCGGAAAAATAAGCCTTATTCCCATGTCATAACATAATTTTAGTTCCAGATATTGACACGCCAAGTATATGGCGCGTACTCTATTCAATATTTTTTCTCTAAAACATTCAGCAAAGTCATAATGCCAGATATTACTCGTCACACCTTCGTCACACCAAAAAAATACTGCGCTTCCATTACGTTCAGAAACGTTCTAAAATCACGCAATTTTCAGCGCCACATTGACACCCTAACTATTGCAGGTAATGGTGCCGTGTTTGTCACTGGGGACAACGAGAATTCAAAGCTCGGCATAACCAACCCCGCTACCACGATATACGTCCCAGAAGTCCTGCCTACAGAAGTGCCTATCAAGAGCGCATGCTGTGGCGCATCACACACTTTTTTATTGTCTATGGACGAAAGCAAGATTCTGGCTTTTGGTTCCAACGAGAAAGGCCAGTTGGGGATGGCCAAAGAGGTCGAACACGTGGTGGTGCCGACGGAGATTGATATGGAGAAGATGTTCGATGGATACCAGCTGAAACTGGTGGCGTGTGGCGCTATGCACACGGCCTTTGTTACAGGTGATGTTCATATTCCTTGACACCACAATCCTAGCTGATTTCAATGTTGTTAATGGTCTTCTAGCTAGATTTTAGTGTTTTTAATGTTCTTGTTCCCCGCTTTTGCTCTCCCATAAGCAGGGATCACTTCTTTCGAAACATATTAACTTTAGATTTATAGATAAATCGTTTTAGTGCTGTATAATACACATACAGACATTATACAAACAAGAACAAAAACCATTTAAACGTACCAAGGCAAAGTACTTACAATGATAAAGAATATTATTGATTGATGAATAAAAATTATGAATGTTCATGTGTACAGCTACAGCAGCATGTATGGTCTAGGCTCAGTGTATGATTAGTTAGCCCGGGAGCAAAAACACAGATTTACAGCCGTCACCCTCGAGACGCATTGGTATTTATTGGATCTTCTTTTATAACATGCATATTCATATTAATTATTACATTTGCGTACTTGTCATGTAGCTGTAGGTATGCCAATTTTCAATATCACCACACCACACCAGCACACTTTCCATATCAGCCTTAAATAAATAGCCACAAAGAAATAGAAACTTAAAACTTTCATTAGTTTTAAGTTTCTTCATATTTAAGTTTTAGGTTTCTTCATATATTTTTGAACAATTACCGAACTTATTATTTTGTATTATGATATTTTGTAGTTAGATTAGGAAAAATTGTAATAAGACAAATCCGCACAGCCCCATAGCAAAGAATACTATAAATACCCATAGCCCCATTCTATGAGACCGTGTGGCTTTTTATATTACATTTGTTTCTTATTATTATGTAAATTGTTTTAAATCTAGTAAGTACTTAGGTTTTCTTTTTTTTTTTTTTAAGTTTTCTACAAAGAAAGCAACTTTCCTAAACTAGGTTCTCGGATCGGATTGAAATCCTATAATAAAGTGTGAAAGAAAGCACAATGCAAGTGTCTTGTAGTTGAAGTCTGAACTTCGTTCTGAACATGTCAAAAGTCAGAACATTACTCAAAGATTTTCAGCTAAGGATACGATTTTATATTTCAAAATGAAAATATCAAATAAATAATGAACCCTTTCATGTTGCAGTGTTTTAATACTACATTATTGCAAAGGCCGTGAAATAGGCAATTGCAGGTCGAGTATGAGTTTGAAGGCCGAGCCGTAGGCGAGGACTTCATTAATACGAGACAGGCAATTGCCATTCCCGCCGAGGCATATACAGGGTGTTAGTTTAAACAAGGGACATACTTCAGGGGGTGAATCTACCCATCTATACAAACAACTTTTACTATATCGCGAAAAAAAATAATCAGCTGTTCCATACATTTTGGCCCATTCAGTTTTGCACTTTTGTATGAAACAGCCGACTTTTTTTCGCGATGTCGCACTTGGTCCCATAGTAAAATTTGTTTGTATTGTTGGTTACTTTCACCCCCTGGAGTATGTCCCTTGTTTAAACTAACACTCTGTATATTAAGTAGTGCTTTTTTTTCAAAATAATGCAGGGAAATAAAACATATGTTTTATATGTATTATACATTTAATTTAATTAATATTAAAAGTTACATTACATTGCTGGAGCGATGTAATGTTCCAAATTCAAAAAACGCTCCTGCTGCAATAGATCTGATTTTCTTTGTTGTAAGTACTATAAATGTAACGTTTGTGACGTTTCTTTGTGTAGTTAATTCGATACTTGGCGTGTTCTTTTTTCGAAAATAATACTTGGCGTGTTCTTTTTTCGAAAATAATACTTGCATGATTTCCGGGACGAAAGGCCCGCGTTTCTCGAAGGCATGATCTGATGATTTCTTAGATTATTTCAATTAAGTATTGAGAGACACAATTTACTTAATAATCTGTACATCAGTCATTATCATTATACCTCTCACTTGTATTGTGTAATGTGTACTCAATTTGAAATTTACATCTCCACATAAATTTTTAGTAATTTTATTAATTGACTTCTAACTAATAACATATTATTCTAACGTACAATAGAACAGCCACCCGCACGACCCCACCGCTCGTTTCCATTCGTAAATTACATAATGACTCACCGACTGATTCCCCCGATAAACTAGCCCATGTCCACCAACAAACGCTATTTTTCTTCGACCTTGCACGCAATCGATCCTGTAATAGTTTATATGTATTGAGTAAGTATCCGTAGTATTTCTAATGCCTTCGATGTGCGTAGGTACTGTAAATTTGTGTACAGCGAGGGCTGCACGAACAGTTCTGGCTCGCCACTTGCTGCCGGTGGTCGTACCCCGAAGTGACTGGCAAATTTGTTCCAGACAACGGCCTGCTTTACACCTGCGGCGAGGCGCGACACGATAAACTTTGTTTGGACGATATCGACAACCCCGACGACGCAAATGAGCTTCCCGGCAATCAATACTCGCCGAAGCGGGTCACTGCTATGAATGGATTCATCGTAGACAATGTAGCATGCGGTGGTTGCCACACTCTACTATCGGCTACTAAAGGATCAAACGCGGATTTTACTAACAACGATTTTAACATTATAACTGAAGAGACGAGAGCGCCGGCGATGCCTGAACTTCCGCCGTTACAAAAGATTCCACTAAGCAAACCTGAAGAGATATTTACAGCTGAGGACATCAGAAATTCGAATATTGATGAGCACATGAATGCAGACAATGTCAATGGAAACGTGAACGAAGAGACTGGATCGATAGATTCACTTGAAGCGAACGTCAGCGGCTCTCACATTGTAAATATAAACGACCTTGAAAATGAAAACGTAAGCACGCATGGTATCTCCGATATTATTCCAGACTCAATTGACCCATTTCCAGCACTGAAAACTACTGTAATCGACACCGTTGACAATGTAAACAACGCAATAGAAACAACGGGTGAACATATTCAAAAGGCTATTGATACGACAACAGATAAAGTCACGGAAAAGGTAGAGGTAGTTGAAAGCTTTGTAAAGAAAAACGCAACATTGGAACCAATTATGCATCTCGAGAACTTAAGAGCTCTCGGAGTGCCTGACAAAACAGCAGAAATAGCAAACTCCCCTCCACCAAAAAGCCCTTTGCTTCAAGATTTATTACACGTGCCTGACATTACGCAATTGAGTCCTGTCTTGAGTAAAAATAGTGATGATGGTCAGAAGAGTGAAGCTGGTCAGTCGGAAAACGAAACGATTCCGTGTGGATCAGACAAATCCAGTCCACACGCTAAAACAAAAACTCAAGCCGTTCTTCCTATAGTGAGGAGTGAAGACGGGATAGATGGCCATGAAGAAACCAGACACGAAGAAGAAAATGACGTTGTTGTGAATAAAACACCACAGAAAGGCAGATTTTCAAAATTATTCCAATCTATGAAAGACAAAGAAAATTCGTGTATGGGTAAAGGAAAAGTGATAGAGGAGAAAGTAACAGGTGAGTTGAAAAAAGAATAGGTACCTACTTAGTTACTTTAGGTCTGATAGGGTAGTGTTATAGTAGTTATTCTTATACAAGTTTTATCTTTTTAGAAAATATACACAAAGGGATTGACGGTGCGGAAGAAACAATACACAAAATAGAAGAGACTATAGAAACGGAAGTGAGAAATCAAACAAGCTCGAGAACTTGCACAATATTATAAAACAATTTAATCGTCTTCTTCAACGTTTAGTCTTTTTAATAATAAAGTTTATATTATTGATAGTTTTGAAAATTATTTCTTATTGTCTAATAATAATATACCTACTTACTTCCTTTACATTTTCAAAACCTATATATATATATATTAATAACAACAATAACTAGCGTATTAAATAGAAGTTTTAATTTAAACACACTATGCGTGGTAGAGAGACACGGTTGAGTTGTGTGCATAGACATTTATTCGCCAAGGCAACCCAAGCGCCGCTTTAAGTTTCTTCCCTATAAAGGTGTTTTCCACTTCTTTATTCTTGTCAGATAACCAGATTCCTGTAAGAATAAATAAACCTAATTAGTCCATTATAAAAGAATACCAAATTCAACAAAGGTTTGCGTGGACGAGTGTCTTAAAATAATGCTATGAAAACATGGTAGGTAGTCGCGGCAAAAAATAAACCAAAAAAATCTGATATTGGGCGTCTTTATATTATAAAACTAGCGGCCGCCCGCGGTTTCACCCGCGTGGTTCCCGTTCCCGTGGGAATATCGGGATAAAAAGTACATATAAACCTTCCTCTTGAATCACTCTATCTATTAAAAAAAAACGCATCAAAATCCGTTGCGTAGTTTCAAAGATTTAAGCATACAAAGGGACATAGGGACAGAGAAAGCGACTTTGTTTTATACTATGTAGTGATAACCTACAAGCAAATTCATTAAAAATAGAACCTAATAATGAACCTAATGAGAATTTCTATTTCTGACCGTTTGTATCGGTAAATTAGAATTCCTTTTTCGGTCAATGAATGAATTTTACTGGTCCATTGACACAATTCCCAATGTGCTTAGAATAACAATGTGTAACACGCAACCAATCGATAGCCTATACGGAAATGAAAAGTAGCTGCAAATACCGCAAATAACATTTTTATTTTACGTAGTAAATTGATAATAACATTACCTACGTAAAGTATGTATTAGAAAGTAGGTTTTAAAAGGAATTAATATTAATGATTATTGTGTAGTACCTAAGTTTTTATTCACTCCTGTGGTACCTACCTACTATTTATCGCTAAATACATACCAATCTTTGTTTTGTAATTTTTCGGCCTGAAGTTGATAACTACTCCGCGAATCACATTGTTTGAATGATCAAAGTTTTCCCCTATCACCATCAGAACCTGAAAAGAAAACATAGATACCTATAGTTAAAGTAATGCAAGGAATTTAAGATAAGAAGCCGACAGCTGAAAATGACCTGTGGCAAGATTATTAAAAACTAGCGGATCCTCACGGATTTACCCGCGTGGTACCCGTTCCCATGGGAATGGATGTCACTCGGGAAGAATGTAGCTTTCTAATGGTCAAAGAGTTTTCTTAATCGGTCCAGTAGTTTCGGAGCCTATTCGATGTAAAAAAAAAACAAAGTAACAAACAATCAAATCTTTCCTCTTTATAATATTAGTATAGATAAACAATATAGTGTAATATGGTGTTTGGCTGTGAATTTGAAGTAAACGATAGCTGTGAGTGACCTATGGCCTACCTGGAAGTCCCTAAATAGACTCCGGATCCGGACGATGGTCGGCCGTTAGTAAACACAACATGTCTAAGTGGAGATTCTTGGTCGACGAGCTTGGCGTTTAGGTGTGATGCTGTTCCTCAGACGATGGAACATTTGATATCATGCCCTGCATGTCCTACCAGCAGCTGTATGCCGGACGATCCAATGGATACTACTAATGCTACGATCAGCGTAACCGAATTTTGAACCGACACTGTTTAGGTTTTTGATTTGCTATATCGACACGATAAGAAGAAGTGACATATTATTATAGTAAGTTTATTTAACTTTGTATATAGTATGTAAATAGGCAGTTGACAATATTGAGAATAAAGATTTTTAGTGCAGGATTTATTCGGTTTAAGTACCAAAATTCTTAAAGAAACAATTTTTGATCTGTTCGGTTTAAACTTCACATAAACTGCGTTAGGGCGCTTGTGCACTAAATAAATAAAATTATTTATAATAGTTAGTAAGAATTTATTTATTACGTGTAGTTTCAATGTTTCAAACCCTAAACTACACGAAAATGGTCTAGGGCGCTTCCTTGCGGTATACCAAACCTCTAAAATTAGCGTACCGTGTCAAGGTATATGCGGTCAACCTCGTCGAAGTTCTTCCTGTCTATGGTGATGAGCAGACGCGCGCCCTTCCTGTTGGCGGCGTCCTCCCACATCGGCCGGACGCCCTTCTGGAAGATCGCGTAATCCTGTCCGTGCTCCAACTCAGAGGGTAACTTCATATGGTGTAACAAACTGGATAAGAAAATAAGTTAAACTTTATTTATGTCATTATAAGACCGTCTTGACTGGACGGGTGATCAAAAAAATATTAATAGAGTCCTTTAACATTAAATAGAGTCTTTTCTGCAACACAGTTATAGTTCTGTAGCTGATCTAAGGCAACTTCATGTGGTGCCCAAACTGGATAAGGATTAAGTTTAATATAGGTACTTTATAAATAGCAATATAGAAACAGTGACTTAAAACTGGAATGCTGGAAGAAATACAAGTATTTTATAAATCGTAAGATTCGTAAGTATTACACGACGTAACGCATCGGGTTTACTGTTTACTCATTTTTGTTTCCCCAAACAGTTTTGTTCCTACTGTATAATAATTTATACTATACTAGCTTCCGCCCGCGACTTCGTCCGCGTGGACATTCGAGAAAATACTTAGGGGACCAATAACCAGGATAAAAAGTATTCTATGTTTTAATATCATAAAAATTTATAAATTTCATAAAAAAATATATTTTTTTATGAAATTTATATATATAAATCGCGAGACGAAGTCGCGGGCGGAAGCTAGTAAATAATAAGTGTCTGTTTCACAATCAAAAAGTTAGTTCTGAGTAGCTTAGGTACCAAGAACTTTTAGGGTACTTCAGATGATTTAGGTTTCTATACCCTATTTACCCCTGGGTTTGATTTTCGGAAAACTATACGAAATGGGTTGCCTAAATAATAAATTTAATGAAGGACTTTCCAGATAGGTACAACATTTTATCCCCCTCTTCCAAAACGCTGACACAGGAAAATATTAATTTTCAATTGCCAGCCTAAATTAAAAACAAAATTTGAAGATCCTAACTTCAAAACTGACGGACTTTTATACACATATTCATCCCCTATTTTACCCCCTGGGTTTGATTTTGGGAAAATTACGAAATGGGTTGCCTATTTATTTTATGAAGTAAGCCTACAAAGTTTCAAGTTGAAATGTCTATTTTACCCCTGATTTTTCATTCAAAATTTTACCCCTATTGCAACCTTTTAGGGGTTGAACCATGTTCAGCGTGTTAAACATCAAAATAAATGTCATTTTTGCAATCGTCATCCCATAAAACTTCAGTAACGACATCCATATCGATTTTTAGGTTTATTTATCCCATTTAACCTCTAAGGGGTTGATTTTCGAAAAAATACGTACTAAACATGTTTTTGCTTATTTGTTTTACTTTCCGACCATAAGCCTAAATAATAAATTAAATGAAGGACTTTCCAGATATAACATTTCATCCCACTTTTCATCTTCGGGGGTGGAATTGTCAAAATTGCTGACACAGGTAAATATTAATTTTCAATTGCCAGCCTAAATACAATGTCTGAAGATCCTAACTTCAAAACTGGCGGACTTTCATACAAACATTCATCCTCTATTTCACCCCTTTAGGGGTGGAATTTCCAAAAATCCTTTTTTAGTGGATGCCTACACTGTATAACGTATCTATGTGCAAAATTTGATGTCTCTAGGTTCAGCGGTTTGGGCTGTGCGTTGATATCTCAGTCAGTCAGTCAGTTCAGTCAGTTCATTAAATGTAAGGAAGGTTGTTATGTTTACATTTCCCTACAGTAAAAGTTTTTCACCGTTAGAAAATAAAATAAGGTATAATCTAAACTTAACTATGAACACATTAGCCTGTCATAATAAAGAGTTGCATATTATTGATATCAATATGTTGTTGAATAATGTATACTTGACTAAAGATAAATATTATCTGCCTAATTATCTTAAGCGACAAATAGCGGTATCGCTATCATTTTATTTTAAACAATTAGCCAACAACTTGGCTAGTATAACCTCTGCTTCTATTGAGCAGTTTAACTTTGATACTTCTAATGTAACTTTGGAATCTGTTCCAAATAATTCGATTCTTTTGAATCCAAATACTGACATGGTTAATTTAAATTACCATTAGAGACAACGGAGGCATACTCTAGCCCAGTATTGACAAGAGGAAAGCCTAAATGTTTAAAAATAGTACACCAGAATATCCAAGGCTTTTCTGCTGGCAAAGACCTAGAAATAAGTTTATTTTTAAATTGTGAAAATATTGATGTGTTATGTGTTACTGAACATTGGTTAAAAGAATATGAATTATTGTTAAATTTGAATAATTATAGTGTTGTAAGTTCATTTAATAGAAAAACTACAATAAGGGGGGGTTCTTTAATAATTTTACCTAATAACACACAATATAAAGAGCGAAAGGATATAGTATCCCTCTCTGTTGAACGAATTTGTGAGATATCATGCGTGGAACTTGAACAAATAATTATAATCTGTGTATATAGCCCCCCTGGAGCAAATTACACAGTCTTTGAGTCCACTATGGAGGATGTTTTGAAAATATGTTGTCGTAAGAATAAAAAAATTGTAGTTTGTGGAGATTTTAATATAGACATCTTAGATATTAAATTAGCACAACTCTCCAGTAAATTCCTTAATCTTTTTAAATCATTTAATTTGCTTCACACTTTTAATGAACCGACGCGAATTACGCCAACATCGGCTACTTGCTTAGATAACATCTTTTCCAACTGTAACTTAATTGAGAAATCGGTAATTAATATTATTAAATCCGACCACAGTGGACAACTAGCTTCTTTTGAGCACTATAATGTTACTCCTAAACGCGAAGTAATTTACAGGCCAATACCGAAACGTGGTATTAATAAATTTAGAAATAATGTACAAGATAAAATTCAATGTTTGCCAGCTTCTGCTGACGCTAATAACTCTTATCAATCATTATTTGATATTGTTGAAAAAGAATTTAGTAACAATTTTAAACAAAAAGTTATAAAGTGTAATGATCGTAAGAAGTTCAGTGACTGGGCCACACCTGGTATTTATAATAGCAGAAGAAAGTTATTTGAACTCTATACACAAAAAACGACTTCCTGTGATCCTAGCTTCATTGAATATGTCAAGAAATATTCAAAAACATTTAGGAAAGTATGTGCTCTGGCAAAATCTAGGTATATTTCAAATAAAATTAAATCATCTGAAAATAAAATAAAAGCTACCTGGAGTATTATAAACCAAGAAACTGGCAAAACAAAAAGCAAAATTAATTCATTTAACTTAAAAATTAGTGATCAGACTTTTGAATCAGATATTGAGGTGGCTAGTGCTTTTGAAGGTTACTTTGCTCGAATTCCGTTAGAAACTACTAGCAGACTTAACTCTTGCCCCAACACCGCTGTCTCTCTTATGGAATCTAGTGTGAACAAGTGCCAGGAAACATTTAGTTTTAGCTATGTCACTACCGAAGATATTATTAAAGCATTCAAAGCAATAAATATTAAGAAAACAGAAGATCTCTGGGGCATATCTACAAGTATCATCAAATCAATAATTGATGTGATAGCTCCATCATTAGCAATAATTTTTAACCAATGTATAAGTGAAGGGGTCTTTCCTAATTTAATGAAGAATAGTAAAATTATTCCTCTGTTTAAAGCTGGTGACAAAAGTGACCCAGCAAATTTTAGACCTATATCCATACTACCAGCAATAAGTAAAATATTTGAGAAATTAATTTATGCTCAACTTTTAGAATATTTTAAATTAAATAGTATACTGCATGAGAAACAGTTTGGTTTTTCAAAAGGTAAAAGTACAACTGATGCTGGGGTTGCATTTCTAAAACATGTACTTGATGCCTGGGAGGACAAGCAGGATATAATCGCTATTTTTTGTGACCTTTCCAAGGCATTCGATTGTGTTGATCACCAAACACTATTAAGGAAGTTAAAACATTATGGTGTTTCTGAAATGTCAGTAAGCCTTATGCATTCATATCTGTATGAAAGAACTCAGAAGGTAGTTATTAATAAAACTGAGTCTACCGGAGCTCCCATTACTATGGGCGTACCCCAAGGATCAATATTGGGCCCGCTGTTGTTTTTAATATACATAAATGACCTTCCTTACTACGCGAAGAATTTATGTGAGACGGTGCTATTTGCCGATGATACATCTCTAGTCTTTAAAGTAGATAGAGGTGATGACTGTTCTGACGAAGTAAATAGTGCTCTTTCAAAAGTGTCACATTGGTTTAATAGTAATAATTTATCATTAAACTCAAAGAAAACTAAGTGTTTAAAATTTTCGTTACCTAATGTAAGACAAGTTGATTTTCATATTAGACTAGACGGCGATACGGTCGAATTCATTAACAATACAAAATTTCTAGGTATTATATTAGACTCGCGACTACAATGGGATCCTCATATCGAAGCCTTGGCGAGTAGACTCAGTTCGGCTGCATTCGCAGTTAAGAAAATAAGGCTCTTAACCGATATTGAAACGGCTAGAATAGTCTATTTTAGTTATTTTCATAGTGTTATGTCCTACGGCCTTTTGTTGTGGGGCTCAGCCGCTAACATCCAAAGTATATTCGTGCTCCAAAAAAGGGCTATTCGCGCCATTTACAACCTCCGATCGAGAGATTCTTTAAGAGATCTATTTAAAGAAATAAACATTTTAACTGTTGCAGGACATTACATCTATGAAAATATAATTTATGTCAAAAAGTATTATAATACATTTGTAAAGCAGAGCGATATTCATCGCTTTAACACAAGAAATAAAGATAAACTTGTCGTTCCCAAGTTTAGGCTAGCAAAATCCAGAGCCTCATTTCTGGGGATATGCATAGCCTTTTTTAATAAAGTTCCACAGCATATAATTGAACTACCATTGCATAAATTTAAATGTTACATTAAAGAGTCGCTGATGAGCAAAGGATACTATAAAGTAGACGATTATTTGAATGACCGCAATGCATGGTCATGATGTAACACATAACATAATCACTGTTTAATATGATGTATTTTTATACTAAGCAATTGTTGTATTAGTAACGATATGTTTTTTTTTGTAAATGTCGTTACCTAACTAAGAAACGCTGGCAAGTTTCTTGCGCCCATTCTTCTTGTCAGTTAAAAAAGTCTTGAATGGGTGGTAGGAAAATATTGACGATTCATAAGTACATATTTATTATGTCTAAGTGAATAAAGAATATTTTTATCTTTATCTTATCTTAGTCAGTCAGTCAGGACTTTGAATTTTATATATATAGATTGTTATTTAATGAACAAGTAACATGATGATAATAAAGTAGATTTTATAGAGCGAAACAAATAAATCCAGTCAGTCTAAGCAAAGAATAATATAATAAGATCTATACTTTTCCATGTGCATTGCTTGTATAAATAAATCCTTACCACCAAAAGTCTTCAACAGTGTCGAACGTGGTGATCTCTGTTAGATTATCCTCCCATTTTTGGCTGGTGTTGGAATATGTGCGTCAAGTTAGCAGCCTCACAACAGAATTAGATGGTTTTGATTATGTCAAAAAATACTGTATAAATAGTGTTAAATAGTGATGTATATTAAATAAATAGTGTAACTTTGATTCAAAAGATATTTGAGTATCTTAGTGAGGCTGCTAACTTAACGTCAAGTTAGCAGTCACCTCAAGAAATACAGTTCGTATCAATGTGATTTATATGTCAAAAAATACTGTATAAATAGTGTATCGTAAACGCAAAATTTCAAAAGTAGTGCTTTAATACAAGCCGAGATATTAGGGTCTCTAAGTGGGCTGCTAACTTGACGTTTCTTGCGATGGAGATTCCAGGGAAACAGGTACAAGTTTTAAATAAATAAATACTTGAAAAAATACTGTGTGAAATAGTGAATCTTAGGATATAAATAAAAAAAGAATTCTTCTTTGCTATTTTCAAAAAATCTAATGTAAACTTCTACATAATAATCTGAATATATGCTGACGATCAATGTTGAACTTTGCTCCTTAGTAATAAGGTTCAAACTTTATTTCAATCGTGAAGTGCGTACTATCGAGCAAAAAAGTGAAATATATATTTTTTCACTTCTCATGCTCGTAAAGTTCGTGTTTATGTTGGGTATAGGCGGCATAAATTCGCTTTTTATGCTCTAGTGCATAAAGTAAAATCTTCGTCTAAGTCTCAGACTTTAAGACAAAGGTCGTCAGGTAAACAGTCACACACGCAATTAAACTTCGTTAAATAAACTTTATTAATAACTAACGTATTTCATTCTGTTTCTTAAATTTTGTACAAAATCCATGATAAATTATTAAATTAATAAAACTAGGCAAAATTAATAAGTTTTTTAAGGAATAAGTATTTCAAGAGTATTATGGACTACGATCTATGCTAAAGTCACTGTGCTGCCAATGCCCGTATAAAAAAAAAGAAAAAGAAAGTCTTCCCGCCAATATGGCGAAGTCTTTATTTATTCTTTTTTGCAATATTGTTATTTATTTTCCTCACGCTTGAAGTGAAAAGCAGAGTGTATAACTCGTACATAAAACCCATTTTACCCTCGAATTGACTATCCACCCTCGCCTACGGCTCGGATGGATATATACGTCTCGGGTAAAATGGTACCTTTTATGCACTTGTTGTACAATCTACTATTGATTGTGTCAATACATACGTATAATCGGTTTAATGCTATTGATTAGGTATTTAAACAAATATATTTCTACCCACTTTTTAACCGACTTCAAAAAAAGAGGAGGTTCTCAAGTCGACAGCATTTTTTTATGTATGTTTTACCATAACTTCGCCAGTTGTTAACCGATTTTAATAATTCTTTTTTTATCTGAAAGAAAATAGGTAGGTAGTTTATGTGTGGTATCTTGAAAAAGTTAAAGTAGTCAGTTCAGTAGTTTTTTCACAATCCTGAAAAAACACATAGTTTTTGACTGGTAGTTCCTGCTTTACACGTCAATATCTTCGCGAACTATTGACCAATTTCAATGATTATTTTTTTATTCGAAAGAGTAAACTCCTGAGGTAGTCACATTGTTACCAAGTTAGGATCTGATGGTGGAATCCAGGGGAAATCGAGGAAAACCCGTAAATTTTATGGTAATTTACGTATTTTAAAGATTTTCTAAAGTTTTTTAAGTATTTGCATCTGGTAGTCATCATCACATGCTGATGAGCTGGTGATGGAAGGTACAACTCCTCAAATGTCGTTGATATGTAAAGATTTTTAGTTGTATTCTTTCAGGTTATTTAGATTAGATCGTTCTTTCATAAATAATAAATAATAAATAATAAATAATAAATAATAAATAATAAATAATAAATAATAAATAATAAATAATAAATAATAAATAATAAATAATAAATAATAAATAATAAATAATAAATAATAAATAATAAATAATAAATAATAAATAATAAATAATAAATAATAAATAATAAATAATAAATAATAAATAATAAATAATAAATAATAAATAATAAATAATAAATAATAAATAATAAATAATAAATAATAAATAATAAATAATAAATAATAAATAATAAATAATAAATAATGAATAATGAATAATGAATAATAAATAATAAATAATAAATAATAAATAATGAATAATGAATAATAAATAATAAATAATAAATAATAAATAATAAATAATAAATAATAAATAATAAATAATAAATAATAAATAATAAATAATAAATAATAAATAATAAATAATAAATAATAAATAATAAATAATAAATAATAAATAATAAATAAAAAATAATTAATAATTAATAATTAATAATAAATAATAAATGAGTGTTTGTACCAAAATTTTGAAGTCTCTCCGGCATTTCGGAAGCGTCCCATCTTGCAGCCCTCAATTTATTTCTCCGTTTACGCTGTTTGCGTCGATTATGTAGCTTGTATATTTTGTTTGTTTATAATATACTAGCGGATTCTCGCGGTTTCATCCGCGTGGTACCTGAACGAATGTAGCTTTCTAATGATCAAAGAATTTTCTAAATCGGTCCAGTAGTTCCGGAGCCTATTCGATGAAAACAATTTAACAAACAAACAATCAAATCTTACCTCTTTATAATATTAGTACTTACTTATAGATAATTATATAATTTGTACCGCTTTAATTGTTTTCTGTTTCCCAACGGTTGACTGGCAAAAAATACTTTTAGTATTAAGTCCGCCTTGTATATTACATTACCTATGTATTATGTACAAAAGTTTATTTAATAAAATAAAAAAGAAATAATAACAAATATGCTAGCCCCAAGCTTATTTTTCACGCACAAAAGTTCCAGCTAATTGAACTTTTGTCCAACGACACTTGGATCGCTTATTTTGACGTTTAGTCGTTGAAATCCGATCGAAACAAAGGTCATCTAAATAGTAGAATACCTTCGAGTTATCGTTTTGAAACGATTGAAGGACGATTAATGTACCAGAATACACTTCGACGACACTTCGATAGAATCGCTGCCGCTCAAGTTCTATCGACAGTTGTGAATACGAATATGGTTTCAACGACTAAATCGCTACGATATCGTCACGGTTTATATTACGAGAATCGGGCTACTGGTCAAGGTCGCGGGAAGCCGCTGGATGCGGGCAGCGCAGGACCGATCGTTGTGGAGATCCTTGGGCTCCCCCAAGGATCTCCACAACGATCGGTCCTGCGCTGCCTATGCCCAGCAGTGGGCGTCGTACGGCTGAAATGATGATGATACGATAGATTATGTATCATTTAAAATGACTGGAATAAAAAATTTGACAATATCAGTACGTCTAAAGAAAACTGTACACGACTGTACCTAAATTCGAATGTATGGTAGAAGTTAACATTAGATTTTTTGAAAATAGCAAAGAAGAATTCTTTTTTTATTTATATCATAAGATTCACTATTTCACACAGTAATTTTCAAGTATTTATTTATTTAAAACTTGTACCTGTTTCCCTGGAATCTCCATCGCAAGAAACGTCAAGTTAGCAGCCCACTTAGAGACCCTAACATCTCGGCTTGTATTAAAGCACTACTTTTGAAATTTTGCGTTTACGATACACTATTTATACAGTATTTTTTGACATATAAATCACATTGATACGAACTGTATTTCTTGAGGTGACTGCTAACTTGACGTTAAGTTAGCAGCCTCACTAAGATACTCAAATATCTTTTGAATCAAAGTTACACTATTTATTTAATATACATCACTATTTAACACTATTTATACAGTATTTTTTGACATAATCAAAACCATCTAATTCTGTTGTGAGGCTGCTAACTTGACGCACATGTTGGAATAGAACCAGAGGGTCCATGCTCTCTCGAGGGGGTGCCTAATCTGATCGGTTTCACTGCTTGTGGGATCCTTCGTTGTAGGTGATGATGATGCCTCGAGCATTGCTGCGTTGGAAACTCACTGTTTTAAAGGGCCCTATAAGTTGAAGTCTTATAATAAAACTAGCAGCTCCTTGCGGGTTTGTGGGCATATCGGGATAAAGTATATATAGCCTACTACTATATATAGACTACACGACGTTATCCCGCGGGAATGTGATATTTTTCCGGGAAAAAAGTAGCCTATGTTCCTCTCCCGGCTACAAAGTACCTGTGTCCCAAATTTCAGCCAAATCCCTTCAGCCGTTTTGGCGTGATTGAGTAACAAACATACAAACATCCAAACATCTAAACTTTCACATTTATAATATTAAGTAGGATGTCACTCGAGAAGAATGGAGCTTTCTAAGGTCAAAAAAAATTCTAAATCGGTCCAGTAGTTCCTGAGATTAGCGCGTTCAACCAACCAAACAAACAAACAAACAAACTCTTCAGCTTTATAATCCTTACTTCACTACATAGTATAAAACAAAGTCGCTTTCTCTGTCCCTATGTCCCTTTGTATGCTTAAATCTTTGAAACTACGCAACGGATTTTGATGCGTTTTTTTTAATAGATAGAGTGATTCAAGAGGAAGGTTTATATGTACTTTTTATCCCGATATTCCCACGGGAACGGGAACCACGCGGGTGAAACCGCGGGCGGCCGCTAGTATATTATAAATGCGTCTCTGTCTGTCTGTGTGTTACACAATCACACCTAAACTACGGAACCGATTTGAATGAATTTTGGTACAGAGATTGTCTAGAGCCTGAGAAAGGACATAGACTACTTTTTATTCCTGGAAAATATCACCTTCCCGCGGGATAACGTCGTGTAGTACACGCGGGCGAAGCCGCGGGCGGAAGGCTAGTATTAGTATAGATTGTCATTGAATTGAGGACGACTAGCTGAGCTGGGGCCCAATGACGCTAACTTCGAGCGATAAAACCAAATTTAATTAAGGCGCCGATTCCCGAAAATAGGGTATTTTAAATTATGGATTACTTGCAAACCACAAGTACTTAAAATTTAAAAAAAAATATATGTTATTTTGCAGTTATTTATTTAGTGCTTCCGGCCGTTTTTTTTTTATTGGTGATATTGTACTGTGTCAAATAAAATCCCAAACATCCGTCTAATGGTAATCCAAATATCCTATTACTTGCAGTATACTTTAGTTTTATTTAATGAAAAATATACGAAAATAATTGTCTTTGAATAGCCGAGGGATTCCGGCCGTCATAAGTTTATTTTTTTTTACTATTTAATTTTTAATTGATTTTTTTTTTTTATTGAAGTTGGTGAAGTGTAGCCTAGGTATCGCGCGCTGCCGAGCAAGCGTTAGGCATCGTCCTAATAGAACGCGATTACGCGATCATCGCGCGAGTAGGCGATGCGACCATCGCGTGTTCGCGCGATGGCAAAAACTGGGTGTCCTAATAAAACGCGATTACGAAATCATCGCGCGAATAAGCGAGTCATTTCATCGCGCGAGTAAGCGAGTCCTATCATCGCGCGAATTCACGACGCGACCGACCGTGGAGTCCGTGGACTAGGGCAGTGGCACGGTCGATACCAACAACCATGGACGTCAGAGACCCTAAATTTTTGCTGTCGGGAAATATTTGGATGACTTATTGTGCGGGCTTAGATGGAAATGAAAAAAACAACGTGGGGAGCAAAGTGCTTTGTTAAAAAGGAGACCAATTCGTGGTGAATTTAATTGCGTTGAATTTGAAGCGTGCGTTGCGTCGTTGTCAAGTCTACTCGGGCGCGGTGCCCCGCCGACGCAATTGGGTATTTGACTGTTGTTGAAATGTATATGACATTCAGAAATCGCTCACCTTGTCTAATGAGCGATTATCTGAGAGGCCATTTAAAAAAAAACTTCCAACTGCTTCACTAGATGGCGTTGAACGAAGTATGTACATGTCTATGGTATATTTTGGTATGAAACATATTTAAATTAATTACTTTTTAAAAAACCCAAAGGAAACTAATAATATATTAAGTAAGTACTACTGTGAGGAACAGAAACGAAATAGGTAAATTTAAGGATTAAGGTAAATAAATAACATCTGTCTGACGTTCCGTTTTACGTAAAAAAGTCGCGTCAAAGTAAAATTTATAACGTTCCGTTCCTTTTTACTGCATAGGTGGGACAGCGCCATCTAGTGACTGAGCTTTCAGAAAATCGCCCATTAGAAAGTTTGATGCTCTATATCGCTGAAAATATGCAAGATATTTAAAAATAAATACCTATGTTGTGTTGCTATTGCTACTAATTAAATGAACATTTTAAGTCAATAAAAAAAACCTGTCAAATACCCAATTATCGCGCGTGGCGCGAATTTCAATTAGGACACCTATTCAAATTCAATATGTTTGATCGCGCATTCGTACCAACTAAGTTCGCGTGAATAGATCGATCGCGTCGTGCAATAAAATTGTCTGTTAGGACACCTATTCGAGTTCGATATGTTTGATCGCGCGTTCGTACGGACTAAGTTCGCGCGAATAGAATTACAAACATTTGAGTCGCGCGATTGCGTCGTGGGTTTGTCAGTTAGGACACCTATTCGAGTTCAATATGTTTGATCGCGCGTTCGTACGAGTAAAGTTCGCGCGAACCTGCGATGATCGCGCATTCGCGTTCTATTAGGACGATGCCTTAGCGTGCCTATTTCGGTCGCGGGAATCAAATCATCGCCTTAATTTAAGTAGGTACTTACTACAGTCGTTAGTTTTAAAATTCCATTAAGTAAATAAACAACAAATCCAATTTCAGTAAAAAAACGACTAAAGTATTTAACCCAAAAAAACCTTTACAACATTTTGGTTTAGCCTTGATCGAATAATTTACTAAGCAGAACGTTCCTATTAAAATACGTCAAGTACTGATCGACATATTTTCTCTACTACGGGAATTGCTAACGGTCTTCCGTTTACAATCGCTAAATTGAGCTGTTAATTTGATAAGAATTCCACTAGCCAACCACGTATTCATCGTAAAAGCTGGTATTTTTTACTTTAAAATAGGATTTTCCTCAAAAATTACAAACTAATACCTAGTTTTAATTTTTGAGAAAAAACCTATTATTAGAAAAACATTATCATTTATTGAAAAATTATTACAGACTTATCATCATGAGTTATCAGAAATGCGTAGATAGGTAGGTAAACTGAAAATCAGTGCTTTGCTTTAATTCAAAGCAAAGGCATCACTGAGTTTTTGCCTTTTTCTGTCTCGATGCGGCACACAGTTCAGTTGTTTTTTTGTATGTTCCTCTATGAAGTCATTTATCATCTGTGTGTTGTATGTGATGGAAATAAACAACTTATCTATCTATCTATCTACCTAAGGAGTACCTAATTAGTCAGTCAGTTAGACGTCAGTGCATTATGTTTGTTACGATAGATAACTTCCAGCCAACTTCTTTAACGGCACTAATAAAATATAGGGAAATAGGTAGGCATGTGAGAAAAGGTGTAGATTGCAGGTACAATAGCTTCGATTTAAAGGCAATAGTTATTAGTTACAAAGGTCCACAAAAGAACTCTTGCAGTCATCGACGTTTATCAATACACGATGGAGACAAAACTCTTTTCGGTTGTTGGGTTCGACATGCTATGCTTGCAGATGACGTAAAGTGCATTTTTTTGCAGACACCGTTACCTATCTAAAGATAATTTAAATTTATCGAACGTAACGTACCATGATGTATAAAATAATATGATAATTTATCCTCATTCTTTGATTTATAAAATAAAAGACTGTACAAGTAAGTTCGAGTTTCAGTAGGTCGATCAATGTGACTCATCAAACAGTATCATTCATCACATCACACCCATTCCATTGCACAACACTTTCATGTCCACAGTCACAGTAATTTATAAAATTATAACAATTCGATGATGGCGAGGGCATTCTAAGATTAATTAAGTAATCATCCACAACTGTTATACTTAAGTAATTATCCAATTCTTTGAGCCATAACCTGCATTTCCCAAAGTTCCAAATGTATAATTATAGAAGATTGATGTTTCTGATGCTACTAGCTTTAACTTAAGATACCTAGTTAGTTACCCGAGTTTTATGGAGTTGTATACAAAGTATAAAGTTTTTTTGCAAAATCATGTGGCTACAATCGTTTAGTTCCTACATGCAATAATAGACCGGTACCAAAAACGTGAAGTGAACCCTGTTTCGTTACGGCACTGCAAGTTATATATTAAAAAAAGAGATTAATAAATCTGGGATATTAAAGCATAACGGATTATAGACGGGAAAGCACCTTATCTAGATCGGCGGTCAACTTTTTAGTGGTCCTTCCCTCAAAACATCGTGCGGTGATTGGTGCATTTTTAGTAAAAAAAATATTAAACCTTTGTTTAATAGGTTTAGTTTAACTTTGGTAAAAGGTCAGTTTTAAAAAGAAAAAGAACTTACCGCAATCAGTTGTGGATTTCATCCTTATGAAGTACCTACCTTAACTCCTTATATTTTTATAGTAGAGCATGTAGTTAATAAAATATAAAAAAACACGATTAAGATCAATTCTATTGACACACATGTTCACACTACTAACGTTCAAACATGAATGATGCACTTGTACTAAGGTACTTGTATACGGTACTAGGTGCACCATAACCAAATAGTAAATAAAAATATTTCATTAGCTCTGCGTGGGGAATACCCCGTTTAAGCCTTTTTTGATTTAATGCTGCGGCCACATTAGCGGACGATAATTCGTGTCGCGTTGGCGCGCTAAAATTATCGTTGTTTGCTATCAGTCAAGATTATTTTAGCCAATTAAAATGAACCATTCATAGCGCTGCCCAAAGTTCCTCTATACCGATTGGTTAGATAGTCATGAGTGATGGAATTGACTGATGGTTGCGTGACCGTCTAATGTACGCCTTAGCGAAACCGTCAATAATAATAATATAATAAATCATTTGTTTCAGGCAACACAATGAAATTTTACAAAATCAGGCCCATATAATAAATACCTTACAGACTAACATACATACATTTATAGTCAATGATGCCCGCAAGCACACACTCACTACTATTATTGTCAATTCGTATATTATGATACAAGTGAGCTAAGGTTGCTCATTATACACGAGGCTGTGGGTTGCAGCCCGAGCCGCAGGCGAGGGCGTAAATCAGCCGAGTGTCTAGTAAGTAAGTTGCTCACGAGTTTCATACGCACTTTTTCAACACACTTGCGAGGAAAAACAAACATTTATTGCATGAAATAACCTAATATTAGCTAAGGGAAAAAGCGCGCAAGTTTTTTTTTGCACGCGCCAAATGTAAGGTGATTGATTACATACAGCCATACAGCCTACTTCAAAATAATTATAATAATAGTGATAAAATGCAAATGTTTTATAACAAATTATTGTGAATTATAAATAATTTGATAATAATATACTTTATTTTTTATGTTTATTTATTCTAAAAACGTGAATGGATTTTCAGCCGTTAAAACCTCTTTATTGTTACAAAAAAAGAACTGTATCTATTACCCGGTGAAATCGAGAATGCTCTGTTGACTCGCATTAAAACTTGCAGTTAGGTACTAACTTAACTTTGTAGGGATACTGTATTACCCGGTTAAATTGAAAAGTCTCTGTTTACTCGCATATTATTTGCAGTTAGGTACTTACTTAACTTTGTAGGGATAATTGTATTACGCTACTAGAACTGTAATATTATTATGCACGTGATAGATTTGGGGCGGATAATATAGAAATAGAACTATTCTGAACTGTTCAATTAACTATCAACAAAACTATAAAGCTTCTATTTCAATAAGGTCAGGATTAATAAAAATCTCAAATCTAAATATAACTATTCTGATAAAAGCATTAAACTATTCAAATAACTATAAACAAAACTATAAAGCTTCTATTTCAATAAGGTCAGGATTAATAAAAATCTCAAATCTCTAATAAACTATTTTATTCTTTTAAATCGTCCTTTTATTTTTTTACCTACCACCCGTTAAGGACATCTTTTAGCTGACAAGAAAAACGGGCGAAAAAAAACTCACCAGCTTTAACAGAAACAACGACATTTACAAATAATCATGTCGTTGTTGAACATACAACACATTTAACAACATTACTTTTCATGATAAAAGATTAAACAACATTTACGAATATCATCAAGCATTTTCTATAAACTGTTACTTTATATTATTTCAGTACTCACATAATTTATTCGAAACCGATAAGGACAACTTTAATTTAATATTATCAACAAATAAGCATTTACATTTAACAAGTTACCGAATATCCTTCGAACAAGGGCAAATCTTCAGCAATATTTACTAGACAATACATCAGCATTAAACAGCAAGGAAAACAAGGAATGAGAAATATGAAACAACGGAATAGTTACTTAACTTATACACCGCTGACGGCTCGGACCAGACTAACCCGCTACAATGGCGGCCTCGCCTTATAAATGTTAGCGTCTACCGCCAATTTAACTGATAAATTTGAATCAGTGAAAATTACAGAAAATATTACAATATAAACATAACAATTATGAAAAAGTATTCCAAAATCAAATAATGATTTTACATAACATTATTTATAAATACAATAATAACAATAATTATCTTTTTGTTTTCTTTTCAACCGGAAGTAACGTGTACCAACGTAAAAGTACACGTTACGTACTTAGATACTTATACATTACATTTCAGTAATAAATTAATTGCTATGAGTATTAAAAGTAATAAAATGATTTTATACACATTATTCAGTACTTATAGGCAAATTAAAGTACAATTGCTTGATCATGCTTTGTTGACGTTTGGCCCCGCCACAAATCAAAATACTTTTTATTAGAAACAGGATACATGTAGTAAAATGTTATCTCCATAATTAATATAATGAATTTAGATGTAAAAATATGTAGTTTAAAAAACTAAAACAACACACTTTTATAGAAACAGACTAAAAAGTACAAAATAAGCGTCTATTCAGTAACTGAAATTAAAAAGCGTGGTGCGCGTTGTCTATATTAAGTACTTGAAATGCATGCTTTGCAAGGGGCGCACCACGCTTTTTAATTTCAGTTACTGAATAGACGCTTATTTTGTACTTTTTAGTCTGTTTCTATAAAAGTGTGTTGTTTTAGTTTTTTAAACTACATATTTATTTTTTACTTTTTAGTTTAATAAATGTCAAGCCATGGATGGATGGTAGGGGATTTCACAGTCCATTCATGTGTCTGCCCACCCCGTAAACATTATAACTCAAAGGCGTGATTGTATGTATTTAGACTTACAAATTCAAGTGGAGTCTATTAGTTACTGGATGCGCAAGCCGAACCCCTACTTCCTTCCTGCTCCATCATCAGACCTTCACCACCAAGTGTTGCGAATGGTCACATCAGAATGAAACAAATGAGCCCAAACTCGAGGGATTTCCTAGTGGTCATTAAACAGTGCCACTGGCTTCCTCTCTGCTCCATCATCAGACCCTCACCACCAAGTGCAACGAAAAGATCTCATCAGAACGAAACAAATGAGCCAGAACTCGAGGTGTTTCCTATTGGTCATTATGGATTGCCACTGGCTTCCTTCCTGCTCCATCATCAGACCCTCACCACCAAGTGAAGCGAATAGGTCTCCTCATCAGAACGAAACAAATGAGCCCAAACTCAAAAGGTTTCCTAGTGGTCTTTAAGGAGTGCCACTGGCTTCCTTCCTGCTCCATCATCAGACCCTCACCACGAAGTGTAGCAAATTGGCCTCATCAGAACGAAACAAATGTGCACAAACTCAAAAGGTTTCCTAGTGGTATTTAAGGAGTGCCACTGGCTTCCTTCCAGCTCCATCATCAGACCCTCACCAACAAGGGTAGCAAATAGGTCTCATCAAAACGAAACAAATGAGCCCAAACTCGAGGGGTTTCCTATTGGTAATTAAGGAGTGTCACTGGCTTTCTTCCTGCTCCATCATCAGACCCTCACCACCAAGTGTAGCATATAGGTCTCATCAGAACGAAACAAATGAGCCAGAACTCGAAGTGTTCTCGAAGTGTGTCATTAATGAGTGCCACTGGCTTCCTTCCTGCTCCATCATCAGACCCTCACCATCAAGTTTAGTGTAGCGAATTGGTCTTCTTAGAATAAAACAAATGAGCCTAAACTCGAGGGGTTTCCTAGCAGCCGTTGAAGAGTTCTAATGCCCACCTCTTGGCTCCATCATCAGATCAACTCGATGGTAGCAAATTATTGTATTGTCATCGGATTCATATAGACTTGCAAAGTTTCAAATCAATACGACAATTAGAAGTAGGTTAAAATTGAACTCCAAGATTTTCTTACATTGTGACTTAGTTACAAGTGAAGCTAATAAAAGTGTGGTAAAAATAACTATATGAGATTAATAACAAAACTCCATATCATATCGCTTTGTTGTCGGATGGCATGGCACCGACACAAATCAAACTACTATTTAATGAAAACACGATAAATAAGGTACGATGTTATCCACAAAATTAATTTAATGGATTTAGGTGTAATAAATACCAAATTGAATCAATGTCAAAACTTGATATTCTATCACACGCGTGTGTTATAGTTCGGTTTATGGCCCTAAGATCGATGTAATAAGGCTCACTTTATGAGCAAGTGTGTTGAAAACCTACTTATGTAATTACTTATTGTCAATAATATTGCGTCTGTGTGGCTAGCCTTCGGGACATCCTCGATACGCAGTCGGGGACTTCCGGAGAGTAGGTATACAAGACAAATGGTAAAATATAATCAAACAATCTGTTCTGTTTGAATATTGTCGAATACATTGTCGAAGTAGCGTAGTGTCACGTAGTGTCGGAGTACTCGGAGTTAAGAAAGAAACTGCACGAAAAGACTAATCGGTTATTTCAGTAACCCCCTCAAGTCCATTAAAACTGATTTTACAGGAGACACAAGTTTTTGATTTCTAGAAATAGGTAGGTACTATGGGAAATATTTTTTCTAATTACTGTTATTTAAATATTTGGTATGTTATTATGATCAGTTGAAAAATAATTTGAGCATTTATTTAATTTTCGGGTGGTTGTTTTACTACCTACAGCAGTAAAATATGAATAGTAATAAAAATAAATTTTAGCGGTTAATTCATCCTACAATGAAAGCTGAAAAATTATTCAAGCAGTGTAATAAATTATAAAAAAATAAAACCGCCTTCTAAAAAACCACATCAAAAAAGTAAGAAATAATTCCTCACCAAATAAATAACGTAAGTACTTTGAAGTCGGGCGTGAAACATGTACAATTTTTTGTTGTTTTTGTTAAAACCCGCCCGACTTCAAAGTACTTACGTTATTTATTTGGTGAGGAATTATTTCTTACTTTTTTGATGTGGTTTTTAGAAGGCGGTTTTATTTTTTTATAAAAATAATTTTTATTTCACTCTTTTTAGTGTATCGTGCAGGCAGTGTTTTCTGGTAAATAGGTATGTGATCAAACTCAAAACCCCTTTTTTCGAAGTCGGTTAAAATACCTTGAGGTATCCCCTTTTTAACAAAACAAGAATCATCTAAATAGGTTTATAAACAAAGGGGTTATGCCTAAAGATAAGTATTAAATTCACATAAAGTGGTAACGAAAACGACAGTATTTTCAAGATTTCCTGAAAACTACTGAACCGATTTCAAAATTTCAAAAAATGGGACAAACTTGGAAACCAACCTGATGTAATAACGTTTGAACCATTTCAATCGGTTCAGCCGTCTTCGAGTAATCGGTGGACATACACAAAAAAAAAATAAAAAAAAAATATAAAAAAACATACATACAGACGAATAGAGAACCTCCTCCTTTTTGATTTAGAAGTCGGTTAATGAATGGCCAGTAAAATGATGGAATGCCCAGTTAGATACATAGTTCGGCAGTTCACGGTGAGCATTATTATTATTTCTAGATTTTTCACTTTTTTATTTTAAAAGTTAGCAGGGAGAGTGGACTCACATTTTACCACTGAACGGAACGGAAGTGACTATCTTTCAAAAGAATTATTTTGAGAAAAAATGGTTTGAGAAACCTTAATGCAATTTTTAAACTCCTATCTACCTATAAACACCCTACTCGTATTGTATACGTTTGACGAATAACATTTTTTTTTGACCGACTTCTAAATCAAAAAGGAGGAGGTTCTCTATTCGTCTGTATGTATGTTTTTTCTCTTTTTTTTTTGTGTGTATGTCCACCGATTACTCGAAGACGGCTGAATCGATTGAAATGGTTCAAACGTTATTACATCAGGTTGGTTTCCAAGTAGGTCCCATTTTTTGAAATTTTAAAATCCGTTCAGTATTTTTCAGGAAATCTTGAAAATACTGTCGTTTTCGTTACCACTTAATGTGAATTTAATACGTATCTTTAGGCATAACTCCTTTGTTTATAAACCGATTTAGATGATTCTTGTTTTGTTAAAAAGGGGATACCTCAAGGTATTTTAACCGACTTCGAAAAAGGAGGTTTTCAGTGTGATCACATACCTATTTACTAGAAAACACGTAAATTGCCTGCACGCTGCACTAAAAAGAGTGAAATAAAAATTATTTTTATAAAAAAATAAAACCGCCTTCAAAAAAACCACATCAAAAAAGTTAGAAATAATTCCTCACCAAATAAATAACGTAAGTACTTTGAAGTCGGGCGGGTTTTAACAAAAACAACAAAAAAATTGTACATGTTTCACGCCCGACTTCAAAGTACTTACGTTATTTATTTGGTGAGGAATTATTTCTAACTTTTTTGATGTGGTTTTTTTGTTTGATGTGGTTTTTTTGAAGGCGGTTTTATTTTTTTATAAAAATATTTTTTTTAGTTTCAGTTCCATGTACATAGGAACCTACCTTTGTGGATGACCCTATTTCATTTTTTTTTTATTTGTTATAAAATCGTAATGCTGTTTACAGAATCCATCTAGGTACCAATAGTGTAGGCTTATGGCAGCCATACACCTTCAAATAATTTGATCAAACTGGCTTGATCAAACGGCTTGATGTGATGACATTGGCATGATCTCCCAAGCGACCACACACAGTCAGTTACTCTATGGTTCAATATCGAAGTGGGCGAAGAGTTGTTGTGCTTCTTTATTTAAAAACTAGCTGTTGCCCCCGACTTCGTATTCACGGTGCCTAGTGACTTTTGTGTTAGTTTAGTTTATGTGTGTTTGTTGCCTAGATTTTATAACGCTCTTCTTGAAGTCCTATTCTCTACTAAAACGGTCTAAAGAATATCGAATACGCAGGCTAGGGTATGAACATGGTATGTTGTTATGATAATTATGCTGCATGAACATAGTTGAGCCCTCATTCATAGATCTGTCCGTCTGTCAAGAAACTTTTTCTCAAGAATGCGTGGAAGGTATCAAGCTGAATTTATATCAAATTAATTTTATACTCAAGTCTGCAATCCCTTAAAGCCGAGAAAAAAATTAAACTTCTCTTCTCTTCTTCATAAATCAAATCAAAAGGGTCACTTGCAGCAATACTTTATTTCCGTCAAATCTCGATTTTATTTTAAATCCCATTTAGCTACTTTGTTGTTACCGATCTCGATTTAAATATAAACCGCTAACTAGGTCGGTTTAGATTGTTAAATCTCGATTTAAAGTAAGTTGCGATAACTTATCTATATTTTCATACTGTTTTTATAAGCAAAAATGCATGTAGGTATCACACATAACAGTGTATAATGATAATTATTATTTTGAAGAGCCGTCTTTCGTTCTTCCACGTTGCTTGCTAGCGGGCAATACCTAGATCTATTCTACGCGAGGTTCATAAGACCACGAGTTCACCAAACGATCCATTTTAGATTGGCCAACCACGAATCATGGATCGTGAATCTTGTATTGCTAGTGGCTCCTCCACCACCACTGTCACCGGGTCAGATAAATTTGTATACTAACTGTAGCGACATCTAGCGTCGAGTGGAAATGCGAAATAGAAATATTACATCAATAGGGTGAAAACCCCAGTTTTGGCCACTGCCCCGAGTGCTTACTTAGCTAATAACTTTTGCTTTTAATATAAGTACTTTTTATCTATAGCTTTTAAGTCATAATAACAATAGTAAGAATTCCTTATGACATAGGAATATTATTCAATAAACGGTTTTCATTTCAGTTTACATCGAATTAGATGTATCTTTTATTTTATATAAGTTAGGTAAGTATTGATTTCTCGATGTATCTTTAAAAATTTGGTTAACAAAAAACAACAATCGGCACCCTTCGCACATTTTATGTTTAAAAAGTAGGGTTTTTAACTGACTAAAGTAAAGCTAATTTCGTAAGTATATGTTTAGAATAATAGAATATAATAATAGTATAGAATAATATGTTTTTACTATGTTTGTCCACGAATTTCTTGAAATCTAAATACATCGAGATGATTATATTTGATTTAAATTAGGTGTATTCTAACTTTGGGAACAGTCTAAGCTTTATCAAAATCGGTTTAGTAGTTTTTGATATGTGGGTGTATTATATGAAATTATTTTTATGATTTTAAATGGGCCTGGATGGGTTTCAATTTATATTATGTTTTGAAGCAGGTAAAAAAATAATAATATGATTCATTATTAATTGAGACAGCGATTAAATATAACGTATTTTCATAATCATGTGGCACCATCTATTTTAGTAAGAATAATTTTTTGTATTTTCCCGTAGGAATAAGGGGTTTTTACGCGACAAAAAGTATCCTATAAGTACTTTTTTAAGAGTAACCAGTTGTCTTCGTACAGAATTTCATAAAGATCCGTTCAGTGGTTTTTGCGTGATGCCGTCACAAACAAACAGACAAACAGATAAACAGACAAACCGACAAACAGACAAAAAATTTAAAAAAAATATTTATACGCTCTATTGCTTATTTCTAACATGTTCTGGTATTTTTTTTTGCAAATATCTTCAATGTAGGTACAGACACGGAAAGTCTACTATTTTATTATATGTATTTCTAACATGTTCTGGTATTTTTTTGCAAATATCTTCAATGTACAGACACGGAAAGTCTACGATTTTATTATATGTATAGATGTATAGATGTCTACAGACGACGCTTTAGCAATAGTTGGTTTAGGCTGGATTTCACCAAATTTTTATTCCAGGAATTACGCTTAATCTCGGATAGTAATGTCAAAACCCCATACTAGTTTGACATTAGTATCCGAGAGTAAGTAAGCGTTATTCTTGGAATAAAAGTTTGGTGAAATCCAGCCTTAGTGTCGCCGTATCCGTCTGTCCGTCTGTCCCCAGCAAAAAGCTTAGACTACATACTGAGGTAACTGGAGAGTGCAGTACTAACACTTTTTTGTGGCACTGAGGTTGTCTTCCGACTCACCTACACCTACACTTTGAAAAAATACGTATGGTATGGCACAGCCACCTTTATCGTCTTCTACAAGCCATGCGCATAAAGTTGGCAACGTAGTTTTAAGTGAACCGATTTGACACCGTTTGCACCGTTTGACAGGTAAACAGCGAGTAAACCTCGAGTACTGAATCCTATGGAGGTGGCATATCTTCTATACCTAACCTACATCTATACACATAAATTAAATTGGAGTGTCTGTTTGTAACATTAAATAACCGCTTTTTACGACGTGCATATGATTAAATATACGGTACATATACCAAAATGTCATTTTTTACAATTTTTGTCTGTCTGTCTGTTTGTTCCGGCTAATCTCTGAAACGGCTGGACCAATTTTGACGGACCGATTAATACGACAATTAGAAGTAGTTTAAAATTGAATTCCAAGATTTTCTTACATTGTGACTTGTAGAAGACGATAGAGACGGCTGTGCGTATGGTCACAGCCGTCTCTATCGTCTTCTACAAGCCATGCTATGATACGGCAGGCTTATTACCAAAACAAGCAACCTGTTGCTAATTGTACAATTGCAACGCGACTGCTACTAGTTGCGGTTGGTTTGCAATCGGTACAGTACGGTACGGTACCTTTCATGCAATTTTAGTTTACAAATCGCTCGCTTGTGGCGCTATCGTAGCGATTTACGTTCCGTAATACGAATATGTCTTTTGGGAGCGATTAGTTGTTAATTGTTGCGATTGCGACTGTCACTTTAAGATCGGTAATAACCCTGCGGAACGGCAACATTGCTGTGAACCGGTTTACTCCTCTGAGTACTAAATCCTATGGAGGTGGCATACCTACGAAAAAGTGAGGTGTAAGTAAGTCACAGTGTAAGAAAATCTTGGAATTCAATTTTAAAATACTCAATTTGGCATGAATATACATATAAATCACGTCGACAAAGTGGTGAATTTGTAGCGGAGAGAGAAGAAGGCGTCATATTTGCATACAAATTAAGAAAATAAGTAACTCTGCTTTGGAACGAAGGGCAGAAGCCCCGGTTTTGGCCACTGTACCGGTTTTGGCCACTTTTTGCTCTAAAAGTTTTCTAAACAACTTTTCGCCATTTGTGCTAAAGGCAATTAAAATAAGGTATTCCATAAGTCATACGATTTTTTTCAATAGATTCCATTTTCTGTTTTAAAAAATGTTTTGTATGAAAATTTTAAGAAATTAGGTAGTTTTGGATGAAATACTTTATAAGCCTTTGTTTTTTACAATTAAATATTTGTTTTGCAATTGATTGGTTTCTAGCGCATTAGAATAATTATAGGTATTGATTTAACCTGGGTTTGGTTTTGACTTTTCGCTATACCTACTTACAAAAGTTTAACTATCAATAAATAAGTGGCCGGTACATTTGGCACCTCTCACACATTTTGTGTTAAATACAAAAAACTATTTAACTTTTTTAAATTAGAATATTGTACCTTTAAAGGTAAATAAATTATCTATAAGTAATTTAAGATATAATTTGTGTCTTAAATACCTAAGACCATTTAGTACTTAGTGCTTAAAAGTCAAAAAATCCTTAAAGTGGCCACAAAGGGTACCTCTTCCCTACCTAGTAAAATTTACACATAGCAGAAATTTGAAATTTGTTAAGATTATGGGTCAGGTATTACAATAAATAACTCAATAGTTAATATTCATTTTCATTTATTCAAGTTATTATTAAGCCTTTGTGATTGTCAAGGATGCTACGCTATTGGTTCAGAAAACCCTACGGCGGGAGACCTTGTAACGAGAAGAGCCAGCAAGAAACTCGCCAAGGGGTGCAGTGCAATTCTCCCTTCATCAAACACTTTTATTTTCATAAAACACGTCAGACAAATTACATTTTTAAGTGTGAAATGCACAATGTGTATTTGAAGTATAACCATACTGATAATAGTTTTAATACATTTACAACAATAGAATTTTGTGACAAAGAATAACAAATTCCAACAGAAACTATTTGATGCTAGTTCAAGTTTGTTTCGTATTAGATATCTAACAATTTACAACACCAATAATCTCACATCGATGTAGGTAATAGAATACTTAGCTTTGCTTTGAATTCCCGATACAGAATGAGAGCCGCTCAGGGACCGTACTACCGTATTTATACATCACTTAAACCAAAATGGCGCGGTAACACAACCGCTTTCTGCCTATGTGTTTCCGCCCAGTTAGTAGTAATTCTTATTTACCTAAACTAATTTAAATTATGAATACAAATCTTTAAATATGATTATAACTTTATAAAGAATGCATTTTAATTTTAATAACGACATTTGTTTAATTTTCAATAAAAAGTAGGTACGACTACAGATTGTGGACTTTGACTAGCATAGACAATACACTGTTCTATTAAATTTAGATTCCTTTTATTACCTATTAGATAACTTTAATTCTCAATAATTATAACATTCGTCCATCCTGACAAAATTTGATACCACACAAATTTGCTATAAGGTAATGAAAATATGTTTGATTACTTACTTTTAATCAACTAACCAACTTAATATAACTTATCCTAACTAATATGATTGCAATTGCTTAAGAGTCAACAGCGACATTTCGACACAATCCCATGGTAACATCCAGTAATTTATACAAAACTATTATTATTGTATTAGCTCCATGGCCTACTGATACCGATTCTCGACTCCATCCCATGGTAACTGTAATAAAATGAATAATTAGCCATTGGTAGTAAGTTCATCAAATATATACAGAAGCCTTGTTACTTGCATGAAAAATTACATTATAATCGTCATCACCATCATCATCATCATCATCATCGTCATCACCACCAACATCATCATCATCATCATAACCAACATCATTAACATCATCATAACCTTTATATTCATCATTACCATTATTATGTACAAACTGAAGTTTATTAATAGTTTTTTTTATTACCTTTATCATTACCTTCATCATCATCTACCCATATATTGGTCCATTACTCGAAGACATGACTTAATGATAAGTTGTATTTGATAATTATTTGCGTGAAACATGGTACGATCACATTCCGATAGCCCTCCTCAGTTGACAAGCTCATTCCTTCATTAAGTTTATTTATTTATTTTATTTTTCCTTATTAGCACAATAACAAAATTCAGACCAAAAATAAATTTTCACATAGTTTACTACGGCTAAACATTATTAATAGTAGTAAAATTATGTTCTCTTAGTACTTTTCGAAGCCTAACCACCTTTACTTCATCGTTAAAATTGTACACACTTGACCCCCGTCCAATTTGATATCAACATCGAAAATCTCTAATAGCTTACATTCATTACAAAGTTTGAACTAGTTATGTCCTATTTATTTGACTGTATTGCATTTAGCATATTCGTCAGCCACGTGAAAGCTGTTTCAAATCAGCCTTAGCATTTAGGGTCATTTTGTCTTATCCCAAATGCATCATTCTCAAGCTATGAACACCTTGTTTTTGTATATCCATCTACCTTAATTGTAACACTTTACCCTAAAAGTGACACCATGTATGCAAAGTACACTGTGATTGCCTTATTCCAAATGTGATGGTTCTTAAATTCATCGTCTAAGTGACGGCCATTGTTTCATCGTCTGAGTGACGGCCATTGTTTCATCGTCTAAGTGACGGCCATTGTTTCATCGTCTAAGTGACGGCCCTTATTTCATCGTCTAAGTGACGGCCGTTATTTCATCGTCTAAGTGACGGCCCTTATTTCGTCGTCTAGTCGACGGCTCTTAATGCATCTACTTATTGCCTACCTGAAAGTCATTAATTTCGTTAATTTCTCCGTAATTTTTCACCTATTTATTGCCTTCCAGCAAGTCATTAATATCTCCGTGCTCTCTAATGGTATAAGAATTCTCGAAATTTGTTCAGCAGTTCCTAAGATTACTTCCTACAATGATACCTTACTTCTTTATGATATGATAATGACAAGTACCTATTGATATTATTATGATCTCCGTTAGATTTTGTCATCTATAAAATATCCTTATCTTTGTAAATTAATATAAAAGATCCAAAAACCTTTGGTGATAGAGTCAAAATTAATCTCGTAGCTCTTTCTCCTAATTTATGATGTTATCTACTTTCTTCCTCCATAAATATTTAGTTGTAATTATATACTTTTTCTAACTCTGTTTATAATGTACCCATTTATTACCCTATTTATTTGTTTTCTCTGGCCCAAGGTTGCTTGGAAGAAACTGTTGTCTAGCATAAAGCTACCTAGACTAGTGTGTGTTATTTTTGTTGTATTTCCCTGTATTTGTTGTTTAATTACCATGCGCAATCAAATTGATTTAATTTCAATTTCTAATTCCGTTTATAATGCACACATTCCCTATTACCCTAGTTGTTTTCTCCAGCCCAAAGTTGCCTGGAAGAAACTGCTATCTTTCATAAGGCTGCATATATTGGGTGTTATTCTTTGTTGTATTTCTCTGTATTTATTGTTATATTACCCTGTGCAATAAAATTTAACTTATTTTAATTATAAAATAACCCAGGGTAGACATTATAAACACTTCAATAAAAATGTATCAAAATATTCATAAAAATAATGAAGCCATTATTCTGCACTAAAATTCTCAACCTTATAGAACAAAACTAAGTCTATTTTAATTAAAAATAACCCAGGACTTCAATAAAAATGTATCAAAATATTCATAAAAATAATGAACCCATTATTCATTCTGCCACTAAAATTCTCAACCTTTTAGTTCAAAACTAAGCCAATTAGAAGTTATTTCAATTACCAGTAATATGTCAATTGATGATCAAAACTTACTGAAATAAAAGTTGTTTTAAGTACCAGCGATATGGTCAGTTATTGTTTAATAGAAACTTTCCTCAAAATACAATGTTAATATTTCACAGATATCAGGTTATTCCTTAGCCTCACATCCCAACCACGGGTCAAGTCAAAAGGTGGAATATGTATGTAATTAGTAAAAATATGTAGTTTAAAAAACTAAAAAACACACTTTTATAGGAACAGACTAAAAAGTACAAAATAACCGTCTATTCAGTAACTGAAATTAAAAAGCGTGGTGCGCGTGGTCAATACGAGTATTATGTACCTACTTGAATGCATGCTTTGCAAAGGGCGCACCACGCTTTTTAATTTCAGTTACTGAATAGACGGTTATTTTGAACGTTTTAGCCTGTTCCTATAAAAGTGTGTTTGTTTAGTTTTTTTAAACTACATATTTATTTTTTACTTTTTAGTTTAATAAATGGTAAGCTATGGATGGATAGTAATCGATTTCACAGTCCATTCATGTGTCTGCCCACCACGTAAAAATTATAACTCAAAGGCGTGATTGTATGTATTTAGTTTTACAAATTCAAGTGGAGTCTATAAGTTACCGGATGCGCGAGCCGAATCCTTACTTCCTCCCTCCTCCATCATCAGACACTCGCCACCAAGTATAGCGAATAGGTCTCATCAGAACAAAACAAATGAGCCCAAACTCGAGGGGTTTTCTTGTGGTCATTAAGGAATTTCACTGGCTTCCTCCCAGCTCCATCATCAGACCCTCAACACCAAGTATAACGAATAGGTCTTATCAAAATGAAACAAATGAGCCTAAACTCGAGGGGTTTCCTATTGGTCAGTAAGGAGTATCACTGGCTTCCTTCCTGCTCCATCACCAGACCCTCACCACCCATTGTAGCTAAGAGGTCTCATCAGAACGAAACAAATGAGCCAGAATTCGAGCTGTTTCCTATTGGTTATTAAGGAGTGCCACTGGCTTCCTCCCTGCTCATCCATCATCAGTCCATCACCATCAAGTGTAGCGAATAGGTCTCATCAGAACAAAACAAATGAGCCCAAACTCGAGGGGTTTTCTTGTGGTCATTAAGGAATTTCACTGGCTTCCTCCCAGCTCCATCATCAGACCCTCACCACCAAGTGTAACGAATAGGTCTTATCAAAATGAAACAAATGAGCCTAAACTCGAGAAGTTTCCTATTGGTCATTAAGGAGTGTCACTGGCTTCCTTCCTGCTCCATCACCAGACCCTCACCACCCATTGTAGCGAAGAGGTCTCATCAGAACGAAACAAATGAGCCAGAACTCGAGGTGTTTCCTATTGGTTATTAAGGAGTGCCACTGGCTTCCTCCCTGCTCATCCATCATCAGTTCATCACCACCAAGTGTAGCGAATAAGTCTAATCAGAACGAAACAACGGAACCCATACTCGAGGGGTTTCCTAGTGGTCATTAAGTGCCACTGGCTTCCTCCCTGCTCCATCATCAGATCCTCACCATCAAGTGTAGCGAATAGGTCTCATCAAAACAAAACAAATGAGCCTAAAGTCGAGGGGTTTCCTAGCAACCATTGATGAGTTCTATTGCCCACCTCTTGACTCCATCATCAGATCAGCTCGATGGTAGCAAATTACTGGTTATTAAGGAGTGCCACTGGCTTCCTCCCTGCTCATCCATCATCAGTCCATCACCACCAAGTGTAGCGAATAGGTCTCATCAGAACGAAACAAATGAGCCCAAACTCGAGGGGTTTCCTAGTGGTCATTAAGGATTGCCACTGACTTTCTCCCTGCTCCGTCATCAGACCCTCACCACCAAGTGTAGCGATTAGGTCTCATCAGAACGAAACAAATGAGCCTAAACTCGAGGTATTTCCTATTGGTCATTAAGGACTGCCACTGGCTTTATCCCTGCTCCATCATAAGACCCTCACCACCAAGTGTGACGAATAGGTCTTATCAAAACGAAACAAATGAGCTCAAACTCGAGGGGTTTCCTATTGGTCATTAAGGAGTGTCACTGGCTTCCTTCCTGCTACATCATCAGACCGTCACCACCAAGTGTAGCGAAGAGGTCTCATCAGAACGAAACAAATGAGCCAGAATTCGAGGTGTTTCCTATTGGTTATTAAGGAGTGCCACTGGCTTCCTCCCTGCTCATCCATCATCAGTCCATCACCACCAAGTGTAGCGAATAGGTCTCATCAGAACGAAACAAATGAGCCCAAACTCGAGGGGTTTCCTAGTGGTCATTAAGGATTGCCACTGACTTTCTCCCTGCTCCGTCATCAGACCCTCACCACCAAGTGTAGCGATTAGGTCTCATCAGAACGAAACAAATGAGCCTAAACTCGAGGTATTTCCTATTGGTCATTAAGGACTGCCACTGGCTTTATCCCTGCTCCATCATAAGACCCTCACCACCAAGTGTGACGAATAGGTCTTATCAAAACGAAACAAATGAGCTCAAACTCGAGGGGTTTCCTATTGGTCATTAAGGAGTGTCACTGGCTTCCTTCCTGCTACATCATCAGACCGTCACCACCAAGTGTAGCGAATAGGTCTCATCAGAACCAAACAAATGAGCCAGAACTCGAGGTATTTCCATTGGTCATTAAGGACTGCCACTGGCTTTATCCCTGCTCCATCATCAGACCCTCACCATCAAGTGTAGCGAATAGGTCTCATCAGAACAAAACAAATGAGCCTAAACTCGAGGGGTTTCCTAGCAGCCATTGAAGAGTTCTATTGCCTACCTCTTGACTCCATCATCACATCAGTTCGATGGTAGCAAATTATTGTATTGTCATCGGATTCATATAGACTTGCGAAGTTTAAAATCAATACGACACTTAGAAGTATGTTAAAATTGAATTCCAAGATTTTCTTACATTGTGACTTAGTTACATGTGAAGCTAATAAAAGTGTGGTAAAAACAATAACTTACAAAAAAAAACTCGATTGTCTTAATTCCATGCCATAATAGTATATTATGATACAAGTGAGCTAAGGTTGCTCATTATACACGAGGCTGTGGGTTGCAGCCCGAGCCGCAGGCGAGGGCGTAAATCAGCCGAGTGTCTAGTGAGTAAGTTGCTCACGAGTTTCATACGCACTTTTTCAACACACTTGCGAGGAAAAACAAACATTTATTGCATACATATTGTATTACCTAATATTAACTAAGGGAAAAAGCGCGCAAGTTTTTTTTTGCACGCGCCAAATATGAGGTGATTGATTACATACAGCCATACAGCCTACTTCAAAATAATTAAGTATAATAAAATAATAGTGATAAAATGCAAATGTTTTATAACAAATTATTGTGAATTATAAATAATTTGATAATAATATACTTAATTATGTTTTTTGTCTTAATTAGGGACATATTTATTTATTCTAAAAACGTAAATGGATATTCAGCCGTATAAAACCTCTTTGTTGTTACAAAAAAAGAACTGTATCTATTACCCGCTGAAATTGAAAATGCTCTGTTGACTCGCATATAACTTGCAGTTAGGTACTAACTTAACTTTGTAGGGATACTGTATTACCCGGTTAAATTGAAAAGTCTCTGTTTACTCGCATATAATTTGCAGTTAGGTACTTACTTAACTTTGTAGGGATAATTCTATTACGCAACTAGTACTGTAATATTATTATGCACGCGTGGGTTATAGTTCGGTTTATGGCCCTAAGATCGATGTAATAAGGCTCACTTTATGAGCAAGTGTGTTGAAAATAATAGTTAAGACTTTATCATAAGTTCGGTCCAACAAATTATTCTATTGTGTTGTTTTAAGTTTTTTTTTTATGACATATTTAGTAAATATGGAACTTTCGTCAATTCTATAACTCCCAAGATAGGGTAAAATATAGTTTTGGCCATATTGGTGTCTATGTGCTTTATGAACTGCACCTTTACATGTTTTCATACGTATGTATATTTCAATTTTTTTTATTTTAGTTTAAAGATAAATTTGTAATTAGTTTGCATGTTCTGCTTAGTCCGTAAGTTGAATGCAATTTACACATGCCGTGGCAGCCTATAAATAAGACATCACTTAGAATTGTATCCCTTAGATAATATAAATAATAATGTTTAGTTTTAAGTGAATGAACTTGTTGGTTGTCCATAAATAAATAAATAAAAATAAATAAAATAATAGGTCGTACTGAACTTTAGCGTTGTAGCTACAAGCTGCAACACGAGCTGAGCATGTTAATATCCATGATAGCATCCCTTCTAATTGCAAAACTTGACAACTAACCTCTTCAGAAAGGCTATTGAAGCTTCTACTGATAAAGCTTATTACACAACTGTAGACTTCCTCACTGACTCTTCCTTAAATGAAATGGATATTTAAATAAACTCATTCATTGCCATATTAGGTCACAACTTAATTTAAGTTTTTATTGACATATTATGATGGCACAATTTAATTTTATCTTTTGTTTGACATATTTATGACACAATTTAATTTTAGGTACCTATTCTTAATTTAGTTCCTGACATCGCTCTAATATGATAATTGTATTTTTATAATTATGTTGAATTGAATTTTTGATTATTGTATACCTTGTAAAAGGTGGAAGTCTAGTGAGACTTAAAACCTATTTAACAATCTTTGTACACTAACAATGTAACTAGCTACATTTCACAATAAAGACAATTCGTATTTGTATTTGTATGCAGGGTCAGCCCCTTTCAGTTGTTTCTCATCACCTCGGTTGAGGAAACCTCTTGTAATTTTCTCGTGTTAATGCATAGAACATAATTAATGATACTTTTACTTTGCTTTACTATACTTTATTATACTTTGTTATACCTTGTTATACTTTGTTATACTTTGTTATACTTTGATATACTTTGCTAAACTTTGATATACTTTGATATACTTTGCTACAATTTGCTATACTTTGCTATAATTTGCTATACAATACTATACTTTACTATATTTTACTATACTTTATTATACTTTACTATACTTTACTATACTTTACTATACTTTACTATACTTTACTATACTTTACTATAGGTAGGTACTACTTCTGTGAAAGACTTATAATGAACCATCAACAATATTTTTGTTAATGACACCGTAACTGATAACGCAAAAGCCACAACCAAACCATTTAACTAAGATTATGGAATAAATATGATATAACTCATCAACCAATTCCTTTTTAGATGGATAAGTTATGCCTCGAGTTTGTTTGTGTTCAATACTTTGTCTTGAGTTGTATGAAACAATGTTATTTTCTTTTGTTTAATATTTCTAGTGTATGTATTGTTTCTCGTTTCTATGTGTGTAAATCTGTGATTGGCTTTCATGTTTCCATATTGTTACTTATTTTAGGATTAATAAGCTGTTCATTCACCGAAAAGTTAAAATAAAGACACAAACAATGCCAATAAAGAAACTATAAGGCAAGATGTCGTAAATTTTATTTCTGTCTTAATAACTTTATTTTATATGTTATCAAATTTTATTCAATATGTCCATATCCATCATTATTTTACTTCTGCTAAAATGTAGCAAAACTATCTGAATTCTTATCATTACACTTTTTCTTGTTTCATTGGTTTTGAAAACTTTTATAAGAAAATCTAACTAATGATCTATCTGACAAAATATTTAATGGGCCCCCAGTACATATCCCGATGATTACGTGTTACATATAATAAGTTGAAAGTATTTCTAAATTTTGTAAAATAAAAATAGAATAAACCTCAGGACTGTCTTAAAACTGTAAAAAATAGTATTTATTAAAAACCCGCAGCTACAGACGAGTTGACAAAAAACTTGCAAAGTTAAAACCGAATAATAGCGGTGACTATGGTATAAAGATATCCCTAGCTGATCATTAAGAAATCCCTCAATTCAATATGTAAAATGTTGTAAGAATATCTCATAATCAGGAAATAAACATAATTATTAGTTATAAAAATGATACGGACGAATCCAACTATAAACATTAAATATTACGAAAAAATGGGATTTTCACAATGTTTTGATTGGTTGTCGAGTCCCCGATATTTTGGCGCAGTTGCACACGCCATGATCACGGAGTAACTGACGAAAGTTAATGCGGGTTGGATGTTAGGAGCGGACATATCTGTCTACCCTCTTTCTTGTTCGTTTTCTATGCTCAATCGGGTAACATAAACACCGGAACAGTGGTTTGATAAAATGGTATTAAAGTGTAATATTATTTGCCCACTACTATCAAGCTTGATCAGTCAGTTGGTCAGTTATTTAGACTAAATATAAATTTAAATTGATTCTTAAACGTTAAATAAATTGTTGATACTAAATTTGTTCTTAAAACCATTATTGAAAACGGGGTTTTTACAATGTTTAAATTACAATAAGTAATAAGTTAGTGACGTTAAATTAGAAGTATTTAAATACATAAGTTTTACTCATTATGACCATGTAAGCTTAAAATGTTATTAATGTTCTTTCTTTCCAACTTGCTTAACAGTTGTAAATGATACTGATTCTGTTCTGTCTGATGATCTGTCTTACATTTAAAACTGAGAGTTCGTCTTCTCAACTAGCCATTTACAGAACCCAACAGCTCCATTTTGTTGAGCAAAATGCAACAAAGGTGCAAGGGATTTCAAAGGTCAAAAATTAACTAAATACTTCATCAGGCGAAGTAGTCACGTTTTAACATAATAAGGAACATTCCTACCTTGCAAGCCCTTACTCTCAAGGCTTTCATCTTCACTACCCATTGTAGAGTGACCAAAAGCAGAAACCTGGCATTTCCAAGGTCGCCCTCTTCTTTGATAGTTGTTCAGCTCTCCAACCAACTGGAACATTGTAGCTGTCGATCCCACTTCTGAAATTGTTAAGATTATGGGTCAGGTATTACAATAAATAACTCAATAGTTAATATTCATTTTCATTTATTCAAGTTATTATTAAGCCTTTGTGATTGTCAAGGATGCTACGCTATTGGTTCAGAAAACCCTACGGCGGGAGACCTTGTAACGAGAAGAGCCAGCAAGAAACTCGCCAAGGGGTGCAATTCTCCCTTCATCAAACACTTTTATTTTCATAAAACACGTCAGACAAATTACATTTTTAAGTGTGAAATGCACAATGTGTATATGAAGTATAACCATACTGATAATAGTTTTAATACATTTACAACAATAGAATTTTGTGACAAAGAATAACAAATTCCAACAGAAACTATTTGATGCTAGTTCAAGTTTGTTTCGTATTAGATATCTAACAATTTACAACACCAATAATCTCACATCGATGTAGGTAATAGAATACTTAGCTTTGCTTTGAATTCCCGATACAGAATGAGAGCCGCTCAGGGACCGTACTACCGTATTTATACATCACTTAAACCAAAATGGCGCGGTAACACAACCGCTTTCTGCCTATGTGTTTCCGCCCAGTTAGTAGTAATTCTTATTTACCTAAACTAATTTAAATTATGAATACAAATCTTTAAATATGATTATAACTTTATAAAGAATGCATTTTAATTTTAATAACGACATTTGTTTAATTTTCAATAAAAAGTAGGTACGACTACAGATTGTGGACTTTGACTAGCATAGACAATACACTGTTCTATTAAATTTAGATTCCTTTTATTACCTATTAGATAACTTTAATTCTCAATAATTATAACAAATTAGAACTGGGTTTTCCGTTCCATGATAGCATGGACTGGACATATTTTAATCTGAAATATTTTTCATTTTTTTACTTTTTTGCATTCACAGTGCAATTTTTAGGGTTCCGTAGTCAACAAGGAACCCTTATAGTTTCGCCATGTCCGTCTGTCCCCAGCCTAGCTCATAGACTCTTAGTACTAGAAAGCTGTAATTTGGCATACATATAAATCACGTCGACAAAGTAGTGAAGTAAAATTTTCGGTTACCTGCCCTACACGTGAAGTGGGGATGTAATCCACATGTAATCTAAAGCCCCCAGTACACGATGGCCGATCGTGGTCGGCGACCACGACCAATACATCGTACATTGACACTTTTGAAAGAACCTTTCTAAACTTGTTCGTTCAAAAGTGTCAATGTACGATGTATTGGTCATGGTCGCCGACCATGATCGGCCATCGTGTACTGGGGGCTTAATAAAGAATTATCCCTACAAAGTTAAGTAAGTACCTAACTGCAAATTATATGCGAGTAAACAGAGACTTTTCAAATTAACCGGGTAATACAGTATCCCTACAAAGTTAAGTAAGTACCTAACTGCAAGTTATATGCGAGTCAACAGAGCATTTTCAATTTCACCGGGTAATATTTACAGTTCTTTTTTTGTTACAACAAAGAGGTTTTATACGGCTGAAAATCTATTTACGTTTTTAGAATAAATAAATGTGTCCCTAATTAAGACAAAAAACATAATTATAGTAGATTGTACAACAAGTGCATAAAAGGTACCATTTTACCCGAGACGTATATATCCATCCGAGCCGTAGGCGAGGGTGGATAGTCAATTCGAGGGTAAAATGGGTTTTATGTACGAGTTATACACTCTGCTTTTCACTTCGAGTGTGAGGAAAATAAATAACAATATTGCAAAAAAGAAAAAATAAAGACTTCGCCATATTGGCGGGAAGACTTTCTTCTTCTTTTTTGTACACGGGCATTGGCAGCACAGTGACTTTAGCATAGACCGTAGTCCATAATACTCTTGAAATACTTATTCCTTAGAAAACTCATTAATTTTGCCTAGTTTCATTAATTTAATAATTTAACATGGATTATGTACAAAATTTAAGAAACAGAATGAAATACGTTAGGTATTAATAAAGTTTATTTAACGAAATTTAATTGCGTGTGTGACTGTTTACCTGACGACCTTTGTCTTAAAGTCTGAGACTTAGACGAAGATTTTACTTTATGCACTAGAGCATAAAAAGCGATTTTATGCCGCCTATACCCAACATAAACACGAACTTTACGAGCATGAGAAGTGAAAAGTATATTATTATCAAATTATTTATAATTCACAATATTTTTTTAAGTAGGCTGTATGGCTTATTACTATTACATTTGGCGGGTGCAAACTTGCGCGCTTCGCGCTTTTTCCCTTAACTAATATTAGGTTAAGACTAAAGACCTGGCAGTATGGCATGATGTCTTCGCCTGTCCACAAAAAAAAAGGACGAATTTTTACTACTACTAATATTAGGTTAATACAATATGTATGCAATAAATGTTTGTTTTTCCTCGCAAGTGTGTTGAAAAAGTGCGTATGAAACTCGAGAGCAACTTACTCAGTAGACACTCGGCTGATTTACGCCCTCGCCTGCGGCTCGGGCTGCAACCCACAGCCTCGTGTATAATGAGCAACCTTAGCTCACTTGTATCATAATATACTATTAAGCTTCTGTCGTTAGCCAGTGCATTACAAAGAGTAAAGTAATATTATGGTCCATTAATTGAAAAAGTCGACCCGTTTCACAACTAACTCCGATGGAACTCAAACGCACCACGTTTCACTGTCCCGGTGAATGCTCTAACCACTGAGCTAGTGACTCCGTAGCTCCGTAATTGAAAGGTCGTGGGTTCGAGTCCCATCGGAGCCAGTTGTGAGACGGGTATTTTTCAATATTTTGAAATAGGTATTATTTATTGCACTTCCTCAGCAACATCTGAGCGCTCGCAACACACGCTCAAATCTTTAATCAAACTGTTTGATCCAATAAAAATACGAAAATGCATATTTCTTCAAGCCAACTGATTACTCATTATATTTGATCAAATTTCCCCCACACACCTTCATGCCAATTTCATCAAGTCGTTTGATCCGCTTTTTGTACACCGTACGCTTATAGTTATTGTCTCCCTTCCCATAACAATTAGTCCCAGGGTGGTTCTTTAAATAAACGATATCTTACATACTTACCTAATATTTTTTTCTAATTAATATCATTTTAAAAAATTGAAAATGAAGTATTTTAGAAAAAATCGACCCGTCTCACAACCAGCTCCGACGGGACTCGACCCCACGACCTTTCGCTATCCGGGCGACTGCTCTAACCACTGAGCTACGGAGTCGTTTAAAGCAGTGGTTAGAGCAGTCGCCCAGGTAGCGAAAGGTCGTGGGTTCGAGTCCCATCGGAGCTGGTTGTGATTGTGAGACGGGTCGATTTTTTCTAAAATACTTCATTTTCCATTTTTCAATCATAAAAATTGCATTGTGAATGCAATTTTTTTTTTAAATAATATCATTTATTAAATACGTTAAGTGAACCTGTTGTTCAGGAATGTCAAGCGTCAAGCATTAATAACATTGTCATTTATTTATCTTCGACTTCACTACACAGTTTATGGCGGAAATACACTGTTCACTTTTGAATTTCAATTTGGATGAAGCAACCAACTTGAACAATGTAAACGTAAAAGTGAATCATTCAATGTCAATGTGCGCCTGTATTTCTGCGTCTTTCAACCAAATTGAATCAATTTGGTTGAACCGTTTAATATTAGCATTATTATATTAGGGGTTAAAGTATCAAATTGCCGTTTTGTATGGAGATTTTTGTAATTTTTGTTTTTTCCATACTAACGTTTTTGTAATTTATTCAACGACTAATATTATGTAACTTTACAAAATTTTACACACGTATTTATGGTCATTTTTACTACTAAATGACATATTCGTTAAGAGAGAAAATAATATTTTCACTAAGTTACAACTAATACCTACGAAATTCTGGAAACAAAAATAGTCGTAACTTTCGGAATAAGTTTTTTCTATGTAAATAATCAAATAACGTGGTTATTAAATTATCAAAAGTTGCTCGATACGGTCTTAATGTAACGCAATATTAAAGAAATTATATATTTCTTATATCTTCAAAGTTGTTAAGTTATATGTACAAAAGAAAAAAACGGCAATTTCATTCTTTAACCCCTATTACTATTATTAGTAACTATTTAGTAATCTGTGGCATTATACACTCTAAAATGTTTGTCTTTGAAGGAAATATATATAGGAGGGATCTAAAAACGTAGATGATAATGGGACTACGAGAAACAGTAAATCCCTCGTGGTCCCATTACCGGGTCAAAATCCTGGGAGCACAATTTTAATCATGCAAAATAATGGGACCACGAGAAAACAGGGGATTTTTATAGGTTGGATTGGACACACATTTCGAGCCTCAGGGGAAACACTTACGAATTTTTCGGAACAAATATTGTTGCCGCTCAAACGATAGCCTTGTGGGAGGTATAGCAGTCGGACTATAGGTACCTACGTGCGCGAAAATAACTTGGCGCGTGTCAATATCTGGAACTAAATAGTGACAGGGAATAAGGCTTTTTTTTGACGATCAGCGCCCTCTGACACACGCAAAGTTATTTCGCGCGATCTGTATTGTGTGAAATCGGTGAAATCACATGGAATAAAAAAACTGCAATGTATTCGACATCTTGATCGAGAGAGCAATGAATTGTCAGTTAGGTCCTTGTAGGTCAGTCACAGGTCAGTGAAGAACAGGACTCCTGGGAGTATTGAGAATCAAATAAAACACTCAATATTTTAGTATCTTTTATATAAAATACCAAAATATATGCATGTAGTCTACTATCTGACACAAATACAAACAATACTTTAATGTGAGTTTTAGAGAACTTTGACAAATGATACTTTTAACATAATACATGGAACCAAAGGGTAAAGCGTGAACATAATATAAGATACCACAATGTTATTAAAAGTTGAAAATGCTGTTTCAGTTTACTTTATACATGTTATTAAAAGACACTTAGATTTTTATTTAATAAAAATATGGTTTTGATGACTGTCCATGGTTCCATTGAAACATGGAACTCTGACAATCACCAAAACAGCCAAAAATTGGCTCAACAAACTTACACCTATGTGACCATATCAACAAACATACTCAAGCACAGCTTTAGTATAAAAATCAGACTTAAATTTAATGTTCGTAACAACAAATTCGTTACGACAATGAATATCAGTAAGAAATATTATTACGACACTAACTATCGAAAAGTCAACCTAAACAATCTACTTCTGTTAAATAAAAATCTTTAATTACTTTAAAGTAACAATTGTTATGAGATAACTTCACACAAGAAGACAGAATTTCTTTGCATGATCCTTACTCGAATATTTAAGGATGCCTCGTAGCCTGCTCTTCTTAATTTGCACTAATCTTGTTATCGCACCAATTTGTTACACAACGCAATGATGTCAAGTGACTAAACGGTATATAGATTCTTGGTGGCCGAACTATGCTTGACCATGGTATCTCTATGTACTTGGAAACCAATTTTGCCATGGATGCCCAACTGCTCCTTCAATTTCCTTCCAATTTCTATGTTAGCATGCTGCTTTGTAGTGTCTGCGGTCCAGATACCTGAAGAAATCATTTTACTGTTTTACTATCTATTTTTATGTTAGATCTTATTATTATAAATCAGGGTTATCTAACCATAGAAATAACACCATAAAAATAACTGTAGAAATAGAGGATATTAGGCACTAGGCACTATTTGGCTCTTTCAATTGATTTGTAATTCTGTATCTTTCTAAGTAGGACAATGTAAGTTGCCTATTCTATGAATGTAGATGGAAAATTAAGTTTAGGGCTAGTGATACTTACCAATTTTATCAATCTTTGCTCTAACATTTACAACAGCCCCACATATTTCATCGGAGTTTTCAAAGTTCTCACCAATTAGAAGTAAAACCTGAAAATAAATTAGATTAGCAGTAGTTGCTTATGTAGTTATACAATTCTAATAGGAAAAAGGAAATTTGTAACAATTAACCAATTATTAATATAATGCCAACCAAGAGTTGTCTGTAAGATACACATTACAAAAAATATTATAGATGATTATTTGAAATTTTATGGTAGCAGTTAAGGCCTATGTTTATGATTTCGAGAATAGACACACTACAAAACATTAAACTTTATAGAATCTGGTAGCAAGAAAGCCTTCAATCTCATGGTTTACATTATGATTAACTCTTTAGTGACATATACAGCATAACACTTTACAAAAGGAATCAAAAAGGATGATCTTTGAATCCTTAAAAACGTAACTATGAAACATGAAATGAAACATACCACATCTAGCCAGAACCGATCAAGGTCAGAGTTACGCTGTTTCTTCTCAAGACTGATCAGCCATCTTCCGCCCATTTTGTTGGCATCATCTTCCCACATAGGGCGGATCCCTTGCTTGAACACCGCGTAATCGTGGCCCTGACGAAGCTCTGATGGTAGCTTGATGTGGTGGTATAATCTGAAACATGAAGGTGCAAAATATAATAACAATTATCATAAAAACTAATATAAACATTAATTTTAATTGTTGTTGGTTGTTAAAAGAAAGATTATAATAAGCTTACCTCCAGAAATCTTCCACAGTATCGAATGTAGTCAGCTCAATAAGGTTTTCTTCCCAAGTCTTATTTCTGTCGTTGTCGTAGAACCAAAGACTCCAAGTATTTTGAAGAGGGTGCTTTATGAGGAACTCGGGTGGAACTTCAGCATTGCTATTGGCCTTGGTCTCGGCTACGGCAGACCCCTTGAAGACACAAGTCATTTTTTTTTATTAAACCTAACCTTTAATGTGATCTTTATAGTTATCTATTAACAGTATACGGAGAGAAAACAAAAAGATTATGCTATGGAAAGCTGAACTAAATTAGAAGGAAATGATTTTTAGTTTTAAAAACCGGTGAACATGAAACAAATGCTACAGTGAAAGTTAGGCCACATCACCAAATGAAGTTTATACTTAAGAAAAATGGGCTCGCAAAAATAGATAAAGGTAGTTCGATAATTTCACAAAGAAACTGAGATAATTCTACCCACTTCCACTTCCTCAGTATTATTTCCAGCCATAGCACACGATTTCCTTGAGCTGATTTTTTACAAAAAGGCAGACGACAGGTGGACGACAGACACAGACAGAGACAGGAGCTCGAAATGTTGCCAGAAAATGTGTGTATCACAGGTTAACAAATTATTGCCATAGAACAGGGGGGCTACCTACCGCGTAACTTTATGGATATGAACTTCATACGTTTTTGGGAACTTTAAGTCAGTTTTATAAAGAAAATAGCCGCTATCAGTTCCTTGTTTTGTGACGTTGAGTATAACGATAAGTAGCTAGCAACGTTCAACAGAACAAAGCAGCAAAACTCTATCAGAATAAGGAATTCAAATGACAGTTGAAGCCCATACCCATATCCAGATTTCTTAGCCGGTAGCCCCCAGACTACAAAAACCAACAAAAACACTAATGTGAAAATGCGGCTCAAGGCACAGCCTTCTCTATAGTCTTCTACGATAGAGAAGGCTGTGCTCAAGGCCATAGAAGCCTGTGTACAGTGCTCAGGGGGGCTACCGCGCAACTTTATGGGTATGAACTTCATACGTTTTTGGGAACTTTAGGTCAATTTTATAAAGAAAATACCTGCTGTCAGTTCCTTGTTTTGTGACATCAGGTATAACGATAAGTAGCTAGCAACGTTCAATAGAACAAAGCAGCAAATATCTATCAAAATAAGGAATTCAAATGACAGTTGAAGCCCATGCCCATATCCATATTTCTTAGCCGGTAGCCCCCTTACGCGGTAGCCCCCCAGCACGCGTAGCATGACGGCCTCGAGAGAAGCTTTGTCTACCCCGAAATGTCACTTTTGTCCGGTCAAGATCGAGAAACTGTCGGTGCGAGCATGACCAACTCGAGAAACTTGTCGAGTCTTCGTGTAATGTCAAAAGTCGACAAAACTCTACGGTCGCGAGCACGACGACCACTTTTCTCTTCAATTGACATTTAATTTGACAGTTGAGACGGAGTTCTTTGTCTTCTACCCGTTGAGTAGTCGAGAAAGATATCTCTACCAGTGTTGCCAACGAGGTACGGTAAATGCCGGATTATACAGCAATCGGGGTTAAAAGGTAACCGTGGTACGACAGCTTATGCCAAAAGTTTTCATACAAATACGACATTTCCGAAAGCTCTTAGTGCAGTAATGGGCGATTTTCTGAAAGCTCAGTCACTAGATGGCGCTGTCCCACCTATGCAGCTAGAAGGAACGGAACGTTATAAATTTTACTTTGACGCGACTTTTTTACGTAAAACGGAACGTCAGACAGATGTTATTTATTTACCTAAATCTTTAAATTTACCTATTTCGTTTCTGTTCCTCACAGTAGTACTTATTTAATATATTATTAGTTTCCTTTGGGTTTTTAAAAAGTAATTAATTTAAATATGTTTCATACCAAAATATACCATAGACATGTACATACTTATTCAACGCCATCTAGTGAAGCAATTGGAAGCTTTTTTTTTTTTTAAATGGCCTCTCAGAAAATCGCTCATTGTATCAAAATACGATTATTTTTGATTTTCCGCCCCGGTATACGGTAATTTCCAGTAATTTCCCTGACACGACACGGCAACTGACAAATTTACATTGGCAACATCGCAGTCTTCCAAAAGGAACAGGCTAGGGTCTGAGACCATACTGCTTTGACATTAGTCTTGCTTGATTATTATGTCTTTAGTATTTTTTTCTTTCCTATTATTTTTCCTTCTTTTCTTGCTAACCTAACCTAACTCATTAAAATGCGCGGGTGGTTCACACTTTCAATGCTCATGGGAGTTTTACGCGTGGATAGCAATATGAATCGTACAGAGCGCCTTACTTTATTTCTCACTTTTACTTCATTGTTCTTCATTAATGGCACATTATTGCACTAATTCCACCACTTAACACAATAAAAGCCACAAAGAACTAATTTAGAAAACTAAGAAATAAAGCCCGTCCTTTTCTTTTTGCTTCCCGCGCAAAACTCCCAAATTTTTCACTTCTTTCATCTGTCACATCAATTTGATACTTTTTCAGTAAATACGAACTTGGTTAAATGTCTTTTGCGCCGAAAAAAGGACAGAGTCAAATAATGTATCAAAATAAAGGATAGAAATCATTCAGAACGTTATCCATTGCTCCTAAACTATGTAAAAATAAGACCGGTAACTAAAAACCGGTAAATATTAAAACATGGCAATAATGGTAATTATTTAATAATGGCAATTATTTTTGTCGAGCTCGAGATAGCTTTCTCCACCCAAGACAACGAGTCCCGCTGTCAAACTGTGCTCGGCATATCGACATAGGTCGTAGACAAGAGATAGGTTTCTCGATCTACACCCGACTCGAGTCCCATTGCTCATGCTACGCGTGCTGGTACAGTGCCACAACCTTTTCTGTTCCGGTGACAGTGGCGCTACGTACGTTTTTCTTTTTTTTTGTAGCAATTTAACCGGCCCTGACTTCTAAGAACTTCAGCCGCCAGCAGCGCTATGGTTGGACATCAACTTGACAGCAGAATGACATTTAAAAAAAACACGCCAGTTTCACATTTTGGCCACCGACCGGCACAGCAAAGTTTGTGGCACTGTAGGTAAGGCCAAACCAACGCGTTGGGGGGCTACCGCGTAACTTTATGGATATGAACTTCATACGTTTTTTAGAATCAGGAATTCAACACACACAACCGTGACAAAACAATTTATAATAGGTTAGGTTAGGTTAGAACTGTGAACAAAACAAAGCGCGAGCCGAGCGAGCGAAGCGAGCGGGCCGCGTCAGCGCCTGGCGAAGCGCCCGGCGAAGCGCCAGAAATAGTTATTCGTTGATTATATTAAATGAACGTTATATGAAATTATGTTATGTTATATAATCATTATGTGTTTTAAATAATATACAATGTAAGTGTTATAGTAAATGTTTATTATATGAAACGTTTTTATATCAAATGTTCATTATACGGTTTAAAATTGTATATTTTGAATTTATATCATTCGTTGATTATACAAAATGAACGTTATATGAAATTATTTTATGTAATGTGTTGTTATATTTTGTAAGTATTATACGAAATGTTGTTATATCATATATTACACACCCCGGATTCAGTATAGAGTTATATGGCAGTGCGCGCACTGACCATTAAACTATCGACCGTTCAAACTCTCGAAAACGACTGCCCGATAGTTGTACGATCAATCTATCGCACAACTATCGGCCGGGCGGTAATGTGCATGAAGGACTATGTGAGCGCGCGCACTGCATTCAACTAAACTATCACCCAACTATCGGTAGACTGCGCATTCAGTATCGAACTATCGAAAATGACTAGCCAATAGTTGTACAACTATCGGACAACTATCGCACAACTATCGCACAACTATCGGCCTGTGCATGAAGGACTATGAGCCAACGCGCACTTGTGATTTTTAGTCAACCGATAGTTTAGTCGGAATCGTAAGCCGATTGTGATCAAACTGTAGTCCGACTAAACTATCGCCCGATTAAAAATCACAAGTGCGCGTTGGCTCTAAAGGTCTCGTAACAAGCGCAATCTGATCTCCACCGAAATAAAACAGGGAGAAAAAACAACCCTTGGAGTTTCTTGCCGGTTCTTCTCCAAGGTCTCCCGCTGTAGGGTTTGCGAACCGATGGCGTAGCTTCTATGACGTTCACAAGTATTTTAAATAACAATCTAAATTGAATAAACAAATTTGACTTTCACTTTGACCGCCCCGCGTGTGGACGCTGCACCGGACGCCGCCGCGGCCAATCAGAGGACGCATCGATGTGAACACATCGCTACAAGTTCATATACAACAACTGGGGGGCTACCGCGTAACTTTATGGGTATGAACTTCATACGTTTTTAGGAACTTTAAGTCAATTTTAAAAATAAAATAGCCGCTATCAGTTCCTTGTTTTGTGCCGTCGGGTATAACCGGTATAACGATAACCAGCTAGCAACGTTCAATAGGACAAAGCAGCAAAAATCTATCAAGATAAGGAATTCAAATGACAGTTGAAGCCCATACCCATATCCATATTTCTTGAAATGTCACTTTTGTCCGGTCGAGAGTGAGAAACTTTCGGTGCGAGCATGACAAACTCGAGAAACTTGTCGAGTCTTCGTGTAATGTCAAAAGTCGACAAAACTCTACGGTCGCGAGCACGACGACCACTTTTCTCTTCAATTGACATTTAATTTGACAGTTGAGACTTTGGTTGAGACAAAGCCATCTTCTATCTCACTTGTTGCAGCGCAAGCAGCCGAGAAATAATAGCGGGCCATGGTTGAGACCATATAAATAAGTTTATGGTTGAGACGGAGTTCTTTGTCTTCTACCCGTTGAGTAGTCGTGGAGTAGTCGAGAAAGATATCTCGACCAGTGTTGCCAATGTTGTAAAGTCCGTTCGGTTAGTTCAGAGGGTTAGATAGTGTCGGTACACCCGCACGGCATTGTGGCTCTTGCTATAAAATGCAGATATAAAATAATACACTCAAGTTGAGTACCAAAGTCAATTTTAATGAAAATTTGGATATTTTTATATAAAAGGAAGTTAGCTAAGTGATTTACAAATAATAATTATTATTATAATTTTTTTATAAGATTATTATGATTACTTATCATCGCTCGAATTGTCACAAGTCATAACCGTCGTTACCACCTGTATTTATAATAAACATAGATTATTTAAGAAAATATAATTTAATAAATCCAAGAGTACTACCGCAATCCTTATCGGGGCCCAGCGGATCATGCCACCGAAGCTGGCGATGAAGGAGCAGGAGATCGCCTGGCAGCCTACCATCAAATACCTGGGCTGCCACATCGACCGCGGCCTGACTATGGCCACCCAGGTGGATCACGCCATATCGTCTGCCCGCGCCGCGCGGGCCATCCTACGCCCTGTCCTTCGCTCCAGACTCCCGCTGCGGGCGAAACTCACAATATTCAAGACCCACGTCCGGTCGCGACTCACTTACGCAGCGCCCCGGCGTGGTACTCTCTTTGCTCGCAGACGCAGAGGAAGAGACTGCAAGCCCAGCAGAACGTGGCTCTCCGCATCATCACCCAAGCGGGGCGCTACGTCCGCAACGAGGTCATCGCGCGGGACCTCAACATCCAGCCGCTGCAGGACTTCGTGGGGCAGCTGGCGCGTCGAATGTTTGACAGCGCTGATCATGGCCCCCACAAACACCTGCAGGGCATCGCACCCAGACGACGACCACCGCCGCTAGAAATTTATGACTCAGCAGCTCCTTCCCCCAACATTACCACCAACACCAGAGCCACGAAGAAATGGGCGCTGCCCCGCAATATTGTGCCCCCGCCACTTCCCCAGCCCACCTCACCGAATCCTCACATCCCTTCTAACACCCCTACCTAAATTATAGCCCATACCCCTTTTGCGCGCCCGCTCGCAGGCGCTAGCTGGGCCTCCCCCAAAGGGGTCTCACCCGGCTGGCTGACCGCGCCGAGGGCCGCAAACATCCGGTGGGGCACACCACCCGTCTCGAGGACGGCCGCGCAAAGCGGCTCCAAACACCGTGGGGCAGTAGCCTCACGAGATGAAGCCCGGGGAAGGAGCAGGAAGCTCAAACCCGAACCCGCCTCGTCGGCGGATGAAATCCATGATGATTATTATGTCGTTAGTATTTTTCCTTTCCTATTATTTTTCCTTCTTTTCTTGCTAACCTAACCTAACTCATTAAAATGCGCGGGTGGTTCACACTTTCAATGTTCATGGGAGTTTTCCGCGGGAGTTTTCCGTTTAATATGAATCGTACGGAGCGCCTTACTTTATTTCTCACTTTTACTTCATTGTTCTTCATTAATGGCACATTATTGCACTAATTCCACCACACTAACACAATAAAAGCCACAAAGAACTAATTTAGAAAACTAAGAAATAAAGACCGTCCTTTTCTTTTTGCTTCCCGCGCAAAACTCGCAAATTTTTCACTTCTTTCATCTGTCACATCAATTTGATACTTTTTCAGTTATTACGAACTTGGATAAATGTCTTTTGCGCCAAAAAAAGGACAGAGTAAAATAATGTATCAAAATAAAGGATAGAAATCATTCAGAACGTTATCCATTGCTCTCTGCATATGTAAAAATAGGACCGGTAACTAAAAACCGGTAAATATTAAAACATGGCAATAATGGTAATTATTTAATAATGGCAATTATTTTTGTCGATATTATATTTGACATGTCCAGCTCGGTTCCACTCGCCATTTCTTTACCAAAACCACCTGAAAGGAATGTGACGAGGATGTGATTTCTTATTTCAGTAATCATTTTTAATGTACCGGCTTCCCGGCAGAATTATTGACAATAATTGGTGGGCCAGAGGAAGACATGCTGTTGACGTTACTTTTGAGACAAATAGTCCAATTCCATGAGCATCTCAGAATGTACCGACGAAATGTATGTCTCAAAGGTGTCACAAATGTTTTGTGACAGCTACAGATGCATTAAATACTTTTGTTATGCGTTTGGAATAGAGAAATAAGCTTAAGTTTATTTAAAAGCATGCTTTTATATGTCCAGCTCGGTTCCACTAATCAAAATCGAAAATATTCGTGAAATACGCATTTTATTACAACTAAAACAAAAATTATAAACCGTTTTAGTCACCTTAATAGCTCATGAATCTGATTCGGTGACTTAATCATTAGTTTTAAAGAAAATTTGAAATAATTTTTTCTATGAAGCTCCGATTCGAGTGACCATTTCGTGTTCAACTTTAGGACACATTATGTATTTATTATACTTCTATATTTAGTTCAGAAGGCATAGTTTCTGCCTAGACGTAGCCATCGCATAAGAATTCGGTTATGTTATGTACAGTCTCATGTGCCGCCGTGTGTAGCTAACACACGGCGGCACATCAGACTGTACATGTTGACCTTGAGACCGCCTTTATGCCCTACGTAATAAAAGCTGTTATCGCAGTTCAACTGTTTAACCTGATGTGCTGTCGAGTCTACATTGATAGTAGGTATTTAAAGTTCTAAAAGGTAGTTAGGTAGATATATCTTGAAATACATTTCATTTATAAATTAATAATACCCAATGTCACACGTGAGATGTCGCTTGTGTCAACACTGTCAACCAACCGCGTGAAGTTTTATAAGAGATAGAGATATTTGTTCTAAGGAACCATGTCGTTGATTTTAGAGTTAAGAATAACTGCATTCAAAGATTTTCAAAAAACTTATGCATGCCTCGGGAATCGAACCTTGTCAGTTTTTAAAACAAAAAAATGTTATGTTATTTTTTTACGAACTAGCGGCCGCCCGCCGCTTCACCCGCGTGGACTACACGACGTCATCCTGGGTTATTAAATAAAGGACAATGAACATTTTTGTCTACATGGCAGCTGTCGTTTCTTTTTTCTTGTGGCCATCGACCAAACATTGAAATATAATTTATTGGCAGCATTACAGAAAATATTTGCAAAGAAAGTATACCTGTGAACTCGGGCCGAACCATAAAGTTAATATACCTATCGGAATAGAGGAACAACCACGAGCTGTCAAACGAAACCGAAATTGGATGGCATTTGTGTGTGTAAAATTGTTTATGTATGCGTGTCAGTGATGTACGTCATGTCGCTTTTCAGATTAATATCGATATCGATAATATTAAATAGAGTAATAAATAAATATATATTGGACACCATCACATTCATTGTTCCAATCCAAGCACTAGTATTATGGAAATTGGAGACAACGACGGGTATTACCACATACACCCAGACCATAGGCAATATTGAAAAATTCGTTTTCAACATTTACCCGACCAGGGATCGAACCCAGGACCTCTAGACATAGCGGCACCTTGAAACCGGTGCGTACACCACTCTGCCACGGAGGTCGTCTAATAATTATATATTAATATATAGTAATAATTTTTATAATTTTTTTTTTTTTGTGCCGTGTAGTGCCGGCACATAAAAAAGAATAGCACTACCCCCTCTCTTCCCGTGGGTGTCGTAAGAGCCGACAGAGGGAAAACTGCCAAAGGAGATGGGCAGCAGCGTCTCCAGGCTTCAACAGGCTATACTGCGATCGCCAACCCGCCTGCCAAGCGTGGCGATTATGGCAAACCCCCCCCGTAAAAATGGATACACACACTAAAAATCGGCCCCCAGTCCCCGGCGGCCCCGCTATTCCTAGCTACGGTAGCGGCTATGGTAACGGCGGGGCAGGGGGTGCTAAGAATCCCCGGGTAGGTTCCGGCTACCAACACCGACGACTTGACCTGGCAACCTACAACACGCGCACGTTGAGGCTCGACGCGAAGCTTATAGAGTTGGAAGAGGCAATTAGTAAGTTGCATTGGGATATTATTGGGTTATCTGAAGTCCGAAGAGAGGGGGAGGACTCGATTACCCTTCAATCCGGTAACTTACTATACCACCGGGACGGCGACCAACAGTCCCAAGGTGGTGTCGGGTTCATCGTCCATAAATCCCTTGTCAACAACGTGATCACCATCGGAAGTGTTTCGAGCAGGGTAGCGTACCTAATACTCAGAATATCGGAACGATATTCGCTGAATGTCATTCAGGTCTACGCTCCGACCTCGAAACACGACGATGTCGAAGTGGAGGCTATGTATGAGGAGATCTCTAAAGCCATGCATAGCTACAAAACCCACTACACGGTTGTGATGGGGGATTTTAATGCTAAGTTGGGGCAACGTTGCGGTGATGAGTTGAGAGTGGGGCAATTTGGATTTGGGCAACGGAACGAAAGGGGCCAGATGCTGGCAGACTTCATGGAGAGGGAGAACCTCTACATGATGAACTCCTTCTTTAAGAAGCCCGTAAGCCGCAAATGGACCTGGATTAGTCCGGACGGTAAAGTCAAAAACGAGATAGATTTTATTATGTCAACGAGGAAGCAAATATTCAATGATGTCGTTGTGATCAACGCCGTAAAGACGGGAAGCGATCACCGCATGCTTAGAGGCACATTGAATATCAACGTCAAGCTGGAAAGATCTCGACTAATAAAATCTACGCTCCGACCAATACCGGCTCAAATTCAAAACCCCGAGTGCTTTCAGCTCGAGCTCCAAAACCGCTTCGAAGCCCTTGAGAACAGCATCGATATGGACGATCTATACAACATGGTGGTGGACACTGTCCGCACGGTAGGGTCCAAGCACTACAAAACCCACCGTCCTAAATTAAAGAAACTCTCCAGCCATACTATCCGACTCATGGATCAGAGAAACGAAATGAAACTACAGAACTCAGCGGATACCCTTCGTTATCGACAGCTAAATAGGCAGATCTCCAAGTCCTTGACAAGCGACCTTCGCCAATTTTATACCGAGCGTATTAAAGAGGCCATTGAGCGGAACAAAGGCTCCAAAGTGTTCGCTAGAGATCTGGCTATAGGGCAAAGTCAACTGACGAGGCTGCAAGCTGAGGACGGTAGTATCATTTCATCAACACCTGAAATCCTGAGGGAGATTGAGAGTTTCTATGGACAGCTATATTCCACACAAACACCTGTTGAAAGTAAGGCTACAGAACCTAGAGCCAAACTTACCTGACACTATACCGAAGATATCCCGGACGTCAGCCTGTACGAGATTAGAATGGCTCTCAAGCAGCTCAAAAACAACAAGGCGGCGGGCGATGACGGAATCACAACAGAACTTCTGAGAGCGGGCGGTAAGCCGATACTTAAGGTCCTCCAGAAGCTCTTCAACTCTGTCATCCTCGAGGGCAAAACGCCAAAGGCATGGGGCAGAAGCGATGTGATGCTGTTCTTCAAGAAGGGTGATAAGACTCTCCTGAAGAATTACCGACCCATCTCGCTTCTGAGCCATTTATCTACAAGTTGTTTTCGAGAGTCATTACGAATCGTCTCGCTCGCAGGTTCGACGACTTCCAACCTCCCGAACAAGCCGGGTTCCGAAAAGGTTATAGTACCATAGACCACATTCATACGCTGCGGCAAGTTATACAGAAGACCGAAGAGTATAACTTGCCACTATGCTTGGCGTTCGTGGACTATGAGAAAGCCTTTGATTCGATCGAGACCTGGGCAGTGCTGCAGTCTCTCCAGAGGTGCCAAATAGACTACAGGTACATCGAGGTGCTGAGGTACTTATACCAAAACGCCACCATGTCGGTCCGATTACAGAACCAGAGCTCTAATCCTATCCAACTACAGCGAGGTGTGAGACAGGGAGACGTCATTTCTCCCAAACTGTTCACAGCTGCGTTGGAGGATATTTTTAAGCTACTGGACTGGAAAGGATTCGGCATTAACATCAATGGCGAGTACCTAACACACCTGCGGTTTGCCGATGATGTAGTTCTCATGGCTGAGACTTTGGAAGACCTGAACACAATGCTCGAAGATCTCAGCAATGCTTCCCAAAGAGTGGGTCTGAAGATGAACATGGATAAGACGAAAATCATGTCCAATGCCCATGTTGCATCCGCTCCAGTTAATGTTGGGAACATTACACTCGAAGTTGTTGACCACTATGTCTACCTAGGACAGACAATCCAATTAGGTAAGTCTAACTTCGAGAAAGAGATCTCTCGTCGAATCCAGCTCGGATGGGCAGCGTTTGGGAAGCTCCGGCATATATTTGCGTCCAAAATTCCTCAATGTCTCAAGACTAAGGTCTTTGACCAGTGTGTGTTGCCAGTTATGACTTATGGAAGCGAGACGTGGTCTTTTACTATGGGTCTCATAAGAAGGCTCAAGGTTACCCAGAGAGCAATGGAGAGAGCGATGCTTGGTGTTTCCCTGCTCGATCGAATCAGAAATGATGAGATCCGCAGGAGAACTAAAACGACCGACATCGCTCGAAGGATTGCTCAGTTGAAGTGGCAGTGGGCGGGACACATAGCGCGGAGAACCGATGGCCGTTGGGGCGGAAAGGTTCTCGAATGGCGACCGCGAACCGGACGACGTTCCGTGGGCAGGCCCCCTACAAGGTGGACCGACGATCTGGTCTTACTGCATATTATCAATCTAGTCCATGTTTTTCTGGTATCCAAGTTAGTATGAAATCTGAAAGATACTTATATTACTAACTAGCTTTCCGCCCGCGGCTTCGCCCGCGTGGACTACACGACGTTATCCCGCGGGAATGTGATACTTTTCCGGGATAAAAATATGTTCCTCTCCAGGCTACAAAGTATCCTTTTGCCAAATTTCAGCCAAATCCGTTCAGCCGTTTTGGCGTGATTGAGTAACAAACATCCAAACATCTAAACTTTCATATTTATAATATTAGTAGGATGATAGTATAGGTACCTATTCTAACAGTCAAAAACTGATGCCTATGGATCAGTTAAGTATCAGTATAAGATATTTCAATAGCCTATCTCCCGGTAAAAGTAAGCTTATCCTGGTTCTGTTACTGCAACCGTTGTTATTTGACACTAATTAACAAAAATATCTAGGGAACTAAACTCAGGTAAGGTAAGCCTTTCTTTACCGGGGAGTAGTTAATTGAAACCGGCCATAAATAATATAACAGTAATGCCGATATTACACGGTTCAACCAAATTGATTAACTTTGGTTAAAAGGCGCAGAAGTAAAAGACACTGCTGGTCGCCCTCCCGGTGGTAAAGTAAGTTACCGGATTGCAGGGTTATCGAGTCCTCCCCCTCTCTTCGGACTTCAGATAACCCAATGATATCCCAATGTAACTTACTTATTGCCTCTTCCAACTCTACGAGCTTCGCGTCGAGCCTCAATGTGCGCGTGTTGTAGGTTGCCAGGTCGAGTCGTCGGTGTTGGTAGCCGGAGCCTACCCGGAGATTCTTAGCACCCCCTGCCCCGCCGTTACTATAGCCGCTACCGTAGCTAGGAATAGCGAGGCCGCCGGGGACTGGGGGCCGATATGTTGGTTGTGTTGTCATTTTAGGGGGGGTTGTGCCATAATCGCCACGCTTGGCAGGCGGGTTGGCGATCGCAGTATTGGCCTTTTGTAACTGGAGACGCTGCTGCCCATCTCCTGATGGCAGTTTCCCCTTAGTCGCCTCTTACGACACCCACGGGAAGAGAGGGGGTAGTGCTATTCTATTTATGTGCCGGCACTACACGGCACAGCATTGGCTTCATCCAAATTGAAAGACAGAAGTGAACCGTGTAATATCGTCATAATAAATATTCGTTTACCGCGTGATAGACAGTGGACACGAAATATCGATAACTAGATGCAGCCCTAGTGTAAAACGAAAATTATTTCTTTACACAAAATATTCGTAAATTCTGCATTATACCGACATTATAGCGACCTTTCGCTATCCGGGCGACTGCTCTAACCACTGTTATGAGACGGGTCGATTTTTTCTAAATACTTTATTTTCCATTTTTCTATGATAAAAGTTGCATTGTGAATGCAAAAAAGTAAAAATTTAAATAACTTGCAATAGTAATTTCTTCTTAAGCGATTGTCAAATATCTGGAAAGGTATTTCTTTCGCGTGTGGGGGTAGTAATATCATCACATTGATAAAATTAACACTGGCTATACAGCGTGTACAAAGTATTTGATAAATTCGACGCTTCTCGTAACGACTCCGTAGCTCAGTGGTTAGAGCAGTCGCCCGGATAGTGAAAGGTCGTGGGTTCGAGTCCCATCGGAGCTGGTTGTGAGACGGGTCGATTTTTTCTAAATACTTTATTTTCCATTTTTCAACCAAAAAACCTCTAAAAACAACTAAAATTTAACCAAGTTGTTAAATAAATTGCGTGAAAAAATCCGTGAAATTGTTTTATTTATATGGACAGTTCGCGCAGAAATCTAAGATGTGTTTATGAGATATAAGTAATAAGCAGTAAACACAACAAATTACACCAGTCAATTTTTGAAATATCATTGTTTAAATCTTCGTAGTTACCTTTTTTGTAGTTGTATTCTGCTCGAGGCTTAATATCGAGAGAAGCGAGAGTGTCATTAATTGTAAATAAAGCAAAAAATGGTGGATGATTATCATCCGGCGGCACAAACGGTATAGGCGCATGCGATGTGGATGACTCTTTAATATTAGTTATTAATATGTCCAGCAAACGATTCTTCTTATTTTTAAACTTATTCATTTGGAAGCAATTTAAAGATGAAATAAAGTTGATCAAAAGCTTGTCTGCTACACTACTTTTATCGGTAAGAATAGGTTTTACATAATTTCCACAGTCCTGCCAATCTAAGGTCGGTAAATTATAATCTCCTATAATAATATAATAATCGAAATTATCAGATTGCAATCTGCTGGACAGATAATTGAAATGTTCCATGTAAAAGTCCGAATTTAGTTTAGGTGGGATGTAAGAAGCACTAATTAAACAACGACTTTTGCGAGCGTGTATTTCTATCAATACATGATCGATAAGCGGGGACCGTATGAATGGGTCATCGTCGTAAGTATACTCGCACTGAGTCACACGCAACTCGCGGCGGACCGCCACCATCACTCCGCCGCCGTCCCGCCTCCCTGAGCTAGCCCGATCTCTGTCACATCGAAAGACTTGATAACGGGAATCAATAAATTCATTGTCTGATATCTTACCTTCAAGCGATGTCTCTGTGAGAATAATGACGTCGTAATTGTGAGATAAAATATTCATATACAAAGTATGCAATTTCGTTCTGAGTCCTCGACAGTTTTGATAAAAAACGGATAACATTGACTTAGCCATTGTATAAATACAGATATAAATGAGTATTAGATATACGATGAATAAACAGACAAAACGATGATTGCTTAAACATTATATAATAAACCTTAGATAATATTACTTCGTGTATAAAGTTAGTAATAGCAATCAGTAAGTAATATTTATTATGCAAATAAGTCATTAAGAAAAATATTTTAGAAGAAAAGTATAAGTTGTTTACCAAATTGTTAACGAGAAACAATGAGAATGAGTAATACTCATTTAATAAGTCATTGTATGGGATAAAATTATAAGTCATTAGTTGTATCATTTCAAAATATTTATTGTATCTATTTATTATGTATTTACCACAAACCCGAGGATACCGTGCAAGTATGGTTGTTATAAGCTTCATTCCTGAATAACAATAAAAAAAGAAATAAAATATGGTGTTGTTAATATTATTTAATGTCGTCGTCCTACAAAGAATATAATACATGTCATTGTATGGGATAAAATTATAAGTTGTAAGTTGTACCTTTTCAAAATATTTATTGTACTTATTTATTATATGTATTTACCACAAACTTGAATATACTGTGCAAGTATGGATGTTATATTATATATATATCTTATTTCTTTGCAAATATTATCTGTAATGCTGCCAATAAATTATATTTCAATGTTTGGTCGATGGCCACAAGAAAAAAGAAACGACAGCTACCATGTACACAAAAATGTTCATTGTCCTTTATTTAATAACCCAGGATGATGTCGTGTAGTCCACGCGGGCGAAGCCACTGGTTCGGAATAAAATAACATAACATTTTTTGTTTTAAAAACTGACAAGGTTCGATTCCCGAGGCATGCATAAGTTTTTTGAAAATCTTTATATGCAGTTATTCTTAACTCTAAAATCAACGACATGGTCCCTTAGAACAAATATCTCTATCTCTTATAGTTTAAAATTTTCCCATACTGATCCATCCCGATGGATCATCCTGTATATGAAACCGCACATAAGCTTGTCCAAGGTTATAAAACTTCACGCGGTTGGTTGACAGTGTTGACACAAGCGACATCTCACGTGAGACATTGGGTATTATTAATTTATAAATGAAATGTATTTCAAGATATATCTACCTAACTACCTTTTAGAACTTTAAATACCTACTATCAATGTAGACTCGACAGCACATCAGGTTAAACAGTTGAACTGCGATAACAGCTTTTATTACGTAGGGCATAAAGGCGGTCTCAAGGTCAACATGTACTGTCTGATGTGCAGCCGTGTGTTAGCTACACACGGCGGCACATCAGACTGTACACAACATAACCGAATTCTTATGCGATGGCTACGTCTAGGCAGAAACTATGCCTTCTGAACTAAATATAGAAGTATAATAAATACATAATGTGTCCTAAAGTTGAACACGAAACGGTCACCCGAATCGGAGCTTCATAGAAAAAATAATTTCAAATTTTCTTTAAAACTAATGATTAAGTCACCGAATCAGATTCATGAGCTATTAAGGTGACTAAAACGGTTTATAATTTTTGTTTTAGTTGTAATAAAATGCGTATGTATGCGTGAATATTTTCGATTTTGATTAGTGGAACCGAGCTGGACATATAAAAGCATGCTTTTAAATAAACTTAAGCTTATTTCTCTATTCCAAACGCATAACAAAAGTATTTAATGCATCTGTAGCTGTCACAAAACATTTGTGACACCTTTGAGACATACATTTCGTCGGTACATTCTGAGATGCTCATGGAATTGGACTATTTGTCTCAAAAGTAACGTCAACAGCATGTCTTCCTCTGGCCCACCAATTATTGTCAATAATTCTGCCGGGAAGCCGGTACATTAAAAATGATTACTGAAATAAGAAATCACATCCTCGTCACATTCCTTTCAGGTGGTTTTGGTAAAGAAATGGTGAGTGGAACCGAGCTGGACATGTACACCTTTCTCCACCCAAGACAACGAGTCCCGCTGTCAAACTGTGCTCGGCATATGGACATAGGTCGTAGACAAGAGATAGGTTTCTCGATCTACACCCGCTACCGCGGACGCGAGCTGAACGCGTTGGCGCACGCCACCACCGCGGACACGAGCTGGAGGCTTATTCGCTAACTCATTTGACAGGTCAAAATGATCATCACGCTGCTCGGTTGCCAACTGGCAGCTGTCAAAATCGCTTTTTCGTATTCCCTAACTTCGGTGATCAACGACGAAATAGTCAGCTGAGTGATTATCACTTTGTGTCGTGCCCATAGCCAGCCTAGCCGTTTTTTGTGGTCGATAGCGGTAAATTTGGTATTGCGTAGCGTCGGTGGACATCAATTTGACGTTTTTGGTGGAGATAAATGATAGGCACTCTTCTTGTTGATAGCAACTACTAAGCAAAGAGCATGTAATCACTACGTTTACTAAGGAGCAGTGTACATTGTTATCCCACAGATTAGGTAAAAAAAGCTTAGCATCATCATGGATTTCTTCCGCCGACGAAGGCGGGTTCGGGTTTGAGCTTCCTGCTCCTTCCCCGGGCTTCATCTCGTGAGGCTACTGCCCCACGGTGTTTGGAGCCGCTTTGCGCGGCCGTCCTCGGGACGGGTGGTGTGCCCCACCGGATGTTTGCGGCCCACGGGTGGTAGCCCGTTTCTCCCCATTGGCAGTATGGCTTAATGTCTTCGCCTGTTCTACAAAATGACGAATTACAAAATATGTCAAAATTGACATTGACACTTGACAGATCAATTTTCTTTCCAATTCCAACTTCCAACCTTCCTTTTGCGTAAATTTTCGTGTTTACCGGTCCCGTCCAGACTGAAACTAAAAATAGAAACAAAAGTACAATTAAATTAAAATTAAGATGTCGGTTCAGACTCTTCTTTTAGACTTTTCTATTGACCCTGCTCGCGTCGGGGACGAAAGCGGCCAAAAAGCAGTATTCGGTCAGTTAGAAACTGTACTGAAAGAATATATACCCAATCTTCTGCTGGCCGCAGATATCAAAGTAGATGGAGGATCTTTGAAACTCATGACAGGAAAAAAAGGTTCAACAGTTTCAGTGAGATTGTTCGACCGTGGTCTTGTTACGGTAAACATTGAATACTACAAGGAAGACAATGAGGAACCACTTATAAGTTTCAAGGTAAATGAAATATAGTACCACAGTCGTCGTTTGTGAACTCAATTGACCAAATTTCTTCTTCAAAATGACAATACTAAGATAAGTAACCTACTTTTCGTTACTGGCTGAACATTTTACCATAAAAAGTTAATATACTTAATTTCACCAAATAATAAGAGATATATATTGTTTACATACATTGTCTGTTTATCAACAATTTTTATTGTTGTTTTAAATTTCATAATTAATCTGTCTGTTTGTTATTAAGGTTGAGCGTAACATTTTCTTTTATAGAGTTCTAAACTTCTGGAAAGCTCAGTCAGACTGTCACTGGAATGTGATCGAATAAAATTGTTGCCAACACTCAAACGAGGCTATAAATATGATGTATATCTGACTAGCTCAGGTTTGCGCAAACATCTTATATCTCTGTCCCTAATATAACCCTCAGTTTGATTTATCGTAATTTACTTATTTACTATATTTGATAGGTAATTTTTTATACAATTTGCTTATTGTTTGTATGTATAATTATGAGAAGATGCTTGTTTATGCACAATCCTCATTGGAGTTATACACCATTGTGTAGGTCTAAATATTTTTTATTAAATATACATGAGATTCCTAAAATTATTATATTCTATGAAAGTTTTTGAGTACCTTGGACATATTATCCAGTCCATCAGATCAGGGGGGCAATTGCGTAAGGTAATCGTATTAATTTGACAGTTCATATCGTATTCAATCGGCTGCAATTTTTATGGAATGACATTTATTATGATACGATATGAACTGTCAAATGAATACGATTAACTTTACGCAATTCCATAGCAGGTACAGAATTCTAAAGTATTTTTGAGATTTACACAATATCTATAAATACCCATATCTAAGAGGGATGAGCAAGAACATGGCTGGCAGAATTATGCCCTAATCTACAAATAAGCAGAGTCAAAAATAATTTATTAGATGCACATAATCATTCTTGTATGTAGTTGTTTCTTTTTTTTGTTGTCGCATTGCTGATAGTTTTGTAATACATTATTTATAGTTTGAAATGAAATTTAATGAGCATCAGAATAAAATAATAAAGTTAATAGTGAATTTTACATGTTTAATCTATTATTACTTTACTTAGAAGAAAACCAACACCTACACTACACAGTATTGGCAATACTTAAACAATATTCTATTCTATTCTACATTTTATTGAGCAAGAGGCATGCTTATATTGTTTGAATTTATTATATTTTTTTTTATAATCTATTTATTTTATGGTGAACCCATATTTTTTATTAATAATCCAATATCAGAGAAGACGCTCAACCTTAAGATTTTATAATCTTAGACTTGTTTGCACCAAATACTTCAAAAAGTGCCACAAAAAATTTAACAAAACCATTTTAGTGATACTGTAAATTTGGTGTAAGCCTTTTAATGCATGTTTAATTCCACCTTCATTAATTTGGTTTGCATTGGTTTTCCCATTTTAATTATTTTGTTAATAGTCGGCGAGAGTATTGGAAAGTCAGCTGAAAAAATACATCACTGTTATAAAATCGCAAGCTTATGCGCCCATTAAAAGATGCCTGTTTAGCAGGTACTATCCCACTTCAGGTAAGTGAAATTAGTTCAGAAAATTGGCATAAAAAAATGTACTTACCTATGAATTTTTTTTGTAATTCCTTTAAAATTACTTGGTAGGTGTTTGAGAAAAACGAAGTGCAGTTTCAAAAGTCTGAATTTTTTCTACATCTTTATTTTTCCACTATAAAACTGTAGATCACTTTTTATGTTCTTGATAGAGTAAGAGTAGAGATTGTTTTATAATCATTAATCATTAAAATTATTGTTAATTATTGTCTATCTGTAATAATACTATTTTTTTATTTCCAGATGAAAGACTGCTTGAGTATGATATTGATGGTGTACTGTTCGACGAACAGTCACCATTCCAACGAGTGCAAATTGTGCACTCCAAGACTCTGGGCAACATGTTAGTGCTCGACGACCTGCAAAGTACGTAAGTTGTCATATGTATTATCAGGTTATTATAGAATATATGTAAATACTGTTTCTATTGCAGATATTTCGGAGGCAGATTTAATCTACACTGAAACATTAATGAAAAGAGGAAAAGAGAATTATGAAGGCAAGGAAATTGTCATACTAGGTAAGATCAAATTAGCTTAAAGTTTACTGTTTTGTATAACTTCTTGTATGGTTGACAAGTTGAGGTTGCGCACTGGCCATGATGGCACTTAGCACTGATGCAACTGAAGACGACAACACCTAAGAATTTCAAAATCTCTCCAGTCGATTTTTATGCATGACATTTTATACATTAGGCTCAAACTCGCTTGCCCTAATTTAACATTTGTACTAAGCCCTTGCACGGACTCCTCAGGCGGCGGCGACGGCGCGCTCCTGTACGAGCTGCTGAAGGAGAAGCCCAAGTTCGTGTGGATGCTGGAGATCGACGAGATGGTGATGGCGGCGTGCGGCAAGCACCTGCGCGCCATCTGTGGGGATGTGCTCGACACCAGGAAGGGGCCCAACTATGAGGTGAGCAGATTTTTAAATTCAAAACATTTGTTTTAGCTCTCAGTGTAGTAGCAGAGTATCACTGACGGCGGAACGGCCCCCTTAACAGCTCGACAGTGTAACAGTGTAACTTGTGCCTGCACGCGGGAGATATCAATAGTTAGGCTGCCTGACAATTACAAACAAACGTGTCAATCGTTCCAGCAGCAGCCTGGTCTCCGATTTGCTTGAAAAAAATACATCATGCAGGCCAATTTTTTACCAGCTTCGGGAAATTCTTCGTGATTTTTTTCCCCCACTGAATCTGAAGATATACCGGTTTTTTTGTTGCGCTGCCAGAACTGCCTTTTTTTTTTGACTTGGGGAACTGGGTGAAATGGTCCCGACCTAGGTGACTGATCACCGGTCCGGCTTCGCTGGCGTCCCCCCTATAAATAATAATAATAATAATGCGCTGCCAGAACACAGTCGTCCTGGCAGCGCCCGGCGCCCAGCTATATCTCTTTAATTACAAAAGCTATAGATAATAAATCTAAAACGACACAGATTTTTGTCTTATTTCTATTTCACACAAACTAACATCCACGTAATCCATGGAAAAAAGGCAAAAATCTGTGTCTAATCAGATTTATTATAGCTTTTGTAATTAATGAGATATAGCGGGGCGCTGCCAAGACGACGTCGTTCTGGCAGCACCACAAAAAAACCCGGTAAATCTTCGGATCCAGTGAGAGGAAAAAAATACATGTAATGTATGTAATGAGGTTTTTTTTTCAAGCAAATCAGAGACCGGGGCTCTGCTGGAACGATGGAGACCAAACAAACGCTAAAATCAATCTTTTTAAAGTATGTTTTGCCGTCGATTTTTTACCCTTGCATATTGGTAATTCTAGATAATAGTAGAAGACTGCATGCTGACTGTGAACAAGTTCATAAAAGAGGGCAAGAAGGTGGACTACATATTCGGCGACCTAACCGACATCCCCATCTCGGAGTCGGCGTGCGGCGAGCTGTGGGAGTTCATGATCACCATCCTGCAGTCCGCCTTCAAGATACTCAACGCGGACGGCAAGTTCATGACGCATGTAAGTCCAAGGGAATAGAATCAAAATGGAATGTTGGGATAAAATTGTCAATTCACAATTAGTGTAGGAAATGAAGCTAGTTGACCCCCACAGTAATTCGTCAGTCAGAAAAAACTTTACAACGTGATAAAGTATCAATAAATTAAAAGTATTGTATAAAATTCCAAAGAATAATAATAATAGAAGTTAGGTTTTTTTAATGAAAGTCATATTTCGTAGATATCTTTTTGAGGAAAAATGCTCCGTTGAAACTTTCTTCACCACACATATTCATGTAACGTATTAAAATGATTTATGAAATATCCAAAAAAATATCCCAGCAGAAACACTAAATTTTACTAAAATATGTGTTTTTGGTGTGACTCGAACCGTAAAATTTCTCCGTCGAACTTTTTTACGGAAATGCTATTTTATTGAAGTTTTATAACCACAAAATGAAAATCTAAAAAATAAACCATGTAATTAAACTATTCTAAAAATTGCCGTTTTACTCGCAGTGGAAAATTTCTCTATCTGTTTTATTTATTAATTTAAGTACACAGTTCACTTTATTTTCAACTACAACAATATCCAAAAAAAAAACCAAAACCTAAAAGCATTTTACATAGAAAAACTTAATTCAGCAATCGGGAGCTCTGAGTACGAAGCGAGGCGTAGGAGCGGGGCGCGGGAGCCGTACAGGACGGGTTCCCCGCCGCCCCGCCACCGCGCCGCCGCGCCGCCGCCGTCCGCTCGCGCGATTTATTCTATTTTCACGTATCAATCGTCGAGGCAAAATAATTATGTTGACATTGTCTTTACCAAATAGTTGTATAAATGGTAAACCGAGAGGCGACCGTCGGTAATTCTACCTACTATAGAGTACCACAATGACATACTCATTGTTAGAAGGCAAAAAGTTACGTTAAAAAAGTTGAGTTGTTGGTGCTGGGGGGCTACCGCGTAACTTTATGGATATGAACTTCATACGTTTTTGGGAACTTTAAGTCAATTTTATAAAGAAAATAGCCGCTATCAGTAACTTGTTTTGTGACGTCGGGTATAACGATAACTAGTTCGCAACGTTCAACAGAACAAAGCAGCAAAAATCTATCAGAATAAGGAATTCAAATGACAGTTGAAGCCCATACCCATATTCAGATTTCTTAGCCGGTAGCCCCCAGGTTAGGTTGGCGGCTAGGCAAGCCGCAACCTGGGTCTCTTAGTATATTCATGAAAAAGTGCGGCTAAAATGATGAGAAAATATGTCATCAGGTACCAGCATGATACGCTGTTCATACGATCAGGCTTGATAGATAGACTAGAAAAATGTGGTCTGCCACGCGCCGTCTTGGCCACTTTGTCAGTTCGAGCGATTTTAGCGGCGGCTTGCGGGGTGGTTTTCGTGTCATGGTGTACCAGTATCAAACTAACGTCTTACTGTAACTTAGGCCAACCTACTACAAAAAATACTGGTCTGCCGATCCGCAGCCTGGCCGTCTTTTGTGCCCGAGCAATTCTATGTTTGTATTGTTACTTACATCAATAATATGAATGTACAGGGTAACAGGGAAATTCGACCTTAATATTAAACGACACCACTATTTAGGTTATTAATAATACTATATCCAAAAGTTAACCATTTCAGAAATATTTACCTTTTAGTTTTTTTATCGAAACACTACACTAACTTTTGAGTTTTGCTCTTATTTAATTTATTTTTATTTCTGTTTTGCTCCGTTAAGTTACAGTTTTTGCTATTTTTTGAGGAGGGGTGTACCAGTTAACAAAAATAAATTATGAAACTTGAAATAAGTGCTATCATACAATAACTTATTAAATTATGTTTTTTTACATAGCAATCGCAACTTTAAAAAAATCTTAGAAAGTTAATCTGCAGATTAATGAAAACACTTTAACATCTTTTTGGCAATACCGCCTTTTTTAACCGCCTCTGTGGTCTAGTGGTTCATACCACGGATTTTAGACCCAGAGGTTCCGGGTTCGATTCCCAGTGGAGGTACATATTATATTCGGTTTGGTTGGTGGTAGGACATGTTCTTAGTCCGCCTGGCTAGCTACCACCATCTTATCTAAGTCTGACGCCATAACAATGATGTTTTCAGCATTATTGTGTTCCGGCAGTTAAAGATAAGATAGCCAGTTCCTCAGTGATTGAGGATTCTGGGAGTAGTGCGCTTCCACCTTCAGCCTTATCACCACTTATCATCAGGTGTGATGAAGGCTAAGTGCTACCCCGTTGTGGATAACAAAAAAATACAAATAAGTATAACACTATAGGTAAAGTAGCTAAACTAAAGACGTATTGACAGAGAAAGCAGTGACATACAGAAAATATTATAAATATGTATCGAAATAAGTTTGTAAAAAGAAGAGGATAAATTGTGTAAGACTGTTATTAAAACAAAGTTAAAAGATTACCCTTTTAGAGAAATTAGCCTCAGAATGTTAAATTTGCCTTTAATCGTTTTTATTGTATTAATATATGATTATGTCATGCTATATATATTTTATAACAAGTATTGTGATTCTTTTGTTGCTTCTACAATAATAAAATTGTTATACCCATAATGTAGACGTACGTGTAGCAAACACAATAATAATGCGTCTGCCAGCATCAGGCCTCTTTCGTTTCGTTGCCAAAATCCAAATTGCCCCACTCTCAACTCATCACCGTAACGTTGCCCCAATTTTGCATTGAAATCCCCTGTCACAAACGTGTAGTGGGTTTTGTATAGCTTTGAATGGCTTTAGAGATCTCCCCATACATAGCCTCCACTTCAACATCGATGTGTTTTGAGGTCGGAGCGAAGACCTGTATGATATTCACCATATACCTACCGTTTCGATATTTTGAGTAGGAAAACGTTGTTAACGAGGGATTTGTGGATGATGAACGCAACACCACCAATGGACTGCTGGTTACCCACCCAGTGGTATAGCAAGGTATAAGCTGAATAGTAGGATAATCAAGTCCTCTTCCTCTCTTCGGACCTCAGTTATGTCAATGAAATCCCATTGTAACTTGCTAATCGCCTCTTCCAACTTGAAAGCTTCGCGTCGGCCCTTAATGTGCGCGTGCTTTAGGTTACCAGGTGAGCAATTTAACAGGATAGCTTATAAATTGAAAATAATATAAATTTTTTCGAGTTATTTTTTTCATTAACTTGCCATAATCCCTATCTGCTAAAGCGCGCGGATGCACTCAGTTATTGTTCGCTTGATTCGATATCATCAGGGTATTTCGACTTTTTAATTCCAGCTATTATACATCTTTTGGACTTCACTTTTCTTCAATGTGGGTGATAATGCAGATGAAAGTAGGTAAAGGTTATTCTAACTAGGCCTACTATCGAGTACTACAAATTAAAAGGATGTAATTTCTGTTAGTTGTACTACGTCAATTCGCCATATAAAAAGGCCCATTATCTTTTGTGTTAGTTATAGGCTTATAGGTAGGAGTGAGCACGTAAAACATGTGTTGTGATTGATAAAAATACTGCAACATGTCATTTTTAACTGTGTTTAACGTATTGCTTATTTTTTCCTTTCATCAAACAATATTTTTTTTACTACTTGTCACCGCTCTCTGACCTTAAGTGACCTTAATTGGTATAAAATAAATAATAAAAAATATCTGAATTCAACTTGACTTAATAAATAAGATCTTTTGAATCGTCTATATTTTTCTACCACCCGTTCAAAACTTTTTTAACTGATAAGAAGAACAGGCGCAATAAAGATTTTATATTATTTTTATGCATTCACAATGCAATTTTGTAAGTATAGGAAAAATGTGATAGTAAAAAACCACGAGCCCCATAAGTAGCTCGATCCCGCCTGAAAGCTACTTATGGGGCTCGTGGTTTTTTACTATCACATTTTTCCTATAGGCGCAATAAACTTATCAGCTTTAATCATTTGAAGTAACTATATTTACAAAGATTTATATCGTTAACTTTTAAAACTTTTTAATAATAATATTACGCTAGTTCAGCTAAGGTTATGTGTTACATCAAATCCATGCATTACGGTCTTTCAAATAGTCGTCTACTTTATAATATGCTTCGCCCATGAGCGATTTTTTGACATGACATTTGAATTTGTTCAAAGGCAGCTCTACTAAATTCTGTGGAACTTTATTAAATATAGCTACACTTTTCCCCAAAAATGAACTTCTTTCTTATACCTTTTTGGATTGCCAAAAAGATGTTGAAGTGTTTGCATTTCATCTGCAGATTAACTTTCTACGATTTTATCCAACCAACGTGCTTGAAAGTTGCGGTTACTATGTAAAAACTGAGAGCAGTTATTTCGAGTTTCATTATTTATTTTTGTTAATTGATACACCCCTTCTCAAAAACAGCAAATACTCAATTGTGCGAAAAATAAATAAAAATAAATTAACAAACACCCAGACCAAGACAAATAGACATGTTCATGCACACAAATATTTGTCTTGTTCGGGAATCGAACCCGAGACCACTGGCGCAGAAGGTGGGTAGCCTACCCCTGCGCCAAATCGGTCGTCATCATCACTATGTATATTAAGTATGTATTTACAAACAAAAAGTATTTAAGTATAAATTTATCCGTTATCAAGTTTTCCATTATACAGTTTCCTTATGAAATTAACATGGGCTTAGATAATTGGTGTGAATGTAAGAAGTTATTTATTATTTTATTTATTATTATTTATGATGATACTCGAGCAGGTAGGGTTACCGACGGTCGCCTCCCGGTCGATGGTTGTTTTGCGTTTATAATACACGTTACGGTTGTTATTGCTCGCTATGGAACGTTGTATTTTTGTGTGCACGTACAACCAGTAAAACTTGGCATGAGTTTGGCAAACTGTATTCGTAATCGAAAACAATCGCTCTATCTCATTCATGTCGTTTAACTACTTTACCGACATGAGCAGTTCATCCAATAGTTTTCGTAAACCTAGACAGTTAAAATCAACTCGCCCAACTCTCCCTTATCGCTTATGTATTGTTCTAGGTATCCTAGTTTAATAAATAACCAAATAGTAAAAAAAATATTTTATAAAAAAGTAAAAGCGCTTTAAAAAAATGCCACAATAAAATTAGAAATAATACTTCTTATAACTGTATTCACACCAAATAATGTATGTACGAGTATTTTGAAGTCGGGTGTGAAACATGTTCACACGGCGGCACATCAGACTATACATGTTGACCTTAAGAACGCCTTTATGCCCTACGTAATAAAAGCTGTTATCGCAGTTCAACTGTTTAACCTGATGTGCTGTCGAGTTTACCTACATGTTTTGGTGTTTTTGTTTAATCCCGCCCGACTTCAAAGTACTTACGTTATTTGGTGTGAATACAGTACCTATTAGAGCTATTATTTCTAACTTTTTCGTGGCATTATTTTAAATAGCTATGTTAGTAGGATGTACACATAAACCGCATCAATCAAAATGTAGTTGAAAAAAGCATCAAAAACGGTTCAGAAAACATGACATAATCGCTGACAAACATACATACAAACAGATCAAACTGAAAACCTTTTTTTTTTAAGTCGGTTATAATACTAAAACCTATAGGAAAAATGTGATAGTAAAAAAACCACGAGATGGTATAAATAAATAGCTTTCAGGCGGGATTTTTTACTATCACATTTTTCCTATACTTACAAAATTGCATTGTGAATGCATAAAAACAATATAAAAAAATACCAAAACCTTCTCCTAAATGTAAAGAAATAATTTTATGTAAACCGCATCTCAACTCAAAGACAAACATACATACATACGGGTCAAATTGAGCACCTCCTTTTTTAAAGTAAGTTAAAATGCCAAAACCTTCTAAATGTAATAAATACTTTTCTGAAAACCGCATCTCAAGGACAAACATACGGGTCAAACTGAGAACCTCCTTTTTTGAAGTCGGTCAAAATTCCAAAATATTCTCCTAAATGTAACAAATACTTTTCTGAAAACTGCACCTCAAAGTCAAACATACATACATGCGGGTTAAACTGATCAAACATACATACATGCGGGTTAAACTGAGCACCTCCTTTTTTGAAGTCGGTTAAAATGCCCAAACCTTCTATATGTAACAAATACTTTTCTGAAAACCGCATCTTAGAGACAAACACAAACAAATGGGTCAAACTAAGAACCTCCTTTTTTAAATTCGGCTAAAATTCCAAAATATTTTCCTAAATGTAACAAATACTTTTCTGAAAACCGCATCTCAAAGTCAAACATACATACATATGGGTCAAACTGAGTACCTCCTTTTTTGAAGTCGGTTAAAATGCAAAAACCTTCTAAATGTAACAAATACTTTTCTGGAAACCGCATCTCAAAGTCAAACATACATACATACGGGTCAAACTAAGTACCTCCTTTTTTGAAGTCGGCTAAAATTCGAAAATATTCTCCTAAATGTAACAAATACTTTTCTGAAAACCGCATCTCAAAGTCAAACATACATACATACGAGTCAAACAGAGCACCTCCTTATTTGAAGTCGGTTAAAATGCAAAACCTTCGAAATGTAACAAATACTTTTCTGATAACCGCATCTCAAAGACAAACATACGAGTCACACTGAGAACCTTCTTTTTTTGAAGCCGATTTAAGTACCAAAACCTTCTCCTAAATGAAACAAATACTTTTCTGAAAACCGTATCTCAAAGTCAAACATACATACATACGGGTCAAACTGAGTACTTCCTTTTTTGAAGTCGGTTAAAATGCAAAAACCTTCTAAATGTAACAAATACTTTTCTGGAAACCGCATCTCAAAGACAAACATACGGGTCAAACTGAGAACCTCTTTTTTTGAAGTCAGCTAAAATTCGAAAATATTCTCCTAAATGTAACAAATACTTTTCTGAAAACCGCATCTCAAAGTCAAACAAACATACAAACGGGTCAAACTGAACACCTCCTTTTTTGAAGTTGGTTAAAATGCCAAAACCTTCTAAATGTAACAAATAGTTTTCTGAAAACCGCATCTCGGAGACACACATACAAACATACGAGTCAAACTGAAACCTTCTTCTTCGAAGGCGGTTAAAACTCCGAAACTTTCTCCTAAATGTAACAAATACTTTTCTGAAAACCGCATCTCAGAGACAAACATACAAACATATGAGTCAAACTGAGAACCTTCTTCTTCGAAGGCGGTTAAAATACCAAAACTTTCTCCTAAATGTAAAAAATACTTTTCTTAAAACCGCATAAAAATCGGTTCAGCCAAACGCGAGATAATCGGCCAAACATACATACAAACATAGTCAAACCAAACCAAAGAATACTATAATATGGTCAAACTGAGGAGCTACTTTTTTTTGAAGTCACACTAGCTACACAAAAATAAGCAGGAAGTGGTTCACCGAATTTGTCCCTGAGTGTACAAAGAAAACAAAAAAGAAAGAATCACACAGCGACCGACGACACGAACGCGGCCCCCCAGTTGTGCCCCCAGTCACAGGGTCACGCGTTCAAGGTCGTACTATTAGCACGAGGACGCTAATCTGCACCCAACTGGTAACGAAAGACGGTACATTATTGCGTAACTGGGGATAGATTTATCTTTGCTTTCAAAATGTTGGTGTTCCGGATGATATTTCTTTTGGATATTTTAGATTTGTGTGTATATGTGACTTTTTAACATAATTTTAAAGATAAATAATGCTGAGCAATTTTCCATATTGAATTATTCATAATTTAAAATAAATCAATATTGGTAATAATTTTTTTTTGGATGTTCTTACTCGTAACGTCAAATTACATTCTAAGGTCATATAAGTAAAAAAAAACGACGGAGCAATTTTTCAATGAAAATGAGAGTCAAAAAAGGAATTATCATTCAAAAGCAGTACTCATGTTTGAAAAAAGTTTTGGATTTTTATCAAGTATCACATACTAGTATAAATAACTCATTTGGTAAAATAAATTTGGGTTGAGAAATTACTCGGTTCAATATATAAACATATTTGTATATTTAGGTATAAATACCTAACTTCCGTTTGAGTATTTTTTTGGATAAACATTTAAAAGTTTATGGCTCATGCTATTTTATAACCCAGCAAAGTTTCATCGACTGAGGAATTAATGTATGGGTCTCCATACAAAGAATCTGTTCATTGCCTACACTAAATGTTCAGGAAGAGCCAGCGCAGCGGTAAATTATTAAATAGGTATAACAAGCGCCCAAGAACTTTGTGCCACCGCCCTGCTGGCTAAAGGAGATACTGTACTGGAAACGGTTTCTTAATCAAAAAATTACTGTAAATTTTCTAATTCACCCCTTACTAAGATTTATTTTTTCGCAATGAGACAACCTACCTATATGGTTTTCAGTCTTAAGTCTATTTTATAGTAAAACTAGCGGCCGCCCGCGGTTTCACCCGCGTGGTTCCCGTTCCCGTGGGAATATCGGGATAAAAAGTACATATAAACCTTCCTCTTGAATCACTCTATCTATTAAAAAAAAACGCATCAAAATCCGTTGCGTAGTTTCAAAGATTTAAGCATACAAAGGGACATAGGGAAAGAGAAAGCGACTTTGTTTTATACTATGTAGTGATAATGGTGGAATAGACCGACATTTACTATAGAATTCGTTTTCATAATATGTCTTCTTTTTATTAATTAAATATTTGATTAACCACATCTATCTATCTTTTACAGGGAAATGGTGCTACGTCCCCTGAATCCTTAGAGCTTTACGAGCAAGAGCTGGCAAAGCTCAAGCCAGCAGTCAAATACTCTAAGAGCAAAGCGTTTGTGCCTTCCTTCCTGGAAGACTGGATCTTCTACCAAATAGCATTCGACAACACTGACAACGGAGATGCTTAACACATACCCACACACCTATACCAAAGATAACATACACCATTGTTCCTTTAGAAATCACAATTCTACTAAGTCATATTTGAATTGATGCCATATTCCTAAGTTATAGTATTAGTAACGTACCTCAAGAAAAGTTACTGTTACGAGGACTGTATACTGTAAAGTAAGATATATTTTACAATATACCTCTGCTCATTGTAATTTGTATGCAAGCTTTTTGTAATGGAATTATCAGTATTTTTTATGTAAGTTAAACAGCATTATTTTGATTATCCGTTTCTGGAATGTTTTTGTTGCATTATTTTTTATATGTTTTTGTGTTAGGTTTTTTATTAGATATTTACGAATAAGATAAGAATAGGACAGAAACGAATCTCCTACTGTAAAATAAATAAACGAAGGCATTTAAGTCTAGTTATTCAAGCTGCGATTGGTAAATGTGGTCAATTACTTGAAGACATTTGACAAACTATTTCAAATAATACATAGGTAGTATTAAAACTACTCATTCTGTAGTAAAGTGTACATAAACCGAGTTCTATTCTTATTTTAATTGTATAGTAAGTGTAACAACATTATTACCCGACTACGGCAAAGCAAAAAAAGGAGAGTTATGATTTTGATTACTTATCTGTTTCTCAAATGTTTTTGTTGCTTTATTTTTAAAATGTTTTAATGTTAGTTGTATAACTTGTATAGAAGCTATTTTGTTATATTTTAGGGCAGTATTCTAGTGTCCGTTACGGCAACTATAGCTTTTAGAGGGTTTTTATACCATACTTACTAATATGATTTTTCGTATTTGACAACCTAAAATGTGATTAGAATTGATTTGATAGTATTCCTATTATAATAATTCCTACTTTTAGTCGTAGTCCTTATACATGCTTGACGGTTAGTGGTTTAGGCTAGAGTTCACACCAACAGTTGGTTAGGTTAACCGTTAAGTTTACCGTCGGTTAGTTGGTTGGTTAACCAATCACGTGCGTTAATCAACCAACGTAAGCGACTGTTAGTGAATTCGCGCCTTAGTTTTTAACTAAAGGTTTTTTTTGACAAGAGGCTTTAGTGTAAGTTATCTAATTAATGAAACGAATGTTGTGTTTGTTATTCATAAATATATTACAATATTGTACAAAAATTGCAGGCATATCATTTTGATTACAGTATTGGACTAAGTATTTTATTTTTTAACTTCAATAAACACAGTATCATTCACAATCTCGGCTATTTACTTTCGAGAAGGTTTTTTTCAGATGCTGGTTTTTAATGTTTGGATAGTTAGTGACTAAATAATTACATTTATGAATTAAGCATAAAAAAATAAATTTCTTAGTTTACCGCTTTATCAGTTAATTAAAACAATAGAATGAAATCTTATTCAAAAGAGCTTTATCATAATTAGAAAATATGTTGAAAACTTAACAAATATCTACATATAGTTTGCCAGATGAGAGATGTTTGAGATTTCTTAGTAAAATTAGGAATGTAAATGAAGGTTTATTGCTATAGTTTTCAACTACTAAAATAATGTATTTTGATATGAATCCACTAATATTAAATATTAGTAGAATCATCAAAATGCTTATAATAGGGTATTTTACTGTTGTTGAAATGTAGATATTTAATGATGACGTTAAAAAATATTGCAATTAAGAATACCAAATGTGAAAAAATAATTTGAATCTGTTTTATAATAAAAGAATTATAGTCTGTTTGATTTTGACTATAGCTGTCTCTTTCTAAAACGAAATCTTCTATGGCGTGACTATGACGCTACTAACCCACTGACGTCACTAAGATAGCGTCCTGTCCTTGTCTAATTATAAAGTTTGAAGTCCTATATCTTTGAAAATATTCAAGATAATTCAAAATGAAAACTTGTTTTGTGTAGCTAATATTTCGAAAAACATTTTAAAGAAATAAAAAAAAATCAGTAAAATACCGTATTGAAAGAAACTTATTAATTCAGAATAGGGTAAATGAAAAACAAAGAACAAAAATAGATCCGACATAATGCATGACTCATCTGGCATGAACTACAGAAATATAATATGAATACTCCAAATACCCTCGCGGACAGAGTAGCAGTAGCAGCATTAATTGAATAAACTGATGTGACTACTACCACAGCTACAATTACAATTTGTATTTGTAAAAGCACTTTATTATGCCTACTTCAAGTGTATCACGGTGACACTAAATTCGATGTGGGGCAATCCAAAGATAAATGACGTATTTCAAGCAATTAGTCAATATAAATGAATTAATCATAAATATCATCGCAATACTCTTGAATGTTAAGTTCAAGCTTGTTCCACAAACCAAATACAACTCCTAAAAATGTTTTTCTCTAAAATCCTGCTATTAATTTTATTGCAGTCGATCTTTGAATTCTAGCACAGTTCACCATTCAATACTTGAAGTCTCGTCTTAAAATGTCACAGATTGATAATCTTCAAATTGCACATTCGAGATTTGCTTCCTGGCAAATTATGGTTTCGTCTTTTAACGAAAATGGTTCTTCAGAAACATTTCAAGATACTGGTGGAACAGACCACCTTTTCATTAGAAGTGTACTGGTGTATGGAACGGACTTCTGTAATAATATACAAGTGTAAAGAGCGGAGGTTACTCTGCCTGCCGCAGGCGCGCGAGCCGCTGCGACAGGTCGTCTTGCTCCTGCGACATGACCGTGGCGGTGCCGATGGACGTGCTCGGCACGCCGGACGGGAGCTCCATGTTCAATTCCAACCTGAAAAGCAACAAATATTCGTCAGATCATATATATAGAACAGAACGCTACTCAACTTTAGGAGCGTCTCAAACATCGCCCTGTTGCATTAAATCTCAAAGTTGTGAAAGAGATGGCATGATGTTGGAGACGCCCCCAAAATTGAGTCGCTTTCGAGTATTCTGACTTTGGTAATCTACCTACATCACTAAGTTGTTTTCAATCACACTATTGATAGTATTATGGTCAATGACAGGGCACTACAGAATAATTTTCAGAAGGTACAGTCAGCGTCAAAATTATCTGAGCATTCAAACCTACCAAAAATATCAGAACATTTGACAAAAATCACTCTTAGCACAATACTTTAAGGTGTAGGTACTATAATTTTTTACCATTTGTTCTCAAACAACAAATGAAAAAGCACTTTTATGTCTTGAGATAAAGTTGATTTATCTCAATGTTGAGATATTTTTGGTGGGTTTGAACCCTAGGGCCAATTTGATGTTGACTGTACTACCTGAACAAAAGCATTTCATGTGCTCTCAGAGACCTGCAAGTGCAGTATGTACATAGTGAGGAATTTTTCATTACATTTCCCCAGATAAAAAAAATCTTCCCTAACAATGATAATATACCTAAATATATGTATTTCTTTTAAAAGTCCATTCGCTTAGATAGTGTCGCCCTTTGATCGCGCCGCTTTGGCACGTGCCGCTGCTTTTTAAAGGATGCCGCCGCATAAACAAAAGAAGCCGCGTGCGGCGTACACCCGAAAATGGAATTGGATTTTGGGACTCGGCATTTATGAAATTATATTTTCTTAAATAATCTATGTTTATTATAAATACAGGTGGTAACGACGGTTATGACTCGTGACAATTCGAGCGATGATAAGTAATCATAATAATCATATAAAAAATTTATAAAAATTATTATTATTTGTAAATCACTTATTTAATTTCTTTTTATATAAAAATATCCAAATTTTCATTAAAATTGACCTTGGTACACAACTTGAGTGTATTATTTTATATCTGCATTTTATAGCAAGAGCCACAATGCCGTGCGGGTGTACCGACACTATCTAACCGAACGGACTTTACTGTAGTAGGCAGTGATCTGAAAAATTATAATATACAGTCAGTGAACATACCCAGCTTCATCTGCCACCTGCTGCAGTAATGTGTCAACGTCTCCCTGAGGTACAGTAGTTGTGGTAGTTTGTGACATAGCATTCTCCATGTATGACGATTGGACATCCAAGTCTTCAAATTGGCTCTCGAACTTGTCCATGAGTGTGGAGATCTTCTCCAAGTTCATGGACTTCATAGCTGCATCCATAGCTTTGACCACTCCCGCCATAGAGTTTGTGACCTAAAGCAATAATCATTTCAAATGAAACGACTCTTTAAAATAAAGTATATCTTTATAGATATAATTCTTCTGTGCATTTGTATTTTATGTAACTGAACTCTTCCAAAATGGCTGGACCGATTTTAATAAAAAAAAATGTGTGTTTTCAGGTGGATTCCAGAAAGGTTTAGATTTACAATTAGACCCAGTAGGTGGCGTGCTGTCGATAAGGCAGTAGGTACGAAGTTCACCGGATCAGCTAGGCTATATATTTAAAAATTAATACTGTTCCATACAAAAGTACAACATTGACTTAAGTAAAATGTATGGAATAGCTGTTTTTTTTCCAGATTCCGTGGATGGCCCCATAGTAAAAATTTACTGTATTGATGGACACTATAATCCCCTAAAATCTTTGTACTACCTAATTAAAATTTAGAGGTTTCCTCCGTGGTTTGAAAACACAATTAGCATCGGTAGCTGGCGCTGCTGTCCTAAGGTGGTATGAAAATTGCTGGGACAGTCTCTATATTGCATCTTTTATGTTCTCATACCCCAATACCCATGGCCATTAAGGTATCAGTCATTTTTCACCAACTTATGGCTTGGATTGTTTTCCCTATCCAAATTTATAATAACCACAAAAGGTGTGATTACAAATTGTAATCAGCCATTGTTACAATAGGCAACTTATTGATCTTAAAGCTTAGTTTCTAGAGTATGTTGTATTGTATGTAAATAATCCTAAGATTTGTAAAAACTATAGCATATAGCTGTAAAATATCAAAAGAATCACTTACTTTTCTAGTTGTAAGGGCAGTCTGTACTCTGCTTGACACTGCATCTACTCTAGCTGACATTCTTAAGTAATTTAAGGCCTGATTTTTCTGTCTGATTGCATTCTCTGCGTGTATTCGTGCTCCCTCCATGTTACCCTTTTGAATAGCTTTCTTGGCCTTTTCTTTTTCCAATTTCTCTTCTTTTTCACATTTTTTCGAGTTCCTTTCCAATTCTTTTACAGCAAATTTTAAATTAAATAGGTGTTCTGATGGTTTGATGTTAAGGAATTTAATATTACAGCGAATTTGTGAGAAATGTTTACAAAATTCAATTAAAAATTATAGGTGAAACTTACTGATAGACATGACCTATTATATAGAATACACATACACAACACATAAACAATTGTATTTTTAAATATTAAATACCTATTTAGATAAATATAATAAAACATGGGAAAAATACATTTCTTTGAAAAGGATACTTTCCATAGCTGATGATGACATTTCGTTCCCCAGTTTGACGGCCTATAAAAAACTTTTTACACTAAATACACAGGCTTGAAGCCTAACTATTTTTTGTTATTTGAGATTAAAAACAAGAAAATTGTACGAATAAGATTTGGAAATTACTTCTGCGAATTGCGAATCGAATATCGAATGACTCATGCGAATATGCCACAAGAATATGCGAATGAAAACAAATTTTGTTGTACAAATCTTGAAATCTTCTCTCTCACTCATCTCAACTGGAAGCCCCCAGTACAGGTTGGCCGACCATGGTCGGCGACCATGACCAATACATCGTACATTGACACTTTTGAACGAAAAAGTTTAAAAAGGTTCTTTCAAAAGTTTCAATGTACGATGTATTGGTCATGGTCGCCGACCATGGTCGGCCAACCAGTACAGGGGGTCTTTACTATGATTCGCTTTTTTGTCTTTGTCCACGATATCTGTCACTGTCATGTCAGTATGACAACCAGTGCGCCAAAGAGCTTAGACTAAATACAGAGGTAACTGGAGAGTGCAGTACTAACACTTTTTGTGGCACTGTGGTTGTCCCCCGTCTCACCTACATTTTGAAAAAATACATATGGTTATATGAGACAACTGGGCCCCTATCGCCCTATTTTGCAAAAAGAGCGATTTCATTACAACTCCATTTCAATCAGTTTACGATCGTGTCATAAAAAGGTATCGCCCTAACGTTCACAAACGGATGGAAGACGGATTGCGATGGCATTGCGATCGTTTGGATCGGTGAATGAATGATACCAGTGATGTTACTTTTATGAATGAATCTTTATCAAAAATAGAGTGGCAAGTTGTCAATGTCAGTGTCATCCAACTGTCAAATACAAGGGATTTTAGGCGGTTGATTTTTGTGGTGCGTGTGGTGCGTTGTGCGTGTGTGGAATTGGAGTTTTTCTGTTGAGGTGCAGGCTCGTTTTGAAATTACAACTTTTACAATAAATTTTACTGGCGTTTACTTTGAATTATTTCGTAGTAATTTTCAAGTTTTAGCGCGCTTGGCCTGCGATCGTTGAGGTTAAGCAACTTTCGCAATGGTCGGTCACGGGATGGGTGAACAAAAACTTTTCATCTCGAGCTACTCCGTGCTTCGGAAGGCACGTTAAGCCGTTGGTCCCGGCTGCACTTGCAGTCGTTAATACCCACCAATCCGCACTGGGCCCGCGTGGTGGGTCATGGCCCATTCTCCTTATCCATCCATGAGGAAGGCCAGTGCCCCAGCAGTGGGGACATTAAATGGCTGATGATGATGATGATGATGACTTTTCAAGTCTAGTCCAGATTTGAGAATAAACTCATCACTGGGTGATAAATAAGACAAAACCTTTAGAATTACGGTTTTAATCAGCAAAAATACAAGTTAAAATATTACATGACATTGATATAGACAATTGGTAATGACATGCTAAATATTGTTTTTAAATGCAGAAACTCTAAGGAGTTTCTGCCGATCATCACATTCTTCCAGGCTGTTAAGAATGTAATCATCCAAATGTCTCGGCAGCCGTCGTTCCCTTGATGGTCTGCACTGTTGTTCTGTGTCTGGAACGGCCTCATCTGCCCGAGCGTCTACTTGATCTTCTGTGATATTTGAATCGTTAGAATCATAAAAGATATCACTTGAATCTCTCGTCTCATTGAATACTTCTTCTGGTGTTTCTTGGATTATCTGAGCATCTTGGCCTAATGGGGCTAAATGTCGGTTCGAGACAGTCAACTCTCGACCATCAGCAAGACGAACATAGGAATAGTCCGGGTTTACATGAAGTAAAGTCACTTCTTCAACGACTGGTTGATATTTGTTTGCCCTGTTAAATTTTCGCATTAGCACATGTTCAGACTCTGTCAACCATGTAGGTATAGATACTCCATTCGATGACTTTCTGGTGTGAGTAAACATGCGTTCGTGTGGCGTACAATGTGTCGCTGTGCACAACAGTGATCGGATAGAATGCAAAGCTTGAGGAAGGACCTGTTCCCATTGTTCAATTGGTTTGTTGCTTGAGCGAAGAGCCAACTGTATTGTTTTCCAGAGAGTTCCATTAAAACGTTCTACCTGGCCATTTCCTCTGGGATTATAGGGTGTAGTCCTGCTTCTTCTTCTTCTTTTTATGCGGTGGCGGTTCCCTTTTGGATTTCGCCAATGTCCAGTTTTTCGCTCAGTTTTTTGTTCCTACAGACTCTGCTTCTTCAAGGCGTCTCGTAAGAATACAACGTAGGTGGTCTAAGTTTTAGAATTTTGAGGCTGTAGAACTTGCTGTGGACCTATCTGAAATAAAGACGCGCACAATACTTATATATAAAATGTGTTAGTAGATTATAAATAAATAAATTATAATCGTATATTATTTTTAGTAATAAAGTCACACAAAACAGAGATGCCAGGAGGTTTTACGTAACTGAGGACGCTTTTAAAGTTGGTAGGTTTGGGGATACATGGAGGGAGGACATCATACAGTGAAGTCGAACTGACTTTGCGGCAATTGAAGAAAATGTGATCGGTCGTTCCCTCCTCTAGACCGCACTCGCAAAGCGACGAGTCTCTAACCCTATTTTTTGCTAGATGGACAGGGGTACATGCGTGGCCTAGCCTCAATCGACACACGACAGATGTACATGGTTTCGATGCCTTTTTATATTTGAAAAACCATGGTTTAACTGGTAGGGATTGTTGTACGTCAGCATAGTGTTTACCGACTGTTCTACTAATTTCTCGCCATTGGGTTTCCCAGACAGCTCGCATGGTTTGTGAAGCAATTGGGATAAGGTCGTGCGCGAAAGCTTTGTCGTGGATAGTAAATCCGTTGGTGGTAGCTTCTTTAGCAATAAGGTCGACAGTCTCATTACCCACTATTCCCGTATGGCCCGGTATCCAAGCCAATTGAACTCGATATCCTAATGTAGAGCATCTGAATAAAATTTGTCTGATTTTAAGGATATATGGGAAGTTTGATTTGGAGCGGAAAGGATTCGATAAAATTGCCTGCAGGCAGCTCTTGGAGTCTGTAAAGATAATGGACTTGTCCAGTTTATGTGACTCCACATATTGGACCGCTTCGAGGATGGCAGTAGCCTCGCCAGTGAACACGGACGAGGCCTGGGGGGCTACCGGCTAAGAAATCTGGATATGGGTATGGGCTTCAACTGTCATGTGAATTCCTTATTCTGATAGATTTTTGCTGCTTTGTTCTGTTGAACGTTGCAAGCTAGCTATCGTTATTCCCGACGTCACTAAACAAGGAACTGATAGCGGCTAGTTTTTTTATAAAAATGACTCAAAGTTCCAAAAAACGTATGAAGCTCATACCCATAAAGTTACGCGGTAGCCCCCCAGGGGACATTTAGAGTTTATGATAATACTGTATTTGGGAATCCAGACCGCAGCACCAACATATTCTGCGTCAGACAACTTTGATGCGTCTGTGTACATCACAAGCCAGTCCTTCCAGTTTTCGTTAATAATCTTTTGTAACTGGGCTTCTGCATCAGGGGAGTCTTTACTAATGCCTAGGTCAAGGTGTATCTCAGGCTGGAATATGAGAGAGCGATATGGGTTCTCAAATAAGGGTTTAAGAGAACATTGGTAAACGGGACATGGTAAACGAATAAATCTAATAAAACTGCGGAATAAGCAAGGTGTTATCTTGTGTTTCCAGTACTTGTTAAAGGATATGTGTTCCGACAGTTGATGTAATTTGGCTATCAGAGGGTGGGATGAATTTTGTATTAAGTTAAAAAAGTATTTATCGGCCAGGTACTGCCTTCTGATGTTCAATGGCGGATCCATGCACTCCACCTGCAGGCTATTGATCGGGGAGGATTTCATGGCACCCACAACAATACGAAGACACTTGGACTGGATTCTGTCAAGGGAGGCAAGGGATGACTTTAAACATGGTTCTAACAAGAATGATCCGTAGTCCAAATGAGACCGAACTATTGCATTATACAGAAGTTTTTGACAGAAGGGATGTGCACCTCACCAGGTGCCTGAAACGGAGCGGAGGATGTGGATGTTTTTTTCGCATTTTTTGGATACATATGAAGCGTGATGGGATCCTTTCATTTTGCTATCCAAGACCATTCCAAGGAATTTCGCCTGGCTCTTAAGGGGAATAGGTTCGTTATTATATTTAACCTGTATAATGGGAGTATTCCTTGACCGGCTGAAAACTACCATGCTGCTTTTCTCAACTAAAAGTGAGAGGCCATGATCAAATAGCCAAGTGTGTAGGTGGTTTAAAGCAGAGTTCATTCGGGAAGTTGTCAAATCGGGGTCACTGCTTGATGTGTACAAAGCCAGGTCGTCCGCATACTGCAAGACATTACAGAACGGTTTCAGTGACAGCTCAAGATCGTAGGTATAAAGACTGTATAACAGCGGACTCAAAACTGATCCCTGGGGAAGGCCCCTCCAGACAGATCTTGCTGGATAAAGCGAGTTATTCAAGCAAATTTGAATAGATCGGGACGAGAGTAGATTAAAGATCATATTCGTAAGCCTCCCGGGGATACTCAGATTGAGCATTTTCTGCCTGAGTATTGGAAGCAGAACATTATCATACGCGGATGACACATCCAAAAATACTCCCGACACATGCTCTTGCTTGGACAGGCCTATCCAGATATCAGTTAAGAATATACTAAGACTGTCCATCGTACTCATGCCTTTGCGGAACCCATACTGACTTTGAGCAAGAAGGCCCCTACTTTCTACAATCCACTCAAGTCGATTTTTGATAAGGTGCTCCAGTATTTTGGCCATTGTACATGAGAGAGCTATGGATCGCTACTGAGTTTTCCAGGTTTAAGGATAGGGATTATTATTTGATTTTTCCATTCCTCAGGGGGAACCCCTCTTAAAAATATGTTATTAAGTAAACTAAGAAAAAAGTCCTTAGTTAAGGGGCTGCTGTTAACAATAAAAGAATAGGGGATCCCATCGATACCCGGGGAGGAATCTTTGAGACCATCCAATGCCGCATTAAGCTCGTCCCGAGAGAAAGGAGAATCAAATTCGGATATTGGGGATGATACTGGCGACATACATGGTGACGACTCAATTTCGGTTGGGACTGATGGAGGAGCAAGTCTATTCTGGAATGAGTCCAGCCAAACTGAAGGGTCATTGGATGTCACGTTGCTGTTACCCGAAACTGAGCATCGAAATTTCCTTATACTCTTCCACACTAGGGAAGGTTGGGATGCTGGTGACAGGGATTCACAGAACCGACGCCAACCCAATCGCTTCTTCTCTGTGAGAACTCTTACAGTCTTAGCCGCTACTGATTTATATTTAATGAAATTACCCTCAGTCATATGTTTAGAGTATTCTCTCTCCGCCTCTTTTCGCGCTTTGCACAACGCCGTGCATTCAGAGTCCCACCAGGGGGGAGAAGAAGATTTGCCTTTAAAAATATTTTTGACTGGTAGGCTATTTTCCGCTGACAGCAGTAGGCTACTTTTGAAGTCCTTGTATACCGAGAGGTAGTTTTCTGCCGTAACTTCTGGGAGTTGCTGAATAGCCTGTTCTAAGTTTTGGCTGTATACTGCCCAGTCGGCCTTGTAGGTATTAAATTTAAGGCGGGAGCGAAGAGAGTTTGGGCCGGCGTCAACACGTTCAAGACGATTGTCGGATGTTAGGATGACAATTGGATAGTGGTCGCTACCACAAGTCGTGGGAAGGATTGTCCAGGTAAGTCCCGAAGCGAGACCGGGAGAGCATAGACTTAGGTCTACGGCACTTTTGACGTTTTGCGACGGGTAAACCCGACGTGTGGGGGAACCATCATTCAGCACGCAAAGATCAAAGTCATCGCAGATGGCCAGGAATGGGGAAGATAGATGGTCGGAGTAGTAGGATCCCCAGGATGTGTGGTGGATGTTAAAATCGCCCAGGATCAAAAGAGGGGGGGAAAGCGACGAGAGGATTTCTGAAAACTCAGTTAGGCATGCGTGGCTGGGATGCGGGATGTACACAGAGAGGAAACTGATATTCTGAATTTTAACAGCCACAGCATTAATATGCTCGCTGTGAGGGGGAAGATTAATCTGGGCAAAGGTTGCTGTTCTGGAAACCAGGAGGGCGGAACCTCCATAGCCGTCGCTCCTGTCGTCCCGAAGGCAGGAATAGCCCGGGAATCGAACTCGATCACCAGGCTTGCGACGCATCTCCTGGACAGCAAAAATAATGGGGGAGTATTTATTAATAAGATGACGGATTTCATGTTCCTTATTCCTGCTGCTGCAACAGTTCCATTGTAGGATTGGAGCCATTGGAACCGGCAATACGGAGAAGCTGAGTGAGTTGATCTCGGACGTTGTTCGGTAGCTCGACATCACTAAATCGGCCGAGGAGGTTAATGATGGTGGATAGGAGTAATGATATTAGGTTATCATTAGGTATAGGGGGGCTATCGGGAATAGCACAACCATTCGAAAGTTGAGACTGGGGGGTTTCAACTATGGCTGCATGAGCTTGGAGGTTGTAACCAGGACTTGCAGCAGGAAGACGTTGGTGCCTGGGCAGAGTGACCGTTTTACGGTAGGATATATTATTGTTGGCACTGGGAGTGGGATGAGGAGTTGGATATAGGGAGGGTGACAGGGTTGAAATGGTAGGTTCTATTCTAGCCGTGTCAGCGAATGATTTCCGGACCTGAGCAAATCTAGCAGATGCTTCCGAATATGAGACATTTTCTTGGGACATGACTATTTTGATCTGGGGCCCTATCGCCCTATGCTAAATGCGCTTATATTACACTTACATTGCTCTTATTTTGCAATTTGGTATCGCGCTATTTTCTCAACGACAACAATACCATTACCATTCAATAACCATTCCTTTTTTCGAATCGCGCTAGGTTTTTAAACGTAAAATGATTACATTGCAGCCGATAACTGACCGTTCGCTTATGTCAAAATAAACAGCTAGTCGGAGGCAGTTTTTTCAACATTATTCAGAAATTATTAGCGGATTTTAGTAATATTCTGTGTTTTTCAAGTTGTTAAAACGTATTTATTCTATTGCTCAGTGGTTGTTAATTCCGGAAAACAATAATACCGTGTCGAAAATACACAAAAAAGTGAAAATCAGATGAAGTAAAGTGACGGGTGCTACTTGACTCTAAACGGCTCAAGAAAGACACTCGGCACTGCCTTCCAACATCCCCCAAGAGCGGAGAGGGAGGAGGTTATGAAGGAGGCTACCTACCAAGACAAAGCCGTCTTCCCCAGTGATGAGTTTATTCTCATTTGCGGCCGTGGAAACTGGAAATAGCCCACCAGGCCGACTTAAGAGCTGCTCGCCTGAAAAATCTGGACTAGACTTGAAAAGTCATCATCATCATCATCATCAGCCATTTAATGTCCCCACTGCTGGGGCACTGGCCTTCCTTATGGATGGATAAGGGGAATGGGCCATGATCCACCACGCGGGCCCAGTGCGGATTGGTGGGCATTAACGACTGCAAGTGCAGCCGGGACCAACGGCTTAACGTGCCTTCCGAAGCACGGAGGAGCTCGAGATGAAAAGTTTTTTGGTCACCCATCCCGTGACCGATCATTGCGAAAGTTGCTTAACCTCAACGATCGCAAGCCAAGCGCGCTAAAACTTGAAAAGTACTACGAAATAATTCAAAGTAAACGCCAATAAAAAATATTGTAAAAGTTGGAATTTCAAAACTAGCCTGCACCTCAACAGAAAAACCAATACATGTTTGAGAAAAACGCACCACTAAAATCAACCGCCAAAAATCCCTTGTATTTGACAGTTGGATGACACTGACATTGACAACTTGACACTCTATTTTTGAAAAGATTCATTCATAAAAGTAACATCACTGGTATCATTCATTCACCGATCCAAACGATCGCAATGCCAACGCAATCCGTCTTCCATCCGTTTGTGAACGTTAGGGCGATACCTTTTTATGTCACGATCGTAAACTGATTGAAATGGAGTTGTAATGAAATCGCTCTTATTGCAAAATAGGGCGATAGGGCCCCTGCTTCTGCCTTGAATGTTCAGGGCACGAAGGGTTAGTAGCTTGATGTGCTCCAGAGCAGAATAGGCAGGTTGGAATGTCTTTCCTACAAGTATGGCCTTCATGTGGTTGAGTGCATTTAAAACAGCGTGCTTGCGATCTGCACTGAGACTGTATATGCCCGAATCTACAACACTTATTGCATTGAATAGTGGGGAGAACATATATTTCAACCGGGAGAGAAGTAAAAAAACAATAAACATAAGGTGGTAGTTTCTGCCCAGAAAAGGTTAATACTACTGTCTGTGTAGGTACCCAGACAGGTGTATTGTCATTATATGTTTTTCTATTAAGTCTACGGGCTTTTACAATGGAACCATATCCTGATGGGATCTCCACTGAGTCCACTAATTCCTCTAGGGTCCACTCTATAGGGACTTGGCGCACTATTCCCATTCTAGTAATGCTATAACTGGGAATTATAGCTTCATAGTTGTTATCTGCAAGTGCCGGGTGTTCAAGGAAGGCATTAGCATCTGAGAAGGTTTTAAATTCTACAGAAATCCTGTTTCTGCCAACACGTTTAATGCCATCCCTTACCACATTTTTTATTTTATTACTATAAAGAAAGTGTCCAAACTTAATGGGGCGTAATACAGTACCAGAGGAGGGATCAGTCACTGGTTTACTGACATGCACGAGGAAGGGAGAGGAGTCCTGAGCTGTATAATTCAATTTGTTCAATAGTCCTGCTAGAAGCTATCCCCTGTGAATTCAGAAATTGTTTAACTTCAGCAGACATAAAGGAAGTTCCTCGATCTGAATGAAGATAAGATGGCAAACCAAATAGCATAAATATTTCATTTAAATGTTTTATAACCGTCGTAGAGCTCATATCGATGCATGGAAATGCGAAAGGAAAGCGTGAGTATTCATCAATGACGGTCAAGATGTACCTATCTGTTTCCACTGTAAATGGAGAATTATGGTCGATAGCATGAATGGCAGCCTTTGCAATATCGTTTTTAAGTTTCTCAAAAACTTCAATCAATTCAGTTCTTAAAGGAAATACTTGCGTATGCGCGAGAGCATAGATCTTTTCTGAGAAATTCGGAATCCACTTGCTATAATGTGCAAACATGCCCATTGTTCTTCTCAGTGATGGCATATCAGATGGTGGTGGCAGACTCAATAGTGGACGCAGGCGTTCATTATCTGGTTTTATTACGTGTAATCTTTCACATTGTATCCCAAAATATTTTTGGAATCCTGAGAAAACTTACTCTTCTCTTTGTTTAGGGTAAGACCGTACTTTTGAACTGCAGACATAAATTTACGTAGATTTTCATCATGTTCTTCTCGATTTTTGCCACAGACAGTTATGTCATCGAGATATGCGTATGTCTCTTTTAGACCTTCTTTCCGAATGACCCAATCGATCGTTCTTTGAAAACTTGAGACTCCGTTGGTGACTCCGAAAGGAATACGCCGAAATTGATAAAGATTTCCCAATGCTTCAAAAGCAGTGAATTGACGTTCTTTTGACAGGATCGGGACTTGATGGTAAGCACTTTGCAAATCTATAGTGCTAAATATAGAATACTTTGAAATTTCAGAGACCATCTCTTCCATGTTCGGTAGTGGGTATGCATCCAATTGAGTATATCTGTTGATCGTGCGCGAATCATACGGCTTTGCCTTGGTAGGTAACCTCCTTCATACGGGCTCTTTTCGGGACCTCCTCTCCGCTCTTGGGGGATGTTGGAAGGCAGTGTCGAGTGTCTTTCTTGAGCCGTTTAGAGTCAAGTAGCACCCGTCACCTTACTTCATCTGATTATCACTCTTTTGTGTATTTTCGACAAGGTATTATTGTTTTCCGGAATTAACAATCACTCAGCAAGAGAATAAATACGTTTTAACAAGTTATTTTAATTTTTTAGTTTTTTGCATTCACAATGCATTTTTTATTACTGAAAAATGGAAAATGAAGTATTTAGAAAAAATCGACCCGTCTCACAATCAGCTCCGATGGGACTCGAACCCACGACCTTTCGCTTTCCGGGCGACTGCTCTAACCACTGAGCTACGGAGTCGTTACGAGAAGCGTCGAATTTATCCAATACTTCTTACTCGCTGTATAGTCAGCGTTAATTTCATCAATGTGGAGATATTACTACCCTCACACGCGAAAGAAATACCTTTCCAGGTATCTGGCAATCGCTAAAGATGAAATTACTATGGCAAGTTATTTTAATTTTTTAGTTTTTTGCATTCACAATGCATTTTTTATTACTGAAAAATGGAAAATGAAGTATTTAGAAAAAATCGACCCGTCTCACAATCAGCTCCGATGGGACTCGAACCCACGACCTTTCGCTTTCCGGGCGACTGCTCTAACCACTGAGCTACGGAGTCGTTACGAGAAGCGTCGAATTTATCCAATACTTCTTACTCGCTGTATAGTCAGCGTTAATTTCATCAATGTGGAGATATTACTACCCTCACACGCGAAAGAAATACCTTTCCAGGTATCTGGCAATCGCTAAAGATGAAATTACTATGGCAAGTTATTTTAATTTTTTAGTTTTTTGCATTCACAATGCATTTTTTATTACTGAAAAATGGAAAATGAAGTATTTAGAAAAAATCGACCCGTCTCACAATCAGCTCCGATGGGACTCGAACCCACGACCTTTCGCTTTCCGGGCGACTGCTCTAACCACTGAGCTACGGAGTCGTTACGAGAAGCGTCGAATTTATCCAATACTTCTTACTCGCTGTATAGTCAGCGTTAATTTCATCAATGTGGAGATATTACTACCCTCACACGCGAAAGAAATACCTTTCCAGGTATCTGGCAATCGCTAAAGATGAAATTACTATGGCAAGTTATTTTAATTTTTTAGTTTTTTGCATTCACAATGCATTTTTTATTACTGAAAAATGGAAAATGAAGTATTTAGAAAAAATCGACCCGTCTCACAATCAGCTCCGATGGGACTCGAACCCACGACCTTTCGCTTTCCGGGCGACTGCTCTAACCACTGAGCTACGGAGTCGTTACGAGAAGCGTCGAATTTATCCAATACTTCTTACTCGCTGTATAGTCAGCGTTAATTTCATCAATGTGGAGATATTACTACCCTCACACGCGAAAGAAATACCTTTCCAGGTATCTGGCAATCGCTAAAGATGAAATTACTATGGCAAGTTATTTTAATTTTTTAGTTTTTTGCATTCACAATGCATTTTTTATTACTGAAAAATGGAAAATGAAGTATTTAGAAAAAATCGACCCGTCTCACAATCAGCTCCGATGGGACTCGAACCCACGACCTTTCGCTTTCCGGGCGACTGCTCTAACCACTGAGCTACGGAGTCGTTACGAGAAGCGTCGAATTTATCCAATACTTCTTACTCGCTGTATAGTCAGCGTTAATTTCATCAATGTGGAGATATTACTACCCTCACACGCGAAAGAAATACCTTTCCAGGTATCTGGCAATCGCTAAAGATGAAATTACTATGGCAAGTTATTTTAATTTTTTAGTTTTTTGCATTCACAATGCATTTTTTATTACTGAAAAATGGAAAATGAAGTATTTAGAAAAAATCGACCCGTCTCACAATCAGCTCCGATGGGACTCGAACCCACGACCTTTCGCTTTCCGGGCGACTGCTCTAACCACTGAGCTACGGAGTCGTTACGAGAAGCGTCGAATTTATCCAATACTTCTTACTCGCTGTATAGTCAGCGTTAATTTCATCAATGTGGAGATATTACTACCCTCACACGCGAAAGAAATACCTTTCCAGGTATCTGGCAATCGCTAAAGATGAAATTACTATGGCAAGTTATTTTAATTTTTTAGTTTTTTGCATTCACAATGCATTTTTTATTACTGAAAAATGGAAAATGAAGTATTTAGAAAAAATCGACCCGTCTCACAATCAGCTCCGATGGGACTCGAACCCACGACCTTTCGCTTTCCGGGCGACTGCTCTAACCACTGAGCTACGGAGTCGTTACGAGAAGCGTCGAATTTATCCAATACTTCTTACTCGCTGTATAGTCAGCGTTAATTTCATCAATGTGGAGATATTACTACCCTCACACGCGAAAGAAATACCTTTCCAGGTATCTGGCAATCGCTAAAGATGAAATTACTATGGCAAGTTATTTTAATTTTTTAGTTTTTTGCATTCACAATGCATTTTTTATTACTGAAAAATGGAAAATGAAGTATTTAGAAAAAATCGACCCGTCTCACAATCAGCTCCGATGGGACTCGAACCCACGACCTTTCGCTTTCCGGGCGACTGCTCTAACCACTGAGCTACGGAGTCGTTACGAGAAGCGTCGAATTTATCCAATACTTCTTACTCGCTGTATAGTCAGCGTTAATTTCATCAATGTGGAGATATTACTACCCTCACACGCGAAAGAAATACCTTTCCAGGTATCTGGCAATCGCTAAAGATGAAATTACTATGGCAAGTTATTTTAATTTTTTAGTTTTTTGCATTCACAATGCATTTTTTATTACTGAAAAATGGAAAATGAAGTATTTAGAAAAAATCGACCCGTCTCACAATCAGCTCCGATGGGACTCGAACCCACGACCTTTCGCTTTCCGGGCGACTGCTCTAACCACTGAGCTACGGAGTCGTTACGAGAAGCGTCGAATTTATCCAATACTTCTTACTCGCTGTATAGTCAGCGTTAATTTCATCAATGTGGAGATATTACTACCCTCACACGCGAAAGAAATACCTTTCCAGGTATCTGGCAATCGCTAAAGATGAAATTACTATGGCAAGTTATTTTAATTTTTTAGTTTTTTGCATTCACAATGCATTTTTTATTACTGAAAAATGGAAAATGAAGTATTTAGAAAAAATCGACCCGTCTCACAATCAGCTCCGATGGGACTCGAACCCACGACCTTTCGCTTTCCGGGCGACTGCTCTAACCACTGAGCTACGGAGTCGTTACGAGAAGCGTCGAATTTATCCAATACTTCTTACTCGCTGTATAGTCAGCGTTAATTTCATCAATGTGGAGATATTACTACCCTCACACGCGAAAGAAATACCTTTCCAGGTATCTGGCAATCGCTAAAGATGAAATTACTATGGCAAGTTATTTTAATTTTTTAGTTTTTTGCATTCACAATGCATTTTTTATTACTGAAAAATGGAAAATGAAGTATTTAGAAAAAATCGACCCGTCTCACAATCAGCTCCGATGGGACTCGAACCCACGACCTTTCGCTTTCCGGGCGACTGCTCTAACCACTGAGCTACGGAGTCGTTACGAGAAGCGTCGAATTTATCCAATACTTCTTACTCGCTGTATAGTCAGCGTTAATTTCATCAATGTGGAGATATTACTACCCTCACACGCGAAAGAAATACCTTTCCAGGTATCTGGCAATCGCTAAAGATGAAATTACTATGGCAAGTTATTTTAATTTTTTAGTTTTTTGCATTCACAATGCATTTTTTATTACTGAAAAATGGAAAATGAAGTATTTAGAAAAAATCGACCCGTCTCACAATCAGCTCCGATGGGACTCGAACCCACGACCTTTCGCTTTCCGGGCGACTGCTCTAACCACTGAGCTACGGAGTCGTTACGAGAAGCGTCGAATTTATCCAATACTTCTTACTCGCTGTATAGTCAGCGTTAATTTCATCAATGTGGAGATATTACTACCCTCACACGCGAAAGAAATACCTTTCCAGGTATCTGGCAATCGCTAAAGATGAAATTACTATGGCAAGTTATTTTAATTTTTTAGTTTTTTGCATTCACAATGCATTTTTTATTACTGAAAAATGGAAAATGAAGTATTTAGAAAAAATCGACCCGTCTCACAATCAGCTCCGATGGGACTCGAACCCACGACCTTTCGCTTTCCGGGCGACTGCTCTAACCACTGAGCTACGGAGTCGTTACGAGAAGCGTCGAATTTATCCAATACTTCTTACTCGCTGTATAGTCAGCGTTAATTTCATCAATGTGGAGATATTACTACCCTCACACGCGAAAGAAATACCTTTCCAGGTATCTGGCAATCGCTAAAGATGAAATTACTATGGCAAGTTATTTTAATTTTTTAGTTTTTTGCATTCACAATGCATTTTTTATTACTGAAAAATGGAAAATGAAGTATTTAGAAAAAATCGACCCGTCTCACAATCAGCTCCGATGGGACTCGAACCCACGACCTTTCGCTTTCCGGGCGACTGCTCTAACCACTGAGCTACGGAGTCGTTACGAGAAGCGTCGAATTTATCCAATACTTCTTACTCGCTGTATAGTCAGCGTTAATTTCATCAATGTGGAGATATTACTACCCTCACACGCGAAAGAAATACCTTTCCAGGTATCTGGCAATCGCTAAAGATGAAATTACTATGGCAAGTTATTTTAATTTTTTAGTTTTTTGCATTCACAATGCATTTTTTATTACTGAAAAATGGAAAATGAAGTATTTAGAAAAAATCGACCCGTCTCACAATCAGCTCCGATGGGACTCGAACCCACGACCTTTCGCTTTCCGGGCGACTGCTCTAACCACTGAGCTACGGAGTCGTTACGAGAAGCGTCGAATTTATCCAATACTTCTTACTCGCTGTATAGTCAGCGTTAATTTCATCAATGTGGAGATATTACTACCCTCACACGCGAAAGAAATACCTTTCCAGGTATCTGGCAATCGCTAAAGATGAAATTACTATGGCAAGTTATTTTAATTTTTTAGTTTTTTGCATTCACAATGCATTTTTTATTACTGAAAAATGGAAAATGAAGTATTTAGAAAAAATTGATTGTGAGACGGGTCGATTTTTTCTAAATACTTCATTTTCCATTTTTCAGTAATAAAAAATGCATTGTGAATGCAAAAAACTAAAAAATTAAAATAACTTGCCATAGTAATTTCATCTTTAGCGATTGCCAGATACCTGGAAAGGTATTTCTTTCGCGTGTGAGGGTAGTAATATCTCCACATTGATGAAATTAACGCTGACTATACAGCGAGTAAGAAGTATTGGATAAATTCGACGCTTCTCGTAACGACTCCGTAGCTCAGTGGTTAGAGCAGTCGCCCGGAAAGCGAAAGGTCGTGGGTTCGAGTCCCATCGGAGCTGATTGTGAGACGGGTCGATTTTTTCTAAATACTTCATTTTCCATTTTTCAGTAATAAAAAATGCATTGTGAATGCAAAAAACTAAAAAATTAAAATAACTTGCCATAGTAATTTCATCTTTAGCGATTGCCAGATACCTGGAAAGGTATTTCTTTCGCGTGTGAGGGTAGTAATATCTCCACATTGATGAAATTAACGCTGACTATACAGCGAGTAAGAAGTATTGGATAAATTCGACGCTTCTCGTAACGACTCCGTAGCTCAGTGGTTAGAGCAGTCGCCCGGAAAGCGAAAGGTCGTGGGTTCGAGTCCCATCGGAGCTGATTGTGAGACGGGTCGATTTTTTCTAAATACTTCATTTTCCATTTTTCAGTAATAAAAAATGCATTGTGAATGCAAAAAACTAAAAAATTAAAATAACTTGCCATAGTAATTTCATCTTTAGCGATTGCCAGATACCTGGAAAGGTATTTCTTTCGCGTGTGAGGGTAGTAATATCTCCACATTGATGAAATTAACGCTGACTATACAGCGAGTAAGAAGTATTGGATAAATTCGACGCTTCTCGTAACGACTCCGTAGCTCAGTGGTTAGAGCAGTCGCCCGGAAAGCGAAAGGTCGTGGGTTCGAGTCCCATCGGAGCTGATTGTGAGACGGGTCGATTTTTTCTAAATACTTCATTTTCCATTTTTCAGTAATAAAAAATGCATTGTGAATGCAAAAAACTAAAAAATTAAAATAACTTGCCATAGTAATTTCATCTTTAGCGATTGCCAGATACCTGGAAAGGTATTTCTTTCGCGTGTGAGGGTAGTAATATCTCCACATTGATGAAATTAACGCTGACTATACAGCGAGTAAGAAGTATTGGATAAATTCGACGCTTCTCGTAACGACTCCGTAGCTCAGTGGTTAGAGCAGTCGCCCGGAAAGCGAAAGGTCGTGGGTTCGAGTCCCATCGGAGCTGATTGTGAGACGGGTCGATTTTTTCTAAATACTTCATTTTCCATTTTTCAGTAATAAAAAATGCATTGTGAATGCAAAAAACTAAAAAATTAAAATAACTTGCCATAGTAATTTCATCTTTAGCGATTGCCAGATACCTGGAAAGGTATTTCTTTCGCGTGTGAGGGTAGTAATATCTCCACATTGATGAAATTAACGCTGACTATACAGCGAGTAAGAAGTATTGGATAAATTCGACGCTTCTCGTAACGACTCCGTAGCTCAGTGGTTAGAGCAGTCGCCCGGAAAGCGAAAGGTCGTGGGTTCGAGTCCCATCGGAGCTGATTGTGAGACGGGTCGATTTTTTCTAAATACTTCATTTTCCATTTTTCAGTAATAAAAAATGCATTGTGAATGCAAAAAACTAAAAAATTAAAATAACTTGCCATAGTAATTTCATCTTTAGCGATTGCCAGATACCTGGAAAGGTATTTCTTTCGCGTGTGAGGGTAGTAATATCTCCACATTGATGAAATTAACGCTGACTATACAGCGAGTAAGAAGTATTGGATAAATTCGACGCTTCTCGTAACGACTCCGTAGCTCAGTGGTTAGAGCAGTCGCCCGGAAAGCGAAAGGTCGTGGGTTCGAGTCCCATCGGAGCTGATTGTGAGACGGGTCGATTTTTTCTAAATACTTCATTTTCCATTTTTCAGTAATAAAAAATGCATTGTGAATGCAAAAAACTAAAAAATTAAAATAACTTGCCATAGTAATTTCATCTTTAGCGATTGCCAGATACCTGGAAAGGTATTTCTTTCGCGTGTGAGGGTAGTAATATCTCCACATTGATGAAATTAACGCTGACTATACAGCGAGTAAGAAGTATTGGATAAATTCGACGCTTCTCGTAACGACTCCGTAGCTCAGTGGTTAGAGCAGTCGCCCGGAAAGCGAAAGGTCGTGGGTTCGAGTCCCATCGGAGCTGATTGTGAGACGGGTCGATTTTTTCTAAATACTTCATTTTCCATTTTTCAGTAATAAAAAATGCATTGTGAATGCAAATTAAAATAACTTGCCATAGTAATTTCATCTTTAGCGATTGCCAGATACCTGGAAAGGTATTTCTTTCGCGTGTGAGGGTAGTAATATCTCCACATTGATGAAATTAACGCTGACTATACAGCGAGTAAGAAGTATTGGATAAATTCGACGCTTCTCGTAACGACTCCGTAGCTCAGTGGTTAGAGCAGTCGCCCGGAAAGCGAAAGGTCGTGGGTTCGAGTCCCATCGGAGCTGATTGTGAGACGGGTCGATTTTTTCTAAATACTTCATTTTCCATTTTTCAGTAATAAAAAATGCATTGTGAATGCAAAAAACTAAAAAATTAAAATAACTTGCCATAGTAATTTCATCTTTAGCGATTGCCAGATACCTGGAAAGGTATTTCTTTCGCGTGTGAGGGTAGTAATATCTCCACATTGATGAAATTAACGCTGACTATACAGCGAGTAAGAAGTATTGGATAAATTCGACGCTTCTCGTAACGACTCCGTAGCTCAGTGGTTAGAGCAGTCGCCCGGAAAGCGAAAGGTCGTGGGTTCGAGTCCCATCGGAGCTGATTGTGAGACGGGTCGATTTTTTCTAAATACTTCATTTTCCATTTTTCAGTAATAAAAAATGCATTGTGAATGCAAAAAACTAAAAAATTAAAATAACTTGCCATAGTAATTTCATCTTTAGCGATTGCCAGATACCTGGAAAGGTATTTCTTTCGCGTGTGAGGGTAGTAATATCTCCACATTGATGAAATTAACGCTGACTATACAGCGAGTAAGAAGTATTGGATAAATTCGACGCTTCTCGTAACGACTCCGTAGCTCAGTGGTTAGAGCAGTCGCCCGGAAAGCGAAAGGTCGTGGGTTCGAGTCCCATCGGAGCTGATTGTGAGACGGGTCGATTTTTTCTAAATACTTCATTTTCCATTTTTCAGTAATAAAAAATGCATTGTGAATGCAAAAAACTAAAAAATTAAAATAACTTGCCATAGTAATTTCATCTTTAGCGATTGCCAGATACCTGGAAAGGTATTTCTTTCGCGTGTGAGGGTAGTAATATCTCCACATTGATGAAATTAACGCTGACTATACAGCGAGTAAGAAGTATTGGATAAATTCGACGCTTCTCGTAACGACTCCGTAGCTCAGTGGTTAGAGCAGTCGCCCGGAAAGCGAAAGGTCGTGGGTTCGAGTCCCATCGGAGCTGATTGTGAGACGGGTCGATTTTTTCTAAATACTTCATTTTCCATTTTTCAGTAATAAAAAATGCATTGTGAATGCAAAAAACTAAAAAATTAAAATAACTTGCCATAGTAATTTCATCTTTAGCGATTGCCAGATACCTGGAAAGGTATTTCTTTCGCGTGTGAGGGTAGTAATATCTCCACATTGATGAAATTAACGCTGACTATACAGCGAGTAAGAAGTATTGGATAAATTCGACGCTTCTCGTAACGACTCCGTAGCTCAGTGGTTAGAGCAGTCGCCCGGAAAGCGAAAGGTCGTGGGTTCGAGTCCCATCGGAGCTGATTGTGAGACGGGTCGATTTTTTCTAAATACTTCATTTTCCATTTTTCAGTAATAAAAAATGCATTGTGAATGCAAAAAACTAAAAAATTAAAATAACTTGCCATAGTAATTTCATCTTTAGCGATTGCCAGATACCTGGAAAGGTATTTCTTTCGCGTGTGAGGGTAGTAATATCTCCACATTGATGAAATTAACGCTGACTATACAGCGAGTAAGAAGTATTGGATAAATTCGACGCTTCTCGTAACGACTCCGTAGCTCAGTGGTTAGAGCAGTCGCCCGGAAAGCGAAAGGTCGTGGGTTCGAGTCCCATCGGAGCTGATTGTGAGACGGGTCGATTTTTTCTAAATACTTCATTTTCCATTTTTCAGTAATAAAAAATGCATTGTGAATGCAAAAAACTAAAAAATTAAAATAACTTGCCATAGTAATTTCATCTTTAGCGATTGCCAGATACCTGGAAAGGTATTTCTTTCGCGTGTGAGGGTAGTAATATCTCCACATTGATGAAATTAACGCTGACTATACAGCGAGTAAGAAGTATTGGATAAATTCGACGCTTCTCGTAACGACTCCGTAGCTCAGTGGTTAGAGCAGTCGCCCGGAAAGCGAAAGGTCGTGGGTTCGAGTCCCATCGGAGCTGATTGTGAGACGGGTCGATTTTTTCTAAATACTTCATTTTCCATTTTTCAGTAATAAAAAATGCATTGTGAATGCAAAAAACTAAAAAATTAAAATAACTTGCCATAGTAATTTCATCTTTAGCGATTGCCAGATACCTGGAAAGGTATTTCTTTCGCGTGTGAGGGTAGTAATATCTCCACATTGATGAAATTAACGCTGACTATACAGCGAGTAAGAAGTATTGGATAAATTCGACGCTTCTCGTAACGACTCCGTAGCTCAGTGGTTAGAGCAGTCGCCCGGAAAGCGAAAGGTCGTGGGTTCGAGTCCCATCGGAGCTGATTGTGAGACGGGTCGATTTTTTCTAAATACTTCATTTTCCATTTTTCACGTTTTAACAACTTGAAACACACAGAATCTTACTAAAATCCGCTAATAATTTCTGAATAATGTTGAAAAAACTGCCTCCGACTAGCTGTTTATTTTGACATAAGCGAACGGTCAGTTATCGGCTGCAATGTAATCATTTTACGTTTAAAAACCTAGCGCGATTCGAAAAATCGTTCCGAAAAGGAATGGTAATGGTATTGTTGTCGTTGAGAAAATAGCGCGATACCAAATTGTCAAATAAGAGCAATGTAAGTGTAATATAAGCGCATTTAGCATAGGGCGATAGGGCCCCTGACAGCCACTACGTACTAAATGTCAAGCCCCCAGTACAGGATGGCCGATCATGTTGGCCGACCATGATTGGCCATCGTGTACAGGGGCGGTTTGCGTTGCTCGCAGACGGCAATCACACGCAAACCGGCCCTGTACACGATGGCCCATCATGGTCGGCCAACATGATCGGCCATCATGTACTGGGGGCTTCCAATTTGCGGGGTACACTTTTTTTGTTCAGGCTGAAAACTCCAGTTTCCTTGTACAACTCCTTAAGTGCAACCAACACACAGCACAGGTGCCCTACCACAAGCTCTAATAGCAGTTATTTTTAAGGTGAGAGAGTGAGACGCCGCTATACGGCGTGTAAAGCGGCGTCTCACTCTCTCAACTTAAAAATAACTGCTTTAGAGCTTGTGGTAGGCCACCAGATTACACAACGAGCGTATCGCTATATGCACGGCTGCGTATTTGGGGCTACCGCGTAACTTTATGGATATGAACTTCTTACTTTTTTGGGAACTTAAAACTAAGTGTTATTGTTGATCGAAGACTTTTAAAATAGTTGCTATCAGTTTCTTGTTTTGTGATGTCGGGTATAAGGCTTTTATCACACTGCCTCCGATTTCCGCACTACCGGACGGAGATGCGGCGTGATTTGTAACATACTGTGGATTTTGTATGCACATCAAGATTCTACAGCCATAGTTAAGAAGCGCACTACCACAAACCGGAGCGGTGTGCGGTGCAGTATGGGAACCACCTAAAGCCCCCAGTACAGGATGGCCGATCATGTTGGCCGACCATGATGGGCCATTGTGTACAGTACAGGGCCGGTTTGCGTTGCTCGCATACGGCAATCAGACGCAAACCGGCCCTGTACACGATGGCCCGTCCCGTCATGGTCGGCCAACATGATTAATAAGTCAATTTTATTAAGAAAATAGCCGCCATCAGTTCCTTGTTTTGTGACGTCTGGTATAACGATAACTAGCTTGCAACGTTCAACAGAACAAAGCAGCAAACATCTATCAGAATAAGGAATTCAAATGACAGTTGAAGCCCATACCCATATCCAGATTTCTTAGCTAGGCTTTATAAAGTTCCCAAAAACGTATGAAGTTTATACCCATAAAGTTACGCGGTAGCCCCCACTGGGGGCTTCACTTATCAAGTGTGTTCTACAGATTTTCCGAGGCAAACTCGCTCTCTCAAATACGCAGCCGTGCGTAATACTGAGATACTGATACTGTCGCGAGACGTGTCATTGTTTGTTATTTAATAAAATAACATATGACTCTGAAACAATGTTGTTTTTTCAAAGACAAAGTCAAATATGTTTCATAGAAGCTACGCCATCGGTTCGCAATCCCTACAGCGCGAGACCTTGGAGAAGGACCGGCAAGAAACTCCAAGGGTTGTTTATTTTCCTGTTTTTCTTGAAACCAGTCGGTCGCATCATGAATAGGCGCTTCCACAAATTATAGGCGCTTCCATGAAGTTCGACTTAATACTGAAGAGTATTAAGTCAAACTTCATGGGCGCTTCATACTTTAAGCCCCCAGTACAGGTTGGCCGACCATGGTCGGCGACCATGACCAATACATCGTACATTGACACTTTTGAACGAACAAGTTTAAAAAGGTTCTTTTAAAAGTGTCAATGTACGATGTATTGGTCATGGTCGCCGACCATGATCAGCCATCGTGTACTGGGGGCATTATATAACTATTGTCTATGGTTTTGCTCTCTGGTTTCGTTTTCTGTATGTTGGTGGGCCTGCTTACACCAACAATCAGCAAAATGTCAAAATAAATTGAATGGAGTGAAAAGTGTTTCTAGTCTAGTTGCCGGATTTTGGAATTGATAGTGAGCGAGTTGCAAAACTTAAAATAATCTTAATTATTCCTAGAAATCCTCGGCATAAACAGTTTATTATTATTATTTTTAGAATAAAATCATTAGTTTTTAATTCGAATTAGTATTATTTTTGTTATTTATAAGCTTGTGATAGAAGTCGAAAATACAAACATTGCATCTACCGTGAGCAGTTGGAAGACATTCGTTGGTTGGGCGTAAAAAGAAAATGGCGTGTGCTACTCTTAAAAGAAATTTGGACTGGGAGTCGATGGCACAATTGCCTGCAAAAAGGCGAAGATGTGCCCCTTTTGCAGCAAGTTCCAGCACAAGCCCAGGAATTAAAATGACTGAAAATAGACCTTCCACTTTTGGAGAATCAGTCTCTGCACCTGCAAAATTGACCCCAGGTTTGTTTATTTTTACCTTTAATTTTCATTTTATATTTAATGTAGTTCGAGTTACGTGTTAATTCTTATTTAATATATTTATTTCATGACTTCTTATATTTCAAAGTCATAATCAGCTGTAATTTGTCACTTGTTCCTGCGCTATCATGAATATTTTTATCGCGATAGAGCGAGATGGAGGATGCGTGAAAACCGTTGGGTGGATTTTTTGCTTGTCCTTTTGTTATTTTCTTTTGTGAATCAAATAACCAAGCTTAGAAAGCCCTGTATTTCATCTATGATATTTGGAAATAGATCGTAGGAAGCTATTTACAGCTTCAACCCACAGGTTTTTGCTTATTTGGCGTTAACAATGGTGTCAGATAATTGCATACCTATCGAAATCTCGAAATACGTACATAGGCAAACCCTTTACAAATGTAAATTATGTATTACTATACCTAAATCGATATATTAATTTGATGTCAAATGCATAATCATAAAAATGAATAAACCACTCATAAAATAGTTTGCATACTCAACATAATTTTATTATAGGTATACTGTCTTTATTGGAGCATTCCATGAAACATCAACTTTTGTCCCGCACATAAACATATTGCAGCAGCACAAGGAAATTTTAGTGGAAAAATGCTCCAATGTGTTATTCTAAGACTAGGTTAACATAATTACTTTGATGCTCAATATCAAACAATCTCCTTTGTTGTTGTTGTTGTCCTTTGTTGAATAATGCAAGCTTTATTTTCATAGGTTTCAAACAAATTAACAGATTCATATTGTTATGGATCTGTTAATTAACAATAATTAATTAATTGTCTCTTAATTATAGGTTTGTACCTAATTTTATAGAATTTGGTTGGTTGGTTTTAATACAACAACCATAATATTAAATAACAAACCATAATATCTCTCAACAATATTGTTGAGAGATATTTTTTTGAGCTGTACATTCAAAAGACAATAATTTTACTATTTTGCTATTTCTAATGCAACTGCTATAATCATTATAGATTCTAATGAATTATTAATTCAACTATAAATATTTGCAGGCTGACCAAGTCACGAATATGACTGTGCCTTCTCTTTTTAAACATCTATAATTGTAATCATATTTTAGCAAACAAGTTTTATTTCATTTCATCTGTAAATAAAATTGAATCAATTTAAGCCATGACAGTAAAATGTTTAGATTTTATATTATTTTTATGCATTCACAATGCAATTTTGTAAGTATAGAAAAAATGTGATAGTAAAATCCCGCCTGAAAGTTACTTATAGGGCTCGTGGTTTTTTACTATCACATTTTTTCTATAGTAAAATGTTTATTTCAATCACTTGACATCTAAAAAAACCATGCTTCTCACTGTATTTTTTGTTCATTGTTGGCTAGCTAGCCTAGATCGAATGCCATGTTTATCTCACTCCATCCCATTACGGCGGCCACGAACATGCGCGACGGGCGGCGGGCGGCGACGAGCGAATTGCGAACTTGACACAACGAAGACGGAAAACGTCAGCAAACGTCATTCGGCTTGTAATGTTGCTACTTTAACATTCTGAAATCTATCATTCAAATTCTTTTCTATGATAAGCCATAAAAAACTTAAACGACCTGATACATTTTTATGCTTAATACGGTAATACCTACATTAATATGCGATGTTTTCTATTGACTAAAAGTAATACGAAGCGGAAATTTTACGAGATTTAATTTTTATAACGAAAGTTGTGAACCATAAATCTACTAAACCTTTTATTTAAGAGTGCTGGCAATTTCAGAGAAAGGGACACCCTCACCTCGTTCTTGCGGTCTCAGCTGGACCGTTGACATTTTGTATTGAAATATAAACCTTATCTCTTAATATTAAAGTGTATTTTTAAATACACAAAAATACGGAGTGCACCTTCCTGTTGTATGTAGTACTTATAAATTCCTTGAGCCATAGTTAAACCCCTCAGTTGATAGCTGTCATAATATGACATCAACATGTAAGCATTTTTTGTTGAATTTAGTTAACTTTTTATAGTCTTGTTGTTTTGTTTGTTTTTTTCATTATATTCTTATCTTTATTGCTCAATTGCGCTTTTCGGGGGTAGAACCTTTCACCGTACAATGGTGGCCGGGCGCTCGAGAGGTTGAATGTTAATTCAAGTTGTGTAAAACTTTAACCTCTAAAACATTGTTCATAATACTCAAGTTATTATGTAAGTACTTTAATTTTGTCGTAACCACTCATAGTAAGTCCCATCAAAAACAGCATGCTAAGTTGGCTTGGCTCGTATGATGATGCCTTCAAACATATTGATGATCGGGCTATCTGGGGGCACGGCAGTGCCCCCGCCAAGTCAAGCGCAAAGCAAACACTGCCGCACCATCCTTCACTGGAACCATTTCAGCGTATTTTCAAGCCTCTATTTGAAGACATTTGGATAGGTTTAGAACCATGAAATTATCGTCATAAAGTAAACTGTGTACTCACACTAGGATCCCAAAATTTCAAGTATGTAGCTGATTTAGTTCTGAAGTTATATGAAAGCAAAGTTTTGCTATTTCAACACTGACTCACTCACCCATCATCAAAATAGAACTAGTACTTGCCAACCTAGAGACCTGAAATTTGGTACAGGGATAGAGTTTAATGCCCACATAAAGGAAAAACTATCAAAACTATGATCATGGAAGATCCTGAGTACCTGATGACCCTAAGGAGAAATCTTAACAGAACAGCCAAACTACTAATGTTATTGGCATTTTGTCTTCACAAAATACAATCAGCGTGATTGGACCTTTCTCTTGAGATACAAAAATTTAAGGTCTGGAGTACTTGATCTCGTACCCTGAGAGCTCACTTAAACTATGAGAGATATGAAAATGTCGCCTTAACAAAAGTTATTCAGTGTGATGAGCCCTTTCTATTGATGTTTAAAAGACTGAAGCTTTCTGCAAAAAGATGAAATCCCACCAAAAACATTCAGTAAAAAAACTGTCCCAACTCTCGCTGGAGCTTCTTGTTTCTTTATAAAAAGTGATGAAATCCATTGGTAAAGCCAAGCCAAGTCTAACGTACAAGTCGCATAATACCTAACTATATCAATAAAGGAATCACAGTAAGGAACATTAGTTGGCTTGGCTTACTGAGGCTTACTGAGGCTTACTGAGAGATTTCATCACTTTTTATAAAGAAACTAGCTGACCCAGCGCGACTTCGTTCCCGTGGCCCTACCCCCTGCTCCACCCTACCCCTATTCCTACCCCTACCCCTACCCAATCCTACCTACCCTACCCTACCCCTACTCTACCCCTACCCTACTCCTACCTCTACCCTACCCCTACCCCTACCCCTACCCTATCCCTACTCCTACCCCTACCCCTACCCTACCTTTACCCTACCCTACTTCTACTCTACCCCTACTTACCCCTCCTTCCCCTATTTTCTCACCCTTAAAACCTTCCTTGGACTTCCACGAACATTTCAAGACTAAAATTAGCCAAATCGGTGTAGCCGTTCATGCGTGATGTCGTGACCAAGGGAAATAGAGATTCATTTTTATATATATAGATAAGCAGCTCCAGCGAGAGTTGGCCAGTTTTTTTACAGGATTTTTTTGGTAAGATCCTAATTAAGGCTTTCATGACAATGGGAAAAAGTACCGTTTGCTTCATCGCACTATGAAATCTCATCGCATCGTCGCGGGTGACACAATGGTCAGCGACGGTCGTATACTATTATGTAACTTAGTTTCTTATTTTGAAAAGTGCGCCATAACGGAACGGAAGTTGGTTTCTATTATAGCGCCATCTTAATTTAGCGCAGTTTGACGGACACTTTTTTACTACAGAGATAGCAGCGTCACAAGTGTTAAGGTCGTCACAGACGGTGAAGATACTATAATATTTTATCTTAACATAGAATATCGCTCGCCATATAATTCAATGGACCATCACACACGCCAAAGATAACATATATTTTCATATTAAGTATCTTAAGATGCTAGGCGATACGGCTAAATATATATTTCGTATGTTAAGATACGGAAATATATATTTTGCATGTTAAGATACTATCTTAACATGCGAAATATATATTTTGGATACGAAAAGATGTGTATACAGGTTGTCCCGTTTTCGGTGCTGGGCATAGAGAGAACTAGCGGCCCGCGCCGGCTTCGCACGGGTGGACATTTATTTTTTAAACATTTTGGGATAAATACGAAAGAGTCAAAACATTTGTAACGATGCCGTTTCGTTCCAGTCATTATGGATGGTTAGAAACTCCATAGTGGCTGGAAAGTTTTATAGTTTTACGTACTGGCCATCAATTTTATGCTGTACCACTGTTATTTCGTAATTCTTCGCTCCACGTGCCCTATTCAGCATTTTGATTCAGTCCTACCAGAACCATCAAGCTGAACAGAGCTCGCGTCACAGAATAATATTTGTAGCAGAAGGCTCACTTCCGAATCAGTTACAATAAATTATCAATCTTGTCCACGCGACAATTAGGTCTAAAATAATTTGCACCCGCACGCCTGCCTAACTAATTTACCGTTCATTACAAGCGAAATTGAACCGTAGCTGTACGTAATACGCTTCTATTACTCGGAAACGCTTAAGCCAAATTGGTTTTGGGTGGTCTTGGTTGCCGCGTAGGGTCGCCGGTCGACTGCAATATAACGACGAAGTAAGCAGGTAAGTGGTAAAAGGAACAACAAATAGCGCAACTGATTTTTAAATACGACAGTTTAGATTTTTTATTTTTACTTCTTTGCATTCATAATTAAATTTTTATTACTAAAAAAATTGAGAATGAAGTTGGTATTAGAAAAAGTCGTCCCGTCTCACATCACAACTAGCTCTGATGGGGCTCGAACCCACGACCTTTCACTGTCCGGGCGAATGCTCTAACCACTCAGCTACGGAGTCGCTAAAAAATCGACCCGTCTCACAACTAGCTTCGATGGGACTCGAACCCACGACCTTTCACTGTCCGGGCGAATACTCTAACGGCCTGGCCACGAATATGCGCGGCGGCGACGGTGACGAGTGAATTGCGCATCCGTTGGTGCGTCTCATTGACTAATTTGATTAGACGTTTGTTGCGAGCCCGCAATGATTGCGCAATTCGGTCGTCGCCGTGTCGCCGCCGCGCCGGCCGCCGCACATTTTCGTGGCCAGGCCGTAACGACTCCGTAGCTCAGTGGTTATTGGAGCATTCACAGTTATTATATTATGTTAAGACAGAAAGTAGGTAGATATTTTGTAATTTGGTAGGTGGTACCTATTTTAAAAGTGCTACAGCTACTTCCTATTGATTCTTTTTCCCTAATAATAATTATTCGTAGGTACCTAACCTAGCCATGTAGGTATAAAAGCGAGAATCACTTTGACAATTTTTATTTTTGTCGTAATTACCAATGCCAAGGTGGGTCGGGGGTCCTTAAATTAAATATTCGGGTCATTAAGTATTATAGATAATTAGAATAAGACAGTATAGTCACACAAAAAACTTAGGTACCTTTCAGGTTTTTTAGGAAGATGATGAAACTTTAAATCCGGTCTCTTTCTGTCGTTGTTAAGACAACCGAAGGCCGCACAATAATATTTAATATTACGGATTTTGCTATGGGTAAAACCATAAGGTAACACACGTGTGTTTTGGCGCGAAAGTGTGGCGAAAGTAAAATAAGTAACTTTTTTCTCGCGTGGCGTCGCATGCACAACTGAACGGTGAGCGCGCGTGACACCCACCTATTCTCTACCTCGCGGTAGACAGCGCGTAGTCGATTAAATTGCGGAGTGAGCCCCCCCTGCTCGCGTGCGAGCTAGCGTACCAAAAATTTATAAGTGAAATGTAATAACTATTAAATAGCCAATTAATTAATTATAGTAACAGTTCCTATTCTTCATATTCTTTCATATTTCTAATCCTACTAATATTATAAATGTGAAAGTTTAGATGTTTGGATGTTTGTTACTCAATCACGCCAAAACGGCTGAACGGAATCGGCTGAAATTTGGGACACTGATACTTTGTAGCCTGGACAGGAACATAGGCTATTTTTTATCCCGGAAAAATGTCACATTCCCGCGGGATAACTTCGTGTTGTCCACGCGGGCGAAGCCGCGGGCGGAAAGCTAGTTTACAATATTTGATAAAACAACTCTCCAAGTGCTGAAACAATCTTTTATTCTCTACAACATCTTCTAATTGAATACTATGTGGTGACTTCCGACGTTCCGGCTAGTGTACCGCTGGCCGACGAGGGGGTCCCGTAACACATTCATAATAAACGAAGAGTAAGTTTACACCGAGTTTAACCAAAAAGTTTGCTTAGAAATAATGTCGCTTTGAAACGTCAAACGTAAGGAGTAGGTACCTACCTAATGATGATAGTATGATTTTCTATCCAAACTGATCTAGAGTTCGAATTAGCTATAGCAATTTTTATATCAAACAAGCTGACCCGGCAAACGTTGTTTTGCCATATAATAGTGGACCCGGTCACCAACATCTTGTGTGTGTGTTTATACACCAAAAGTTGCCTACGCCAGACAACAGATAGCGCTAGTTACACACTACCAATAGAGGGGCCCAAGCTTGGTCTCTATTTCCTACATATAAAAAATTACTCTGTGAAGTAGAGTGAGTGTCAGATAACTCTGCGTGACTGGGGCATTTTTGGCGCTAGTTACAGTACATTTTTTTATTCTAAGCTTATAGAAAAGATTAGTATTCGACTTTGACCGCGCAGACGTCAGTGATTACATACTCTTTGGAAACGGCAATGGAAGAAATGACAGTTTTGTATCGAAGGTACGACAGTTAAACGATTTTTCATAGAAAATTACAATTTTTACTCAATTTTCCGGAATAATAAGTAGCCTATGTTACTCTCCAGCTCCCAAACTATCCCCATACCAAATATCACGTCGATCCGTTGCTCCGTTTTGGCGTGAAAGAAGGACAAACAAACAAACAAACAAACTAATAAACAAACAAACAAACACACTTTCACAATTATAATATTAGTATGGATTATAATATTAGTATGGATTCCAGGGGTGCGATTCTCTAACGAAGTTTCACCGTCACATCGTCGTTCACTTCGATTCTTTATGTCAAAATTCATAATAAACAAGTGAAGGTCAAGCGAAAAAGAACGTCGAGTTTGTTGATTGATTCTTAGAGAATCGCACACCTGGTCAGAATCATCTTCTGATGAACTGTCCAATAAGTCTAATAGCAAATCCGAATTGCTCATTTTTGATCACCCTGTATAAGATGGTTTACAGAATATTCGTCCGCTACCTAGGACGGATATCAAGAGAGTGAAAAGATTCCAAAATATATCGTATCTTAACCGTGTGTGATAGTTTAAGATGCTATAATATTTTATCTTACGATATCTTAAGATAAAATATTATAGCATCTTCACCGTTTGTGACGCGCTTTAAGATATAGATAGTCCTCCTTACCTCTACACTCCATTCCATAGCATACAGCAAGACTTGTAATCATTGGCCCAACTTGCTTCCACAAACTACGATAAAACTGTGCAACCGCGATCGACAACGATTTATCGAATAGATTTTGTTCCTGCCTCCGATCGTTTGCACCAACCAAAAAATCTGCGCCAATTTTCGTACACACGTTCGATAAAACTGCACAAACGGACTGCGCAGTCGAATCGCTACGATAAATCGTTTTCGTGTGTACCGGCCATAAGTTCTGTTTTTGTGCAAGTAATTACTACAACCGTAACCTGTCTGTGCAGAGCGCATGGCACAAGAGATATGCGACGAGATCAAGCGGCTGCAGCGGCGCCGGCAGCTGCGCATGGCCAGCGGCGCGGCCGCCTCGTGCTCCTCGTCCAGCGGCAGCGAGGGCGACTGCTCGCCGCCACACCGCTCCTCGCACAACTCGCAGAAGGTCCACAACCGAGCGCTCTTCACGTTCAAGCAGGTTGGACTTTGATGATACAATTAAAGAGGGGTCCCTAGACGATCAAGCATGCTTGACAAGCACGTGAATTTTGAATGCACATCAATAATTTTGACCGTCTAGCTAGAACGAAGCTTCATGCGCTGACGTGCTTGACGATGCTTGATGAAAAGTATGAAAATTAGTGGGGAAGCTTGACAACCATGCTTGATGTACCGTCAAGTGTCATCATCATCAAGCATGCTTGACAAGCAATTTTGATTGTCTAGGGACCCCATAACTCTGTTACAATAATGCACATTAGTTAGTTCCTTCCACATCAGTAAACAAGGTCAATTCACATTCACGCTCAAGATTTCGAAAATCCAAGACTGTTTTTGTATTTTTTTTTTTTTTTTTTTTTTATTTATTTGGATCACCAACAATTGTTACAATAGTACATATACAAAAAACTCTTATCAGTAACTTATTTTAATGCACAACCACTTAAAGGTGAACACAGCATGCTTTGTGTAACAGTTCAAGTATTAGGTAATTAATTTAGAAGAGTATTTAAGAGTGTATGTGTGTGTGTGTGGGTGTGTGTATGCGTGTATGTGTTATAGTATGCGTGCGTAAAGAAGGATTGAGCTATTGCTATTATTAAGCGCGAGATGATTTTTGTTCAAAACTACTGACATATTAAGTATTTGATTACTTTCTTTCTAATTGAGCTGGGGGATTCGTGATATATATCAACAATATCACTAACTTTGTTAAGGGATTGGCATAATCTTGAGATGGGCGAACTCGAACCAAGGACGGTTCTGCTCTGCGGGGGGCAAAGTGGTGTGATTGGTTTGCGTGGTATTCTGGCTGGTGCTCGGAATTTTATAAGTACCAGCAGCTGCGGGGAATCTATGATATTTTTAATAATTTTAACACCAAACGCAGTATCCAGTATTTCTCGTCTATCAGACAGTGATATCATACCGAAAAATTTACGCCTTTCAGCGTAGGAACCAAGTTCTCTGGCTTTACCTATAGAAAAAGCTAAGTATCTAACGAAGCGTTTTTGAAGTCTTTCTATGCGAAGAGAATGATTAGCATAGTGAGGTCGCCAAACTACACTGCCGTATTCAAGAATACTACGAATTAAAGCGTTATATAAAAGCAGCTTGGTTTTTGGGTTACGAAACGGTTTGCTATTTCTCATCATGTGACTGAGCATTTTCTTCATTAAAAAATATATTTCGCAGCCAAATGGTTGAATCCGCCATTTAATTAAACGCCTAGGCCGATAATTTTTTCCTTAAGCTATTTTATCTTCCCATAAGTTGACGGAGTCACACAAAAAATTGACAGGACTTCCGAGGGCTGCTGTAAGTATGCTGCCATACTTAACTATCCAGCGGATTCAACCAACCGCCTGCGACATAATATATACCCTCCAAAGCTTTGCCCTTGTAAATGTAAATTAATTATTTCGTGACTTCTTCAATTAATAACTTCAATATGTATGAGTTCAAGAGCTAATCAAGCTTGTAAACTTTTGTCTGGTGTAATGGTAGGCCCCTGATCTTACGAATTAATCACATTATCTCATTATAGTAGATTATACACCGAGGGGATATTCACTGTTTTGTGTCACGAGCGCGATATTTAATTCTGAGTAAATGAGGGACTCCAGATTTAACTCCCGATCGTAGCGAGGGTAAAGCGAGGGAATCAAAATAGAGTCCTGAGTGCAGCAAGGGGTTCAAGGTCGCCCAAGACAAATACAGCTTTATCCCAAAGGAGAATACTCTACTTTTCTCACCTTTTGCGAGGCTACTTACTAGAAACAACGTTTTATTATAACCAGTGATCGGATAATCGGATGCATATTTACCTAAAGTTGAAGTGTTAGCTCTTATGGAATGCACTTTTGTATCGACTTTTTTTAAATAAATACCACATGCTTAAACCGTTTTTTCCACACCATGTTACGGACTAATTTTGCATTCGCGAATTATCTGGAATCCCGGGATTTATATTAAAAAAAAACATGTTTTAAGAAGCCGCTTCCATAACTTTCTAGCCAAATATTAACTTTAGGTAAATATGCATCCGATTATCCGATCTCTAATTATAACTTAAAATACCTTGTTTTTAAAAAACTTACAAATTCTCTTTTGCTTTCGTCACTTGACATTTTTATTCAAATTATAATCTTTCAACTTCAACCTCCTGCTAATACCTACTACACAGCGCGTTTTCCTATAATTCCCATACATTTATAATTTCGCTAAAGCTGAGATCTGAATGACATTTCAATAACATCATGCATTATGTTATGTGACAAAGACATCAATAGAAATTGTCACTTTGAACTTTCAAAGGAAATCGGACCTAATTGATCTACAGCACAGATTACTAAATAGTTACTATGTAACAGATAGTTACTCCGCTAAGTCATTTAAATAAATAGCAACTCTAACTATAACCAGGCCTGTCTCACTTCTATACAAGCGGCGCAAAATCCCCGAGATATTTACCTACTATTCTGGAAAACAACCTAATTTCAACCTTTTGCATTGCGTATAGCGTTCATAGTACAATAACTGTCTGCCGTCTCGCTTTAATCTGCTAGGGCTGTCAGAGGTACTACTCTATCTGTGAAAGTAATACACGCGAAGCGAGACAGATGGCGACACATGCGGATGCGTGCGACAAGTCGAGCGAGTGCCAGCCTATTGAGACTAGTCCGGTGACCGGACGCTTGCGTTTATCATACCTAAACCCGGGAGTGAAATTTCTGTACCGTAAAGTACTAATATATCGTCTCGGTCAGATTCATTACCGGAACATTTCCAAAATTACGTGTTTTGAGTTAAGTATGTTGAATGGTAGGGAATAGAATATTTTTTCCAAATCACTAACGGTACAACTCAAATTTTAGCTCTACTTGACAGGAAACTATTTATTCCGATAAGGAAAAATACATTTTAGTAATGTCTTCATTTTCAGTATCAGTTTATTTTGAAATGTCCCGCTGCAAATCTAAATTCTAAAGGGCAACCGTGATTCAATAAAAGAATATTTAGAAATATTCCAGTATTACTCTAAAATTCTTTGCATGATTATTGTTTATTGGTGTTTTGTGCCAGTCGCGCTTTGAACGGTCAGTGTAGTGGTCAGACGGACATTGGGTTTTGATAAAGAAAAATTATAAAAATGAGTTCCTGACCTAAATTTAGGATAAAACTGTTCTCTTTTTACAAGCTTTTATTTAACTTGCAGTGTATGTATGCATGTATGTCCGTTCGTCAAATCTTGCGAGCTAAATTTGACCCACTTACCAATGTCCGATTGAGCTGAAATTTGGAATTCACCTTTAGTTCCGATGACAATGCAATTAAATATATAATCAGTATAGTTATCAATTCAGAATTCTTGCAAATTTTCAAGTACTATATTCTTGTTTTGTTGTGATGGTTACTTGACACTTTGTCAATGTAGGTAGGTACCATAAAGTTATAATCAGCGAGCATTCAGCGAGCGCAATCTTCATAGAGTGCGTGTCAGATAACTCTGCGACTGGGGCGTTTATGGCGCTAGTTACAGTACATTATTTTGTTCTAAGCTTATGGAAAATATTAGTATTCGATTTTGACCCCGCGCAGACTTATCTGGCGCACTCTCTAAATTCAACTAGTAATCGAACACACGTCCCAACCCGACAGCCGATTTGAATTGGTTATTTGAGAAAGAACATGAGTCCATGTCACATAATTGCTATGGAGACAAAAAAACAGTCTGTTTGAAAAGTATGCTATAATATACTATTTACATAAATTTGAGATTATCAATAGAATATTTTATAACGAGGGACTAAACGAAGCCATTATATACCAGAGGTGGTTTGGCTCCCGAGCGTGCGAGGGAGTCAATGAAACCGAGGGTATATTAAGTTGGCGTTTAGTCTCGAGGTGCAAACTGTACTTTTCACTTCGAGTGCGAGAAAACTAGTCAATTTAGTACAAAAACATTTAACAAATTCTGACATTTTCGCGGTCAGTAGTAGTAGTAGTAAAAATATTCGCCCTTTTGTAGGACAGGCCAAGACATTTAGCCATACTGCCAATTATTGAGTATTATTTAATTATTATAGTTTCTTATGTTTTCATAAGAATGTAGGTGTGTTACATTCCAGTGCTCCTTGGAGTTTTTGGCGTCAAGTGTGTCAAGCCAACCTTCTCGATAATTCTTGCTGAGGTTAGTCACCACACCACTATAATAAAACACTCGGCATCACTTTACCGAGATAGCGCCTATTTTAATCATTCTACATATCGTTCAGTTGCGTAGACACTTGGGGCACAAAAACCACACCTATCTTGAGTCACAAAATCCACTATGAAACAAATTGCGATTAATTAAAATATCCACTCAACCTAACCCGCCAAAATGGCGCCAAAAACTCGCAGTAAGTTTTTTCCGCTAAACCAGTCATAAATTGACAATTTAAAACACATGGCGCCACCTTCCTTGCGGAAAAACCATGAAACAAAAAACATCTTAACATTTTCGCAATGAAGATGGTCCACACTTCACAATTAATAGTATATTCACTGGCTGTTTGAGTTTATCTAATGTCACATGAAGGAAATTAAAAAAGTAATTACATTTTACTCCCTAGGGACTAAAGTGGTTATTTAGTCCCGCTTCGTAGGGCTATATTTGCGTACTTTTAGAGCATGAGAAGTCAAAATTATTATTATTTATATTAAAACATTAATTTAAAGTCCCTGGACTTAGGCTTTTTCTCAATTACTTAAAAAAATGACATTTAATTAAAAAATTATATTTAAAAAAACCTTTTATTTAAAATCAAGCTTTTATTCAAATGTCCTAAAAATAATAAAATAAACTGTGTATCAAGTCAAATCCAACAAACTTATTACATTAAACAATTTATATGTTTTAAAAGCTTGTCGCTTTAATTTCATATGTCAAATATAAGTTAAAGCATTTTTGTTTAGTGCAAGCCCAGTAACAATAAAATCTCGCGACAAGCTTTTAAAACATATAAATTGTTTAATGTAATAAGTTTGTTGGATTTGACTTGATACACAGTTTATTTTATTATTTTTAGGACATTTGAATAAAAGCTTGATTTTAAATAAAAGGTTTTTTTAAATATAATTTATTTTTGTATTTTTAGTTATTGGACATGTTTCAGTTTTTCAGAAAAAAATCAGCTGTTCTATACATTTTGATCTATTCGATTTAAAGTTTTCTATGGAACAGCTGATTTTTTTTTCGCGTTTCCAATGTTGGTACCATAGTAATAACTCTTTGTATGCGTGAGTACATTGACCCCTTAAAATTATGTGCACTATTTAGGAAGGACCTTATATATATATTTTACCACCAAATAGAGATTGTAGATTCTTACTATAGACACACACATAAGTATTCATTAAATACAAGGCATATTCACATAGGTATAAGAGAAGGTAGCACTGTATTACGAACAAGAATAGAAAACACAAATTAGACTCAATAAGACAAAAAGTTCCAAATAAAAATGTGTGTGTGCCGTGCCGCAGCAGTACCTACTCAATGGTCGCAGCTCAGCGTCATATTACTTGTCTTGCAACGCAAGCAAACGCTGATTTTCAGTTGTAAATTTTAGTAAGTATTTAAAAAAAAATACTAAAGAACAAGACACATTTAAGTTTCTATCAAAGTTGATAAACATAGTACTTACATAAAGAAAAAAAGGATATTTCTTTTCTGTAGGTAGACTATGGTCATCTATGGTTGTATTAACTTGGAGCCATCTGTCGTTGACTTTAGTGAACTATTTATGTGCAACTAGCGGCCGCCCGCGGTTTCACCCGCGTGGTTCCCATTCCCGTGGGAATATCGGGATAAAAAGTACATATCTAAACCTTCCTCTTGAATCACTCTATCTATTAAAAAAAACGCATCAAAATCCGTTGCGTAGTTTCAAAGATTTAAGCATACAAAGGGACATAGGGACAGAGAAAGCGACTTTGTTTTATACTATGTAGTGATATACTATGTAGTGAAGTGACACCTAGTAGGGTCTGATTAAAGCAACTTCGCGTTTTTTGCTTCTTTTTAAAGTTCGTTCGTTAGTTCTTATAGCCGCTACACACGTCCAGACCAGACCTAACCGCCGATTTGGTGCGGACGAACTTTGCTGTAAAGCAAATATAGGTAATCCGTGCTACACACGTTCGTACCAAATCAAAATCAAATCAAATCAAAAAATCAAAAAAGCCACACCAAATCTGGCCTTGGCGAAGGCTTTGTATCACATCACTGGACAAGGCCTTGTATCACATCACTTTTTCTTATCAAATACCCACAGAAATCACCTGGATTTGCCAATGCAACGGGCTTGTAAAGAAAAAGACCTATAAACAAAAAAAAAGATCTTGGATTTGAAAAAAATTTAACGGTAGGTACCTGTCACAAAAGAATGACGAAAAATTCTTCAAAACCATTTCGAGTGGCCTGTAACTGACAGGGAAACTTTTAATTAAATGTAAATTTTTTAAGTAAGTAATTGAGAAAAAGCCTAGGTATAGGGACTTTAAATTAATGTTTTAATAGAAATAATAATAATTTTCAATTCTCATGCTCTAAAAGTACGCAAATATAGCCCTACGAAGCGGGACTAAATAACCACTTTAGTCCTTAGGGAGTAAAATGTAATCCTAATTTCTTGTATGCATGAGATGAGATGAATTCCTGATTATAGCGCCTTAAAATCAAATAATACGCGTACATAACTAAGGGTTGTTTTATTTAACTATATCACAGTCACGATGTTGTAAGCTCCCAGTCGGCTCGAGGTATCGCACGAATCCATCGCTGACGCAGTGTTCCTCCTTCGGGAATCCAAATCTTTCGAGATCCAAGGTTTCATAAGTAATTTCCAACAATGATCACGTATTTATATGCACTAATTATACAATAGATATTGTATTAAAACACCCAAACAGCAATCAAGAAAATCAAACAGCAACGTTTCTTGACATGACCAAAGAGTATTCCGACTTGCCACATCCAGATAAAAAAAATATCCAAAATGTGCAAAAATAATAATTTTTCTTTTTATTTTGTAACAAGCAAATTTAAACAAGTTGTTAAATAAATGCGTGCAAAATCCGAGAAAGTGTTTTATTTAAATGAACAGTTCGCGCAGAAATCTAAGATGTGAATTGAATTACGGCGAAAGTTATTTTTTTTTAATATATTATATCAAGTTAAGCCTAGTCAACGAAGAGATATAGAGGGAAATGTTTGGAACACAATTTTTGACTTTGGAACTTTGTTTGGGCTAAAAGTTTTGTATAATACTGTATATATTTTACCGGCCAAACCCGATTTCAGGACAAACTAGTTTTTCCTAGGCCAAACTAGTTCATCGCGTTGACATTTCAGAGAGCGAGTTTGCCTCGGAAGTCCTGTAGAACACGTGATTGGTTAAAATGGTGGTTATTTTTTTTGTGTCATGTTCTACATCTACAGGTCTTCCGAGGCAAAGTCGCTCTCTGAAATGTCAACGCGATGAACTAGTTTGGCCTAGGAAAAACTAGTTTGTCCTAAACTCGGGTTGAAAAAAAAATTAGACCTTCAACGGCGCAAATTACGAACGGCCAATCGTTGCATCTCTTTCTATCGCATATATTCTAGCTCTTTTGCGGACCTAATTTCTATGGATTTACACCGCCGCCGGCCGCGGCGTTGCCGCCGCGTTTTCGAGCCGACATCGACACGGGGAGTGAAATAGGCCTGTCTACAGCATACAAAGAATTTTAAAACTAAAGGTGATAAAGCGATTTATTGGTCGAGTTTACAATGTTCGTATGGTTATCTAAGCAGACACTCGACATTTTAGAATTTTTGTTTTAAATTCTAATACGCTTTTGTTAATGCATTACCAGGTCCGCATGATCTGCGAGAGGATGCTCCGCGAGCAGGAGGCGGCGCTCCGGGCCGAGTATGAGGGCGCGCTGAGCACCAAGCTCGCCGAACAGTACGAGGCGTTCGTGCGCTTCAACTTAGATCAGGTGAGTATTTTCATTATAGCTTATTTCAACTTGGATCAGGTGAGTATTTTCATTATAGCTTATTTTGTCGAGTTAAGGGCATCTGATCCCAAAGAAACTGGTCTCATTTAAATTTTTCCCCCTTTCTGTCGAAACAAATTCGAACGGCCCATTATTAAATTAATTTCAATCATTGAATCAGTGAACCTTTTCGCCTTTCAATAAAGTCCTTATTTTGACGTTTAAAATTAATTCAACCTTATGCCAATGCAATTTAGTTCATGAGTAAGGGGCCTGCCGGCCTAGCATGAGCGGCTTTTATCACGCGATATGATATACCACGTCATGCTGTCTTGCTTGCCCCACTAAGGTGTAAGCAAGACAGCATGATGTGATATATCATATCGCGTGATATAATGATGATCATGTTAGGCAGGCTGGTCTTACCCAATTATTTACACAAAATATTATTAAAAGTGTGACCAGTAATACATCATGGGGTGAGTTACCCTTAAGCGCCCCACACATGGTCAGTTCGCCTGTCGGCAACGGCCTGTCAGTTGGCCGCAATCGGCCACACACTCACAGTTTCGTAAAAGGTATAGGTAAAGGCTCTTTTGCGGACCTAATTTCTATGGATTTACAACGCCGGCGTTGCCGCCGCGTTTTCGAGCCGATACGGGCAGTGAAATAGGCCTGGTTCAACTAAAAAAAATATCTGAAATTGATTTTAAAATGAAGACTTAGATAAAGTTCAAATAAGAAAAAGTTCGGAAATTAATTTTAAAATGAAAGTTCAACTAAAAATAATAGCGTCAGACTTGAATAAAGTTCAACTAAAAGTAATAAGTTGTTTAAATTTTTTATTTTTTGCATTCACAGTGCAATTTTTTATTATTGAAAAATGGAAAATTAAGTATTTAGAAAAAAATAACGCTGGCTATATAGCGCGTAAGAAGTATTGGAAAAATTCAACGCTTCTCGTAACGACTCCATATCTCAGAGGTTAGAGCAGTCGCCTGGATAGCGAATTCTCGTGGGTTCGAGTAGCATCGGAGCTAGTTGTGAGACGGGTAATTTTTTTCTAAATACTTAATTTTCCATTTAAAAATAATTTTGGAAATAAATAGATTTTCAAATGACTGTAGGTGCAGCGCCGCCCGCCGCCCGCCACGTGCATGCCGCACGGCATGGACGCGGAGCACCACATGCACCAGGACCTTGTGCCCAGCTGTGAGTACTCACTGGATACCATCTGTGCTGGCTTCAACTCAAACACCAGTAGCTAGAGGTCAATGACCCTCGAGTGACAGGTCAAACACCCCCTAACAAGAGATCAAGCCTTAAGCTTCAGCTGGAAGTCTAAGGCCCGTATTCCAGAACGACACTCAAGCGGAGATCTCTTCTCAAGTATAGTTAGCAAGGGATGAATGTATTTGCATCCCTTTCTTACTGTGCTTGAGAAGAGATCTCCACTTGAGTGTGGTTCTAGAATACGGGCCTAAAACTCCACCACATACTTACCAATATCACCAAATCTTTATAAGAATTTATAACTTGTGGAAAGGCTTCCTATTATAAATAAATAATTTCAACTGTTTGAAAATTGTTAAAGCAATCGTTAAATTATTACCTTTTTATTCAATTCTAACATATTATCATTTATTTATTATTAATTTTATTTATCATATAAATTATGCGCATTTTTGTGTTTTCAGATCTGTCCTAATAATAACGAAGAACTCGGTGGTGCGGTGTAACGCCGAAAATATATCAAGACAAACATATTTTGGTATATGTGAATATTATATGCGGGAATATAGAGGATCCTATAAATTGAGAATTTGTGATTGCGTGTGGAATTCATCTATCGCTCATATTGTGGATACACTTCGATCTAAAACACAATTTTGACAGTATTATGACATGTTCGTCTATTCTGACTTGTGCCCCTTTTGATTATGAATGCAATTTTAAATAATTAACGATGACAAATTCGTAATATTGTCATAGATGAATTCCACGGTGTGTTCATGCCACATCCACATAATTTAGCTTTTAATGCTTTAGATAAGATTCGCTGGATAATTGTGTTCATAGAGTGAGGGTCGCACAGCTTGTGTGCAGCAGACAGCTGGAACTTGCCACAGTTTAGTTTCACGTTCAACGGGTTTGCCCATGAAATGGTTACACAATAAAGGAGTCGGGCGTCTGAAGCGTTTTATATATTTTCTAAAAGAACATTTGTGAAACCTGTAGTTACTTAGATCTAACACAAATCACACAGAGTGCCTGTTAAGAAATCAATGTCCTCATACATTTTTGCTATTAGCCATAATTTTGATTGATAGTTATATTTAATTTTTTGGATTATAGTTCTAGTTCTTAAATTATTATTTTTTTCCAACATTCATGTCACGAGTTGTATGTGTAGTTTCATATCGAGACGGCCTCGTGCATAAGACAGTTTGGAAGTATCTAGTTCTAATTATAATTACATTGTATTCGTATATAAGGTAACAACTTATAATTGAAATAAAGACCGAAATTGTTTCTTCAAAATTTACTTGCTGATACATACAACAAGCTCATTAGGAAATTATTGATTAGCTTTATTTAAATTCTAAGTTATTCATCTCAATAATGTATTGATTTGTGTCTTATTCTTAGATTGAAGATGCGCACTTGACGTGCGTTATTGAGAGTTGTTTTCTATTCTTGTTTAGTTTTAACTTTTTATTGAATACGAAAGGATATAATTTGTTACCAAGCATTATTCAATAAAAATAGGATAGGTTTTTTAAATTGTATTATCAGCTCATTATTGTAGGTTATTGGCGTTTAAGAACTGAAAATAAATTAGCTAAACACCTAAAATTATTATTTTTTACTTTATCCAAGCCTGGCAGGAGGGTTCTACCATAGAGTAACTTTATATATTGGTGGGTCCTGACCAAAACCCTTTAACTATAAAAATTATTGGAGCCATGCCTAATAATAGCTTCGATCAACAATAAATAATAGTCGAAAAAAGAAAAGGGTACATTACAAGCTGTACGCCCGCAGTCTTTTCTGACTATAGCATGCCCGCAAGCGTGTGAATAGCGATAGCGCTGCTTGGCCCACGCAGCGCAATGCGAAACCACACGGGCTGCGTGCTGAGCTGCATGCCACGCTGCGTAGCACGCGTCTAAACTCGCCATAATATTTTGTTACTAAAATGACATGAAAATCCCTCATTTTATTTATGTAAGTAGGTATGTCTTTTTAAATATTGTAAAAATTAAACGGTCGATCAAAATTGATAAATTACATACTACCGCACTCAAATCTCTTTCAGTCTGTTTCTTTGTTTCTTATTTTGAAAAGTGCGCCATAACGGAGCGGAACAAGGTTGCTACTGCAGCGCCACCTTAACCTCTCAAGGACTCTCCCACACAGCCTACATTGGCCCACACTGCACCGCACACCGCGCACCGCTCCGATTTGTGGTATTAACTGGCTGTCGAATCTTGATGTGCATACAAAACCCGCAGTGTATGACAAAACACGCCGCATCTCCGTCCGGTAGTGCGGAAACCGGAGGCAGTGTGATGGAAGCTTAATTACATACCGGTCCGTCATGAAAAATGTATGTCGGTTTTATTACAACAACATAGAAACTCGGTTTTTGGTACCTAATATTTTGTTAAGAAAACAGCTACGCAATGTTAAAAAAATTAAAAATCCAAGATGGCGGCCAAGTTTAACAACCATCTATACCACTGGGGGCAATTTTTCCCACCACGTTGCCCTGGAAGCAACTGCCCCACCCCCATGTCCTTGGGGGAAACTTGCCCCACTCCATGGCCCTGGGGGGCAACTTGCCCGACCCCATAGCTCTGGGGGAAATTTTCCCAACACATGCTCTGGGGCAACTTGCCCCACCCCATGGGCCTGGAAGCAACTTGCCCTACCCTATGGCCCTGGGGGCGGCAAGTTGCCATCCCACCACGTTGCCCTGGAAGCAACTGCCCCACCCCCATGTCCTTGGGGGAAACTTGCCCCACTCCATGGCCCTGGGGGCAACTTGCCCGACCCCATAGCTCTGGGGGAAATTTTCCCAACACATGCTCTGGGGCAACTTGCCCCACCCCATGGGCCTGGAAGCAACTTGCCCTACCCTATGGCCCTGGGGGCGGCAAGTTGCCATCCCATGGCCCTGGGGGCAACATGCCCCATTGAGGGTGTACGAGCCCTTGCTTTACCCGTACATTAACTTGATATGGAACTTGATTTAATCTTGATTATTAAAACGACTCACGTAAATAAATACTTGATTTAATTGATATTTTGTAAAGTGTGTGCACACTAAGAAAGACAGCTTAGAACTAATTATAAAATAAATAACATCATTAATTGTGACAATTGACTCATCAATGTTTTGCTGAGCTAGCGCGACAGAAATGTACTTCGTACAGAGGGCAATTTGCCCCGAACTCTTATTTGACTAATAACTCGGTTGAATTAACATGACGCCTCCAGGCTATACCCATCCCTCACACTCTCCGGGCATGACAGAATCGAGTAAAAGAGGAGAGGTAGAAGAAATAAGTACACAAATCTTTCGTTCATTTACATTCAGCAATGGGCGATTTTCTGAAAGCTCAGTCACTAGATGGCGCTGTCCCACCTATGCAGTTAGAAGGAACGGAACGTTATAAATTTTACTTTGACGCGACTTTTTTACGTAAAACGGAACGTCAGACAGATGTTATTTATTTACCTAAATCTTTAAATTTATCTATTCTGTTCCTCACAGTAGTACTTATTTAATATATTATTAGTTTCCTTTGGGTTTTTAAAAAGTAATTAATTTAAATAATGTTTCCAAGGAATGGGAGAGTTTCCTGCAGTTGTTTTTCGATGCACTAGATGGCGCTGTAACCCTAACACAACCTACTTTTTTCAGCATATTATGGCAAAGGATTAGTTCATGGAGCCTAAAAAAGACTTTTGTGTCGGTCGGTTGTACTGTCAAATTAATCTGTCTGTGGAAAAGTTTTTCTTCTGTCAGATCTGCGGATTGCTTTGCTTCCATGCGTTGGTGTTAGTTCTTGATAATTTGATTGAAACCTGGCATTGAATACTCCGTTAATGGGGAGAAACGTACAAAGCTTTTTGTAGATGGAATTTTTGTGATTGGAGCATGGATTGGAGTCCACTTTCTAACTTTCTACCTATTTTATGGGATAATAATGTACTCTTTGTCTATTTGATACTTACAGTGCCACAATCTTTTCTGTTCCGGTCAAGTTCCGGTGGCAAAAATGTGAAACTAGCGTGTTTTTTTAATGTCATGATGCTGTCAAGTTGATGTCCAACCATAGCGCTGCTTGCGGCTGAAGGTCTTAGAAGTCAGGGCCGGTTAAATTTCTACAGAAAAAAGAAAGAAGTACATAGCTAAGAGACAACTGTTGTTTCCATGAAGTTTGACTTAATACTCTGAGGTAACTGGAGCTCTCACCCTGAATAAAAAAGTGTCGCCAGCAAATTTGACATTTATGTATGTAGTGGCTGTCAGCTGTCTCATATGACCATACGTATTTTTTCAAAGTGTAGGTGAGACGGAAGACAGCCACTGTGTTATTTGTGGTATTCAAAAAATTGTTCGTACTGCACTCTCCAGTTACCTCAGTATTAAGTCGAGCTTCATGGTTGTTTCTTAAGACCATACGTTTTGTTTCAAAGTGTAGGTGAGACGGAAGACAGCCACAGTGCCACAAAAAAGCAAAAAAGACGTGTTAGTACTACTCGCTCCAGTCACCTCAGTATTTAGTCTAAGCTCTTTGTCACAGAATATAATAGTACTATAATAATAACGTCTTTGTTACCTATTAGCATGAAGTTTGACTTAATACTCTGAGGTAACTGGAGCTCTCACCCTGAATAAAAAAGTGTCGCCAGCAAATTTGACATTTATGTATGTAGTGGCTGTCAGCTGTCTCATATGACCATACGTATTTTTTTAAAGTGTAGGTGAGACGGAAGACAGCCACTGTGTTATTTGTGGTATTAAAAAAATTGTTCGTACTGCACTCTCCAGTTATCTCAGTATTAAGCTCTGAGTACTGAATCCTATGGAGATGGCATATTGTTCTATATGAACTATCGGTTATACAAATATGAGCTAAATCGACATTGTACTCATAAACCTGTAGCCATCTTGTTCTATCTTACCTCCAATACTTCATGTAAAAAGAGACAGCAATATATTTATTCGACCTATTTTTTGGCAACATTGAAACGTGACGTCATCGTAATGCATGATTGAAGCCGGTCGCCATTTAGGTTTCTCGGTATGTGAGCTGTCAACGCGAGTTGTATTTGCAGTGTTTTGTGATAAAAAAAATTTAATTTGAGACTTTCATGTGAATAAAAGGTATTAATAAGTGAGAGAAAGCAACAAGGAACATGTCTAATTGCAGTGTGGTAGTTTGTGGCATCAAAAAAAGTGAAAATCGTCCAAACATTACATTACACCGGTACGTACTATTTATTTTGCAAAAACACCAAAACAATACAATAAATGCCTTGTGTTTTGGTTTTCCTGTGAATAGTTTACTTAGAATTCATACCAAATGTAGCTTACTACTTATTTTGGTGAGTTTTGTTGGTGTATTTCAAGAAAATATAAATCTGTTTGTTTTGCGCTAGAGTTGCCCTTATAGCATTTTTCTTATCGAATTATCGATGTTTTCAAATTTCAAGTGTAAATTGAGTGTATTAATTTTAAACTGTTTTTATTGTTTTAGGTTGCCTAAAAATAACAAAAAAGAAAAATATGGCTGGATACAATGCGAAAGGAAAATTTAAAGACTCGTACGAAAACTATTTTTATGTGCTCTTTTCATTTTGAAGAACAGTTTCAAACGTCAACGACAGTTTATGTTTTGAAAAAGACGTTAATTAGGCCACTGGCAAAACCGAAATTATAGTGCGACAACGTTTTCTGTTCCGTTCTGTTCTGTTTGTTTTTTTTGAGACATTTCTTTTTTTCTATGGTAGGTAGGTACCTAGTAGGCATTCTTCTTTGTGATTTATATTGTAATGTGTGTTATGTAAAAAAAAACAATCCTTGTTGTATAAACATAATAGGTTTTTACATTATAGACCTTTTTGTTTTATTTCATTACCTTTTTTTACTTGAACTGGTACTCGCGACCTTTGATCTGGAATTCTATGGAGGTCTCGCATGTGTATAGACGCATGACTCGGAAAACATAAAAAAAATTATCATAAAATTGCAGTTTCTAAGTAAAGGCGAGTAGAGCCGACAAGTGGGGCGCCCTCAATCAAATTTATTGCTCGCTAAGTATTAATGTATCTACAATCGTAATCTGTACCGAGGTGCTTTAAGCCCCCAGTACAGGATGGCCGATCAAGTTGGCCGACCATGTTGGCCATCGTGTACAGGGCCGGTTTGCGTTGCTCGCAGACGGCAATCACACGCAAACCGACCCTGTACACGAAGGCCCATCATGGTCGGCCAACATGATCGGCCATCCTGTACTGGGGGCTTAAAGCACCTCAGTACAGGATGGCCAATCATGTTGGCCGACCATGATGGGCCATCGTGTCCAGGGCCAGTTTGCGTTACTCGCAGACGGCAATCACACGCAAACCGCCCCTGTACACGATGGCCCATCATGGCCGGCCAACATGATCGGCCATCCTGTACTGGGGGCTTTACAGTTGTTGCATCTCACGCGCGCGGTCGGGCCAATGATTGTGTGCTTACGCATGTACGTTTTTGCATACAAACACATACACATTGTGTCATTGTCATAAAGAACTTAATTATGTGCAAATGTAGGTATAATTTAAGCACATTATTAAGTTTTACTATTCTAAAAAACTAGGTATATAATTATACACTATAATTCCGTTTTAAATTATCGAGGTGATTACGAAACTGCTTTTATAAAATATAGGGTGATATAGGTAGGTAGTCACAAAAATACTTGTAATCTATAACTTCATCAATAAATATATCGATGTACAAATAGGGCAGCACTACGGAAAGGCGCCATTTTGGTTTCTCGGTATGTGCGCTTGTGTGTGTGTGTATGCTTCAATTTTTCGTAGGTATGCCATCTCCATAGGATTCAGTACTCAGAGGTATTAAGTCGAGCTTCATGCCTATTAGTCTACCTATTAGGCGCCCATTAGACGGTAGGTTTTGCTGTCAGTTTGATATCAGTCACGATTCTTTTAGCCAATCAAAATGAACCATTCATAACGCTGCCCGTAGTTCTTCTATACCGATTAGTTAAATAGTCATGACGTCATGAGTGATGGAATTGACTGATGGTTGCATGACCGTCTAATGTACGCCTTACTACAGACAGACTATTTTCTTTGCTATTTTCTATTAGGTACTTTTTCGTTTACTTACTTCTTTAGAAAAAGTTAGGTCGCTATAGTGGGGTAGCGCCATCTAGTACAAATTTTTGAATTAACGATGAAACGTCAAAAAAAACTCTCATTTATAATACAACAGGAAGGTGCACTGCTGCTAAAAAACGGTCCTAATGAGATAGCAAGAACGAGGTCAGTTTATCTCACTCCATTCCATTACGGCGGCCACGAACATGCGCGACGGGCGGCGGGCGACGACGAGCGAGTTGCGAACTTGACACAACGAAGACGGAAAACGTCATTCGGCTTGTACTGTTGCCACTTTAACATTCTGAAATCTATCATTCAAATTCTTTTCTAGGATAAGCCATAAAAAACTTATACGACCTAATACATTTTTTTTTTAATACGGTAATACCTAAATTAATATGCGATGTTTTCTATTGACTAATAGTAATACGAAGCGGAAATTTTACGAAATTTAATTTTTATAACGAAAGTTGTGAACCATAAATCTGTGATAACCCTGTTTCCTCGTGGTCATACTATGTCTACTAAACCTGTTATTTAATGCCCCCAGTACACGATGGCCGATCATGGTCGGCGACCATGATCAATACATCGTACATTGACACTTTTGAACGAACAAGTTTAAAAAGGTTCTTTCAAAAGTGTCAATGTACGATGTATTGGTCGTGGTCGCCGACCATGATCGGCCATCGTGTACTGGGGGCATAAGAGTGCTGGCAATTTCAGAGAAAGGGACACACCTCGTTCTTGCGGTCTTAGCTGGACCGTTGACATTTTGTATTGAAAACCTTATCTCTTAAAATTAAAGTGTATTTTTAAATACACAAAAATACGGAGTGCACCTTCCTGGTGGCCTACCACAAGCTCTAATAGCAGTTATTTTTAAGTTGAGAGAGTGAGACGCCGCTCTACACGCCGTATAGCGGCGTCTCACTCTCTCAACTTAAAAACAACTGCTATAAGAGCTTGTGGTAGGCCACCAGTTGTACGTAGTACTTATAAATTCCTTGTATGTTTCATACCAAAATATACCATAGACATGTACATACTTATTCAACGCCATCTAGTGAAGCAATTGGAAGCTTTTTTTTTTAAATGGCCTCTCAGAAAATCGCTCATTGGAAGGTTTTTTTTTTAAATGGCCTCTCAGAAAATCACTCATTCATTTGCGATTCAGTTTTAAGAAGGTGTTGGTACGAAACTTTAGTTATTGTTCTGGTGGCCTACCACAAGCTCTTATAGCAGTTATTTTTAAGTTGAGAGAGTGAGACGCCGCTATACTGCGTGTAGAGCGGCGTCTCACTCTCTCAACTTAAAAATAACTGCTTTAAGAGCTTGTGGTAGGCCACCTGAGGTACGAAATAAATCAATTCATTTTAGGAACCTAATCTGGGGGGCTACCGCGTAACTTTATGGGTATGAACTTCATACGTTTTTGGGGACTTTAAATCAATTTTATAAAGAAAATAGCCGCTATCAGTTCCTTGTTTTGTGACGTCGGGTATAACGATAACTACCTACCAACGTTCAACAGAACAAAGCAGCAAAAATCTATCAAGATAAGGAATTCAAATGACAGTTGAAGCCCATACCCATATCCATATTTCTTAAGCCCCCAGTACACGATGGCCGATCATGTTGGCCGACCATGATGGCCCATCGTGTACAGGGGCAGTTTGCGTTGCTCGCAGACGGCAACCACACGCAAACCGGCCCTGTACACGATGGCCCATCATGGTCGGCCAACATGATCGGCCATCCTGTACTGGGGGCTTTAGCCGGTAGCCCCCCTGGGGGGCTACCGCGTAACTTTATGGATATGAACTTCATACGTTTTAGGGAACTTTAAGTCAGTTTTATAAAGAAAATAGCCGCTATCAGGTGGCCTACCACAAGCTCTTAAAGCAGTTATTTTTAAGTTGAGAGAGTGAGATGCCGCTCTACACGCCGTATAGCGGCGTCTCACTCTCTCAACTTAGAAATAACTGCTATAAGAGCTTGTGGTAGGCCATCAGTTCCTTGTTTTGTGACGTCGGTTATAACGATAACTAGCTAGCAACGTTCAACAGAACAAAGCAGCAAAAATCTATCAGAATAAGTAATTCAAATGACAGTTGAAGCCCATACCCATATCCAGATTTCTTAGCCGGTAGCCCCCCTGAATCGCACCAGTTTTGAATCGCTTTCTTAAAGTTGATGGTAGGCAATCTGGGGGTCTATTTATATATATATATATATACCCGTGTTGCTCGAAGGTAGTGGCTGTCAGTTGTCTCATATGACCATACGTATTTTTTTAAAGTGTAGGTGAGACGGAAGACAGCCACTGTGTAATTTTTGGTCACAAAAAAGTGTTAGTACTGCACATGGAGCTAAACTTTATACTGAGGTAACTGGAGTTCTCACCCTGAATAAAAAAGTATACCCAGCAAATTTGACATTTATGTATGTAGTGGCTGTCAGTTGTCTCTTATGACCATGAAGCTCGACTTAATACTGAGTTACCTCAGAGTATTAAGTCAAACTTCATGCTTATGACCATACGTATTTTTTTTAAATGTAGGTGAGACGGAAGACAGCCACTGTGTAATGAGCAAGGATTAGTATGGCACTCTCCAGTTACCTCAGAATTAAGTCGAGCTTCATGGGTGAAACTTAATGGCCCCAGTACAGGTTGGCCGACCATGGTCGGCGACCATGACCGGCGATCATTTAGTGATAGTGTTCACAAGATCGCCGGTTTCATTCATTCTGCATTGGACTGGCCGTGAGGATGGATGTGTATACAATAATAATAATAATAAATAAATAAAATCATTTATTTCAGGCATCAAAAACTTTTTACAATTTAAGGCCCATATAATATATACCTTACAAACTAACATACATATATTTATATAAAACTTAATAATAGACTATTTGTTAACACGTATTGTAGGCGGCGACGTGTTGCGCAAAGCAGTGTCAGGTAGCCGCCCACGAAACCGGCGGAACATGACACCCCTCGGCCAAAAATCCTCTTTCATGAAGGTCGACAGATGTTCAGTCGGCACCCTCACCACAAAAGAGTTGAAATTCACGTTGTGGCGGGACTCCAACCGCTCGACCCTCAGAGTAAATTTGGTTTTTACTCTCATATACTCCACAATATCTTCAGGTTTTGTGGAGTAATGCAAGCGTGACACGTACACCAGCGTCGTCGGGATAGCCGGCCGCAGCAGGTGGTTGTATCCAGTCAGGGCGGTGCCACACATGTTACGATGAGAGGTCTTCTTCTTCCGTTCCACTTTTTTGAAGCCGTCATCATCGGAACTTGTTTTCTGTCTCTGCGGAGCTGGTTGCACAGCTTCGGAGGCTGGTCGTTGTTTATCCCCCTTCTTTGTAACCGAGCCGGCTTGATGTTGAGCAGGTTGGCTTGCAGCGGTGACAGCGGCGTACGCACGTTGAGGGGTCGACGTGCTCACGCGTGACGTCTCCGGCGGCGGGGCGGAGGAGCGGGCGGCGGGGCGCGGTGCATCGCTTGCTGTAGCGGCGGCCGGTGACGCATCCATATGCGCCGACTCGAAACTGCCGATGGATGCATTTTGCGCCCCACGACGAGTGTTTACATTGGCGGTCTCAGGTGACCTACATACCGCAGCGGTGTTGCTTAACAACATGACTTGGGCACGCAACTCACAGATGGTATTGTCTGAGGCCGCCAACTTGGACTGTACTTCGGCCAGGCTCGCTTTCAAGAAGACGGCTTATGCAATTTACATTTACAGCGCTTTTAATTTATTACGAGAATTATTCTATATTAATAGAGTCTGGATCTTGTATAATATGTCTAGATAAATGTAATTATGCATTAAAGTAATAATAGACATATTTATCATAACACCCAGACACAGAAAAAACAAATACTTACATCATATCAATACTTCTTGGGCGGGGATTGAACCCAGTATAATAATAATAATGTATTAATAACGTTTTATTCATTTTATTTTTATTTACTTAATTTTAGCTATCAAAACAGAATACTCCTATACATCTTGTGAATTTAAGTGTATTTTATTATCATTTGAATAAAAAATATATTATATCAAATATATACAACATCAAGGATGATTTTGACAATGTAATATGCTCCACAAAATGGCCTGATTGCGAAAAAAACAATAAATCTAAAATATCCTACACGTCAGTCAACGCAGAAATATTCAGATGAACTGAATAATCGGCCAACGTGTGAACGCTGTTTGTGGCCTGCGACAAACTCCCTTTGAATCGTGCACGAAAAACCGACACGGGACGGATCGCCGGCGATCATTGCTCACAGTCAACAATCACACGCAAACCGGCCCTGTACACGATGGCCCAACATGGTCGCCGGCCATCGTGTACTGGGGGCTTTAACCAAACAACCACACCCAAAACGACGGAACGCAGCATGAAGCTCGACTTAATACCTCAGTATTAAGTCGAGCTTCATGGAACGCAGTCCTGTGGCTTCACCAAGGAATTTATAAGTACAGTGCCACAAACTTTGCTGTGCCGGTGGCCAAAATGGGAAACTAGCGTGTTTTTTTTAAATGTCATTTTGCTGTCAAGTTGATGTCCAACCATAGCGCTGCTAGCGGCTAAAGTTCTTAGAAGTCCAGTTAAATTGTTACAAAAAAAAGAAAACCGTACGTAGCGCCCATGAAGCTCGACTTAATACTGAGGTAACTGGAGAGTGCAGTACGAACAATTTTTTGAATACCACAATTAATAACACAGTGGCTGTCTTCCGTCTCACCTACACTTTAAAAAAATACGTATGGTCATATGAGACAACTGACAGCCACTACCTGCCACTACCATAGATGTATTATTCCTGTAGATGGATCACAAAAATAAGCTATAACTCACCCATCCTTTACCCCTTCTAACACTATCAAATTGTCATAAGATAGAAAGAGACATACATGTTAATCTGTTGCGTCGTAATTAGTGAATGTCTCCATTTTGACTATGCAATGCTAGATGACATTAGATGATGATGATGCAATGATAGTGCTGTGGTTTTTTTTTTATTACAAATTATCGATAAAACATTTAAAAATAAGTTAAATGCAATGCGATACATAAAATTACAATGCATATGTATATATCGCAGGCGTATTGTATATTTCACCGTATTACATAACAACTAGCTGTATTGGAAGAAAACAGCACCGCATTGTAATGCGGCGGATTCAAGATACGCCGTATTCAATACGGCTGATCGAAACTACGCCGCATTGAATAGAGCGCTTCGCGCTTTTCAATGGGGCTAGAGACTTAATGTAATTGGGCGGTTCATAATCCGCTTTTCTGAGAGTTTTTAGTACTAGTCGTGTCCAAAGTGCTCACGGCCTTATAATTTTGTTTATGCTATGAAACTTCGGCATAGGTCGAAATATGGCAAAAATTTCTTCCCTCCAGACAAAAGCGCACGCTCAGCTGATCGATCTAGTGTAGCAGAATATTTTTTTTATATTTCGACGTATGCTATGCTCCAAAGAGAAAGTTGTTCAGTTTCTTGGTCTATGCAAGCCCTTTAATTTTGAATCAGTGCCAAATATGAAGTAGGTACTATAATTATACTTGAGGAGATCGATGGCTCATTGGTACGCGCATTCTGCATCCGGTGGTTGATGTTAAGCAACATTCGTTGCGGTTGGACATCTGAATGGTGACCCAAAACTTTATTATCTTGGTCTCCTCTGTGCTTCGGAAAGCACGTTAAGCCGTTGGTCCCGGTTGCATTAGCAGTCGTTGGCACCCTCACCCACCAATCCGCATTGGCTTCGCGTGGTGGGTTATGGCACTTATGGCCCGTTCTACCTGTGGTGTGCATGCACAGGGGAGGCCTATAGCTGGCTGGCTGCTGGACAGCAGTGAGGACATTAATATGATAATGATGACAATTATACTATTTATACTAGAAGGTATAGTCGTAAAACTGAACCATTCCTTCCATTCTGCAGATGGGAATTTTTTGTCCTATCTGCACTACTGTACTACCAGCTGTCAAACCGGTAGTGTCGTTCGGAATTATTTCTTCCCTTTTGCACTACTGTGTAGTAGTGCACAATGGAATTATAAAGAGCATTACTTTTTCATTCCCAACCGCACTACCAAACAATTGTGTATGCGAACTCTTAGCTTCTACGGTTTTACGTTATTTGGATTTTTTATCCCTTCTGCACTAAGTACTGATTAATATTATTATAATATAGAAACAAATTATATTCTCAAAACAACTTGAGTCATTTATTTATTTTGATATTAACAAGTTACATAATGTATTAATAACTTGTACTGTTACATGTAAGTATTAATATTATTACATTATTCGACTCTCCGTCCAAAGCATCCTGCACATTATTCGACATAGAACAACGAGGAATAATTATCGTCGACAAATTGAAATGATAGTTTTTAAAGTAAAATAAATTAATACACATACTAATTAATGATAACTAAATACAATTTTATTTCATAAATTCTTCATGACATTTCATAAATAATGTAAAACCGTAGAAGCTAAGAGTTCGCACACACAATACGGTATTTTACTGATTTTTTTTATTTCTTTAAAATTTTTTTCGAAATATTAGCTACACAAAACAAGTTTTCATTTTGAATTATCTTGAATATTTTCAAAGATATCAACTTCAAACTTCAAACTTTATAATTAGACAAGGACATGACGCTATCTTAGTGACGTCAGTGGGTTAGTAGCGTCATAGTCACGCCATAGAAGATTTCGTTTTAGAAAGAGACAGCTATAGTCAAAATCAAACAGACTATAATTCTTTTATTATAAAACAGATTCAAATTATTTTTTCACATTTGGTATTCTTAATTGCAATATTTTTTTACGTCATCATTAAATATCTACATTTCAACAACAGTAAAATACCCTATTGTTTGGTAGTGCGGTTGGGAATGAAAAAGTAATGCTCTTTATAATTCCATTGTGCACTACTACACAGTAGTGCAAAAGGGAAGAAATAATTCCTAACGACACTACCAGTTTGACAGCTGGTAGTACAGTAGTGCTGATAGGACAAAAAATTCCAATCTGCACTACCGGTAGTGCAGATTGGTAGTGCAGAGTGGAAGGAATGAACTGAACGAGATTTCTAATCAATTTATTAAATCAATAATCTGCTGAATGATATCTACTAAAAAAATACAGATTTCACGCTAATTTTTATTCTCTTAATGTATAATTTTTTTTAAGTATAAATCCACAATTTTCTTTAATAAGTGCATCGAGCAATGAGCATATTCTTGTTTGTTGCAAAGGTCTCCAATCGTCGCCTTTTCTTACGTTTCTTATTCACGTTTCCTTTACATCGACGGCGGCGTGGCGGTGGGAAATCTGTTTAAAATTGAGAAAAATTAAGTTTAAATCATCATCATCATCATCATCATCATGTCAGCCGAACGACGCCCACTGCTGGGCATAGGCCTCCCCCAAGGATCTCCACAACGATCGGTCCTGCGCTGCCCGCATCCAGCGGCTTCCCGCGACCTTGACCAGATCGTCGGTCCACCTTGTAGGGGGCCTGCCCACGGAACGTCGTCCGGCACGCGGTCGCCATTCAAGAACCTTTCCGCCCCAACGGCCATCGGTTCTCCGCGCTATGTGTCCCGCCCACTGCCACTTCAATGATGCAATCCTTCGAGCGATGTCGGTTGTTTTAGTTCTCCTGCGGATTTCATCATTTCTGATTCGATCGAGCAGGGAAATACCAAGCATCGCTCTCTCCATTGCTCGCTGGGTGACTTTGAGCCTTCTTATGAGACCCATAGTAAAAGACCACGTCTCACTTCCATAGGTCATTACTGGCAACACACACTGGTCAAAGACTTTCGTCTTGAGACATTGAGGTATTTCGGACGCGAATATATGTCGGAGCTTCCCAAACGCTGCCCATCCGAGCTGGATTCGACGAGAGATCTCTTTCTCAAAGTTGGACTTACCTAACTGGACCGTCTGTCCTAGGTAAACATAGTGGTCAACAACTTCGAGTGTAATGTTCCCAACATTAACTGGAGCGGGTGCAACATGGGCATTGGACATGATTTTCGTCTTGTCCATGTTCATCTTAAGACCCACTCTTTGCGAAGCATTACCGAGATCTTCGAGCATTGTGTTCAGGTCTTCCAAGGTCTCAGCCATAAGAACTACATCATCGGCAAACCGTAGATGTGTTAGGTACTCGCCATTGATGTTGATGCCGCATCCTTTCCAGTCCAGCAGCTTAAAAATATCCTCCAACGCAGCTGTGAACAGTTTGGGAGAGATGACATCTCCCTGTCTCACACCTCGCTGTAGTTGGATAGGATTAGAGCTCTGGTTCTGTAATCGGACCGACATGGTGGCGTTTTGGTATAGGTACCTCAGCACCTCGATATACCTGTAGTCTATTTGGCACCTCTGGAGAGACTGCACCACGGCCCAGGTCTCGATCGAATCAAAGGCTTTCTCATAGTCCACGAACGCCAAGCAAAGTGGCAGGTTATACTCTTCGGTCTTCTGTATAACTTGCCGCAGCGTATGAATGTGGTCTATGGTACTGTAGCCTTTCCGGAACCCGGCTTGTTCGGGAGGTTGGAAGTCGTCGAACCTGCGAGCGAGACGATTCGTAATGACTCTCGAAAACAGCTTATAGATATGGCTCAGAAGCGAGATGGGTCTATAATTCTTCAAGAGAGTTTTATCACCCTTCTTGAAAAACAGCATCACATCGCTTCTGCCCCATGCCTTTGGCGTTTTGCCCTCGAGGATGACAGAGTTGAAGAGCTTCTGGAGGACCTTAAGTATCGGCTTACCGCCCGCTCTTAGAAGTTCTGTTGTGATTCCGTCATCACCCGCCGCCTTGTTGTTTTTGAGCTGCTTGAGAGCCATTCTAATCTCGTACAGGCTGACGTCCGGGATATCTTCGGTATAGTGTCGGGTAAGCTTGGCTCTAGGGTCTTTAGCCTTGCTTTCAACAGGTGTTTGCGTGGAATATAGCTTTCCATAGAAACTCTCAATCTCCCTCAGGATTTCAGGTGTTGACGAAACGATGCTACCTTCCCCAGTTTTCAGCCTCGTCAATTGACTTTGCCCGATAGACAGATCTCTCGCGAACACTTTGGAGCCTTTGTTCCGCTCAATGGCTTCTTTAATACGCTCGGTATTAAATTGGCGAAGGTCGCGCGTCAAGGACTTAGATATCTGTCTATTGAGCTGCCGATAACGATGGGCATCCGCTGAGTTCTGCAGCTTCATTTCGTGTCTCTGATCCATGAGTAGGAGAGTCTGACTGGAGAGTTTCTTCAATTTGGGACGGTGGGTTTTATAGTACTTAGACCCTACCGTGCGGACAGTGTCCACCACCATGTTGTATAGATCGTCCACGTCTATGCTGTTCTCAAGGGCTTCGAAGCGGTTTTGAAGCTCGAGCTGAAAGCACTCGGGGTTTTGAATTTGAGCTGGTATTGGTCGGAGCGTGGATTTTATCAGTCGCGATCTTTCGAGCTTGACATCGATATTCAATGTGCCTCTTACCATACGGTGATCGCTTCCTGTCTTAACAGCGTTGATCACACTGACATCATTGAATATGTGCTTCTTCGTCGACATGATAAAATCGATCTCGTTTTTGACTTTACCGTCCGGACTGATCCAGGTCCATTTGCGGCTTACGGGCTTCCTAAAGAAGGAGTTCATCATATAGAGGTTCTCCCTCTCCATAAAGTCTGCCAGCATCTGGCCTCTATCGTTCCGTTGCCCAAATCCAAATTGCCCCACTCTCAGCTCATCACCGCAACGTTGCCCCAACTTTGCATTGAAATCCCCCATCACAACCGTGTAGTGGGTTTTATAGCTATGCATGGCTTTAGAGATCTCCTCATACATAGCCTCCACTTCGTCATCGTCGTGTGTCGAGGTCGGAGCGTAGACCTGGATGACATTCAGCGAATATCGTTTCGATAATCTGAGTATCAGGTACGCTACCCTGCTCGACACACTTCCGATGGTGATCACGTTGTTGACAAGGGATTTATGGACGATGAACCCGACACCACCAATGGACTGTTGGTCGCCCTCCCGGTGGTAAAGTAAGTTACCGGATTGCAGGGTTATCGAGTCCTCCCCCTCTCTTCGGACTTCAGATAACCCAATGATATCCCAATGTAACTTACTTATTGCCTCTTCCAACTCTACGAGCTTCGCGTCGAGCCTCAATGTGCGCGTGTTGTAGGTTGCCAGGTCGAGTCGTCGGTGTTGGTAGCCGGAGCCTAGCCAAGCCGAGCCGGAGCCGAGCCAAGTTTAAATACAAAATTGTTAACATTACAAGTTTTTATCGATATTACATAATAAAATCGGACTACAACACTATCAGGTTGGTCAAATGTCAAAAAATCCCAATTGGCTTTAAATTATATATTTTTAGCCTAAAAACATCCGATTTTCTTCAACCAAGTCAATGTTAAACTGTGTATACACGTACAGCGATTTAGTTTTTGCAAATACGGACCAGTAAGTTATAAAAATGTGTTCGCAAAAACACAAAACAATGAGTGTGACTTACCTCTGAAATTATATGTGTTCATTATTCTCTTTCAAAACACTCACTCTGCTTGAATAACCGGAAACAGTACAGGCCATTCTTAACAAACAACAGATTTACCGCACCACACCATCAAATCTTTCTATATTTTACTACAAAAAAAGATTTTCTTTCTGAAGCATTTGTAACCAGCTGGTTAACAAACAAATATGACGTTCACTTTTAAGTGGCGCGCGGCTCATTAAGACGCACACGTTGGGCTATTGTTATCTCTTTTTAACACACGAAATGTCGCCATTTGAGAGACGAGAGTCGATTATAAAAGGAATCGTTCAAATTTTTATGCTCCATCTACAGGAATAATACATCTATGGCCACTACATACATAAATGTCAAATTTGCTGGCGACACTTTTTTATTCAGGGTGAGAGCTCCAGTTACTTCAGAGTATTAAGTCAAACTTCATGGTAGCGCCGCTCTCTCTGGAATCCAGAGAGCTCTCTCTGGATTCCTTCCGCCGATGATGGCGGGTGCGGGTTCGAGCTTCTGCTCCTTCCCCGGGCTTCATCTCGTGGGGCTGCTGCCCCACGGTGCTTGGTGCCGCTTACGCGGCCGTCTTCTGACGAGAGGTGTGCCCCACTGGATGTTTGCGGCCCTCGGCGCGGTCAGCCAGCCGGGTGAGACCCCATTGGGGGAGGCCCAGCTAGCGCCTGCGAGCGGGCGCGCAAACGGGGTAAGGGCTATAATTTTGGTGGGGGTATAGGGTGGGAAGTAGGAGTGGACAGAAAGGGCTAGGGAGATGGCGGGGGCACACTGTCACGGGGCAGCGCCCACTTCTTAGCTCTGGTGTTGATGTTGGCGTTTGCGGTGGGAGTTCGATCTTCTGGGATCGGCGGCAGTGGTCTTGCGGGCGCGATGCCCTGCAGGTGCTGATGGGGGCCGTGGTCGGCGCAGTCGAACATTCGACGCGCCAGTCGGCCCACGAAGTCCTGTAGTAAGCGGCTCGATGTTGAGGTCCCGCGCAATGACCTCGTTGCGGACGTAGCGCCCCGCTTGAGTGATGATGCGGAGCGCTAAATTTTGCTGGGCTTGTAGTCGCTGCTTCCGCGTCTGCGAGCAGAGCGAGTACCACGCCGGTGCAGCATATGTGAGCCGAAAACGGACGTGGGATTTGTAGATTGCGAGCTTCGCCCGCAGCGGCAGTCTAGAGTTCAAGACAGGGCGGAGGGAGGCCCGCGCGGCGCGGGCTGACGACGTGATGTGCTCTAATTGGGCGGCCATAGTCAGGCCGCGATCAATGTGGCAGCCTAGGTATTTGATGGACGGCTGCCATTGTATGGTCTCGCCCTTGGTCTAGCTTGGGTGGCATCTTACGCTGCCTCCCAACGAGTATTGCGGTGGTTTTCCCCACGTTCACCGCAATCCTCCATTTTTCAAGCCAGGACGGGAGGAGGTCCAGCTGTTTTTGCATCCGTGCCGCGGCAGCACTGGGCCACGGGGAGGAAGTGAAAAAGGCGCTGTCGTCCGCAAATAGCGCCAGCTCGACCCGTGGCTCCATCTCACTCTCGCTGTTGTTTACAGAGGGCATGTCGTTGGTGTACACGGCGTACAAGGTGGGTGATAAACAGCTGCCTTGTGGAACCCCCGCTCGTATGGGTCGCAGCTCAGACTCCTCTCTTTCCACCGCCACATTGAAGAGACGTCCTTCAAGGAATGAGGCCAGCAGGTGGACAAGGGCTGGGTGCACTTCGGTGTTTTTGGCCATCTTGAAAATAAGACCGGGGTGCCAAACTCGGTCAAAGGCCTTCTCGATATCCAAGAAGGCGCTGTCACCGGAACAGAAAAGTTTGTGGCACTGTACTACGTACAACGGCTTCACTCATGCTTCACTCGAGTCTGAGACTCGAGTACAATAATATGTTCTGCGGTCCTGTGTCACTGTGTCTGTCACAAATTATAGACTGTGTCTGTGAGTGACCTGTCAGTGTCAATCAAATTGAAATAAATGCAAGATCGACAATCTTTGTGTGTATTTTTTAGCATATCCTCGGGATTCTGAACACAGATTTAGTTTTTATTGAACTATAACAATGAGCCTAAGTAATTCACACAATCCAAACGATGTATACGAAAAAGAAGATAGAAGAATATCGAGAACTGACATGAACATGCTCATTATGAATTATCTTGTTACAGGTATTATTTGCAGCTTATTCATCAGTTTTTCTGTTTGTTAACAGTCAGTACTAAAACTAAATATAAAATAATTTCAATCTGAAAGATTCTTGCTAATACTTACTAAACAATAATGATTTTTCTTTGTTGTCAGAAGTTTGTACTTATCATAGATTTCGCACTGTTTTATTACAAAAAGTTTCCTTTGTATTCGCAATAATTATTAGTTTTCTAACTAAATCTTGCTTTACAGAAGGGTTCAAAGAGGCAGCTTTAAAGTTTCAACAAGAGGCAGGGCTACAGGAGCCAGCATTATGTAGTTCTTTAGATGAGCGCATAATGATCCGCGAGGCAGTGCAGAGTGGACGAATACCAGAGGCTATAGCTATGGTTAATGCACTGCACCCAGAACTCTTGGACAATGACAGATATCTTTACTTCCATCTACAGGTAAATCTTGCCCATAAAGCATTTATTTCAACTTAGTGAGTTGTGTTGTTGAGACATGGAAGAGACTTTGAATATTTATAGTATAAAAACCCATTTTTATGGAAATATTAACTACCAGCCCCCTGATTCACAAATCGTCAGAAACGCTTCCAACAGCGGAAGAATCACTATAGAATAGACAAAGGCAAAGCACATAATTTGAATCTGATTCCGACGGTTTATGAATCAGGGAGCAGGACCTAAAGTACATAATGAGTTTTAATCTTATCCACACCAATCACTAAAATACAACAAAATTTTTCTCTTTATTGTCAACAGCAACTGCAACTTCTGGAGTTAATTCGAGCTGGCAGAGCAGAAGAGGCACTTGCGTTTGCTAGTGCAACGTTAGCAGAGGCTGGGGCTAATGATGCAGTAGCTCTAACTGAACTTGAGCGATCGCTAGCTTTACTTGCCTTCCCAGATCCACATGCAACTCCATTCGCAGACCTGCTGCTACCTTCTCACAGTCAGAAGGTTAGCAAATCAAATGAGGATTCCCACTATATTTTTTTATTTTTAATCTTCTAATCATTTAACTGTTATTTTACTTTACAGATTGCCAGTGAACTAAATGCAGCAATACTGAAGATGGAAAACCAGGAATATACTAACCCTAAACTCTGTAGTTTACTTCGAATGATCCTCTGGTCACAAAGCGAGCTCGACAAGCATAATATTAAGTACCCAAAGATGACAGATCTTGCTAATGCTACAATAGAACAGCCAAAGTGAATTAATATAATTGTATGTATTTATAATGCTGTAGACTTTATTTCAATCTTATACCTTAGGGCTATAATGATTTTATAAAATGATTATATGTATTTCTTCACTGTCTTTCATTCACATATTAAAGTTATGTAATTAACTGAACAGAAAGTTCTACTGTATATTAATTTATGAAGATAACTTTGTTATATTTTATCAGTTAAATCAAAGTTTATGTAATATGTAAGGTGATAATTACATAGCTATTACCTTCCATACTATCTGTGGTAGTTTGATATAAATTCAATAGTTTTATCATGGTGAACTGTAAATCCATTTTTTCAGTGAATGACAACATAGAAATCTTTCTTATATATGTACTGTATTTTATGTTATGTTTAAAAAACTAAATAATTAATATAGAAAGTAATCTGAACACTGATAGGTAAGGATTTTGTAAATGTAATTTAGAAATAAAATTATGAATTAGCATTCAATCTTTTATTGCATTTTATATATATATTTTTTACCATTTCATCTTAACTGAAAATCATGCTCATATCCTTTTGGACAGTCTTATTTTTATTTTTGTGATTCTTTTATTTCACAAGTGTTTTAAAGTTGTCACCATCCCAGCACATAATCTAGTGCTTTAGAGATCAGCCCACTGGACCGTTGTGGTACTGGAGCTGAGGGAATAGGAGTGGGGCACAATGAACGGGCTCCCATTGTATGTCTGTAAAACAAAACAATGACAAGATATTATTTCTGTCTTCAAAACTTATTGAATAACTTCCTTGAAAACTTTTAAAGTAAAAATGATTGAAGTAAATACTTTCTTTGAAGTACTTAGTTATTAAAAGATTTTAAAGCAACACACATGTATACCTTTCAGGAGAAGTTATGTTGGGGCTGGCAACATTAATTCTAGGCACTTCTCTGCATTCCACAACTCCTACCATAATGCCTGGCAATACTTGTCTACCATTTAATGCCATGGCTCTCTCTTTCTCAGCTCTTGTTGCATATCTAACATGAGCCCAGTTTCCTTGAGTTGGATATTGTTTATCTATAAAACGCAGACTAAAGATATAGATAGGATCAAAATAATTTATAATTATCAGCAATTTAATGTCACCTCTGCTGGGGCACAGGCCTTCCTAACAGATGGATAAGAAGAGTTAGTAAAATATTTAAATATAAATGAGCAATTGCTTTGTTGAACTTACCTAGTATAGCACCACAGTTACTAAATCTAGCTAAAACAGTATTGGCAGCATTAGGTGGAAAACCGAAAATGGTAACCCAGTACTCGTCCTGCTCTTGGCATCCATCTTGCCACTGAGATGTTATTGACTGGTTATTCATTGATGTATTCATATTATAAGAGTTCTGCAGCATTGAATTATTGTTTCCATAACCAAGGAAACTGTGGTCTTGATATGCTGATTTATTTGGTTCATTACTTTTGATTGTGTCAAACAAGTCTTCGATAGGTGGTCCATTGGGTTTGCTAGAGTAAGAAATGTTTGGTGATGTAGGAATGTTGCTATAGGCATTTTGTTGATTATACAAGGCTTGTTGGTGCATTGTCATACTTTGTCTGAATAGTTTCTGTTCTGGTGTTGATGACTGAGAAGGACTGGTGGGAGAACCTGCATGAAAAAGTATACATTTAGGGAATATGAATAATATTCTAAATGCAATTTAAAAAGCCCTTTAGACTTACCGAAAGCCAAATTGCGTCCCTTTGTGGGTGATAAACTGTTAGTCCTTGGGGTCGTAGGTGGATTAATTTCCCCTAGAAGAAAAGGCGGCAGGTAACCCACGTTAGGGCTTCCCGAAGGGGAGTGAGGTGGACTGCCCAAAGTCATTGGTTCCATTTTGATTCTTATTTAATTGACACTACAATAAAAATCACTCACTGTGAGTTGTTAAATTATGTTGAACCTAGTGTGCTGTCTGTCTTCTATGCCTATTCCAATCACCAAACAAACAGTCGTTGAATTACTTATACCTACAGCAAAATTTAAATCACAGACCAGACCTTGCCACCTTCACGCCACCTTTCGCATCGCAGACACGCAGCGCCACAAATTATATAGACTAGTGCGCTATCCAGTGTTGCCAGTGGCCGATAGTCAAAAGTAACACAAGGCGGCTCAAAAAGTAACATTTTCACGAGAAAAGTAACATTTCTTATTTTATGTAGAAAACGACTGTTACTGTAATATTACAATTACACACAAAACTTTTTTTTATGAAGATTACGAATGCCTTGCCAAAAACGAACTAAAAAGTTAAATAACAAGTGTCATTGCAGTCGGGGGACCGTTTTAGGGAACTGGGGGGCTACCGGCTAAGAAATCTGGATATGGGTATGGGCTTCAACTGTCATTTGAATTCCTTATTCTGATAGATGTTTGCTGCTTTGTTCTGTTGAACGTTGGTAGCTAGTTATCGTTATACCCGACGTCACAAAACAAGGAACTGATAGCGGCTATTTTCTTTATAAAATTGACTTAAAGTTCCCAAAAACGTATGAAGTTCATATCCATAAAGTTACGCGGTAGCCCCCCTGGGGGGCTACCGGCTAAGAAATCTGGATATGGGTATGGGCTTCAACTGTCATTTGAATTCTTTATTCTGATAGATTTTTGCTGCTTTGTTCTATTGAACGTTGCTAGCTAGTTATCGTTATACCCGACGTCACAAAACAAGGAACTGATAGCGGCTATTTTCTTTATAAAATTGACCTAAAGTTCCCAAAAACGTATAAAGTTCATACCCATAAAATTACGCGGTAGCCCCCCTGAATGCAATGACACTTACTATTTTACTTTTTAGTTCATTGTTGGCATTTCAGTCGGGTTTTTTTATAAATTTTTTTCACACATTTTAGTGACAAATTAAAGTTTTGGAATGTGCTCTCCAAGTGATTACTTTCTCTGAGATGTGCTCAATGCTCATCAAGGCCTTTCATTTGATGCCCATATTGTAATAATAGAAAAAAAAACACATTTGAAAGTGGTGTCGTACAGTTTTGTAAGTATACAAAATAAACAGGGGGGCTACCGGCAAAAAAATCTGGATATGGGTATGGGCTTCAAGTGTCATTCGAATTCCTTATTTTGATAGGTTTTTGATGCTTTGTTCTGTTAAGTAAACGTTTTTAGCTAGTTCTCGATATACCCGACGTCACAAAACAAGGAACTGATAGCGGCTATTTTTTCTGTATAAAATCCATAAAGTTACGCGGTAGCCCGCCCCCCTGTTTGCAAAAATAAAAACTAGCCGCTATCAGTTCCTTGTTTTGTGACGTCGGGTATAACGATAACTAGCTAGCAACGTTCAACAGAACAAAGCAGCAAAAATCTATCAGAATAAGGAATTCAAATGACAGTTGAAGCCCATACCCATATCCAGATTTCTTAGCCGGTAGCCCCCCTAGACCTCGCTGTTGTATTCCTGATTCCCTTATCCTGAAATATGTACATAAAACCATGATAAAACCATAAAACTTTTACTTACTATAAGTAATGTTAGTTAACTTGTGTGTGAGTACAAGTCAACACGACGACAAACAAACCAAACCTACCACTTTAAACATTTAAAATATATTCTACTACTCGATCGACTTCAACCAAAGAAAGTTCACAAAACGAATTGAGTTTAAAAACCGTAATAAATAACAAACTTTGATCTGTTTTCGATAGAAATTCGTGCTGTGCGACTATGATACTCATTCTTCAAGTGTGAGAAAGAGATAGAAAATAAAACGACGGCTCAAAATCAAGTTCACAAATGAAACTTCCTTTGGTGCGTTCCGTTTCACGTTTATTTTTCGTTTGCTGGAAAGTATTTGAATAATTTTTATTAAGTCCTAAAAGTAACGTAAAAGTAACATTTTGACGCGTGTAACATGGAGGTAACATGAAAGGGTAAAAAGTAACATAAAATGTTACAAAAGTAACATTCTGGCAACGCTGGCGCTATCATCTCGATTGACTGACAGCTGAGTGACAGTGACAGCTGCACAGATTAAAATAAACAGAGAATAATTTAATTTGCCTAGCCTCGGCAAACCTCCGTAGACGAGCGACAATGAAAATGAGTGACTAAAAATGTTTCTTCTTTCCGTTTATGGGAGTATTTATTCGACTATAGACAATTTGAATTTATTCTAGCAAGCAACCAACACTGCATTTTATCACAATGCAACACTGTCATTTTTTTCTTTTTGTTGTTAGCTCTGAGTACTGAATCCTATGGAGATGGCATATTGATCTATATGAACTATCGGTTATACAAATATGAGCTAAATCGACATTGTACTCATAAACCTGTAGCCATCTCGTTCTATCTTACCTCCAATACTTCATGTAAAAAGAGACAGCAATATATTTATTCGACCTATTTTTTGGCAACATTGAAACGTGACGTCATCGTAATGCATGATTGAAGCCGGTCGCCATTTAGGTTTCTCGGTATGTGAGCTGTCAACGCGAGTTGTATTTGCAGTGTTTTGTGATAAAAGTCTTTTAATTTGAGACTATTATGTGAATAAAAGGTATTAATAAGTGAGAGAAAGCAACAAGAAACATGTCTAATTGCAGTGTGGTAGTTTGTGGCATCAAAAAAAGTGAAAATCGTCCAAATATTACATTACACCGGTACGTACTATTTATTTTGCAAAAACACCAAAACAATACAATAAATGCCTTGTGTTTTGGTTTTCCTGTGAATAGTTTACTTAGAATTCATACCAAATGTAGCTTACTACTTATTTTGGTGAGTTTTGTTGGTGTATTTCAAGAAAATATAAATTTGTTTGTTTTGCGCTAGGATTGCCCTTATAGCATTTTTCTTATCGAATTATCGATGTTTTCAAATTTCAAGTGTAAATTGAGTGTATTAATTTTAAACTGTTTTTATTGTTTTAGGTTGCCTAAAAATAACAAAAAAAGAAAAATATGGCTGGAACAATGCAAAAGGAAAATTTAAAGACTCGTACGGAAACTATTTTTATGTGCTCTTTTCATTTTGAAGAACAGTTTCAAACGTCAACGACAGTTTAAGTTTTGAAAAAAGACGTTAATTAGGCCACTGGCAAAATCGAAATTATAGTGCGACAACGTTTTCTGTTCCGGTTGCCAAAAACTGGATACTTATATATAACGTGTTTTTTTAATGTCATTTTGCTGTAAAGTTGTTGTCCAACTTTCATTCATTCTAGCACATTAAAAGTAAGTATATTTTTTACCACTAGATGTCGCTTCGCTATATTCTAGATATATAAAAAATATGATTGTTAGTAAAGATCTCGATTCAAACTGTTTATTATTTTATTACTTAACTAGCTATCCGCCCGCGGCTTCGCCCGCGTGGACTACACGACGTTATCCCGCGGGAATGTGATATTTTTCCGGGATAAAAAGTAGCCTATGTTCCTCTCCAGGCTACAAAGTATCTATGCCCCAAATGTCAGCCAAATTCGTTTAGCCGTTTTGGCGTGATTGAGTAACAAACATCCAAACATCTAAACATCCAAACATCCAAACATCTAAACTTTCACATTTATAATATTAGTAGGATAATGCTTGTTTTTTTTTTTTGAGACATTTCTTTTTTCTATGGTAGGTAGGTACCTAGTAGGCATTCTCCTTTGTGATTTATATTGTAATGTCTGTTATGTAAAAAAAACCAATCCTTGTTGTATAAACATAATAGGTTTTTATAATATGGAGCTTTTTGTTTTATTTCATTACCTTTTTTTACTTAAACTGGTTCTCGCGACCTTTGATCTGGAATTCTACGGAGGTCTCGCATGTGTATAGACGCGTGACTCGGAAAACATAAAAAATTTGATCATAAAATTGCAGTTGCTAAGTAAAGGCGAGTAGAGCCGACAAGTGGGGCGCCCTCAATCAAATTTATTGCTCGCTAAGTATTAATGTATCTACAATCGTATAGATTGAAGCTAAGGTCGTGTAGTTTATTTACAAACTATAACCTCAGTAAAATATAGTAGGTTGGTCTTTTATCTACTACTACTGCAACATGAACTGTATTTTACTAAGGTTAGTTTGTAAATAAACTACAGGACCTTATTTTTAATCTGTATCTGCGTTAGAATTTTTGATACATTATGTACTTAACAAGCAATAAATTTTATAATAAATTGAATAACATGCGGATCCTCGCGGTTTTACCCGCATGGTACTCGTTCTCATGGGAATATCACGATAAAATATAGCTTATGTCACTCGGAAAGAATGTAGCTTTCTAATGGTCAAGAAATTTCTAAAGTCTAGTAGTTTTGGAACCTATTAAATTCAAACAACAACAAATCAAATCTTTCCTGTTTACGATATTACTATAGATGAGGAAGCACTTGGTGGCTCTTCTCACCTTGAAGCCCCCAGTACAGGATGGCTACTCATGTTCGTCGACCATGATGGGCCATCATGTACAGGGGCGGTTTGCGTTGCTCGCAGGCGACAATCACACGCAAACTCTCACACCGGGGGCTTTAAGCCCTCAGTACAGGCCATGGCCGATCAAGTTGGCCGTCCATGTTGGCCATCGTGTACAGGGCCGGTTTGCGTTGCTCACAGACGGCAATCACACGCAAACCGGCCCTGTACACGATGGCCCATCATGGTCGGCCAACATGATCGGCCTTCCTGTACTGGGGGCTTAGCCCCTCAGTACAGGATGGCGTTACTCGCAGACGGCAATCACACGCAAGCCGCCCCTGTACACGATGGCCCATCATGGTCGGCCAACATGATCGGCCATCCTGTACTGGGGGCTTTACAGTTGTTGCGTCTCACGCGCGCGGTCGGGCCAATGATTGTGAGCGTACATGCACAAACACATACACATTGTGTCATTGTCATAAAGAAAGCACATTATTAAGATTTATTTTTCAAAAAAACTAGGTATATAATTATACACTATAATTCCGTTTTAAATTATCGAGGTGATTACGAAACTGCTTTTATAAAATATAGGGTAATATAGGTAGGTAGTCACAAAAATACTTGATCTATAACTTCATCAATAAATATATCGATGTACAAATAGGGCAGCACTACGGAAAGGCGCCATTTTGGTTTCTCGGTATGTGTGCTTGTGTGTGTGTGTAAGCTTCAATTTTTCGTAGGTATGCCATCTCCATAGGATTCAGTACTCAGAGGTTGTTAGCATAGATGTATTATTACATCTATGGTTGTTAGTACTCACTATTTGTCAAAATAAAATAATAAGTCAAACCACAGTCAAACTTGTCAAACAAACGAACATGAAGATGGATTCTACAGATGAGCTTGAAAATTCCTATAATAAAAATGAATGTGATAAACCAATTGCAAATGCGCATAGGAATGTTGCGAGTCAGAATACTAATATTGTGCACAAATTATTTAATAGAGAGGTAAGGCCACAGAACCTTCCTAAAATGTACATAATGATTTTGTCTCCCAAAATTTTTGTTTAGCTAAATTAATTCATAAATAATATTTGGTATTCATAATTTATATTCATCAAGAGAAAATATTCATACACAAAATAGTCTCTTTGAATATTGTCTTAATGAGTTATGTTATTTATGGTAAAGATGATTTTGGCTTGGCATTATGAATAGAATAGAAATGGTTGATAATTCCTACTTTTTATTACATTACATACTCTTGAAATAATTATAAATTAGACACACCGATCTAGTTTTTACTTAGAACAAGTACAAAAATTTGATATCTTCATTAGGTAGCTAGTCTAGCTAGTCAACAGGACAGTATTTTAAAATTATTTGAAAAATTGTTGAGAAAATATGACAAAAATATAATTAAGTATTAAATATACAAAACATTAGTAAAAAAATAACTTATTAAAAGTATAAAAACAGTATGAAAATTATTTGGCTTGTTGGTCATTTACTCTTATGGTTATTTAAGGTCTTTGGATGCACCTCAAGGAAGCACTATGAAAAAAGTCATAAAGTTTTTGACCGAATTCCACCGAGACTGCGGTTTTGCCTCATGGATATTGTGCCTATGTCCTACCTGAGAGAGCATGTGTTTATGGGTCTTTCTCAATGTGGCCAGTTCCTCCTCAGTTTTACATACAGTTGCAATACACAGGTCTATTTCAGAGAAAGCTCTAAATTTACGTAAGTTATTTACAATTGTAGTCAGTTTTTGTATCTGTTCCCTAGCATGATGCACTACAGCATGTATGACCACTGAATTATGATATGATAAATTTATATTTTGGCAAAATTGTACAATGACTTGAGTATTGCGAGAGCTGTAAGAACATTTTATGCTTGTCATGCTTAGCATTAGTGAAGCAAGAAATAAAGAATAGACCTGTCTTCTCCATATCTGTGTTTAATAATAAGCTGAAACCATTTTCATATTAAAAACTGCAGTTTGCCATTTGTAAATCTGTTTGATTTATTACATAATAATTTAAATATAAATTTTCAATGTCATAAACTTAATGGTTGATTTGATTACAATAGATCATTATTTACAAGCTCTGGGTACTGAATATCTAATCTTCTTAGTGTGTCAATCAATTTGGCTTCAAATCTCTTCAGCCCAATACTGTGCCACACATACTGCGTTCTCAGTGGCATTATATAGGTCTTCGCGCCTGCAAAATGAAGGGCACGCAGGGCAGGTCATTAGATGTGCCATGTTTTGGGAGGGGGCACCACATTCACGTCCATTGTTTGTGGAATAGCACCATCAGCAAAAATTATGCTTACATCGGCCCACTTGGGTCCGAAGTCTGTTCAATGATGTTATTTATAATTCCAAAACAAGTATTATCTAGAAGTTAGTCACCTCTTTTTTTACCTCCTTAAGAAGACCTATACTGCTGGTAGCCCATGTAATGTGTAAAATAGTTTTTACATTACATAATAAAATGTTAATAAAGCTATCACACTGTTTATTTTTATTGTTTTGTTACTGATATGATAACTCCAATTATGTTATCACAGCATAGAACATTTGTCAAATCATACATTTTTGAATAGTTTCTTATTGCTAAGCAGTGTTTATTGATAAGCCGAGCTGTGCTTTGCGTTTGTCTTGTATTTTTTTATTGTTTTACCTTACCATATCACATTATTCTTCCTTCATATCCATCTTTATCAATCACCCAAACTAACCAATCAAATGTAAATGGAAATCTATGCAAGAACTCTGATTATTTTTATGAGAATTCCCTATTACATATTTTTTGTTAAGGGGCTGACATGAGCCAACTAGCGCCGCCAATCGATTTTATTGCTTTCTGAATATAAGCCCAACTCTCAAAAAAAGGAATCAGTCAAGTTCTTATGTATAACGTCTAATATTTATTGAATAACTTTACACAAATTTGAAAAGCATTCAAACAGTTTTAAAACAGGACTTTGTTAAATGTGGCCACTTTTGGTTCAAACCCATTTTCAAACTATTGAACGCATTTTTTATAGGTGTAAAGTTGTTTAATAAATATAAGTTATTCAAAAGTCCTTGACTGATTCCTTTTTTTTTTTGAATTGGGCTTAGACAAAATAAATAAAATTAAATCGATTGGCGGCTTTAGTTGGCTCATGTCTGCCCCTTAACTATTTTAACATTTTTAGTCTACACTTCTTGCTATGGGTTCCTGGGCGCGTGGTGAAACCAGTCCACAGCATACCTCTGTTTGGGGACGACTGCGTCGACAGCAAGGTGACCATATCGATGGCTCAATGGAAACACAATCCTGGTGTTATTGTCGTTTATGGTATCGCGTAAGTTTGTATAGCTTTCATTTTTTAATATATTATATGTTTGGTTAACAAAACAAGCAGGTATATTGCAATGAATGCAAGGCAGAATTGCCTGTATTCTGCTAGCTATTTGAATTTATTTTCTATTTCATTCTTCTATAAATTTAGCATTGAATTTATTTTATAAATTGTAGAGACTCCTGTTCTGAACGATCCTACCTCAGTGTAATTGGAGTACCTCGTCTAGGATGTAAAAAATGCGCAGCATATTCAAAAGATGAAGGTAAATAACATATTTTCATAATGACCATAATGAGCATTCAAGGTGTTCTAGACAATGAGGTGACCAATTCGTTTACATTCTTTCCAGATGATCTCAACTGGGGTAAAAGATGTTTAGAACACAACTTTGCAATTCATACTAAGTTCTTCTGTACCTCAGACTCTAGCATGTATGAACCGGTTGTGCAACTAGCCTACAATAATCAAATCATAATATACACAGACTTCATACACATATTAGAGATAGACTTCGTCAAGCCTGACCAAGAGAGGTCTGAAGCGGTAGAAGATAGCTCATTAGATAGAGAAGAAACTAATTCTATAGACACCAATCCGGGAACTCCGTACTCGGACGTGTCTGCTCCTTTCCAGTCGCCTAAATATCAAAATAATGTCGTCCAGAATATTCTAGCAGATTTTTCAGACTTGGAAGTGGAGCCGTATCAGATGTCGCGGCCGGTGCTGATGCCGGACATAACGGGCCAGCAGGAGCTCTGTATCCAGGCGTCTTCGATATCGCACAACCTTGTCGAGGAGTGGGAAGGCCCATCGCCTTCGATTAGGACCTTGATAAGTCCCCCTCTCCGGTCGCCTCGGAGAAGGCCGGCCGAGAGCATGTCGCGGTTCAACGAAACGCACAGAATCAACGCCGAAAAAGCGTACGAGTTCGTGGAGGAAGCGGAAACGAAATGTGAAAAGCTCAGCATGTTTCGGAAACGACGATTAGCCGATAAGAAATACGAATTTTCTGAGGACAACAACGAGAATATAGTCCCGTACAGGGTGTTAAGGAGTAACAGAAAGTATTTTATAGGTTCGACTAGTAAGAATCAGCCGCGACGTCCGAAGTCTCCTCCGGTGGAGTGCGTGGTGCTGAGGGCTCATAATCAGATCAGCAGGCCGGCGTCTCCGACCACTAGTTCCTATTTGAAGTCTTCGAGTCTTTCTTTGGACTCGGACCGGAACAGCGAGTCTGAGTACCGAGTCCAGGAGATGCTTGACGATGGATCTCTGAAGACCGTCGCCGTCCACGACAACACGTCCAAGACACTCTCCGACTGCCCGGTCAGCCCTCAAGACCCATACTTAGTGCATTCAGAAAATTCCAAATGTAGCAAATTTTTTACTAGATACTTTGTGGAGAGTGATGATGAGATCACGTCGATAATAACAGACTCGGAAGGTATGTACAACCATTTTGTTTATAAACTTGACTTACTTGCTTTCTTTTATGAGATTTGTTTATCTGTCGACGATGAAATCTGTTATGTATTGATATGATAATGTCAATTTGGTAGATAATTGTATTACTTACGATTGCACTAATCAATCAACTTAGTTGTTGCTAGTTTACTGTTTGTATTTGATATTATCCTATACTTATGCAGACTTACTATATCTCTCTTAATATATTTTACATTAAAATTGCGATACAGTTCTTTTATCTCACGAAGCAAAAAAAGAAACTACTTTAGCGTATTCTTAAAAGCGACAGTTATCGGAATGACTCGTTAGGACTATCAGCAACATCTATTTTAAGTTTTAGTACATCTTATGTTATGTTAAAAACTTTGTATTTACTGGCACTGTACTGTAACGCGTTGCTATCTATCTATTTAGTGCTTATTACTTTATATTCTTTCTATCGGTGAAGATCTTTTGGCTTTCTGTTGTTATGTGTCTAAACCTACTCCTGTAATTTTGCTGTTGGTCTTCCGAAAAAAAGCCCTTCCTTACTAATAAATTAGTCTGTTCCTGAAGGGAACGAAAGGGAACAAATAAATAAATGCCATTCCTATTTCAGACGACTGCATGTCAGGCTACCATACTGGCACTCTGTACTCGTATTGTAATGCGTTCCTAACTATCTATTTAGTGCTTATTACTTATATTGGTTTCTATTAGTGAAGACCTTTTGGCTTTCTGTTGTTTTGTGTCTAACCTAGTCCTGTAATTTTGCTGTTGTTCTTCCGAATAAAAATGCCATTCTTTACTTATGAATTAGTCTGTTCCTGTAGGGAACGAAGGGAAAAAATAAAAAAATGCCATTCCTATTTCAGACGACTGCATGTCAGGCTACCATACTGGCACTCTGTCCTCGTATTGTAATGCGTTCCTAACTATCTATTTAATGCTTATTACTTTATATTGGTTTCTATTGGTGAAGACCTTTTGGCTTTCTGTTATTATGTGTCTAACCTACTCCTGTAATTTTGCTGTTGGTCTTCCGAATAAAAATGCCATTCCTTACTAATGAATTAGCCTGTTCCTGTAGGGAACGAAAGGGAAAAAATAAATAAACGCCATTCCTATTTTAGACGACTGCATGTCAGGCTACCACGTTGCCCTCCACCTCACGGCGCACGGCGCGCGCTACGCCCCCTTACAAGCTGTGAGCGCGGGCGCTTGGGAGCGCCTCCGGGGCGGGGGCGGGGGCGGGGGAGCGGGAGCGGGAGGGGGAGCGCCCGCCGCTACCGTGCGAGCGAGACAGCGCTCTCTCGACACGGAGCTGCTCTGCAATGAGGTCTGCGGGCGACTATGCAAGATTAATGGAAAAAAGTTCATATACTGCTTCGACTGGGGATGCCACGTTATTGATGTGTGCCAGTCTAGCGGTTGTTTGTCCGGGGTGAGTATTAACTCTTTACTTTGGATAGTAATTTCTAGTCTAGACTAACAGTTGGCGTGTCGGAACATCACGGGACATGCTGCGCAATAGGTACCTACATTATTTAGATGCATGCGCGTGGGGAAGATAAAAAGTTCATGGAACTTTATGAGCGCTAATAAGATCGAATTGCACTGTATCTATCTATAGGTACTAAAATGATAAAGAGTACATATACTTTTGAATCTTTGTTTCTTGTTTGTAACGAAGCTCAAAAACTACCGGACCGACTTTTAAATTGTTTGAACCAGATGCCTACATTCTTTCGGAGTGACATTAGGCTATATTTTTATCCCGATATTGCCACGGGAACGGGTACCACGCGGGTAAAATATTTTTGATAACATTTTAATTTATTGTTTCGTTTTAACCGTTATAGCTTTGCGCGATGTGGCTGTGGGCTAGCGTAGAGGGAGAGGGCGCTAACGCGAGCGACGCGGAGTGCGACGCGTGCCGCGAGGCCGGCGCGGGCTGCCTCACGCACCGCCACCAGTACGCCGCAGAGGTCTGTATTCGTATAGCTCTGCGCATGTGGCTGTGGGCTAGCGTAGAGGGAGAGGGCGCTAACGCGAGCGACGCGGAGTGCGACGCGTGCCGCGAGGCCGGCGCGGGCTGCCTCACGCACCGCCACCAGTACGCCGCAGAGGTCTGTATTCGTATAGCTCTGCGCATGTGGCTGTGGGCTAGCGTAGAGGGAGAGGGCGCTAACGCGAGCGACGCGGAGTGCGACGCGTGCCGCGAGGCCGGCGCGGGCTGCCTCACGCACCGCCACCAGTACGCCGCAGAGGTCTGTATTCGTATAGCTCTGCGCATGTGGCTGTGGGCTAGCGTAGAGGGAGAGGGCGCTAACGCGAGCGACGCGGAGTGCGACGCGTGCCGCGAGGCCGGCGCGGGCTGCCTCACGCACCGCCACCAGTACGCCGCAGAGGTCTGTATTCGTATAGCTCTGCGCATGTGGCTGTGGGCTAGCGTAGAGGGAGAGGGCGCTAACGCGAGCGACGCGGAGTGCGACGCGTGCCGCGAGGCCGGCGCGGGCTGCCTCACGCACCGCCACCAGTACGCCGCAGAGGTCTGTATTCGTATAGCTCTGCGCATGTGGCTGTGGGCTAGCGTAGAGGGAGAGGGCGCTAACGCGAGCGACGCGGAGTGCGACGCGTGCCGCGAGGCCGGCGCGGGCTGCCTCACGCACCGCCACCAGTACGCCGCAGAGGTCTGTATTCGTACGTCGGTCTGTACCACGTTCAGCCCTCCTCAAAGTGAGTGAGTGAGACCTGAGGCCGGCTGGCCAAATAGCCTTGCTAACCTGGCTGGTCGAGGCCGCGCCGATTGTGTTAGAACGGCTGCGTAAAACGGCACTCAGCACCTACGGCATAGCCTTTTTTCACACAAATGACAGCCGTAGGAGCTCACTTCTCAAGTATTTGTCACATTATAAATTTCACATCCATTCCGCCTTTAAATTTATTCTAGCGTAGACGACATTATGGAACAAACGTGCCACACCTATTAAGTTTATGCAACCTCTGCACACTCTAGACATCGGTTATGAATGAGCGAGTTTGACAATAATTTTGACTTTGCTAAAACAGATACTTACTTAATAATCTTAATATTCACAAAGAAGGATGTACTCCTAGGATGTCTGATAATGATGTTTTCAGAGGATTTACTCCAGCCGCCCTAGCACACAAACGACAATTGTTTCCGAATCTTCTTTTTAGTGTTTTTAGCAGCATCCAGCCAGATTTTATATCTATTCACACCGACTGGTGACAGAACATGTGCCCCATCAATTTAAAAAACATAAAAAAACCAGTTTTGAGTGCAGTCGCCCAATACAATCTTTTTTGCTTTTTTATGGTTCCGTAGCTGAATGGCAAAAAACGGAACCCTTATAGATTCATCATGTCTGTCTGTCTGTCCGTATGTCACAGCTACTTGATTCCGAAACTATAAGGACTACACAGTTGAAACCTGGTACTTAGGTAAATGTATGATGTAAAGCGCATTACGATTTTTATACATATGTAAATAAAAAAGTTAAGTCCCCACCATACGGGAACTGAAACTATTTATTTTCCATCAAATTATTCGAGCGGGTCTTTATAAATAGGTCGTAAAAATTACATAAGTAATGGTTTCTAAACCATTTTTTCTCAAAATCAATATTTTGTAATATAGACACTTCCAAAGTGGTAAATGTGAAAAGAGTGAAAAATCTAGAAAAATACATTATGCTGTAAAAACTTTTAACGTAAATTGGTTTGAACGAGATAAATTTGGTAGTTTTTGAGATGCAACACAAATTTTTTAAACCGCAAATGTACTTATCCTTATCTTTCATACAAACATTATGAAAACAAAGTTATTTTTTGCTGACGAAAAGTTATAGTGGTATTTTGGCTAGGAATAGGCAATCGGTACGTTAGTGGGTACGGACGGAACCCTACATACGCGAGTCCAACTCGCAATTGGCCTATTTTTTATTCCCTTAATTATGATTCTTAACTTTCAGTGTCTTTTCGTTTGGGACCTCGTGAGCGGAGTGTACAGAACTGAAAGAGCTACCATGACCGAGGATACTAGTCAAGAAGGATCTAGAGGTAAGTGGTTGAGTATAATCAGTGAACCTTATCACCTTGCAATAAAGTCCTTACTTCTGACGTTTAACATAAACTCATTCCAAGTCCAATGTTATTTCTTTCAAGAGCAAGGGCCTTCCCCCTCACTCGTAAAACACATTCCAATATCCAATTATTCAATTAATGTCAAACATTGAATCAGTGAACCTTACCGCCTTGCAATAAAGTCCTTCCTTCTGACGTGCGACATAAACTCATTTCAAGTCCAAATGCAGTTTCGTTCAAGAGCAAGGGCCTTCCCTCTCACTCTTAAAACAAATTCCAATATACAATTATTCAATTAACTAGCTGACCCAGCGCGACTTCGTTCCTGTGGCCCTACCCCTTACTCCACCCTACCCTACCCGTACTCTACCCCTACCCAACCCCTACTCTACCCCTACCCAACCCTACCCTACCCCTACCCTACCCTACCCTACCCTACCCTACCCTACCCTACCCCTACCCCTACCTTACCTCTACCCTACCCTGCCCCTACCCTACCCCTACCCTACCCCTACCCTACCCCTACCCTAAAGCCTACCCCTACCCTAACCCTACCCTACCCCTACCCCTACCCCTACCCTACCCTACCCCTACCCTACCCTACCCCAGCCCCTACCCTACCCTACCCCAGCCCCTACCCTACCCTACCCCTATATCCTTCCTTGGACTTCCACGAACATTTCAAGACCAAAATTAGCCAAATCGGTCCAGCCGTTCACGCGTGATGTCGTGACCAAGGGAAATAGGGATTCATTTTTATATATATAGATGTCAAACATTGAATCAGTGAACCTTATCGCCTTGCAATAAAGTCCTTACTTCTGACGTTTAACATAAACTTTATCCAAGTCCAATGCAATTTCGTTCAAGAGCAAGGGCCTTCCCCCTCACTCTTAAAACACATTCCAATATCCAATTATTCAATTATTGTCAAACATTGAATCAGTGAACCTTATCGCCCTGCAATAAAGTCCTTCCTTCTGTCGTGCGACATAAACTCATTCCAAGTCCAAATGCAGTTTCGTTCAAGAGCAAGGGCCTTTCCCCTCACTCTTGAAACAAATTCGAATATCCAATTATTCAATTAATGTCAAACATTGAATCAGTGAACCTTACCGCCTTGCAATAAAAACCTTCCTTCTGACGTGCGACATAAACTCATTCCAAGCACAGATTACTAAATAGTTACTATGTAACAGATACTTCACTCCGCTAAGTCATGTAAATAAATAGCAACTCTAACTATTACGCAATAATGCAGAATTCAGTTTGTACGGCGCAGGCAAATTACGAACGGCCACTCGTTGTCGTTGCATCTCTTTCTATCGCATATATTCTAGCTCTTTTGCGGACCTAATTTCTATGGATTTACAACACCGGCGTTGCCGCCGCGTTTTCGAGCCGACACGGGGAGTGAAATAGGCCTGTTCCAAGTCCAAATGCAGTTTCGTTCAAGAAACAAATTCCAATAATTTCAAAAATTATATTAAGGTGCCCCCTCCCAAACCGTGGCCCATCTAATGTCCTGCCCCGCGTGCCCTTCATCTTGCACTCGCGAAGACCTTTATAACACCACTGAGAACGACTACGAGTGGCACAGAACTGGACTAAACAGATTTAAAGCCAATTTGACCGACCGACACGCTAATAAAAAGAATGTCAAACATTGAATTAGTGAACCTTATCGCCTTGCAATAAAGTCGTTACTTCTGACGTTTGAAATTTCCAATGCAATTAAGTTCAAGAGCAAGGACCTGCCCCCTGTTCACTTTTGAAACAAATTCCAATCGGTATCCAATTATTAAATTAATGTCACACATTGAATCAGTGAATCTTTTTACGTTTCACATTTGTTCAATCTAATGCCAATGCAGTTTCGTTTAAGAGTAAAGGTTATAGCCCACTTATACCGCACCGCTCCCACCCAACCAAAGTATGAGCAGCCAAATATGGACTGAATATCGTTCACTGTAGATGCACTTTACAGTAACAATATACAATAGCAGACAGCGCGCGGTAAGCGAGCGAGACTGCCGCAAGCTAAAGTGCATCTACTGAGCACGACATTAAGTCCATATTTGGCTGCTCATACATTGGTTGGGTGGGAGCGGTCCAGTATAATTGGGCTAAGTCCTTTAGGGGGCTGATTGGGTGAGAGCGGTCCAGTATAAGTGGGCTAAGTCCTTTCTGATTGTATCAAATAATATCGAAATATTAAAACCAGTTTCAGGTGCGGACAGAGCCCGGGAACTGGCGAAGAGGCTCGGTCCCATCAATATGCCGCCCGGGAACGAGAATAGGTTGCTTACTACTCTAACAGGTATGGGTTAGTTCCATTTAGACTTGACGACCGCCGTGGTCGAGTGGTGTACGCACCGGTTTTCAAGGTGCCGCTATCTATAGAGGTCCCGGGTTCGATCCCCGGTCGGGTAAATATTGAAAATGAACTTTTCAATATTTCCTCCTTTCTGGGTGTATGTGGTAATACCCGTCGTTGTTTCTAATTTCCATAATACTGCTACTATACTTTGATATTGGAACAATGTATGTGATGTTGTCTAATATTTATTTATTTAGACGAATATTACGAAAAGCGGGACTTTCCCTTGTTTTTTTTTGTATAATTGTCGAGTCCCCGATATTTCGGCACAGATGCATGCGCCTTGATCACACAGTAAAGTTAGTAATTTTCCTAATATTTATAGTGTTAATGGCCATGATAGTTTAAAATGTTATTTTATTGCGTACGAAAGCTAGTTAGTGTTCCTTAGTTAATTAATTAAGAATAGAGTAGCTATAGCTAGCTTTTAAAATACAATAACAATATATTGAGAGTTCTCAATAAATATCATTTTCACGGTACATATTTGTGTTATAAATATTAGAATTACAAAGCAGGCTACTCAACAGACACACATACATACTCATAACAACTTCCGTACCTAAATCATTAAACCACTGGAATTGAAAAAAATCCTTTATCTAACCGTTTTATTTTAGGGCGATCGCTAAAAAGGCTGACTGACGTAGACAACTGTATAGAGATCACCAAGAACCACCCCGACAGCTCCGAATCAGAGTCCTCTTCAGAAGAAGACAGCGATTTTGACTGATTTTACTCTAGACACTAAACTTCTCATACCGTCATAGTCATTATGAGGCAAATAGGATCTAACTTCCTAGACATTGTCTTATTTTGCAGTTGTAACTTTTCTGATTTATTTCATACATTGTGTGTAAAAATACTTGCGGAATAAGTTCTTCCTGCGCTGAAGAAAAGACTCAATGGTTGATTAAGTATTTATAAATAAATATAATAATAGTTCACTCTTCCTTCACTTACTTGTATATAATATATAAGTTACTCTGTTATCAAATATCTAGTGTACTGTCCTATAAGATTGTACTAGTTTGATTTGTCTTTTAAGAAAAAGAATCATCAATGTGTCTTTTATATATTCTCTACTAAATTCATTACAATCTATCCTACTAATATTATAAATGTGAAAGTTTCGATGTTTGTTACCCAATCACGCCAAAACGGCTCAACGGATTTGGCTGAAATTTGGGACATAGATACTTTGTAGCCTGGAGAGGAACATAGGATACTTTATACCCCGGAAAATATCACATTCCCGCGGGATAACGTTGTGTAGTCCACGCGGGCGAAGCCGCGGGCGGAAAGCTAGTTGAAAATAATTAACCTAAAAATCTCCACACCACATCTTCAAATCAAATATTTTATTAGTGTTAAGCCGTTGTATTTAAATATAAGTTGTAATTATTGTACATAGATGGCGTTGTGCCAAACGTACGTAATGCTGAACGGCGGTGTTAAGATTTTTTGGTGATTGATATAGTCTTGTCGATGCACCCAATAAATTATCCTCGACCTACACACTAGTTTTATTTACGTTGTGAATAACAGTATTTTGGACCTCTAAGGGATTGTACATGGTCCTAACCGAGTCGGAAGTTTCGGTTGGTTGACCTGGAACCAGCTCAGTACGAGTGACAGGAGCAGGGACTACGGAGGATCGGAGTTTTGAGTTTGCAGCAGCAGCTCCAGCAGTGACGTCAGCGGATCTGGGTGCTACCACGAAGCGAGCGATTGCGTAAGCGGAAGCGTATGAGTGAGTGTTGTGCTGTGATGAAACTGTGAGTACATTTGTGTCATTCATTAACTTAGAATAATTTCAAGAAAGTTAGAATTTGGAAATTTTAGAAGTGTTTTCATAGACTTAGAATAATTTCTCCAAGAGTGAAATACGGGGAATCCACGCTAGTTTGCGGAGCCAAGTGCGAAAACACTTAGAAAAATTTCGTAAATTTTACGATTGACTTAGAAAATAATTTTGAATTTTCTCATACGGTGAATAGTTAGAATAACTATCGAGATGGATGCCTACGGTAAAATGCAAGATGATACTAAGTCAAAGGTTCAGAAGGGAAGGTCTAACTTTAGAAAATCTCCGAAAGATAGGATCTCTTTGTCATACATAGAAACACGTCTAGAAGCCTTAGAAAAACAGTGGTCTTCTTTTGATGAAACACATAAGAAGATTATAATGGAAGTTTCTGGAGACGTACTTGAAAAATCTACTTATTTTAAAAATGACATGTATGATGAGACCGAAGAACTGTACATAAATTACAAGTCGGAGTTAAAGGAAGCCATCCTTAGGTTAAAGAAAGATATTAATGTTAATGAATTTTATGATGCAAATGCAACTAGCAGCACCCAATCCTTTACTGTTAAATTACCGAAAATAGAAATACCTAATTTCAGTGGCAAATACACAGAATGGAGTAGTTTTCGTGATTTATTTTTGTCTTTAATTCACAACAATAAGGGATTGGATGACGTTCAAAAGCTGCACTATTTGAAAAGTCACTTGTCTGGCGAAGCCGAGCAAATGTTAAGACACATTCCTATCACGGCATGTAATTATAAAACTTGTTGGGATCAGTTAGAGCATCGTTACAACAACAAAAGGTTTTTAGCCAATTGTGTACTAAAACGTTTTATGAACCAAAAACATGTATTGTCGGAATCATCAAGTGCGATAAAGGAATTACTTGACACAACTAATGAGTGTTTAAATGCTCTTACTAATTTAGATGTAAATGTAGATTCCTGGGATCTTATTGTAATTTATATAGTTTCGTTGAAACTTGATACAGAATCTCGAAAGTTGTGGGAAGTAGAAGTCAGTAGGTGTAATGATGAATTGCCTAAACTTGTTGATTTTAAAAACTTTTTGGATCATCGTTTCAGATCTTTAGAATTTCTAGACAATAAAGCCACTAAACAGAGTAATGTTCGTAATAATGTTCCTAAAACAATGCATACAATTCCTGCTGTATCATGTATATTTTGTTCCGATGCTCACAAACTGTGTAATTGTAAAAAATTCGCAAAGGAAGATGTAAATGTACGTCGTACTTTTGCCCAAACCAACAAGTTATGTTTTAATTGTCTTGCTCCGAATCATTCGATATACAATTGCCGTCAATCAACCAGATGTCGCATTTGTAAAAGGCGACATCACTCTTTACTGCACCCAAAGTTAGGTCCTAAAGATGATCAGGTAAACACTTCCGTAGTGGAAGGGGGCGCTCAGTCGTCCAATGTAGAATCATCTCAAGGCGAGGCATCAAATATAGTATCATGCTTTTCTAATGCAAATAGTCAAGTATTATTGGCCACTGCTTTGGTCAATGTAGATACGAAAAATGGAACTTTTTGTATCAGAGCTCTTCTGGACCAAGGTTCACAAGCTTCATTTATAGCAGAGTCTGTTGTACAAATGCTTGGTCTTAGAAGAGTTTCAAACATGAGCTACATTTCAGGGTTAGGTAGTGATCAAGGTTCATCCTTGCAGTCTAAATGGACCGTTATGGTCAAAATTCAGTCACGCCATGACCCCAACTTTATAGTTGAAGTTAAAGCTCATGTTCTCAATAAGCTCACTTCTCTTTTACCTGAGAGGAAAATGTCTGTTCCGATGTTTTCTCCTCAGATTCCTGCTATAGAGTTAGCAGACCCGAAGTTTGATACTCCGAGTAAAATTGATATTTTACTGGGGGCGGAAGTGTATGGTCAAATTTTAATGGATGGAGTTGTCAAAGGTCCACCAGGTTCTCCAATTGCGCAAAATACCAAACTTGGCTGGATCCTTTCAGGCCATATATTTTCCCCTCCAAGTTACGAACTTTCACAGACACGTAATGAAATAATTAGTATGCTCACTCAATTGAGTATGAACGATCTCCTGAAAGGTTTTTGGGAGCAAGAAGAACTGTCTTCAGCTGTGAAGAAATGTCTGTCTGAAGAAGAACAGCAATGCGAAGAGCTGTTCGCCAAAACTACTTCTAGAGGTGATGAGGGTCGCTATATCGTGAAATTGCCATTCAAAAAGGTGGACCCAAGTTGTCAATACGGTAATTCTTATGATATTGCGCAAAAACGATTCTTTATGCTCGAAAAACGATTACTGAAGAATCAACCACTGAAGATTCAATATTCCGAGGTTTTGGAGGAATATTTAAAATTAAATCACATGGAAGTAGTGCCGGAAGTGGAGAAAGCTAATCCCAAGGCTGTGTATCTTCCCCATCACGCTGTCGTTCGCAATGAGAGAAGCACCACTAAGGTTCGGGTCGTGTTTGATGCGTCGTGTTCGCTTAATAATGGAACTTCGTTGAATGATGATCTCATGGTAGGTCCAACGCTTCAACCCACACTTCGACACCTTATTTTACGTTGGCGCTGCTATCCTATAAGCCTGGTAGCAGATATTGTGAAGATGTACCGTCAAGTCAAGATAGCTGCTGAGGATGTTGATTTTCAACGTCTATTATGGCGTAGCGATGTTAATTCAGAACTTCAGCATCTCCGACAATTGCGTGTAACATTTGGTACATCAGCGGCACCTTACTTGGCGGTCAGATCCTTACAACAGCTTGCACATGATGAGGGAGATAAATATCCTTTGGCAGCTAGCAGAGTCCTTAGGGAATATTATATGGATGATCTTATGACAGGCTGCGAAAATATAAACGAGGGAGCACAGATTTATCAACAAATGAACGAGTTACTTAAACTTGGTGGTTTCCAGCTTCAGAAATGGAGTAGTAGCAATAGTGAGTTGTTGTCAAAGTGGGATAGAGAAAGTAAGAATTCAAAGGAAACTTTAGAGCTAAAATTAGATAGTTATCAAAATTTTAGGTCTCACTTGGAATAGACACCAAGATGAATTTCAATACACTGTCCAACTTACAGCACTGGAAACACCCATAACTAAGAGGAAAATGATTTCGGAAATAGCAAAACTGTTTGATCCCCTCGGTTGGCTAGCTCCTGTGGTCACCACTGCTAAAATATTTATTCAAAGAGTCTGGCTGTCAGGGATACAATGGGATGAAGAATTGCCATGTGATATTTTGAAGGCATGGCTTGAGTTTCGAGATGAACTTACACATCTCGCTCAATTTAAGGTTCCAAGATGGATTGGCACTAGCACCAACGATGTTAGCAGAGAACTTCAAGGATTCTGCGATGCTTCAAATGCAGCATACGCAGCTGTAGTCTATATGAGAATCGTTGATTTTAAAGGTGATGTGCATGTACGATTACTTGCCGCAAAGACGAAGGTTGCTCCGGTGAAGCAAGTCTCGATTCCTCGGTTGGAGTTGTGCGGAGCGGTATTGTTAGCCAACCTGCTTCAAGAAATTGCAGAAGTTTTAGAGATTCCGAAGGAGTGCGTGTACGCCTGGACGGACTCAAGTGTAGTCCTCTCATGGTTGAGCAGTCATCCCAGCAAATGGAAAACCTATGTCGCGAATCGGGTCTCTGAAATATTAACGCTTATGAATAATACTCAGTGGTCACATGTCAAGTCCGAATCTAACCCTGCAGATTGTGCGTCGCGAGGTATAAATCCGAGCAAACTATCGGATTTGAAGATCTGGAGAGAGGGTCCACAATGGCTGCAAGAAAAGGTTATTAATTATTCAAAGGGACAATTTAAATTAACGGATTTAGAAAAGAAAAAAGAGCAAATTTCGTGCCACACTATTCAGTCAGAGTCAGAATCTATATTATGTCGTTATTCTTCATTGAATAAATTATTAAGAGTTGTTGCATACATACGTAGATTCCTTAAGTTAAAGAAAGAAAAATTTACGCCTTACATATCTAGATTAGAAATAAAAGAGTCTTTACTTACCTGTATCCGATTGTGTCAAAGGAAAAGTTTCCTGGAAGAAATAAAATGTTTACAAACTTTGGGAAAGATAAAGAAAAGTAGTAAACTTACCTCACTGTGTCCGTTTCTTGATGCTGATGGTATACTCAGGGTGGGCGGTCGCTTACAAAATGCTGAAATAGATGAAAATATGAAACATCCAATATTGCTGCCGTATCAGTCGCACTTCACAGATTTGATTGTGGATGATGCCCATAATCGCACTCTTCACGGCGGTCCACAATTAATGACAAACTTTTTAAGAACGCAGTATTGGATAGTTAATGCGAAAAATCTTGTTCGCAAGGTCGTTCGGAAGTGTGTTGTATGTCGTCGCCATTCTGCACAAACAAGTCAGCAAATGATGGGACAGCTACCTACGGAACGTGTCACAGTCTGTCGACCTTTCTATCAGAGTGGGGTTGACTACGCAGGACCCATAGCTATAAGACCGTATAAAGGGCGTGGTTATCGAGCCGTTAAAGGATATATAGCCTTGTTCGTATGTATGACCACTCGTGCAATATACCTCGAAGTCGTTAGTGACATGACATCCGAGGCATTTTTAGCAGCTTTTAAGCGTTTTGTTGCACGGCGAGGTCACTGCGCAGATTTATGGAGTGACAACGGCACGACCTTCGTGGGGGCCAATAGGGAGTTAAAGCATTTATTCCAAACGGAAAAGTCTGAAGCCGCTAATGATATTGCTGAGTGGTTGGCAACAAATGGTACCAACTGGCACTTCATTCCACCTCACTCGCCGAACTTTGGAGGGTTGTGGGAGGCTGGAGTGAAGTCCACCAAGCACCATCTAAAAAGGGTTATTGGTAACAGTACCTTGACATTCGAAGAGATGTCCACGCTTCTGTATCAAATAGAAGCTTGCCTTAACTCGCGTCCACTTTCTCAAATTAGCAATAATCCAGATGATCCGTATCCATTAACTCCCGGCCATTTTCTAGTCGGTGAGCCGTTGCTGCTAATACCCGATGCAAACTTTGAGCAGAGTAACGTGAGTATTCTTAAAAGATGGCAGTTTGTACAGAGACTACTGCAAGACTTTTGGAGACGATGGTCTCATGAGTACTTGACTCAATTACAGCATAGATATAAATGGTCCTATATTGCTCCTGAACCTTCTGTAGGGGATGTAGTGTTAGTAAAGGAGGATGACCTCCCACCGTCCAGATGGTTGTATGGCGTAATTAAGGAAAAACATGTTGGTGCGGACAATCTTACGAGAGTCGTAACCTTGCGATGCAAGGGGTCTCTAGTAAAAAGACCTGTATCCAAACTTATAATTTTACCTGTCACTTAATAAATGTAAATACCTACTACTATGTTTTTTTTTGTATTTTAACTTAGGCAAGTATGTGTATGTGTTAGTTATGTATTATTGATGTATTGCATACCTACAACTTTGTTGTTTTTGTTATGTTTCTTATTTGATTGTGTTCTTTCTGATGGACGTTCCGTTCATGGTGGGCGGAATGTTAAGCCGTTGTATTTAAATATAAGTTGTAATTATTGTACATAGATGGCGTTGTGCCAAACGTACGTAATGCTGAACGGCGGTGTTAAGATTTTTTGGTGATTGATATAGTCTTGTCGATGCACCCAATAAATTATCCTCGACCTACACACTAGTTTTATTTACGTTGTGAATAACAGTATTTTGGACCTCTAAGGGATTGTACAATTAGACATCCAGTATTTCTTTCGTTTGCTCGTAGTTCGAGATACTTTATCAAACCAAACTATTTTGTTTGTTTGAAAGAAAAATGCGTAATTGTGCAACGAAATCAGGGCTGCTATATTCTCGGGTAAGTCTTTATTGTATCTCCAGTTAACACAGAATTAGGGAATCCTAGTCACTGATCCGTTTAGTCGATAATCCTTACGGATTTAGGCAGAACTCCAATTAATTATGAATGTATGTATTCTGTCCACCTTTACGGGATCATAGCCCTGTGTAAATATTGTTGTAAGAGATCTTATTAGGATTTTCAAAAGGTGCTTTTTATGAGATCTTTTCAATGGTTTTTGAATAAAAAACCTCTTGATAGTGTTTTGTCAGTAAATGAATTAAGCAATAAATCCCCTGTCTTTGCCAATCAAGACAGTAAAATAATTTTAGTGATTACATAGGACTAGGAATTAAAAAAATAGTGGTAAATTGTTAAATAAAATGTGACAAATTGTAACTAAAGTTACGTACTTATGTGACTAATAATAATAATGGGCGATTTAGTATAGTCACGAGCAATAATATATTATGTAAACAACATAGGACTATGTCGTATTACAATATTGAATGACTTATGTGTGACACAGATAGGTTTTGTTTTGGAATGCATGTGCAAAGTTCTATGTTCATCATCATCATCATCATGTCAGCCGAACGACGCCCACTGCTGGGCATAGGCCTCCCCCAAGGATCTCCAGAACGATCGGTCCTGCGCTGCCCGCATCCAGCGGCTTCCCGCGACCTTGACCAGATCGTCGATCCACCTTGTAGGGGGCCTGCCCACGGAACGTCGTCCGGCACGCGGTCGCCATTCGAGAACCTCTCCGCCCCAGTTCTATGTTAGTCACATATTATTGCTCGAGACTGTTAGTACATAATAAAGTCAGATTTTTATCATCACAAAATTAATGTTACTCAATAATTTAAGAGCTAAATTCAACTGGTTCAACTTTGTTTGACAGATTTATCAAATCTTTATTATTTATGTTTGATATTGATAACATTCTAAAATACTTCAGAGAAAATTAAAGTTCCTTCTTTACTCTTATATTATCAAATAATAACAGTGTGTAAAGCTGACTTGAGGCCCAAATAAATCAACGTACTGGTGTTTCAAAGGTTAGGCTCATTGTATGGTTGTGATTGTTCGTGACATAGGTTTGTTAAGAGAAGTGCCTGTGAGCATTGAGGACCTTAAAGCAAAGGTTTTCCTCTTGAATTAGTTATTCTGAAATAAGACTCATGAAGAACGTATGTCCATGTATAATTTTAATATTTTTCAGTTTACTTAGGCTCAGCGCAGACAGAACGGAATAATCCTTGCGGAAATTTTTGAGGTCATTGAAAAATGAACCATGTCGCCATAACCTAAAATACAAAATTGTAGAGAAGTCCTCTGTTGATATTTATATTTTTCAATGATCTCAAAAATTTCCATGAGGATTTTTCCGTTCTGTCTTCGCTGAGCCTTATACAGTAAAAAATTGTTTAATAAGTCGGCTTTCAAATTGGGCAGCGATAATTTTGTTATAATAATTTATCATATCGTATTTGAATCGAATCTCCAGGATATACTTTCTATTCCTTTTTATTAATTGTGAATTAATCTGTTTTTTGTTATTACATGCATTTACCCTATTCAAACATCAGTTTGGGTAGAAATACACTTTCAATTTAATCATCAGTAAGTTGTCAATAAGAACAAATTATTGTAAAAAGTTTTCCTAGTTTAATTTTATATTATTGCATTTATTATGTCAATAATTAATGTGGTGCGAAAGCACTGATGGTTGCTTGTGGTACCATCACATATCATTATTATGGTGGCACTGCACGCAACGGGCATGTTTATTGCCGTCGATATTATTTTAAGGCGACTTCAATATAAAATGTATTAACTTGCCATTTAATATGTATATTTAATTTAAGGTATTTACCTATGGAAATAAAATTGAAGCATGATGAAACGAGGTTGTTTTATTAAAATTCATTAGTCTAAAATATGTAACAATAGTTATCCTTAGCAATAGCAGCTGGTGTATCCCACTAATTCCATTCATTAGCTATTTCCACTGATGGAAATACTGGAATCGTTTGTCCTACATTTCCATTGCGATTGCGGGACTGATCGGCGTGCGCCGGCGCAAGAACTAGGTATTAGTTCCTCTTTAGATAAAATTCACTATGGAAATAATTCTACTTCCTATTATCCTACTAATATTATAAATGCGAAAGTTTAGATGTTTGGATGTTTGTTACTCAATCACGCCATAACGGCTAAACGGATTTGGCTGAAATTTGGAACACAGATACTTTGTAGCCTGGAGAGGAACATAGGCTACTTTTTATCCCGGAAAAATCACATTCTCGCGGGATAACGTCATGTAGTTCACGCGGGCGAAGCCGCGGGCGGAAAGCTAGTATTTAATATGATAAATGTGAAAGTTTAGATGTTTGGATGTTTGTTACTCAATCACGCCAAAACGGCTGAACGGATTTGGCTGAAATTTGGGACACAGATACTTTGGAGCCTGGAGAGGAACATAGGCTACTTTTTATCTCGAAAAAGTTTTACATGCCTGCGGGATAACGTCGTGTAGTCCACGCGGGCGAAGCCGCGGGCGGAAAGCTAGTAATATGATAGTTTAGATGTTTGGATGTTTGTTACTCAATCACGCCAAAACGGCTGAACGGATTTGGCTGAAATTTGGGACACAGATACTTTGTAGCCTGGAGAGGAACATAGGCTACTTTTTATCCCGGAAAATATCACATTCCCGCGGGATAACGTTGTTAGTACACGCGGGCGGAAAGCTAGTGGGATATAATTCGGAAAAAATCATGTCCCACAATTACTATTTTGTATTTCGATGGAAATAATGGGATACACTCATAACAGTTGTCTATCTCTGTTCGAACATCAACTAATTATTTAAAAAAAATGACGCTAAGTACATAGGTACATCACAGCCTGCCTAGCATGACCATCATCATATCACGCGATATGATATAGCATGTCATGCTGTCTTGCTTGCCCCATATAGGCTCTTATCATGCGTCAATAGTCAATAAAAGCCGCTCATGCTAGGCCGGCAGAGTATCTTATGCCCGCCGTAGATGTTCAAGTAATTTGATCGAACAGGCTGGACAACAAACAATTTCATAAAATTGGCATGAATGTCTGTAGTAAAATTTGAACAAATTTAATGGATATGGGTACCTAATCAAATGGCTTGAAGAAATATGAATTTTCGTATTTTTATTTGATCAAACTGTTTTTTTTTTTTTTTTTTTACTACTACCTCTGACTCTAATTCAAAGTCTGTTTTAACAATTTTCGTATCTACTCCATCCAGTTCCAAACTCCATCAAACTGTTTGAACCAGCCTCATGATCAAATAACTTGAACATCTATGGCAGCCATTATTAACCTTTACATAAGGAATCCCAATTAGCCAGCCCTAGCAGACAGACACAGAAATGGGTGGGGCACAGAAATGGTCAATAAATTTGTATCAAATGGGGAAAAAATACTTTGATGTAGGTATATATTTCAAAGGGATTACTTATTATTATTTTCACAAATAATTTTTAATATTATAACTATCTTGAAAATTTATATTTTATTACACTGAAAATATGAGTTTAAAAATATGTCATTTGTTTAGAAATATAAATAAGATGATGAGAATGACAAATAGCTTAGTTAGAAGGTAATTAATAATTGTTTACCTATTTAACAAATTGCATTAGAAAAGAAATACACAACTATACCCAAATAAATGTTTGGGTTCCTAGTTCCTACTTACATAGACTATGTATGGACATGCACTGTGTATCAAATTACAAAACTGAGTAAGTTTTGTGTAAGTAATTTATTGATTTTAACAGAAAATATAACTTACTCAAGTCTTTTAGATAATTATTAAAATTTATCATTGAGGGAAATAGAATGCTAAGTGAAGGTTACATTTAGTGCAGATAACTTTAAACTTTGCTAAAACTGACCTACCATATACTGCAGTGTTTAGATAACTAATTACTGTACAAATGTAGGATAATAGTTCTATTTTATACAACAGCAAACATCCAATATTGTCTAAATTCCAAATGGAGAAACAAATAAGCATTTAAATTGTTTTGAAGTTATGGAGATATTTCATAAAAATAATATTATTTCATTACTAATTTCTGAAAAAGACATTACAATTCAGATGACGTCTCCAGGGTCACAAACTAAACATGTCTTCATTTTCTGTCTCTTGTTCTGCACTTTGCCGACTCTGACCACTTTCATCCAATAGACAATCTAAACATAATCGGTCAATATCATCCCATGATAATTTTTTGAACTTTTCTTGAACTATTTTCATCAAACGATTTGCAGTATTCACAGCTTCTGTGTCTGACATCCCAGATTTCTTGAAATATTTTACTGAGGCTTCAAGAAGCCCCTCTGGTTTCTTGACAATTAAATTTAGCTTTGTTCCATCTTTTATAGAGGAATAAGTTTGCACAGTGTGTTCATCAGCTAAAGTCCTACCAAGAAGCAGAAGTTTTTGTTCTTCTACAGGAATGTTCCACTGTTCTGATATCTGTCTTTTAATATCAGATATGCAAGTGGTAGGTAACACCTGTAATCAAATTAGCATATGGAGTAAGAATTACATAGCGTAACGACGTCTGTAACCATTATTTTATTCCAGCTATAGGAAAACCAACAATTGAAATATACCTCTAAACTACATTCACCGCCTTGGAGTTTTTTCACAATTATTTTCATTTTAACCTGTAATTTATAGCATTGGACTCGAAAACAGTGATTAGTCCGAGACGTATTAAATACAAACTTGGCAATTATTGGCGAATAAGCGATTTTATAGATTTTTCTTTTGGTTGGTTTGGTCACAATTTAAAGTTTGGTTATTTTTGCTTTTTGCACACAAAGAGAATGTTTTGTTTGCTTGCACCATTCCCAATTCCGGTGACACACGAAATTAGCTGTCAAAATGGACTGTCTTATGCCCCCAGTACAGGTTGGCCGACCATGGTCGGCCAACCTGTACTGGGGGCTTTAGGAAAACTGTTTTAGTTCCAAAGATTATCACCGGCAGCCGGCACAGAAAAGCAGGGGGGCTACCGGCTAAGAAATCTGGATATGGGTATGAGCTTCAACTGTCATTTGAATTCCTTATTCTGATAGATTTTTGCTGCTTTGTTCTATTGAACGTTGCTAGCTATTTATCGTTATACCCGACGTCACAAAACAAGGAACTGATAGTGGCTATTTTCTTTATAAAATTGCCCAAAAACGTATGAAGTTCATATCCATAAAGTTACGCGGTAGCCCCCCTGGGGGTCTACCGGCTAAAAATATGAAGTTCAGATCCATATTTCTGATTTCAAGCCCAGACCCATAATATGGGCTTCAATTGGAGCTACCGGCTAACTGTTTTTCCGGATCTGGATTTCGCGAGTGAATGATAGTCGCGTCTTGTTGCATCATTTCAAAAAAATACCAATATTTAACAAAATATTATTATTTCTCTGCATTTTTTACTCTTATTATTTATATTTTAAATGACAACGGACAAAGTCGATAAAAACAATTAATTTAGTTCTTGATAGTATTAAAAACAAGTATTCCTAAAATAAATAATGTACGTATCAATTAATAACCAAACGCAAATGACAAGCCTTTCTACAAGAGTATTCCACCTATGAAAGATCTTAGTCCAATATGCATTTGATCAAAGAATTTACCAATGAAACCATTCGAAGTTGTCCTCGTCCAATTTCTTGGATAAATATTTGATAAGTGGAATACCACCCTTAACTTTACTTTTTGAATTAGGTAAATAACACAAAATTAATAAAAATAACGAAAAAGGCATATCTTTGATGGTCAACTATGGTTTCTCTTCGATTTGTGTGCGCTAGCCGCTAATTACGTGAACAATTTGACAAATGACCCCGTCATGGCAAAATTTTGTAGAAGTTATTGTTTGAGTCATTTTGTGGTTATTGTTCTTCATTTCCTCTTATGATACTACCCGTAAGGCTCATTATCAGAGCAAGGTTGCAGATATTTATCAAGATTTAAAGAAAAGCAGACCGAATGTTCCTTATAAGTTTAATATTGACATGATGGAATGGACGGCTACTCCAAGACAAGAACATTGTTTATAAGATGATAATTACAGAGAAAATCATTCAACAGAACCTTTAAAAGATAAACAGTACAAAGTATACCGTAATAATGTCTTAAAATATGTGTTGTGAACTTGTGACAATAACAACTTGGTTAATAAATGCATGATGACACCATTTTGCAAGTTCTTTATTTGTGGTTGTTAATTTCTTGTACTTACCTACTTATACCTTTGTGTTTACATAAATTATTAGTATATTGTGACAAATTCAGACTAAACAAAGCCAATATTCTCAATTAAGAAGTGCCACAACACAACCCTTCCAGAATTGAAAATAAGCAATGTTTAGTTTCTTGAATTCATATTTTTAACACTTATTTATGTAACATAGGTAGGTACTTATTTTTATCATGATCTTTATTTTATATAAATTTGCTATGAAAGAGAAATAAAATTACTATCATTCATGAGGATGATTAAATAGTTAGACCTGTAAATACATAAGTTATTTATTTCTTCAGCGGCCAAACATTGTTTTTTTTTTCTATGATTTTTCAGTTTAGCACATCTTATGTTTTCAGTTGCTAACTTAAATATAAATAAGTGGGTTTTTGACATTACAATTTAACAGCAATTAAGAAAATTAACAAATTGTCTATCAACTCATAATTTTATTTGAAAAATATGAGCTTTAAGCGCTGTCTCATAAGAGTTGCACACAATAGACAGGTATAGATGTGCATTGTAGCTATGCTATATTGTACTTAGTAAGTACAACATAGCATAGCATATTATGTAGTTGTACTACTTACTACAAAATACTTTTACAAAATAGCACATAACATGGATTAGGTACTCTGAATAGAAATTGCTAAATAAATTGGTTAATAATATGGTTTATTTATTCAGTAATTCTGAAATAATTGCATCGTCCCGAAACGAAAAACAGACAAACTAGAGTTAGTCTGTTAAGTATAGAGTATCTAACAAATGATAACAGATGGGAGCTTTTATTGAAATTTATAACTTAAACTTCTATCGATTAGGTTAAAAATAAAAAGATATTTGTTCGACAAAAATGATTAAAAATAAGCAATGATTAAACTGTTCAAATAAAATAAAATTCCTTTATTTCTTTGCTTACTGACTATTTTAGTACAAAATAACAATATTAAAATTAAAATAGGCTACTTATGTTAACATAAAGTTTCACCTAGCAAAATATGGAGAGACTAACTTCTCTCCACTCTCCTCAGAATGCCTTTGAAATAAGAAGCCAGATGCACTGCAGAAACGTGGAAGCGCCAACAAGGATTTAAAGATGTTAGTGTATAACACACGCAGGGCATTGTAGGAAAGCTGGATAAAGTTTGACCACAGACTACTGGTATAAAAATTTTGACAATAGGCTTTAAATAAAGCAAAATTTACTTCTACTGTACACCAAGCAAACCTGTGTCTCACCATGTTACCACTAACCAACAAAGCCCTGTATCCCTATCCATCTATATCAGAATAAATTGTCATACAGAGTTTCAGTTACTATATGCCCAAGGTATTTAAACTGACTTACACGGCCCAAGGGAACCCTGTTCAAAAGTAACAGGGGCACATTTTCAAGTCTCTTAATGTTACCCCTGAAGATCATGAATTCACTCTATTTCATGTTGTACCTTAGGCCGTGCTTCCATAATATATAGTCCTCGCAGGAGCTTTTTGGGGCTACCCAGCGATAGGCTGAGTAGCACAGCACCATGTCATCAGTATAACTGATATTATTCACACAGACATTATCTATATAACAACCATGTGTGCTGCTCAGTCCAGCGATGAGCTTGTCCATATATACATATATAAGAGCGAAGTCAGCCCCTCCTGTCTAACACCACATAAACTCTTCAGAGCATGTATTTCCCCACTTTACCACATTTTTCTGATTACCATACCAATGTGCCAGTACATTTATAACCTCAGCCAACGAGAAACATCTTTAACTTTAAGTTTTGTCCAAAGGTCCAAAGCTTATCATAACTTCATAACACACAAGATCAAATGCTTTGCTGAGGTCTTAAAACATGCATTTAAAGGAAGGAGTTAGCTTTGTAACATAATAAATAACAGAGAACTTTAACACAGCTCTCACTTAAAATCATATGGATCATATGTCAATTCAATCAAATCAATGGCACTTTCCGTAGATAATATCCACAAAAAAGTGGCTATTGATACCTAATATCACAGAACACAATTACTCCAAGGAGGATAATAAGAATTATGTAGCACTTCAGCACACTTCAGCCAGAATGGTGGCTAGGCTAGGCTAGGTATTTGGTTTAATTTTTGTATTTCGGATAAAAATCCTCAAAGCAGTAAAAACAAAATATATTACCGTACCTACATAAAATAAAACTTTCCTATTTTTGATTTACATAGTATCTTCATGCCTAATTTTTATCAAAAGTAGGTCAACAATTTATCTTTAAAGTTATGTAAATTCCGATAACGAAACAAGAAACGAAAATTTGAATTTCGCGGGTAAAATTCCATTTCATGACTTCGAGAGAAAGGAACAGCGAAATAGCAATTTGTGTTTGTGTCTCTTTCGCTCCATCTTTTCGCTCCGCTTTTAAACTCTCTTCTGCTAAAGTTCAACGTTTTACAAGTGCTAGGAGTATATTTACTATAAATGAAGTTGATTACACTCAAAAGTAGCAAGTTATTTCACACAAATTGAGAAATTAAACTTTTCCATGAATCTTCCGATACCAAAATACTCGCCTGCTTCATTTGACATAACGATATGAATCTGGGTTTCGAGTTTTTACTTTTTAATTTTTACAAAATACCGATTCTGGGCTTCAACTGTCAAAAATGTATAGAGAATTTTCTTCGTCATTCACTCTTTTTCTGACATATGGGTATGGGAAGAAATATGAAGTCCATGGAATTAGGCGGTACCGCCAAGTTCAGATTATGGGCTTCAAATGTCAAATAAAGCCCATATCCATATCCAGATTTTTTAGGCGGTAGACCCCCTGGTTGCACTTATACTTTCTTGGTTTGCAAAGAGCAATAGCATGAATGATTGCATGTAATTTCAGGGATGTTATGATGTTATGATTATGAGCCAACTCAAAAATTATGACACCAGCCTGTCAAAATTATGGTACTTTATAAAAAAACATGGTACGCTTTTTTTATACGGATATTATTTTGTCTGTGATAAGTACCTAATAAAGTGCGTGCCAGATATGTCTGCGTGCGGTCGAAATCGAAAAATAAACTATCACCTTAAAGTTAGAACAACAGTTGTACTGTAACTAGCGCCAGAAACGCTCCAGTCGCACGCCACATTTTTTAAAGTAACTACGTTCAGGGGGGCTACCGCGTAACTTTATGGGAACTTCATACGTTTTGGGGAACTTTAAGTCAATTTTATAAAGAAAATAGCCGCTATCAGGTGGCCTGGTGGTTCCTTGTTTTGTGACGTCGAGTATAACGATAACTAGCTAGCAACGTTCAACAGAATAAAGCAGCAAAAATCTAGGAAAAATGTGATAGTAAAAAACCACGAGCCCTATAAGTAGCTTTCAGGCGGGATTCGAACCCACGCCTCCGGGAATCCGGCCCGATGCTCTGACCAACTAAGCTACCGAAAGGCTTACACGACTCGTCGAATTTTGCTATCACTTGTTTGTTACGCTGTAGGCCAGCGTTGCTTCATCAATGTGAGGAAACCCTCGCATCCGAAAGTGATAGCAAAATTCGTACAGGATTAGCCCCCAGTACAGGATGGCCGATCATGATGGCCGACCATGATGGGCCATCGTGTACAGGACCGGTTTGCGTCGCTCGCAGACGGCAATCACACACAAACCACCATAGATGTATTATTCCTGTAGATGGAGCATAAGAAAATGAACAATTCCTTCTATAATCGACTCTCGTCTCTCAAATGGCGACATGTCGTGTGTTAAAAAGAGATAACAATAGCCCAACGTGTGCGTCTTAGTGAGCGGCGCGCCACTTGAAAGTAAACGTCATGTTTGTTTGTTAACCAGCTGGTTAACAAATGCTTCAGAATGAAAAGCTTTTTTTGTACAAAAATATAGAAAGATTTGATGGTGTGGTGCGGTAAACCTGTTGTTTGTTAAGAATGGCCTATACTGTTCCCGGTTATTCAAGCAGAGTGAGTGTTTTGAAAGAGAATAATGAACACATATCATTTCAGAGGTAAGTCACACTCATTGTTTTGTGTTTTTGCGAACACATTTTTATAGCTTACTGGTCCGTATTTGCAAAAACTAAATCGCTGTACGTATATATACAGTTTAACATTGACTTGGATGAAGAAAATCGGGTGTATTTAGGCTAAAAATATATAATTTAAAGCCAATTGGGATTTTTTGACATTTGACCAACCTGATAGTGTTGTAGTCCGATTTTATTATGTAATATCGATAAAAAATGGTAGTGTTAACAATTTTGTATTTAAACTAAATTTTTCTCAATTCTAAACAGATTTCCCACCGCCGCGCCGCCGTCGATGTAAAGGAAACGTAAATAAGAAACGTAAGAAAAGGCGACGATTGGAGACCTTCGCAACAAACAAGAATCTGCTCGATGCACTTATTGTGTTGATGCATAAATTGTGGATTTATACTTAAAAAATTGAATACATTAAAAGTATAAAAATTAGCATGAAATCTGTATTTTTTTACTTGATATCATTCAGTAGTTTTTTTAATTTAATAAATTGATTAGAAATCTCGTTCAGTTTTACGACTACACCTCTTAGTATAAATAGTATGGTGCCAACGACTGCTAATGCAACCGAGACCAACGGCTTAACGTGCCTTCCGAAGCACAGAGGAGACCGAGGTAATAAAGTTTTGGTCACCATTCAGATGTCCAGCCGCAACGAATGTTGCTTAACGTTAACGACCGGATGCAGAATCCGCGTACCAATGAGCCATCGATCTCAAGTATAATTTTATTATAGTACCTAATTCATATTTGGCACTGATTCAAAATTAAAGGGCTTGCTTAGACCATGAAGCTAAACAACTTTCTCCTTGGACCATAGCATACGTCAAAATATAAAAAAAATATTCTGCCACACTAGATCGATCAGCTGAGCGTGCGCTTTTGTCTGGAGGGAAGAAATTTTTGCCATATTCGACCTATGCTGAAGTTTCATAGCATAAACAAAATTCTAAGGCCGTGAGCACTTTTAACACGATTAGTACTAAAACTGACAGAAAAGCGGATTATGAACCGCCCAATTACATTAAGTCTAGCCGCATTGAAAATCGCGAAGCACTCTATTCAATGCGGCGTACTTTCGATCAGCCGTATTGAATACGGCGTATCTTGAATCCGCCGCATTACAATGCGGTGCTGTTTTCCAATACAGCTAGTTGCTACCTATGTAATACGGTGAAATATACAATACGCCTGCGATATATACATATACATTGTAATTTTATGTATCGCATAGCATTCAAATTATTTTTACATCTTTTATCGATAACTTGTTATAAAAAAAACCACAGCACTATCATTGCATCATCATCATCTAGCATTGCATAGTCAAAATGGAGACATTCACTAATTACGACGCAACAGATTAACATGTATGTCTCTTTCTATCTTATGACAATTTGATAGTGTTAGAAGGGGTAAAGGGTGGGTGAGTTATAGCTTATTTTTGTGATCCATCTATAGGAATAATACATCTATGCAAACCACCCCTGTACACAATGGCCCATCATGGTCGGCCAACATGATCGGCCATCCTGTACTGGGGGCTTTATATGATCGAAGGCTCACAGTCAGCAATCACACGCAAACCGGCCCTGTACACGATGGCCCAACATGGTCGCGAACATGATCGGCCATCCTGTACTGGGGGCTTGTTGGCCAACGCGTAGAGCTGACATAAAGGTGCCCATTGACGATACGTCCAAACGTCCAAATGGAGTGGAAGAGATATTGTTCTGAGAGTGAACGTCTTCCAAAGTCGTCTCATGACTGTCGATTTTTTTCGAAAATACTTTTTCAAACGATCACATAATGTACTCTTTGCTTAAAACTATAAACATCAAACTGGCTGGTGTATCATAAAAATGCTTAAAAACATAAAACAAAATTGTCCATGACGTTGAAATTTACTTTTTCACTTTTGTTGCATACAAACAATTTCCAGTAAACAAATTTATTACCTAGGTGATACGAATATTTGAATTTTTAAACTTTTCGTCAGTTACCTGCTGTTCTCTTGGAACTTTCTTCGGTGAACTTAGGAATGGAGACTAAAGTAGAAAATTTGGAAGTGGAAGAAAACAGCATAGCATCTGTATATGTTTTTGATATTGATGGTAAAGCTTGCTTCTATTATATTACATTGATTTATGATATATATGAAATTATAATTAGGACCTACATACCTACATACGATTATGACATAGCTTAACAACATAACAACATTTTATTGTGGAATATAAAATGAGACTAATATCAGAATTCAATTTTATTAGAATTTTGCATATTGTGAGCGTTTAACAACTTTCTATCCCAACTTGTATTGATTATCTAGAGTTTAGACAAACGATTTTAACACCGCACTACATCGAGTGCACTACATGAGAAGGGCACTAGATGTAGGATAAATAGGATCATTTAAATGCATGTAGGGATGTAGGATCCTAACTTAGGGAGATAGGAAGAGATTTAGAAGATATTTATAAATAAACGGTCACTATGTATGTACTATTTATAGATGTTTTATCTCACGAGCGCGGGTGAGCCACGCTTGTGTGTGTAAACCACAGCCTCTTTTTGTCATACAAATTCTGTCAAACCGTGTATATGTCGCAGCCAAATGGTTGAATCCGTCATTTAATTAAACGCCCAGGCCGATTATTTTATCCGTAAGCTATTTTATCTTCCCATAAGTTGACGAAGTCACAAAAAAAAATAACCACCAAATTTAAGGCGATCGCTTCGCTGCGCTTCGCACTTCACATAATGAGTCACACCAACACATCAAAATATGACTATAAAACTTACTGCATTTAATGCGCGTACTCGTGCAAGTAATAACAGTTTTTGTTTCATCGAAATCTGTCCAGGATTTCAAAAGTTACAGCGTTGTAAAGTTTCACCAGCTTTTGTAAATTTGCTTTCCTTGCGCGCTATTGGGATGACGTCATGTCGCAATGACATCTCCGATTGCGACTGTACTTGCGCAATCTTGTGTGTTTTTGGCGCTCGTTACAGTACATTTTCTTCGTTCTAAGGTTATGGTAAATGATTAGTATTCGATTTCGACCGCGCGCAGCCGCACTCTAAAACGCTGTCACCTACTGTCCATTTGACGGCTTCGTGTTATTGTTGATCGAAGTTTGACGGTTGCTATTTATATTGACAGAATACCGCCCGCCATTACGAAAGTTGATTTAATTTAAGTACGAAAATACAACTTATGTATTTGAAGGAGTTTTTTCACATGGGCTCAATACAAAATTGATCATTGATCGACTATAAGAAAAATAAATAAATTTATTTCGAAACCGTGAGAGCGCAACTCTATAGCCAAAGGAGAAATACGGAAGCGCCAACTCTCAATCGCGATGTGACGTCACACGTTAATTCCATTGGCTCACCCGAATTTTTCACGGAGGCCGTACTTTAACGTTCAATATCTCAGTCATTTTTGAAGATAGGAAAAAAATAAAAACATATTCTTTTTTCTCGAGTAACATATTTTTTAGATATGCTGATCACAAAAACCATTGGTGTGACTCAAGGCGGATCATGCTCGTGATATAGAACGTCACATGTTCTCGCTTAAGAATATTCTTTTATAAGGTGTGAGTGAATATTTAAAAAGAAACAGAAATCATAAAAATACTAAATAAATAATTGCGATCATGAATGTTTGATTAATTAGATAACATCAAAAACCAAGATATAATAACTAAACAATACGGGAAAACCAGGAGATCGCTAATGTATTTTTGAAGTAGTTTAATTTTAGCGCGCTCTTTATTTAGTTACGCGGTAGCCCCCCAGTTTGGAATTTTTTAATAATTTTTTGCAAGTCGGTTGCAAATCGGGCGCATCTATGAAGTTTTGTACTATTTTTAAATAATAAACGATATCAACAATTCTTCTGTTTTCTTTATAAGAAGTAAAAAAACTCCCATATCCATACCGGCTAAGAAATCTGGATATGGGTATGGGCTTCAACTGCCATTTTAATTACCCGACTACGGCAAAGCAAAAAAAAGGAGGGTTATGAGTTTGACCGGTATGTATGTATGTATGTTTGTATGTATGTTCATCTGTTCCCGCATAACTTCTAAACTGCTGATTATATATTCACAATTGAGGTATCGTTGGAAGCGTCTTGATTGTCTGCTGGTCAGTGTTGCCAGTGGCCGATAGTCAAAACTTTTGACTCAAAAGTAACACAAGGCGGCTCAAAAAGTAACATTTTCACGAGAAAAGTAACATTTCTTATTTTATGTAGAAAACGACTGTTACTATAATATTACAGTTACACACAAAACATTTTTTTTATGAAGATTACGAATGCTCTGCCAAAAACGAACTAAAAAGTTAAATAACAAGTGTCATTGCAGTCGGGGGACCGTTTTAGGGAACTGAATGCAATGACACTAACTATTTAACTTTTTAGTTATTTTTTGCCATTGCAGTCGGGTTTTTTTTATAAATTTTTTTCACACATTTTAGTGACAAATTATAGTTTTGGAATGTGCTCCAAGTGATTACTTTCTCCGTGATGTGCTCAATGCTCATCAAGGCCTTTCATTTGATGCCCATATTGTAATAATAGAAAAAAAAACACATTTGAAAGTGGTGTTGTACAGTTTTGTAAGTATACAAAATAAACAGTACTTATTTCAGTTGCAAACAGGACCTCGTTGTTGTATTCCTGATTCCCATATCCTGAAATATTAACATAAAACCAAGATAAAACCATAAAACTTTTACTTACTATAAGTAATGTTAGTTAACTTGTGTGTGTACAAGTCAACACGACGACAAACAAACCTAACCAACCACTTTAAACATTTAAAATATATTCTACTACTCGATCGACTTCAACCAAAGAAAGTTCACAAAACGAATTGAGTTTAAAAAACCGTAATAAATAACAAACTTTGATCTGTTTTCGATCGAAGTTCGTGCTGTGCGACTATGATACTCATTCTTCAAGTGTGAGAAAGAGATAGAAAATAAAACGACGGCTCAAAATCAAGTTCACAAATGAAACTTCCTTTGGTGCGTTCCGTTTCACGTTTATTTTTCGTTTGCTGGAAAGTATTTGAATATTTTTTATTAAGTCCTAAAAGTAACGTAAAAGTAACATTTTGACGCGTGTAACATGGAGGTAACATGAAAGGGTAAAAAGTAACATAAAATGTTACAAAAGTAACATTCTGGCAACGCTGCTGCTGGTTATAGGCTATGTCACATCACATGAAATTGAATATGGCGCCCTCTAGACGACATAAAGTTTTGAACTAAAAAACTTTTTTTTGAGAAGAATATCGTGTTTGGTATCAAATGAAAGCTCTTGGTGAGCTCGTTTTAAAAATATATATTTTATTAGTTGTTGCTTGCGGCTTTGCTTGCATAAATGGAATTTTGACTTTATCACGAAATTCATCATCATCATATCGTCGAACGACGCCCACTGCTGGGCATAGGCCTCCCCCAAGGAACTCCACAACAATCGATCATGCGCTGCCCGCATCCAGCGGCTTCTCGCGACTTTGACCAGATCGTCGGTTCACCTTGTAGGGGGCCTGCCCACGGAACCGGTACACGATTGCTATTCGAGAACCTTTCCGCCCCAACGGCCATCGTTTCTCCGCGCTATCTGTTCCGCCCACTGCCACTTCAACGGTACAATCCTTCGAGCGATGTCGGTTGTTTTAGTTCTCCTGTGGATCTCATCGTTTCTGATTCGATCGAGCAGGGAAATACCAAGCATCGCTCTCTCCATTGCTCGCTAGGTGACTTTGAGCCTTCTTTTGAGACCCATTGTAAAAGACCACGTCACACTTCCATAGGTCAGTAAGCCAGTAATGACTGGCAACACACACTGGTCAAAGACTTTCGTCTTGAGACATGGAGGTATTTCGGACGCGAATATATGTCGGAGCTTCCCGAACACTACCTATCCGAGCTGAATTCGTCGAGAGATCTCTTTATCGGAGTTGGACTTACTGACTGGACCGTTTGCCCTAGGTAAACAAAGTGGTCAACAACTTCGAGCGTAATGTTCCCAACGACTGCAGCGGGTGAAACATGGGTATTAGATATGATTTTCGTCTCATCCATGTTCATCTTTAGACCCGCTCTTTGAGAAGCATTACTGAGATCTTCGAGCATTATGTTCAGGTCTTCCAAGGTCTCGGCCATAAGAACTACATCATCGGCAAACCGTATGTGTGTTAGGTGCTCGCCATTGATGTTGATGCCGCATCCTTTCCAATCCAGAAGCTTAAAAATATCTTTCAACGCTGTTGTGAACAGTTTCGGACAGATGACGACGTCTCCCTGTCTCACACCTCGCTGTAGTTGGATAGGTTTACAGCTCTGGTTCTGTAATCGGATTGACATGGTGGCGTTTTATTATAAGTACCTGAGCACATAGATGTACCTGTGGTCTTCTTGGCACCTCTGGAGAGACTGCAGCACCGCCCAGCTCTCAATCGAATCAAAGGCTTTCTCGTAGCCCACGAACGCCTAGCAAAGTGGCAAGTTGTACTCTTCGGTCTTCTGTATAACTAGCCGCAGCGTATGAATGTGGTCTTTGGTGCTATAGCCTTTCCAGAACCCGGCTTGTTCGGGAGGTTGGAAGTCGTCGAACAACTTATAGATATTGCTCAGAAACGTGATGGGTCTGTGGTTCTTCAAAAGAGTCCTATATCACCCGTCTTGAAAAACGCTTCTGCCCCATGCCTTTGGCGTTTTGCCCTCGAGGATGATTGAATCGAAAAGCTTTAAGTATCGGCTTTCCGCCCGCTCTCAGAAGGCCCGCCCGCCGCCTTGTTGTGTTTAAGCTGCTTGAGAGCCATTGTTTTAAATTTGAGCCGGTATTGGTCGGAGCGTGGATTTTATCAGCTGCGATCTTTCAAGCTTAAAATTGATATTCAATGTCCTCTGACCATACGGTGATCGCTTGTATACTGTCTTAGCAGCGGTGATCACACTGACATCATTGAGGATGTGCTTCTTAGTCGACATGTTAAAATCGATCTCGTTTTTGACTGTACCGTCTGGTCCGGGCTGATCCAGGTCCATTTGCCGGTTACGGGCTTCCTGGAGAAGGAGTTCATCATAAATAGCTTCTCCGTCTCCATGAAGTCTGCCAACATCTGGCCGCTATCGTTTCGTTGCCCAAATCCAAATTGCCCCACTCTCAACTCATCACTGCAACGTTGCCCCAACTTAGCATTGAAATCTCCCATCACAACCGTGTAGTGGGTTTTATAGCTATGCATGGGTTTTGAAACCTCCTCATACATAGACTCCACTTCGTCATCGTCATGTGTCGAGGTCGGAGCGTATACTTGTATGACATTTAGCGAATATTGTTTCGATATTCTGAGTATCGGGTACGCTACCCTGCTCGACACGCTTCCGATGGTGATCACGTTGTTGACTAGGGACTTGTGGAATGTGGGCAACACCTAGGGCCTGTTGTTCGCCCTCCCAGTGGTAAAGTAAGTTACCGGATTGCATGATAATCGAGTTCTCTTGGGACTTCAGATAATCCAATGATCGATGTCCGCAATATGCTCGTGTTGTAGGTTGCCAGGTCAAGGCGTCTGTGTTGGTAGCCTGGTCTTACCCGGGGATTCTTAGCACCCCCTGCCCCGCCGTTACCATAGCCGCTAGTAGCTAGGAATAGCGGGGCCGCCATGGACTAGGGGCTGATTTATTTGGTGTAAAACCCTTTGGGGGGGGGGGGGTTGCCATAATCGCCACGCTTGGCCAGCCAAGTGTTGGCGATCGCAGTATGTCCTGCTGTTATATGGAGACGCTGCTGGCCCTCTCTTGATGGCAGTTTTCCCTCTGCCGCCTCTTACGACACGCTCGAGAAGAGAGGGGGTAGTGCTATTATTTTTATGTGCCGGCACTACACAGCGCAAAATTATGACCCCAAAATAATGTAAATAAAAATTAAGTTCAAACACTAAAACCCGACTACTGAAAAATCACGCTCTAAAAAGTATGAAACAAGAAAATATTCTCATCTGAAATTGCCGTGGTCGTATGCCCACGACTATATACTATAACAAAACAATATTTTCATTCTAGGGAAAAGTGGCATACGACCACGGCAATTTCAGATGAGAATATTTTCTTGTTTCATACTTTTTAGAGCGTGATTTTTCAGTAGTCGGGTTTTAGTGTTTGAACTAAATTTTTTTCCTTATTTTGATAGATTTTTGCTGCTTTGTTCTGTTGAACGTTGCTAGCTAGTTAGGCTATTTTCTTTTAAAAATTGACTTAAAATTCCCAAAAACGTATGAAGTTCATACCCATAAAGTTACTGGATCGGCCGTCTGTGGGCTCCTAGTATGAGTTTGGCAATCTGTATTCGTAATCGAAAACTATCGCTCTATCTATTTCATGGTCCTTTGACTGCTTTACCGACATGAGCAGTTCATCCGTGTTTTCGTTAACGTTGACAGTATAGTTGCATGGCCGTTGCCGACAGTCGAACTGTCGAACTGACCATCTGTGGGGCGCCTAAAGAACGCCCTTTTTGTAGTGCCTTTATATTTGCACTCGAAGTAGTGCGATGTAATCACTGCTTTATTCGATCTGGATCGATATATTATGATCTTGATAGACAAGAAGGGCTACTAACGGCTATAAAATATGGATATGGACACATGACATGACATGGGCTTCATTTGATATTTAAAGAATAATATGCCCATGCTCATATACATATTTTTTGGCCGGTGGTAGCCCCCAAGTTCAGGTGGTTATCTTATCACACTGATTTTGATTGATTTTGATCATGCATACCTACTAGTCTATATTATAATTTTTGTCATGCATGCGGTGCATGCCTATCCCTATTGGCTGCTGTACACGGGTAGAGTAAACGGTAGAGTAGAGCGGTAGAGTAGGTACTAAACTTTTTCTATATTAATGGGCGATTTTCTGAAAGCTCAGTCACTAGATGGCGCTGTCCCACCTATGCAGTTAGAAGGAACGGAACGTTATAAATTTTACTTTGACGCGACTTTTTTACGTAAAACGGAACGTCAGACAGATGTTATTTATTTACCTAAATCTTTAAATATTTACCTATTTCTTTTCTGTTCCTCACAGTAGTACTTATTAAGCCCCCAGTACACGATGGCCGATCATAGTCGGCGACCATGACCAATACATCGTACATTGACACTTTTGAAAGAACGTTTTTAAACTTGTTCGTTCAAAAGTGTCAATGTACGATGTATTGGTCATGGTCGCCGACCATGGTCGGCCAACTTGTACTGGGGGCTTTATATTATTAGTTTCCTTTGGGTTTTTAAAAGTAAATAATTTAAATATGATTCATACCAGAACATACCATAGACATGTACATACAGTGGGTGGCCAAATTATTAGGGACAGTGCTCATATTTATGTAATTTATAGTTTGTAATATTAGTTTCTGTAAATTATGTTGTTTTTTAAAGTTTATTTTGTTTGATATTGCTACTGGTATCTTTATTATTGTTTTTGGCAAGTGGCTACACAGGATATGCGATTCATCTGTCGATAATGTGACATTTATCCCTTGTTTCTCCCCATATTGATATTTTTTCAAAAAAGCGCGGTTTTGTAGTGTTTTTGTTTGTTATATTTTTTATTAGTTTTAACCGACTTTCTTGTCCTAAATGACCATATAAGGTAACTAATTGTTCATAAAACAACATTCTTGCTGTTTTGTCTATGAATTTACATTGTATTAATGTCTTCTCGACGCGATAACTTTAATTTTCTAGTTTTTTTGAAAAGCTAAGGCTGGATTGTCTCCAAGAAAATGTAGAGAGATACAAACGTTGTCACAGCATTCTACACATTTCCAAAGAGACATAGCAGCTATTGCTGGGGTTTCAAAGTCTGCCGTTAATATAATAAAAACTAAAATTTACAACAGAAAACCTCTAGAAGCAAATCGCGATGGCAAATGTGTCAGGAAGAGGATCACCACTCTTCATACTGATAGAAAAATCAGAGATATCTGCCTCAAAAATCATAAAAAGAGCGTTGCTCGTTTGACCATGATGATGAACGACGATGGTGTAAATATTTCGGAAAGGACAATACGGAGGCGGTTGGTCGAACAGAATCTGATGGGTCGGGGCGACCTACCAAAAAACCACGCCTAAGTCCTAACCGATCCTATGAAAAAGAAAATACTGCACTGGGCTAGACAACATCAAAATATAACTGTTGCAGGTTGGAGTCGAATAATTAAAACTTTTTTGAGTAGTTTAAATAGGTCTTTAACGATTTTCTTCTATAAATTCTGTAATTTTACAGGTGTGTTTTTCCGACGAGTCAACATTTCAAGTTTTGGTTGACAAAAGTTCTTTTGTGAGACGACGACGCCCTGGGAAAAAAATCCAGGCAGATTGCCTAGTGGAGAGTGGAGAGGGTTAAACACCCGGTTAGTGTCATGGTGTAGTCTGGCATCTCAGCCAAAGGCATGGGGCGCCTATACATTGTTAAAAGGACCATGAACCAAGACCAGTACAAGCAACTCATAGAAACTCACCTACTGCCGTAGGTTTTTTAATCGTTACCTGATAACTACTACATCTTTATGCATGACTCTACATCTTGCCATAAAGCCAGAAGTGTGACTGCATTCTTGGATAATAGAAATTTCTCTGTTTTGCCACGGCCTGGGAAATCGCCAGAAATAAACCCCATAGTTCTCTATGTGGGAACTCACCAGACTGGTGATGGCGAAAGAACTAATTTACACCAAGCGGCAGTTGATAGAAACTAGGTATCATCCGAGAATGAAAAAACAACCACACACTACAGGAAAATGCAAAAGCGTGCATTAAGAGCATTGCAGCAAAAGGCGGCATTACAAAATACATATTGAAACTTACTTTAGTTACGTCTATCAGTATAATATATACTTATACAAAGAAACTATAACATTTTTGTATATTTATTTTTAGTTTTTATGATCTCAATAGAATACAAAATCATTTAAAAAATACATAAGAGACCTACAACCAATCATTTGTTACAGAAATTCAACTGAACGGTAAAAATAAAAAATCTCAGTACTGTCCCTAATAATTTGGCCACACTATTATTTATTCTGTGATGGTACTTCGTTCAACCACAGAATAAATAATAGTTGGTTCAACGCCATCTAGTGAAGCTTTTGGAAGCTTTTTTTTTAAATGGCCTCTCAGAAAATCGCTCATTTAGTATTAATTTAGTACTCAGTACTCTACCTTTTACTCTACCCGTGTAGAGCAGGCTTATCTGTGGATAGATTATTAATTCTGGCCGTTAGTGGTTTGTAGTAGACTGGCTTATTGGATTGTCCTAAGTATTGGTTCCGTGTAAAGATGCACTACACAACCAGGGACAAATTCGGTGAACCATCTCTTACTTCTTTTCGTGTGGCTGGCATTTCACCGTTCACTTGCCAAATAGTAAAAGGGTCTGCGCGTCAATGGCGAAGCACCAGCCACACAGCACAACACGAAAAGAACTAAGAAGTGGTTCACCGAATGTGTCCCTGCCTAAACCTACGTGTGTACTGTACTGTACGTAGTCAGGGAGGTATTTATTCCACTTATCAAAGATCTTTGTCCAATATTGTATTTGATCAAAGGAATACCACTCTTATTACCATAGTACTAAGGGTGGATATTGGTGGTACCAATTTCTTGGATCCAATCTTTGATTAAATATTGGATCCAAGAAATTGGATCCACCCTTAGTAATATGGTAATAAGAGTGGTATTCCTTTGATCAAATGCAATATTGGACAAAGATCTTTGATAAGTGGAATAAATACCTCCCTTTCCCTACGGTACGTACGACTCTATTTTCACCAATTTCGCGATTGTCGCGCCACCTAGTGTTTAATTTCTGTTCTGTAGTTGTGCTTGGTCACTGATGCCAACTTAGGGTAATTTACCCTAGATTTAGTGTAAAAACGATGCGGCAGGGTAATTTTCAGGGTATAAAATTGTCTAGGGTATTTTTTAGAGTAATTTATTTACCTGCCGGCCTAGCATGAGCGGCTTATAACGCGCGATATGATATGGTACGGCATGCCGTCTTGCTTACACCTTAGTGGGGTAAGCAAGACAACTTGCCGTACCATATCATATCGTGCGTTATAAGCCGCTCATGCTAGGCCGGCTGGGGTGGTTTTTGGGGTAATAGCTTTGAAGTCAAAACATTTTATGGATTTGCTGACCATAACTCTCACTTTGGCCTCGCGCCCATGAACGTATTGGTCGCTCTGACTCTTTCTTATTTTGTTCATTCAATCAATCTGTTTCAATCAATCAATTTACTTAAAGAGAGAAAGATAAATATAGGTTATTTATTTGCGAAAAATGGCGTCGTCTTCATCTAGTTCTGTTACACGTTCAGGTGTGAAAAAATATGCACAAAAATACTGTAAGGAATGGGAGTATGATCCAAATTTAAAAGGTAAGTCTGGTTTTCTTATGCAGTTATCAATTTGATGTTAGGCAGAGGCATTTGAAGCATTGTTTTTGGTTATATTCTGCGCTCTAGCATTTGATCGATTGATAACGTGTATGACAAAAAAGATAGTGATGCAGGCATGCAGCGTCTGCAGAAGATACTTTAATTGTTGTGTGTCAATAATAATAAATAATAAAACATATTTATTGTTATTTTATTTGTAGAGAAAAAAAAACACGAAGGAAATTATATTTAGGGTATTTTATTCAAAATTATCCAGAATTTAGGGTAAATTGAGACCAAGCCCAGGGTAATTCAAAAATCTGCCCTGGCAACACTGTGCTTGGTTTGGCTGGCCGGGCGGGCTGATTTCGTAGCCTAGGAAACGGGTGTACCTACTATACAACAACACTGATAAGTCAATTTTCTTATCGCGTTATATAAATCAACCAAAAAGGATTATTTCAAGTGTGACCTGTAAAATACATTTGAAAAATATTGTGCGACTGAAACAATCATCTGGCCTATAAGATTTTGACAGTTCAAAGTATGGCTGGCAGGTGGGTAATTTTTTGCGAATGTAAAAGGCTTGATTACGAACTGAATAATAATTTAATTATTTTCTATGATGGAATATGGTATACGCGTAACACGTCGATATCGGACTGCGCGAGCTGTCTCGAGCATGTCCCAAGTGATATCCCCATTCCCGGTGGATCGACCTAACATAGTTATCGAGACAGGAGGGAGCAAGCAGTGCCTGGTACGGCACAAGTCAGCCCCCTGTAAAAGTTTGACAAAAACCAATCATAAATATGTATAGGTGTCTAATAATTTCAGGGACTTACCTTGAAGGTTCATGTTCTTGTAACCTTTCATTTAATTACTCTTAATTTTTACTTTAGCTCCTCCATAAAACATATGATTTCGTCAATATAATGTAATTGAATCTCAATCAAAGTCAAATGTCAAAAATAGAAAAAAAGGCAACAAAGGAACCTTACAAATAATTCTAAACCAATATTTAATACTTTTATGTACCTAATCAATAGCAAGTAATAAGGCAATTGGGAGACAATATTGTGTACCCATGCATGTCACAACAGTAGATGGCAGGTGGTGTCACTCAACCGTGACAACACAGCACCTGCTTGCACCCCTACCACACAACATGAACACAAAATTACACACCCTACGTACTCAAGCTCACAGTACAAAACTCATAAAACAAAAAGAGTCAGAATAATCTCACCTTAGCAGCAACTACCTAGTAACCGTTGTTTGATCAATACAAGATACAGTATTTATCTGTAGTTGCTCACAAATTATGTGTTGCGGTTGTGTCATAGTGCTGTTTTAACGTTAAATCTATAATACAATTCAAAATGTCTGAGATGGGGTTTGAGAATGTGTTTTACCTGGAAAGTGAGTGTTGTTATATAGATATTGTGTTGAGAGTTAAGGTGCGGAGGGCAGATGAGGTGTTGCCTGGATACGCTCCACGGATACTCTCTGCCACCCGAGCTCCCGGCAGATCAATAACATCTCTATTGCCTGGGATAGTGTTATGCAATTAGATGAATTTGCTTACCTGTTTTATTTATTTGATTGAAAATGTTGTGTTAAGATTAAATGCTGTTGAATTTATTTGTTGAAGTTTACTGCTGATAAATGTTATGTAAAAAGCATTTATTATTTTAACTGTGCTCGCTTTCATACTGAACTAAATATTTTCTTAATTCTATTTGTAATTTAAGATTCTCTCTGTGGTTCCTTTTTTTTCATTTTGTTATTATATCTTTATCCTCTATTTCAAACTTCCTTTTTAAGTTTTTAACAGTTTGAATTTTATCTGAATTATCCAAAAAAAACATAAATTGATTTACATGGAAAGTTACTAAGAATAAATTCTAATTAAGTATACACATGCAATGTTAAGTATTATTTTTTATGATAAATATAATTTGAAAATTTTATATCATCTACTAGCTTTCCGCCTGCGGCTTCGCGTACACGACATTATCCCGCAAGAAAGTGATATTTTTCTGGGATAAAACATATCCTATGTTCCTCTCCAGGCTACAAAGTATCTGTGTCACAAATTTTAGCCAAATCCGCTTAGCCGTTTCGACGTGATTTAGTAACAAACATCCAAACATCTAAACTTTCACATTTATAATATTAGTAGGACTAGCTTTCCGCTCGCGGTTTCGTCCGCGTGGAGTCCACGACGTTATCCCGCAGGAATTGGATATTTTTCCGGGATAAAAAGTAGCCTATGTTCCTTTCAGTCTCCAGGGTACAAAGTATCTGTGTACCCAAATTTCAGCCAAATCCCTTCAGCCGTTTTGGCGTGATTGAGTAACAAACATCCAACATCTAAACTTTCACATTTATAATATTAGTAGGATTTCTAGCATCAAATTACTAATTTGAATTGGTTATTATTCATCTTTATCAAACTACTTTGAATATTCTGTTGTTAGTTGTCAGGCATTTTATTTATACTTGTCTTCATTTTATGTCTTTTTTGTTTTGCTGTTTCACCACAATGTCACCAGGGATAAAAGATGCTGAAACCAGTGGCCATTGCTTTGCAGACTTTGAGTGCGGTGACGAGGTGCTCGTGGAGTCGTCACCGCCCGCCTCGCCCGTCATGGCTGCGCGCCTAGCCGCCCCAGCGCAGGTAACATCGCGTCCCAAATTTCCCGGAATCAGATGGCAAAAACTATTGTCGACTTTACTGTGCCATAAAGATCTCTGATCAGCTATTAGTATACCGCGTCAATGTTTTTAATACTTACTTGCAAGATTCATTGAAATTCTTTTCTCACTTACCATAGTTTATAATTATTTGCACCAAGAGATCTGATCGAATAGGTCTCAAGCCTCGCCCTGTTGCATTAAATGTCAAAGGTATGGAAGAGACGGCATGAATGATGTTTGAGACGCGCCCAAAGTTGAGTAGCTTTCGAGTGTTTGCCGTTTTGATATTTTGCAATGTTCTCTACACACAGGGCTCAACGGGAGGCGCTGGGGGCGGGGGATCTCCCACCACGGTGAGGGAGCTCATCGTTATACCGGAACTGCCCAACTCCATACATCTGCAACACGCCATTCAACAGGTACCACTTCTCTCCTTTAGATCCGGAGGTCCGTGATTACTCTTGCATTTCATCTGCATTACTACTTTGATTATATGCTGGTATTTTACGTGATGTCAGCGGGAGGAGGGAGTTAATATTCCTGAATTCCTGATGGTAATGCTGGTAGTGTTGAAGAAGATAAACACATCTTTAAATTATTTAAATATAATCTTGCCTTTACTATAACAACTGTTTAAATACCTAGTCGTTTTTTTTAAACGAGAAATGGTAAAATGCGGCGAGTTCTATTTGATGCAGTGCAATTTCGATCGATTTTTAAAGTAACCGCGAGCGGATACGATTCGGCGTTACGCTCGTGACGGTATGTTCGTATCGTTTATGATTAATTGATGAAACTTCTGCATGTCAATGTGTTAGAGCATGTTATTTAAAACTAAAACACCAACTGATAAAGTTGATTAGGTACTTTTATGATTTTTATGAATTCACAGCACAATGCAAACTATGTAATGCTGCGCTAACACGGGCATTCTTTTGGCAATAATTGCTTGGCTACTGTAATCGGTCTGGACTGGAGCAATTAAGTGGAACAATCTGAAGGCAACTCTCGTGGTATTGAGTGGCCGTATCACAGCAACAGGTTGCTACATTTTGACATTGCTCTAAATTGCTTGATGTGGTTGCGTGACGTCATAGCTTACAGGTATTGACAGGAATTGCGCAATTTTAGTTGCCTGTGTAAGCGCAGTTTTAGTATAGTAAAAATTGTGATACATAAAGGAACCAACAGCCAACAGTGGTTTTTTCTATTACAATACAGCACTTTATCCCGGAAGGTATCCGTAAAGCTCGTTCTTTGCGTAGTTTCAGCGATCAAGTTAGGAGTCATTTCCTTTCTCATACTTAATATTTACATATAAACTTATAATATATTCTCTCCTAAAAATATATTCTTTCGCTTTTATATAGCTATGGAAGCATCTAATATAAAATATCCTTTCCTGTATTTGCACTAATTTCCCTCTGTCTTTTGCCTTACTTTTCATTCACTCAAGGTTGCCTGGACGAGATTGCTATTTATAAGCCCGCCTTGTTGTATGCTTTCTGTGTTTTTGTTATGTTTCTTTCTTTGTGTCTACTAATTTGTGAAGATCATTTTTCAATTTGACGACTCTGTATGAAATATAACAGGGAGAAAAGGATTGCCCTTGACGAGTTTCTTGCCGGTACTTCTCGCAACATCTCCCGCCGTCCGGAGGCGTTATTTGCGAACCGATGGCGTAGTTTCTTTGACGTTTATAAGTGTTATCTCGACCTAAATTAGATAAAACAATATGGTTTTTTTATTTTATAATTTGTTTTATCTTTTGTGTGCAATAAAGTGTTTTATTATATTTTTTTTTTAAGAAATCTCACTGTGCATTTTTATTCGTCTTACATCCGAACTCTACTTATTATATACCTCTTGGCAATATAATTTTTCTTATCTTAAAAAATCGGCTGTTTCATACAAAATGTATGGAACAGCAATTTTTTTTAAGATCTTACCTATCCCTTTTAGCATATTTTATATTGCTATGCCCTTGCAGGGCGTCACATGTATACCGAATTTGTAGCTACTACCATCTTGCCTATTTATGTAATGTGACATCTTCAAACAATAATAGTACATAGGTACTAGATGAAGGCTCACGAACTAAATCAAAACTTTTTATGGCACCTTTAAACGGAGAAAAAAGGTTAATAATGTTACGATCTTACGTCATAAATGGCAGGAACTACTTAGAAATATATTATACTAGTTTTCCGCCCGCGGCTTCGCCCGCGTGGACTTCACGACGTTATCCCGCGGGAATATGATATTTTTCCGGGATAAAAAGTAGCCTATGTTCCTCTCCAGGCTACAAAGTATCTGTGTTCCAAATTTCAGCCAAATCCGTTCAGCCATTTTGGCGTGATTGAGTAACAAACATCCAAACATCCAAACATCTAAACGTTCACATTTATAATATTAGTAGGATATGCGCAAGTGGCTCAAGTGGGCGTATATTTGCTCAGCCGCGTTTGTCACTCCAACCAGGCATATTTCACTCCCCGTGACGGCTCGAAAACGCGGCGGCAACGCCGGCGTTGTAAATCCATAGAAATTAGGTCCGCAAAAGAGCTAGAATATATGCGATAGAAAGAGATGCAACGTGTGGAGTGGAGTGGCCGTTCGTAATTTGCGCCGAACAAGCTGAATTCTACTTTATTGCGTTATAGTTAGAGTTTTTATTTATTTAAATGACTTAGCGGAGTGAACTATCTGTTACATAGTAACTATTTAGTAATCTGTGCTCCAACTATGTATCTAGGATTGTTGATCGAAGTGTGACATGCAATAAATGAATTGAATTGAATTACTACAGAGTAATTTTATGCCATCGTGACAAGGGTAGCATAATTTTACACACAATATCAGTTAGATAGAGGTGATTCAAGCCTGAAACAAATAGTATCTATACAGTATGTACCTCCGTATGTAGGTAATGGTTTTTTTTAACTCCCAAGGTGTCGAGTACCGTTGTGGAGGTGAATGGAGATAGCTCAGGACACTCCAGCCCCACCACAGAGGCTCAGCACACTTATATAACAGTCGCCAGTAAGTTGACCGTTCATAGCAATCCACTTCACTTATATCTGTCTGCCTGTGTAAATTGTGGAGGTCATCTTAAACATTCGTAATAATTGAATTGACTTGGAAGGAACTAAACTTAAGTATTTCTTAAGAGATTTTTAATGAGTTCCACAATTTACGCAGAAAATACTGTTACACTTTTGAGAATAGCATGCCTGTAGAATGTCAAATGTGACCGTTATTTTGAATGTGAGTAGTCAGGCGAAAGTTATGCTTATTTTTTTTTTCATTTTCAACTATTTTAATAATTAAATAATTATAAAGTTTATACATTTTTATTTAATTTTTAAAGACTGTTTTATTTCTCATTTTTAGCCTTGTTTCTTATTATTTAAAGATATAAAACATTTGATGAGTAGTACGTAAGCATGTATACGTATACGTAGACGATGTGTGTTCGCACTTAGTTACGTTGTTTGTTGTGGTGCGCACGCGCACAGTGCAGGGCGCATGGCGGGCCGGCTCGCTGCACATCAAGGAGGAGGCCAGCGACCAAGAAAGCAAGTGTCTTTTACTTTTTTAAGGCTTGTGCATGTGAGCTTTTGATGTTAGCTAGCACTTGGGTGATGGGTGTGCGACCTTTTGTACCGATTTAGTTAACCAAAATACGTGTCGTGTACGCACGAACGAACAAGACATGGTGAACACGAACATTAATCACGGAACATTTCGTCCCTACGTTTGATGAATACCTTACAAATTCAACGAAACGTCTATAGAATATCGAATTAAGATTGCCACGAAAATTTGTGACAAACACTATGTTTGATGATCTTTAGTGTTACGTGTTGCGAATAAAGTCTCAATGTTCTTGTTCGCCTACAGACGTTGAAGATCAGTAATCCTCTCCTTCGCCCTCCAAAGAAGGTAATGATTCGTTAAAGGCACAGGTTATTGAAGCCTTTACTTGGCCAAGTACTTGAAAATTGAATCACACCAAATATCGAGTGAAGTCACAGGTAAAAGATAAAACTTCTACGTTATCAATCTGACTCATATTCATTAAAACCGAAGTTTTTTTTTTGGCTATGCAGATTACTGATCTTCAACAACTTTGGTTGACGTGAATCTGGACATTTTTGTACAACCAGCAGCCGCCTGATTCACAACCGTTCGGAAAAAGAATCGGATTCGAATTCTGACCTTTGTCTTTGCCTATTCTGAAGTGAGTGACAGTGAGGGTTGCTACACACATACTCGGGTCGGCAATAATCTGCAAAGCCGGGTGGTCAAATAGAATATTATGTTACAAGCTGATCCAGCGAACTTTGTACCGCCTTATCGACAGCACGCCACCTACCGGCGCTCCAATTGTAAATCAAAACCATTCTCGAATCCACCTGCCCCCTGATTCACAAACTGTCGGAAACGGAATCGGATTCGAATTCTGTGCTTTGTCTTTGTCTATTCTATATTGAGTGACAGAGACAGCGCATACATTCCGCTGTCGGGAGCGTTTCCGATGGTTCGTGAATCAGGGGGCTGAAGACACAAAAATTTCTTATAATCGATCCAGCCGTTTAGGAGGAGTTCAATTACTTATACGCAGAAGAAATATATAAAGATAGATGAATTTTCAGGAATCACAAGCCGCTCGACTGCCGCACATACCTAATCATTCGGCTTGCCAGTTGCTATTCGGCATTTGCCGAATATATGCAAAAAAAATGTCTAATGTGTCAATAAAAACGTAAACAGTTAGTTGCCAAGAATCCGTAATTTTAAACTATATTAATGTACTTACATGGTACATTATGCCAGACGGTATTCTACCTCTTTTTGCGGGCGCGACGCCCGAATGAAATCCTGAAGGAACTACTCGATCGGCACAAGCCGATTGAAGTCGAACAAGTGTCGACAACTATTGCCGAACCGACCATACCGACCCGACAATGTGTGTAGCAAGCCTGACAATGCATACATTCCCGACGGTTTGTAACTAAAGGTGAACGCACACTTCGAAACGAATTTTAGAATTCTGTATGAAAACCGCGTCGGAGATTCGGACGATTCGACTCCGGCAGGTGGGCGAGGTTTCATAGGAATTCTTAATTATAAAGAGTTCTAGAATTCTGTTCGTTCGACGAGTTTGGCTTGAATAAGTGCGCATTCATCTTAAAGGGGCAGATGAAATTTAACTCAATTATTGTTGTTTCCAATAGACTATGAATATCACAAGAATCTAACATAGACTTTACTGCTCTTCTTGTATGTAAGTCACTTGGTAAATGCTCGAGCATTTCCTCAGCTATACTTACTACTGAATAGTTCTGAACATAACATAAATGTAAATTAACCCCTTTTTTCCGAAAATCTCCTTGTCGCATTTGTGTATGAATAAAAATGGTTAAATTCTTCTTTATCTAACCATAGTGGCATTTGTGTATGAATAAAAAAGTTTAAATTCTTCTTTACCTAACCTTAGTGGCATTTATGTATGAATAAAAAAGGTTAAATTCTTCTTTACCTAACCTTAGTGTATGTATACTCAATTTGTATTGACACGTGATGGAGTGGAAGCGGTCATAGTACTTATAATAATCTTTTTGCATACTGCAATACGAATACAATCGGAATGGAGCTGTGCTTATGAGCACAGCTCCATTCCGATTGCGCGAGAGTTCCGAGAATAACGCACGATCTGCCTTTAAACCTATATAATTATATAAATACTATTTGGATGAAGTTATATGAATGCTGTATTACAATGATTAGTTTCCATTCCGAACCTTAGTGGCATTTGTGTATAAATAAAAAATTTTTAATTCTTCTTTACCTAACCTTAGTGTATACTCAATTTGTATTGACACGTAATGGAGTGGAAGCGGTCTTAGTACTTATACTGATCTTTTCCTTTTGCGTACTGCAATACGTATACAATCGGAATAGAGCTGTGCTAATGCCCGAGATTGCGCGAGAGTTGCGAGGAAAACGCTTGACCTGCCTTTAAACCTATATCGCAAAAAAAAAAAAACAACTATTCCATACATTTTGATTTAAGGTCAATGTGGGGAAGTCCGTCTAGGAGGTAAGTCCGTCTAGCGCCAATAACTTCCATTTTTGAATGACTAGCTTCTTATGCCTCGGTCGGTAAAACAGTATTACGGAGCTAGTTCGAACTGAGAATCATAGACGTCGCTAACATCATTAGGTTGAAAGAAATTGGTAGGCCATTTTTTTCGCGTTTTGAACTTGAAGCTGGAGTGTAACGTCTCTTCAAAAACTAAGAAAAAAGTAGAAAATCAATGGAGTTCTTGGAGTTTCTTTGATTACGCAAGTCATTTAGTGATCCTTAAACTTATTTCTGGTGATGAATTCTTTTATATCGCTTGAGTTTCGTAATTATTACCTGCAACAAATTTCTAACCACAAAATGTAATAGTTGGGAAGTCCGTCTGGCATACGTAAGGCAAGTCCGTCATATGACGGTCTTGCCTCAATTGCAGATATTGTCAACCTTTTCAGCTGCACGTATTTTACCTGCACGATAAAGCCGTGATATAGTTATATCCCTAGGGATATAATTATGTATCGTAAGATATTAATGAATCGCTTTCGTATATCTACCTTACTAGGAATATAAAAATTGAATTAGAAATAAAGATTTATGTTTTACTTTTTTTCTTCTTTCTCTGTTTTCATCTGCGATCAGTCGTTATAGACTATGAGCAAATTTGATGAATTTTGATCAATTTGATGATCTTTTACTTAGTATTTTATTTTACAAAAAAGGAAATTGGCTACATACAATTTTATTAAAAATGTTTGCAACCACTGTCACCAAAGATATGCCGGACTTGCCTTAAAATCAAATAAAATCAATTATCTTTGAAATGTAAACCTTTTAGACAAATACATAAATCACACATTTCAACGCTAGTTTTACGTCACTGCTAGAAACTGTTTTCATACATATTGCCTCACAAGTTATGGATATAGTGCTAGTAGACGGACTTACCCTAAACTGCACGGGAAGTCTGTCTACACGCCGTGTTTTAAAAAATATCATATAAATCTAAAGATAATTGCAATTCATAATATTTTAAGACCAATATAGGTAAATAAATATATTACCTATAATTTCCGACGACACAAGTCACTTTAGAAAGCGTATCTCGATTCAATAAGTTTAGTTGAACTTAAATTTTAGAAAAGTATGCCGGACTTCCCCACATTGACCTTAATATTTTTGCACTTTTGTATGGAACAGCTGATTTTTTTTCGCGATTACAGTTTTGGTCACATTGTAAAAGTTGTTTGTTTTCATGAGTAGAATATAATCACGGAAATTAACCGGCCTGATAAAAAAATTACCGTGTATAAATACTATTTCGGTGAAGTTCTATGAATGCTGTATTACAATGATTAGTTTCCATTATTTTCCGCGAAAATGTCTATTGATGACTAACCTAATCAAAAAAATACCATTTTGGTATTGGCACTATTGGTATGTATACCAATATAATATACCTAGTAGGTAGTTCATTTGTGTAATCTGCTAACCATTATCAGCTTATTACCATTGAAATATTGAATCAGTCATCCGAAGTTGTGTTCCTTTAACATATTTATAGGTAACATTGACGTAGGTATGCTATTTATTTAGAAATAAATAAAATAGGAAAAATGTGATAGTAAAAAACCACGAGCCCTATAAATAGCTTTCAGGCGGGATCCCGCCTCAATAAATAAAATTCTGAAATTACTAATTTGATGACTACTATAATAATATATTTCTGTGAAGTCTACTTCATTAGTGGTACAACGGTGCGGATTTCATAGATTTTTAGTACTTTATAGTTCTCTTTGTACCAATTATCTTCTTTTGAGAAATATATAAAAGCTAGTATAGTATTATATTATCTGTGATAAAAGTAAAAAAAACTGTCTGGATGGGTCGTCATAGAATTAGATACTTATTTAATTTTTCGTTACAATTTTTTACTGTGATTGTGTTTAACTTACAAAATAATATTAAATATTATACTCACAGTTCTCCCATATGGTTTCTAAGTACTATTTTCTCAGCATTTATTTTTTATATTGCACTCACAAAGCACAACAAACATCTCCGAAACCTTTTGATGATCTGCCAAATAGAACACAATAAGTTACACCCTTCAAGTAACATCTCAATCAGATTATCTGCTACCTGTCAGATGATACCATATTAAGTTTCCTATTAGACTATTAAAAATGTTACCATCAAACAAAAATGGTCTTTAGACGTTTGTTGGTCGGTGTGATTTCGCTAGTAGTTTGAGTAGTGCAAGGGGTGTATTATGAGAATAATAATGGGGGATAATTGCGAGCCCCCGTTGGATTATCTACCTGAGCGATCGCGATGAATGCTCGTCGCATTGTGCCCGCACGCACCTGCTGGCTGGTTACCTTTGATTTGACGCGTGCCTGTCGCGCGCCGCTCGCCCTATGTGTCTGGGACGCCCGGGCGGCTCCTTTTTTACCAAATATTTATCAATGTTTTATGTATTCGCTTCAAAAAGAGGTGATATTTTTGTTGGAATACTGTTCTACCGAAAGTTCCTTGAATTCGAAAGTTGAAGCGTTATTTTAATCGATTATTCGCCAGTTAATAAGCCAAATTACAGTTATTTAGTATCACTACATAGTATAAAACAAAGTCGCTTTCTCTGTCCCTATGTCCCTTTGTATGCTTAAATCTTTGAAACTACGCAACGGATTTTGATGCGTTTTTTTTTTAATAGATAGAGTGATTCAAGAGGAAGGTTTATATGTACTTTTTATCCCGATATTCCCACGGGAACGGGAACCACGCGGGTGAAACCGCGGGCGGCCGCTAGTTTTTTTATGAAACACAGTTTACCTAGTAGGTATAGTGTTTAGCATCAGAAATCGTAAGCTAAGACTAAAGTGCTTAATGCGATTTAAATTGATGAACCATTAAACTGAGCGAGTAAGCGTGAGGACCTGTGAGGATCTGTAATTGGCCTTCTGATGAACCTATATTGTATATATTTTTCTATGAGATTATGACAGGCTTTTGGACTTCCTGCAAGAAAATAAATAAGCTCAATGAACTCTCATCATCATCATCATCATCAGCCATTTAATGTCCCCACTGCTGGGGCACTGGCCTTCCTTATGGATGAATAAGGAACTCTCATTTGACTTAAAATAGGCAACTTAACTGGCCTAAACAAAAACTTGCTGTCATGGAAAGCTTCAAGAACTGTGGGAAATGTTCAAAATTTATTGAAATTATGTAAATATTATAAAAAATATACAACATCGAAAAAGCTACATCCTGTGATACTAAACCTTAGTACATGGCCAATAAATGTTATACAAAGGGGAAAGTTTGCAATTATATCGCTTACATCTCTCTTACAATGGGCAGAATAACAGGTGGGGTGAGGCGGGAGCGAGAGGGCCGGGGCAGAGGGGGACAGGTGTAGGTCGGTGCGTGTTTCTGGGAAGTGTGGTCCAGAGGCAAGTTGCCTGGGAGATCTCCGGCGGCATGGAGGTGCCTCGCTACCGCTCGTATTACCCCTGTGAGTGCCACCCAACGCCCTGAGGTTTCTCATAATTACAGGATCCTCTCAGTCTCTCTTGGACTCGCGCGAGCTTTGTTTCTGACCGTCAGAACATGCCATGGGCACCTTCGATTATATTTTGATTTTTCAATAATTTGCCATTACTAACCATTTGCTAATAGAAACTGTAGGTATATTATATAATGTACATATAGGTTTTTTTAATGTTTAGTTGATTTGTGTAGTAAAATAAAGCGTTATCTACAGGCGAGGGCGGCAATGGCGTCAATTACCACGTGCAGTACGTGGAGCCCCAGGAAATCTACACGCAGGGTCACCAGCAACAAATGTGAGTATTCATACTACAAGAAATTCTAATGTTTCATGAATTTATCCTTCCATATAACAGTTTTTGAATTCATTTTTTGCGTGATCGTGAAAGAAGTGATTGAAAAAGTGTTGAAAGGGAAATAAGGGGAAATAATGATTCCCCGTTAATTCATTTTTACAAAATAATTTTGTAAAATACAAATATGTGAAATATTGATGACATTTTCAACATTAGAATTATTTCTAATTGCAACGAGATCTAAAGAGATGTCCGTCCATATAAAATAACAAAGAAAAGTATTTTCTCAATGTCCTTCTTTGTGTCATTTATTCAGTCCGGGCTGTTACAAGCACTTGTAAATTACAAAGAAGCTAAGCGCCATCTGCAGACAAAGTCTGATCTTGCATCGCAAAGAACCCGACGAAAAACGATTTTTATCTTCCTGTAATATTGCTAGAGTTGTCAAAATGAAAAAATGACCTCAAATCATAATTTGTAAGGTCACTTTCCACCTCTATTTTGTGGCCCCAGGGAAACCCTGCGCACTTACCCGGTGTACGGCGTGACGACGGTGGGCGGCGCCAGCACGGACGCCGCGCCCGACAGCGCGTGGCCCGCCGGCGCCGCCGCCGAGTACACCGCCTATGGCGTCGTGGTCAGTACCTTACATTATGTAGGCTGGTTACACAGCTGCCCGGGAGGCCCGCACGCACCCGGTGTACGGCGTGACGACGGTGGGCGGCGCCAGCACGGACGCCGCGCCCGACAGCGCGTGGCCCGCCGGCGCCGCCGCCGAGTACACCGCCTATGGCGTCGTGGTCAGTACCTTACATTATGTAGGCTGGTTACACAGCTGCCCGGGAGGCCCGCACGCACCCGGTGTACGGCGTGACGACGGTGGGCGGCGCCAGCACGGACGCCGCGCCCGACAGCGCGTGGCCCGCCGGCGCCGCCGCCGAGTACACCGCCTATGGCGTCGTGGTCAGTACCTTACATTATGTAGGCTGGTTACACAGCTGCCCGGGAGGCCCGCACGCACCCGGTGTACGGCGTGACGACGGTGGGCGGCGCCAGCACGGACGCCGCGCCCGACAGCGCGTGGCCCGCCGGCGCCGCCGCCGAGTACACCGCCTATGGCGTCGTGGTCAGTACCTTACATTATGTAGGCTGGTTACACAGCTGCCCGGGAGGCCCGCACGCACCCGGTGTACGGCGTGACGACGGTGGGCGGCGCCAGCACGGACGCCGCGCCCGACAGCGCGTGGCCCGCCGGCGCCGCCGCCGAGTACACCGCCTATGGCGTCGTGGTCAGTACCTTACATTATGTAGGCTGGTTACACAGCTGCCCGGGAGGCCCGCACGCACCCGGTGTACGGCGTGACGACGGTGGGCGGCGCCAGCACGGACGCCGCGCCCGACAGCGCGTGGCCCGCCGGCGCCGCCGCCGAGTACACCGCCTATGGCGTCGTGGTCAGTACCTTACATTATGTAGGCTGGTTACACAGCTGCCCGGGAGGCCCGCACGCACCCGGTGTACGGCGTGACGACGGTGGGCGGCGCCAGCACGGACGCCGCGCCCGACAGCGCGTGGCCCGCCGGCGCCGCCGCCGAGTACACCGCCTATGGCGTCGTGGTCAGTACCTTACATTATGTAGGCTGGTTACACAGCTGCCCGGGAGGCCCGCACGCACCCGGTGTACGGCGTGACGACGGTGGGCGGCGCCAGCACGGACGCCGCGCCCGACAGCGCGTGGCCCGCCGGCGCCGCCGCCGAGTACACCGCCTATGGCGTCGTGGTCAGTACCTTACATTATGTAGGCTGGTTACACAGCTGCCCGGGAGCCCGCACGGGCCGCTCTCGGATAGGAGACACACTTGGGGCGCTAGAACATCGTTTCACAGCGACCTTAGTCATTACGGTCCAATAATTGATATCTCCCATGTGCGGGCTGCCTGGACTCTCGGACAGCTGGGAAAGTCTCACTTGAACTGGCGAGTTCACCTTGTGACACCCTGTCTCTCAGCTGCCCATTTAGGTACGTACTCAAGCGCGTACTGCCGGTAACCAAGTACGGAGTTGCCCATTTTGCACTAACGGTTGCGCTCAATAACTAATCTTCAGTAAGAGGTAGACATAATAGAGTTCAGTTGCTAGATTTTTGTTAATCACTCCAAAATAACAACGGTTGCTAAAAAGCTTATCTCTTGCTCAGGATAGGTTATCGAAGCTGGCCGTAACAGGAAGCTCCTCAAAGCACGTTTTTATGATGGATAAAGAAGCGGAGAGGATTTTTCTTCTTACTACGAGCCACAAACTTCACCAGTTCACTAAAAGGTTGTCACCTTTAGTTTGAAAAGTAGCTTAAAACTATCAAAGCTTCAAAATAATCGACTGACTTTTCACAGTTGTCGAAGCAATCCGATCGCGAGAGATGAATTACAACTAAAAACCTTGTTTATATTACTTATACGAATTTATTTACTAATTTTACTACCCTTTGACGTCTGTACCGATCAGCAATATCACTAGACATCCGGTTGGAGAGTAAAAAAAGGCCGACCGAATAAGAGCGCACTTCAAAGGTGCGGTCTTATTTCATATCGATTCCTACAACTTTTAACGTGAGGCGTCGTCTAGTGGTATTGTTGATCGCAGCGTCTGTATGACTTCTTCTGCTGTTTCAGGTAAACCTGAACAATGTTAATTTAAATCAGGTGGGTTCCACGACGTAAACTAACACGATCGTGGGTGTTGATTAATCTTTGGATCTCTGCCTACATTGTGGACCTGATACGAAACTTAAACTGAATCCCCCTTATTCCAAAACGTGGACTAAAATAGTCCTGGTTTAAAACTGGTACTAAACGGTTCTGTCACTTTCATTTTCCAAAGCATCAGTTTTAAACCAGGTCTAACTTTAGTCCACGTTTTGGAATAAGGGGGAATGAAATTATTTTATGTTTTATCTCAGGTTTATAATAAGGCAATTGGAAACAATAAAATAAACAAGTCTTATGGCCGTTTTCACCAAAACTTATGAATCTCTTTGCTTAAATACTACCCAAACACTTACACTCAGGTGCCGAATTAACTTGATCGGGTAATATTTAAGCAAAGAGTTAGGCGATTCATAAGTTTTGGTGAAAACGGCCATTAGTCTTCGTCAGTGGCTAGAGCAGTCGCCCGGATAGCGAAAGGTCGTGGGTTCGAGTCCCATCGGAGCTGGTTGTGAGACGGGTCGATTTTTTCTCCTTTTATAGTAAGGCAAATATTAATGTAGCGTCAGATCGTATAATTATTGTTGGGTAAACATTACTAATTTCATAGAAATAAAGGATATAAATGTTGTTCATATTATTATTGTCCTAATCTACCAAAACAAGCACATAGTCGTAGAATATTATCTAGCCAGACAGTCAACGTAATATCGATATCCAACGCTGATTTGTAATACGTAGTAGTGATTATGTAAATAGGCGTGGCTTGGGCGTCGCCGTCGGTGCGCGTCGCGTCGGCTTGGGGATTCATAACGACCGACGCGACGCCATGTTTGCGTCTGCCATTCATTGTCGTTAATCTAGAAAAACAACTACTTATTCATTTTACATACATTATTTTCATATTATAAATGATGAAAAATCCTTAACAATCCTAAGCTAATTTCGTCAAATAACGTAACTTATAGTAAACCAATATTTTTACAAGTTCGAAGTGCGTTTTTATACTCAAATTGAGGAAGTATAAATGCGAGCAAAACGCGCATTTTGATTGATATTACCACGTGTTACTGTTAAAATATCGTGGCACAGAGTATTTTTAAGAGAAATAGATAACGTAACTTTATCTACACATTTTAATTACTTACAATAACTTAATTATTACTGTTAATAGAGAGAATTTGACGTGAAAGATGGATAAATAAACAAACACACTTTCACATTTATAATATTAAGTATGGATTACTTTCAGTGGATAAAGGATATCGTTTTGTCGGTTTTGTTGTTAAAGATTATTGCGGGAACGAAATGGGGGCAAGAAAGTTCATGTAAGCTATTTTCTTATGACTTCTGGAACTTTGCACTCATCCACGAATTTTTCGTACTTATAAATTTATTTTATAATTCGTTAAAATTGTAACCAAATAAAATCGCGAAGTAGTGTCTAAAATCTTAAAATCTATACCAATATTATAAAGCTGAAGAGTTTGTTTGTTTGTTTGAACGCGCTAATCTCAGAAACTAATGGTATGAATTGAAGAATTCTTTTTGTGTTGGATAGTCCATTTTTCAAGGAAGGCTATTAGGCTATACAACATGTTAATGAATAAGCGCAAAGCTTCTTAGGTGGTGATTGTACTCATGAATATGAGCAACTTTTACTATGTGGCCAACTCTGCAACTCAACAAAAAAATCTGCTGTTCCATTCCATACATTCTGGTCGAGTAGGTTGACAATTTATATGAAAAAGCTGATTTTTTTGTTGATTTGCAGAGTTGGCCCCATAGTAAAAGTTGTTCATATTCATGAGCACAATCAATACTTAAGAGGTTTTGCGCTTATTCATTAACAAGTTGTATAGCATCACGCTACGATCAACAGAAGCGGAGCATTAATAAAAAATGTTGCAAAAACGGGAAAAACATTTCTTTTTTAGTAGGTTGTTTCCTTTTCCTCAAATTAACGCTAGTGTAGTAGAATCTTGCATAGACTGTATCTACGAGTCACGGTAGCAGGCGTCTGTCACTCGATGTACTTGCGCGCAACTCTCGCCTGCACCGCCGGCGCACTGTGAACCAGAATGCCAATCTAGCTGGACAATATTATTTAAGGCTAGTAGTAAGTACTAACAGCTTTAAATGCACATAGTTCGTTATAATAAGTTATAATAAAGGACACAAATCATTTAGTCACGAGAAAACCAATAACCTCTTTACGCTGACCCTTTTTATTACACATTTGGTACGTGTGTGAAGGTCTACAGTCGTCACAAATTAAGATGCCCGTTTTGACACATGGTAATGACCCTAGAATGTAACTTGTTACGAAAACCAAAAAATCAAATAATAGGTCTTTACATATGAAATTGCCGTTTTTTTCTTTTGTACATATAACTTAACAACTTTTATAATATTAGAAATATATAATTTCTTTAATATTGCGTTACATTAAGACCGTATCGAGCAACTTTTGATAATTTAATAACCACGATATTTGATTATTTACATAGAAAAAACTTATTCCGAAAGTTACGACTATTTTTGTTTCCAGAATTTCGTACTTTATTAGTTGTAACTTAGTGAAAAAAATTTTTTTTCTCTTAACGAATGTGTCATTTAGTAGTTAAAATGTCCATAAATACGTGTGTAAAATTTTGTAAATTTACATAATATTAGTCGTTAAATAATAACAAAAACGTTAGTATGGAAAAAATAATAATTACAGAAATCTCCATACAAAACGGCAATTTCATAGGTAAAGACCTATTATATGCTGATTACTTATCAAAGGTGTATGAAAATAATATGTTAAATTTTTTAACGCATTATATATTAAGGCAAAGTGTATTTCGCGTATTATTTTTGCGTTTGTTCTAAAGTAAACGCAGATTCGATTAACTACGAAACGTATCGAAAAACAGTTACGTTCTCAGTCTTTATTTTTTTAAATACTAGTGTTGTAACCGTTGTGTGCAGGATTTCTCCACCTTCATTCAATTCTATCGAAATAATCGTTATAACCACTTTAATAGATTAATTTGTCAAATTGATCTTTTTTGTGTGAAAACTAGATTGGCTCTTAAAGCATTAGTGAAATTATAATTTGGCAACAACGATTTCGATAAAACGGTTTCTAGGCAAACGCACACTTATCCAAGGAGAACGTTTCGAATGAAAAAAAATTTAAATTCTTTAAATAAAACCTAGCCAACGTTGCACACCTCATCATGTCGAATCGTCACGTTCACCTTTCCAGAGATTTATTAAAACACGTTTCGTTCGGCTTGTTCGAAGCGTTTGCATCGGACAAGCGTGCGTTCACCATAAGCGGCCTGTACACGTTGGTTCAACCACTGGCCAATACATCGTACATTGACACTTTTGAACGAACAAGACGTTTAAAAAGGTTCTTTCAAAAGTGTTAATATACGACGTATTGGCCAATGGTTGGGCCAACGTGTACAGGCCGCTATAATAAGTAATGTTGTGAGCTGTAGTTAAAATACTTGCACTTTTAGAGCTAACGCGCACTTGTGATTTTTAGTGGACCGCTAGTTTAGTCGGAATCGTAAGACGATCGTGATCAAACTGTCGGCCGATAGTTTGGTTTTGAGGACCTGCGAGCACTTGTGATTTTTAGTCGACCGATAGTTGGTCGATAGTTTAGTTGAATCCGGGCGCGCGCTCACATAGTCCTTCATGCACAGGCCGATAGTTGTCCGATAGCTGTTGTAACTGTAACTATATAGTTGTAGTAACTATTGGGCAGTCATTTTCGATAGTTCGATACTGAATGCGCAGTCTACCGATAGGTGGGCGATAGTTTAGATGAATGCAGTGCGCGTGCTCACATAGTCCTTCATGCACATTACCGCCCGGCCGATAGTTGTGCGATAGTTTGATCGTACAACTATCGGCCAGTCATTTTCGATAGTTTGATCCGTCGATAGTTTAAGCGCACTGACGATTGCCAATTTGCCACTGCCATATAACTCTATACTGAATCCAAGAACGACCAAACTATCGCCCGATTAAAAATCACAAGAGCGCGTTCGCTCTTATATAAATTATGCAATTTAAGTGGATTCGATTCAAGTTTATATAACATAAAAGGTTAATTTATACTTTAATAATATGTTTATTAAAAGTATAAGTACCTATATAGTAAGTTATAATAACTTTAGTCTTAATCCACATAAGTTGCAGACTTACTATAATCGATTAGTTACTCAGAACCTTAATCGATTAATCGCGAGAATCGATCACAGACTCGTATGGTTACATGCCTAATCATGTCACTTTAGCATGTGTCAAAACGGGCATCTTAATTTGTGACGACTGTAGTTAAATTGGACTACTTTCTTAGGTTATATTACTTTGTGTTTTGAATTTTAGTTCGATATCTAACATCTTTACATTAAGTTATTTAAATTTTTACTTTTTTGCATTCACAATGCAATTTTTATCATAGAAAAATGGAAAATAAAGTATTTAGAAAAAATCGACTCGACTCACAACCATCGGAGCTGGTTGTGAGTCGAGTCGATTTTTTCTAAATACTTTATTTTCCATTTTTCTATCTTTACATTAGTTCGGTAAAAATTGTAAGGAATAACACTTTACCAATTTCACAAACTGGTTTAATTAATAATGGAAATTAAATAAAACTTTCTTTATCTTTATTCAGATCCATCACAACTAGGCAAGCTCACATTTGCTAAGCTTCAGACTTTTCTAACGAAATCCAATACTTTTGAATACGTCATTGTATGTTTTTCTTCAGGAACCTGCTCCAGTTCAAAAGCCAGCAACTTCTCAAATTGTTGATTTCTGGGGTCCAAGGGTTTCTCCGACTCAACATTAATATTTTCATCGATGATGTCAACTTGGCCTCGCACATCACTGGTGTCCCAACGATCCTTTTTTATAGACAACTAACTTTCCGCCCGCGGCTTCGCCCGCGTGGACTACACGATGTTATCCCGCGGGAATGTGATATTTTCCGGGATAAAAAGTACCCTATGTTCCTCTCCAGGCTACAAAGTATCTATGTCACAAATTTCACCCAAATCCGTTCAGCCGTTTTGGCGTGATTGAGTAACAAACATACAAACACCCGAACATCTAAACTTTCACATTTATAATATTAATAATAAGTAGGTAGGATAGAATCTAAGATATCTAAGTATTGGACCTGAGTTTCTTTATCCGCTTTAGACGAAGATGATTCAGGTTTCGATTCACACAATTTCCTCCATTTTACAGATTCAAGAAGACTTGGTCTTCGGGCGACCAGGGCTTGGAGTAGGTTGACGTACTAGGATGTAAAACACGTTCTATTTGATGTTTTCAACATTCAGCCATTCAACACCAATCGTCCTTGTCTCAAAACCATCTCGAATTTTTCCACATTGAACCCATTTTTCAGCAAATTTTGAGCAAATTCGGCTTATATTCTTTTTAACCCTAGACACCTAACGTTCGAACGTACCCCTTTATACCTAACCATTCATCGAATCGACGACTATTTTTGGTGGTTCAAAATTATATATATATATATACATTATTCTGTTACGTTTAATACATACATAGTTTAATAAGGTATTATTTTAGTAAATAAAACAATAAGTAGTGTTTCAGATCAATATATTTATTTAAGGTAAATTTTTGGTAAGGCACTTATGAAACTAGGCCACATGAGATCACTTACTTAAAAAAAAAATTAAAAATAAATCAACAAAAATAGCCTATTCTTCTTTGGCGAAACATAATTATAATAGTCTTCATTTTTATAAGAAAAAATAAAAACTAATTTTCGGAAGCACATTCTTTAATTTATGCAATGAGCACATACTTTAATTTATGAGTAATTAAGCAATTATTCGAAAAACAACGCACTTACCTGGGCGACATGGCCTCCTCCGGAAAGAGCTCGGCGAGCACTGATTTAAATAGCGACGGCACGACGATCGGCGCTCTTGATAAAAAGATATAGCTATATTTCCGACGGGTATTCGTCGATTCGACGAAGGTTAGGTGTCTAGGGTTAATATCCCTTACGCATGGCTCCGTAGCTTCTTTGAAATCAAATCTTGTAGAGAAATAATCATATAGTCCTGAACTTTTTCGTGTTTTGGGTACTTTAGCCACTGTTGATAAAACTCGCTTCGGGCTACCTCAATTACATTTTCTGCAAAAAAATCAAAGTTGTGCTACCGTGAGCTACCTATAACTTACTATTTTTCGAAGTACATATATGTAACTTCTTTATATAAAAAATACAGCCCGGGGACATGAGGGGACAAGTAGTTCCCTGTCCATCAAAAACAGAAAAACGTAAAAAAATAAGAATATTATTACTTGAACTACGAGTATCGTACGTGAATAATTGGTGTTGGCAATAACTATATTGATAAATATGTAATACATACCATCTACTTCAAGACTCATGACCAAAATTATCACAATTTTATTTATATTTATCTCCAAACACTGAAACATCAAACTTAAAAAAGTGAAATATTTCATCGTAAACAACTCACTTGTTCAGAGATGATTTGAAATTGTTAAATTATCAGAGGGTAGTGGCTAAAAAAAAATACTGAATCGATACCTCTGGTTCATAAGCTATCGATTCTACTAAAAAAATAAAGTTATGAGGTAACCCTTTTTGTCCGGCTAGTTTGGCATTCTGGTTCATAGTGCGGCGGTGCAAATCCATAGAAATCAGGTCCGCAATACGCAAAGAGCTAGAATATATGCGATAGAAAGAGATGCAACGAGTGGCCGTTCGTAATTTGCGCCGTACAAGCTGAATTCCACTATATTGCGTTATAGTTAGAGTTGCTATTTATTTAAATGGCTTAGCGGAGTGCAGTATCTGTAACGTAGTACTTATTTAGTAATCTGTGACGGTAGCTAGTATGTTGTTCGTCCACCCAGGTGGCCGGCGACGAAGTGGAGGAGCCGGCGTCGCCCGCCGCCCCGGCCGGCGGGCCGCAGGTGCGCATGCCGCCCGCCACCGTGCAGTGGCTGCTCGACCACTACGAGACCGCCGAAGGTAACCACCACTATATGTACAGGATATTTTTTTTTATCAGTGCACAAATTTTTATGATCGACTCAGAATCGGTAAGTGAACAATTTTCAACTAGAAACATAGGTCAAAATATGACAAAAAATTATTGACTCTTCATACAAATCGGACTGATCACGTGATTGATTTAGTATGGGAAGTTCAAAAATTTTTGTCGTATTTCGACCCATGTTTCTAGGAGAAAGTTGTTCACTTATCGATTCTGAGTTGATCTTAAAAAATAGTACACTGATAAAAAACTATCCTGTATGAAATACTAGCATCCTTGGACTGTTATTTATTCTGTGATACTAGCTTTCCGGCCGCGGCTTTGACCGCGTGGTCTACACGGCGACGTTGCTCGCGGGAATTTGATATTTTTCCGAGAAAAAAAGTATCCCATGTTCCTCTCATTCCCATCCCATTTTTGTCGTATGGACTGAATACGATTAAATGAGAAACAGTTTGGTAAATTCGTGAATCGACACGAAAAAGAAGAAGATTGGTAAACCGCACCATGAAGACCAATAGCAACGTGGCGTGTGATTGCAGAAGGAACTAATTTCGGAGACTTATTGTGAAATCTGTAATTCAACATGAAAATAGAGGCACAACTTTGGAACGTAAAGTTATACTGGTGGCGTTGTCGTTTGTTCGTCGTTACGTCCGTCGTCGTGTTCATCGTTGGGTTGAAACGCGTTTACTAACCGTAAAGTCACAGTCAAATATGTTTATTCAGTTAGATTGTTATTTACAATACTTGTGAACGCCATTGAAGCTACGCCATCGTTTCGCAAACCCGCAAACTACGCAGTGGGAGACCTTGGAGAAGAACTGGCAAGAAACTTTTCGTTTTTTCCCTGTTTTATGTCATACAGAGTCGTCAAATCGAAAAATGACCTTAAAATAGTATGATTAAGGTCAGTTTTCATCACAATTACACAATGGGTTATGATATGATTAATACAGTTAATTGCATGCGAACTAATGATCATAGCGGTAAACAATTTTCAATTACTTACGAACTCTAGTTAAAGCAATTAGTTATAAGCAAAAATAAAATTCTAACTGCAAGTTGCGCTATACATGTTTCAAAACTAATTAAAAAAAAACATTTAAGGCAATCAAATAGGAGCAGACCCATTCCCACTGGGAGCTCCCGCTCGCGAGCATGACGCATGAACCAGCCATCCCTTCGCTCAACCATGTTTTAGATAACGTTAAGGGCACGTACTTCCAAATTATCGAAATCAACCTATTTTTGATTCAAAAGTAAACAATCAAATATTCTTTATTATGAGCAGATAAAAATATAATGTTGAAGTTTAATAAACGATGTTGATTATTTTGTGGCTAGAAACACGATATTCGTATCGTAACTCGACAATAAAAATTATTTTCAAAAACAAAGAAAATTTTTATAATTTTTATATTTTTTTGGTTTTATACTTAGATTATTAATCTCTAATTCACGAATAATATATAGAAAAATAGGTAATGACATATTGTAGACTATTCTCAGGCTACTTTTTCAAAAAGTGAATTTATGCTCAAAATAACAACAAAAACATTGAAAAAAATGAAAAAGTGAGGTTATTTTCATTACTCTTCACACGTAAGGAAAAAGACAAAGACAAAGAGTTTTTGGAAGATCCTGCCCTTAACGTGTCGTTATTGAAATGACAGGCGTATCACTGCCCCGCTCGACGCTGTACTCGCACTACCTGCGGCACTGCTCGGCGCACCGGCTGGACCCGGTGAACGCGGCGTCGTTCGGCAAGCTCATCCGGTCCGTGTTCGTGGGGCTGCGCACGCGGCGGCTGGGCACCAGGGGCAACTCCAAGTACCACTACTACGGGATCCGGGCCAAGGCCGCCGCGGGGGAGGCGTCGCCCCCGCTCGATACAAGCGATGAGAAGTCGGACCTTGGCGAGTTGCAGGTGAGTCACATGTTTAGGCTGGTTTTACAGCCATCCGAGAGAGATCTCTATCTCTCGCAACAGGGACACGTTATTAATATATATTAATACAAGCTGACCCGGCAAACGTTGTTTTGCCATATAATAGTGAACCCGGTCACCAACATCTTGTGTGTGTGTTTATACACCAAAACTTGCCTACACCAGACAACAGATAGCGCTAGTTACACACTATCAATAAAGGGGCCCAAGCTTGGTCTCTATTTCCTACATATAAAAAATTACTCTGTGAAGTAGAGTAAGTGTCAGATAACTCTGCGCGACTGGGGAATTTTTGACGCTAGTTACAGTACATTTTTTTATTCTAAGCTTATAGAAAAGATTAGTATTCGATTTTGACCGCGCAGACGTCAGTGATTACATACTCTTTGGAAACGGCAATGGAAGAAATGACAGTTTTGTATCGAAGGTACGACAGTTAAACGATTTTTCATAGAAAATTAAAATTTTTACTAAATTTTCCGGAATAATAAGTAGCCTATGTTACTCTCCAGCTCCCAAACTATCCCCATACCAAATATCACGTCGATCCGTTGCTCCGTTTTGGCGTGAAAGAAGGACAAACAAACAAACAAACAAACAAACAAATAAACAAACAAACACACTTTCACAATTATAATATTAGTATGGATATTTTATTTTATAATTTCTTTGATATCACTACATAGTATAAAACAAAGTCGCTTTCTCTGTCCCTATGTCCCTTTGTATGCTTAAATCTTTGAAACTACGCAACGGATTTTGATGCCATTTTTTTAAATAGATAGAGTGATTCAAGAGGAAGGTTTATATGTACTTTTTATCCCGATATTCCCACGGGAACGGGAACCGCGCGGGTGCAACCGCTGGCGGCCGCTAGTTAATTATAAATTTGCTTGCAACATTGATGTGCTAACCATGAGACCTACTATATTACTACTAACTACTTTGTATACCATGTTTAATCCAAATAAACGATGATTATGATTACGTGCTATAGAACATCATAATATCAGCCAAACTATAGACCCTCTCGGATACGTGTTGGATAAGTGTATGATAGGTGTTTGCGCTAACTTTTAATGACTGTTACAATATGATAGTTTTATAATAATTTCTAGGACATTGAGAAATGAATGATCTTATTTTAAGTTCTACCGACCTATCGCATTTGAAGTCCTATTGGCATAAGGAGGCATATGTTGTCTGAAATAAATGATTATTATTATTCCAAAGTTTTCATTCCTTTTCTATTATATATAATGGAACTCTAGGTCTATTTATAGGATTCTTGCCTTTGTATATATATGATCACGCACAATTGTGGTGACCATCGACTGTGTTCCACAGTTTATTGAAACGGAGGTTTCTCATGCAAAATTAAGTAAATTAAAACTAGTCCTACCTTATGGTAGGAGATACTGTCCGTAATCCAGGGGGGCTGAACGCTGTCTCGCCGGCGCGCGCCTGGCAAAACGATCTCCACACAACCCCGATGGGAAACTCTTACAGCTAACACTCTTATAACTACACAATGCCCTAATAGACAGCTAAAACTTCCCGGCGCTTTTCAAAGCGAACACACACGGGTCACAAGTCCGTACCCGGACCGGAGCCCTAGTAGGTGCAAAACGAAATCACGGTCACAATACGGGTAGGTAACTGGCGCGGCACGTCGCTACAGAAACACACAAACTTGCCTCACGGCTGCATACGGCGTACTAGTCGCGATGTCGCGCGGACGGCGGTTGGCGCCGACCCCACGAATGAACGTGAATGAATGAATCACGCGCGGCGTGAACATCCCCCCGTCCCGGACAGTAGCAAACTGTCCGCCAACTCAATCTAAGGGCAGGCGAGAGAGGGTAGCGATCGCTCGCTTCAAAACAGAGTCCCCCACCAGGACCTCGGCAAACCTGGGCACACCATCCGACCCCGGATGAAGCTGAACAATGCGTCCTAAATGCCAGCGGAGGGGCGGCAGGTTTGGATCCTTTACCAACACGAGGTCTCCAGTCTTGGGTGGGGTCGTCCTATCCGACCACTTAACGCGTTGCTGCAAAATGTGCAAATACTCCAGATGCCAACGGCGCCAAAAACTCTGCGTAAGCTGCTGGAGCAATTCAAATCGCGAGAGCCGTCCGGAGGGCACTTCGGAATAAGGATATTCCGGCAAGGCGTTAAGCGGTCTGCCAATCAAAAAATGGCCCGGCGTAAGGGCCTCTAAATCATTCGCGTCCGAAGACAACGGACACAACGGACGCGAGTTGAGGACCGCCTCAACCTTACAAAATACGGTCGCGAGTTCCTCAAACGTGAGGACCGTCTCCCCAATAACGCGACGAAGGTGAGTTTTAGCGGCCTTTACAGTTGCTTCAAAAATCCCTCCCCAGTGGGGGCAGGATGGCGGGGAGTACTGCCATCGTACCCCTCTGCGAGAGAGTGTGGATCCGATCACAAAATTATTCCTATCCAAAAATTCACAAACTTCCTTTAAATACCTATCGGTGCCCTTGAAATTGGTTCCACAATCGGACCTTATTAACGACGGCATTCCGCGGCGAGACACAAAACGATTCAACGTGGCTACAAAGGCTTCTGTGGTGAGGGCACTAACCACCTCCAGGTGGACCGCTTTAGTGGCCAAACAAACAAATACACACAAGTAAGCCTTTTCCGTTCTAGCATTACGAAGCCGCGATGTCTTAACGGTAAATGGCCCCGCAAAATCCGTTCCAACTCCTGAGAAGGGCATCGATTCGTTCACTCGATCGGCAGGCAAATCACCCATCTGGGGCTGCATCGTATCGGCGCGCAAACGATAACACGGGAGACAACGAAAGATAACGGATCGGATTATTCTCCGCGCTGACAAAATCCAGAACTCTCGTTGGAGGAGCGCGGTCAAAGCATTACAACCGGCATGAGCATTCTTTACATGTCGGTCTGTAATCAACAGTCTAACTAACGGTCCATCCTTGGGGAGCAACAAAGGGTGGCGTGATCCGTACGGCAGGTTGGCATGTCTGAGCCTACCTCCGACACGCAGCAATCCGGTACTGTCCAAGAAGGGATTCAACCGCACCAAGGGTCCCTTCAACTTGGACTTACTTGAGCGCAGGGCTTTCAGCTCCGGTTCAAACTCTCGCTGTTGCGTCACTCGCAACCAATGCAACAGAGCGTCTTGCCGCTCTTGTGGGGCGAGGACCGGAGACAACGATTTCTCCTGAGGCTGGCGACAATTTCGCACAAAGCGCCTCATCCAAGCAGTCACGCCGAGCAACTTATCAAGAGAACTGTAGCGGTCTAACAAAAACTCCATCTGCGGAGCCGCCACCGTCTCCACGGCGTGAACACGCATGCCTAGGTCTGGGACTCTGGCCACAGCCGGGGTGGCAGGCCATGAGCGCTCAGGCCGTAACAACCATGATGGACTCCACCATAGGTGGTGGTCCACTAACTCAGGCGCCTCGCAGCCGCGGGAGGCACAATCTGCGGGGTTCAATTCGCCCGGTACGTGGCGCCAAATCAACGGGGCCTTTGAAGTCTGAATTTGTGAGACCCGGTTGGCCACAAAAACCTCAAGGGTGTGGACTGAACTCTTCAGCCAACAAAGGACGACCTGGCTGTCAGACCACGCAAATATCGACCCCAAGTCGACACCGTTTCCCAAGGTGTCGGCAACATGATTGAGTAGCCGTACTAAGAGAGTGGCGCCGGACAACTCCAACTTCGGAATGGTTAGCCTAGTCCGAAGGGGGGCGACCTTACTCTTGGCCGTAACTAAGTGTACGGCGACAACGCCTGCTGCATCCACCGTTCGGATGTAAACGGCTGCCGCGTATCCGCTTTCGGACGCGTCACAAAAGCCGTGCAGGGAGGCTTTAAACTTTCCCGAAGGCAGCATTTGCCTCGGTATACAGACCCGATTGACGTCGGGTAGGGATGACACGAACCTCACCCACTCTCGTAGGAGGCTACCAGAGAGGGGCTCATCCCATGACAATTCCGCAGCCCAGAGCTCCTGTAGGAAGCACTTCATCGAAAACACTACAGGGCTGAGCCAACCGTTCGGATCAAAGGTACGGGCTACAGTGGACAGCACCGTGCGTTTAGTCCAGACCTTTGGGTCTGGCAGTTCCAATCTATATGTGAACAAATCCGGGACTGGTCGATACTGGACTCCCAAAACAGACAGCATGTCTGGAGTCTCCGGATTTTCAAAGAGGAGCGGCTCTTGCTGGTGGTCCTTAGGCAAATCTGCCAATAGGTCCGGTGAGTTAGACAGCCACTTCCGCAACTCATAGCCACCAGCCCTCAAGAGCGCAATCAGCTCATCACGTAAGACGAGAGCCTCATCTAAGCTCGAGGCCCCCGTGCAGATATCGTCGACAAATAAGGCCCCCCCCTCAATAAGAGCAGATGCCCGGGGATAGCGTAGCCGTTCGCGCTCTGCGAGCTCCAAAAGCGAACGGATCGCCACAAAGGGGCTCGACCGCAAACCATAAGTGTTGGTGTTCAGCTCGTAAGCCAACATCGGATCCTGGGGATCCTCACGCCAAAGGATGAGCTGGTATCGTCTATCCTCCGGGTGAATCACGGTCTGTCTGAACATCATGCGGATATCGGCCACAAAGACGACAGCGTGCCGGCGGAAGTTGGTCAAAACATCACAGACATCGTGATGCAACTTCGGCCCCGCATGCAGACACTGATTCAACGACACTCCGGTTGACGTGGGCGCTGAACCATCAAAGACCACGCGGATCTTCCCATTGGAAGTCTTCAAAACAGCGTGGTGTGGCAGGAAGTAATGTTCCACATTACGCCAGTCCAACTGCGAGATGGACATGTGCCCAAGGTCCAAATACTCCCGCATGAAGTCTATATACTTCTCCTTGAATGCGGGATCCCTGGCCATCCTACGCTCCATGGACAACAATCTCTTCTCGGCCATCGGTCGGGAGCTCCCTAAAGGAGGGCGAACCGCCAAGAAGGGCAAGCGGGTAATCAAGCGACCCGAGAGGAGGCGCCCAGTGTTGTTCTGGTAGAACAATTCGCACTCCTCGGCTAACGGATCCAACCGCTTGGCAGTGGGAGGTTCCTCCACCTCCCAAAACTTTTGGAGAACGTCGGACAAAGTAGAACCGACAATGGTCTGGCGGTCTACCGACGGGGTCTCTGGTGTCTGTGGTACCTTTCCCATCACCACATGACCCAGCGACGAGGACAAGGCGACAAGATCGGCTGTCTGCAAAACTCGCTTGCTTCCACACAGTACACGACCGAGGACATCCGCACCAATCAACAAGTGTATTGGGCCCGGTCGGTGGAAGGAAGGATCAGCCAAAGCCAGTCCAGACGTCAGCTCAATCGTGGATGGCGGCACTCGCACTTGCGGGAGTGGTCCAACCACCTTATCAAAAACTATCGCCGAAGCACCGATCTTCGGCCTTGGCGCGAAGTGGGGGGAGAAGGAGAACTCAACTCGACCAATCGGATCAGGGATCCGCGAGTCTCCCACCCCCCGTACCGCTTCGTGATGCGGCACAAGCAAAAGACCCAGCTGTCGGACAAGCCACCTGGACATTATGCACCCCTGGGCACCTGAGTCCAAAAGGGCACGCACCGTGACAACATTGCCCTTAGGTCCCCAAACATTCACGGAGGCTGTTGGCAACAGCACAAGCTCCGGAGGGGTGGTTGGGTCCGACAGGGGCGCCATTAAAAATTTTGGGGGGGTACTTGTCCCCCTCGCGCCTGAGTCGGCGCGCCAAATGTGGGACGCTCGTACCGGGCGAGCGGGTCCCAATCGGGTACATACTGGCCCCGACCAACAGCACTCCTAGGTGCAGGGTAATACCCGTGTGGGGCGTGCCTCGGTACATAGTACCCCAATCGAGGCCTCTCCATTAGGGGGGGGGAGTAGCAAATAGGGCCCGTGCCCATCGCCACCGTGGCGTACTCTTGTGGTACCCCCCTACCCCCGCCCGTGGCGGGGGCGTCTCTCCTATAGTTCCCCCTCTCCGGGGGGGACTGAACGGGGGGGCTAAGCCCCGCCGAATCTCTAGGGGACCGGTTCCGGGCTGCCGGGCCCCCGCCCGTGCGCGAGGAATTCGAACCCCGGTCGCTCCCGGCGTCCTTGCGGTCCAAACAAAGGAGGGGGTGATGCCTCCCTCCGCAAAGACGACAATCCTCGGTCTGGGGACACGCCGACTGCATGTGTCCCCCCAAACACCTATAGCACCATTGGCGCTGTCTAGCAACGGCCCTCCGTCCCTCTGGGCGGAGGCCTCTAAATTTGGCACATTCGTGCACCATGTGCCTATCTCCCCTGCAATACCTGCACCGCTCACTCGGTGCGGGGGGAGGGGACTGCTGGAAGGCAGCATAGCGATTGGTCGGGCGACGGGGCTGTTCCCTCGCCGCCACCATACGACCAACACCTGGAACCGGGGCAGGCTCCAGGTGGTCCGTCACCCTACATTCGTCCTCCAAAAAACGAAGGAGGTCCGCGAAGGGCGGGAGATACGAGGCGCTGTCGCCTCCGTACCTCTGCTCGAAACGCCCCTTCATTTCAGCGGGCAATTTGGCGAGGACTATGTGCAGCAGTACAAAGGACCACTGATCCACCGGCAGGTCCAATCGCCTTAGGGAGTTGACCGCTGACAGTAGCGGGTTCAGCAACTCCCTCCGTAACAGGTGTACCCGCGTGATTCGCGGGAGGGCCAAAATCGTGGCCACGTGGGTGTCCGCCAGTAACCGGACATTCTGGTACCTGCTAACCAGAAGCTGGCGAGCCACCTGGTAGTTGTCGTCACTGATGAGCAGGTGCTGGATTACCGCGCTGGCCTCTCCTCGCAGGGAGGAGCGCAAATAGGCCAACTTCTCGCTAGGGGATAAGTCCCGTCGTGAATCCACCAAACTGTCAAACAAATTAATGAAGCCCATCCAGGCTGACAGATCCCCATTAAAAGTGGGAATCTCCAAGGTAGGCAATCGGCCTAGCAACGCCGTCGGGGTAGGTTTGACCTCCCCGCTCAAAACCGGCTCCCCCTTCCGAACAGCCAGGGCCCTCTCAGCCGCCTCCGTGAACTGGTCAGCCAGCTCATAGGCCTGGGCTACATCCTGCTCCAGCTGTTCCGACACGGCATCATCAGCTGGGGGGTTCTCTAAATAATACGCGCGACACTCCATGGCGTGGCGCTCCAGGTCTTGCAGCCGAGCTGCCAGCCCGCCATACCGAGCTAGCAACGCGCCTACCCGGTCGGCTCGGTCTATTAATGTGACCGCACAAGCAAGCCAACGCAAAGCTCCTTGGATGCCAGCCCTGGATACGGCGGTCGGATTCGTAGGAGCCATTTATAATCCGTTTAATAAACAAAGCAAACAAAGAAATATAAAAGTGGTAAACATCAACAAGAAAAGCAATAGAAATAGGTCGCGTCACGATAATATAAAACACAATTAAAATTCGGACGACATACACGGACCCTACTATTTTCATAAATTATTAACAACTTACCAATTTCAAGGGCTAACAATATAACGGTATAAACAAAACGTATAGGATTAACGGTATGGCATACCTCGCAAATCAACTACTAAACCGTTATCAACAAACGAAAACAAAACTATTTTTAATAATAATACTCGTAATTTAATACTACTAATAATTAAAACTAGTTCCACTTTTTTAACTAGGCAAGCGGACTCGGAACAAACACTAGTATGTGGTACTAATAAACAACACTTTCGAACGAAACTATTCGTCAAATAAATCCGGACACACAAAAAAAAATATACACATCTAGGCGAGTAAACTCGTATCAAATCACTAGTATGTGGTACTAATAAACACACTTTCGAACGAACTATTCGTCAAATAAATCCGGACACACAAAAAAAAATATACACATCTAGGCGAGTAAACTCGTATCAAAACACTAGTATGTGACAACAATTATATAAGTGTCTATCTATTATCGGATCCACCAAGTGAGAAACATTCGCTTCGAGAATTTACTAGAACAATTTCTTAGTACTTCAATCGTCTCGGAATACCCTCGAGATTTCAACAAAAAAAAAATAATTTTTAGGTACGCTTTTTATTTTTACTATGAAATTTTATGTACCTAGTTAATTTTAATATGAAAATTAACTAATTATATCAACTAGGTACGCTCTGCTACCAAAAATATGATCACGCACAATTGTGGTGACCATCGACTGTGTTCCACAGTTTATTGAAACGGAGGTTTCTCATGCAAAATTAAGTAAATTAAAACTAGTCCTACCTTATGGTAGGAGATACTGTCCGTAATCCAGGGGGGCTGAACGCTGTCTCGCCGGCGCGCGCCTGGCAAAACGATCTCCACACAACCCCGATGGGAAACTCTTACAGCTAACACTCTTATAACTACACAATGCCCTAATAGACAGCTAAAACTTCCCGGCGCTTTTCAAAGCGAACACACACGGGTCACAAGTCCGTACCCGGACCGGAGCCCTAGTAGGTGCAAAACGAAATCACGGTCACAATACGGGTAGGTAACTGGCGCGGCACGTCGCTACAGAAACACACAATTTTGCCTCACGGCTGCATACGGCGTACTAGTCGCGATGTCGCGCGGACGGCGGTTGGCGCCGACCCCACGAATGAACGTGAATGAATGAATCACGCGCGGCGTGAACAATATATACATTATAAGACTGTTTGTTTCCTTAAATAAATAAATAAAAAAAAAAAAAAAATATATTGTAAGGCGAATATTAAACCATAGGAGGGGCGCGACCGCGAGCGTGAGCGCGAGCAAGCATCGTCGCCGGCGGGCCTGGCAGGCATCGCGCACCGGCAGTACCTGGGCCCGGCCGGGCCGCCCGACCCGCCGCCGCTCGAGCTGCGCGACCAGCCGCCCGACATCCCCGCCGCCGCGCTCGACACGCTGCGCGAGATACACAAGTATTTACCAATGTTACAACGTCTGGTTAGCGTGAATTTCGCAATCTTTGTGGTTGGAAAAACCGGCTAATTGAAACGTCGAGACTACTTGGATGAAATATGACAACAATCTGAATTTAAATCCATTTTTTATGTTTACAGCCGTGTTATCGTTCGTTGAAGCTTTAACAGAGGCAACCTCTTTTTGTTGAGCAAATAGAAATCAGAACAATGTAAATAACGAAGTTGCGTCGATGTCAGGTCGCACGGCGTGGAGTTCCTGGAGGCGGTGTCAGCTTTGGACACGGGCGCGGTCGAGCGGACGCGCCGCGCGTTCTGGCGGCGCGTGTGCGGCGCGGCGGGCGGCGGGGCCCGGCGCGCGGTGGCGCGGCGCGAGGGCGCGGCCTGGCTGCGCGCCGCCGACCTGCGCCTGCACCAGCAGTGCGTGGACCTGCTGCTGCCCGACGTGCTGCGCCCCATACCGCCGCAGCTCACACAGGTACATGAGTACAGTGGGCGGGGCCCGGCGCGCGGTGGCGCGGCGCGAGGGCGCGGCCTGGCTGCGCGCCGCCGACCTGCGCCTGCACCAGCAGTGCGTGGACCTGCTGCTGCCCGACGTGCTGCGCCCCATACCGCCGCAGCTCACACAGGTACATGAGTACAGTGGGCGGGGCCCGGCGCGCGGTGGCGCGGCGCGAGGGCGCGGCCTGGCTGCGCGCCGCCGACCTGCGCCTGCACCAGCAGTGCGTGGACCTGCTGCTGCCCGACGTGCTGCGCCCCATACCGCCGCAGCTCACACAGGTACATGAGTACAGTGGGCGGGGCCCGGCGCGCGGTGCCGCGGCGCGAGGGCGCAGTTTAAACCATCCTCGACAATGCAATTGCTAGCTTCCTGTTCTCGGCTGTAATGTACTATTGTTTCAGTGTACGAAAAAGTTTAGTAAAACCTGCATCAGCAGTCCTATTTCACTCCCCGTGTCGGCTCGAAAACGCGGCGGCAACGCCGGTGGTGTAAATCCATAGAAATTAGGTCCGCAAAAGAGCTAGAATATATGCGATAGAAAGAGATGCAACGAGTGGCCGTTCGTAATTTGCGCCGTACAAGCTGAATTCTACTTTATTGCGTTATAGTTGGAGTTGCTATTTATTTATATGACTTAGCGGAGTGAACTATCTGTTACATTGTAACTATTTAGTAATTTGTGGCATGAGATAAATTTTTGGTCCAAGCAATTCGACTTATTCGAAAAACTAATACCTTAAAGTAGAAAATACATAATAGGAGCGTTTTACCTACCATTAAAACGCATATTGTGTCCGGAGCCTTATTCGAAGCCTAGGTAAACATATTTTGAGAAAGCCCTTTCCGTTTCCGTTCGACATCAATTTTCCTATTGGTCAATCATACCAACGTGACGTCACTTCCGTAACGTCATCCTAAGTCACGTGATCCGAGTTCACCTTTTAGCAATGGCGGAAGATTTGTGTCATTGTAGTCTCAAAATCTGAAACACTTGACAACCATTAAGGATAAAATCTACACCAGGCAGGTCTTAAAGCTAGGCTTCGAATAAGGCTCCGGACACAATATGCGTTTTAATGGTAGGTAAAACGCTCCTATTGTGTCTTTTCGCCGTTATTCGAAGCCTAGGTAAACATATTTTGAGACCTTGTTTGTTATCGCCTGGTGAACGAGGACGCCAATGTGACATGTATCAGCAATTATGACATTAACCTTATACCTTTTGACAAATTCGACAGGTACTTGGGGTAGGTACTCGAATTAATTGTTTAACTTTATAACTCAACATCACAAATTAATACTGATATCAGAAACGTTATGCTATTACTATCAAACATTCAAGTATGTCATACAATAGTACGTAAGTACCTATATAATGAAAATATGAGCACGGATGTCTGAATATGATTGAAATAAAATATATAAGTGCTTATGCTCAATCTATCAAACCTTATTCATAAATATGTAAACTAATGTAAATGTAAACTATGTTACATAGATCATTTACATATTCTTGAAATATTCAAAATCTGAAAAGAAACAAACATTACAATAACACAACTTGTGCTATCCCTTATATATTTTTGAAGCAAAAACATCTGAAAATCTTTTGGCTTAGTCTCTTCTGACATACCATCGATACGATATGATCTGAAAACACATAATAAAGAAAAATATAAATACAATTTAATAATTGTAAAACTTTCGGCACAAGAAACCATAAGCACAAGACTCTTATCTTCCCTAACTGTAAAATCATGTTGCTTTAAATTATTATTTTATACTAGTGACACGCTAAACTCCCGAGCACTAGCATTGTTATGAAGCTGACGACTGTTTCTTAGTATATCCTTTACCGCTATAGGGAATTTATTATTCATAGGAAATTTACTAAAATAAATAATTTGGGGAATTTTAATATACTACTGTGTAGCCCAATCTAAGCAAAGCTTGTCCGATGGCCAAGATGCCCAAGTCGTAATTCTTATGGGTCTGTAGGGTGCGTAGCATTAAGTCCACCTATGTACTGTAATTTGTGCATGAAGAATTAAATAAATAAATAAACATGTATTTTGTAAATACATGGTTATGTTACATACAAAACACTTCGATCAACTAAACATAATTGTTCGGAAAAGATCGACGTTTCTGAACGCGTCTCTGATGTCACGTCAAATTGACATTTGGCTGTCACTTGAAGTTGACAGTGACACTTGATTGAAATTCTTGTAACCAAAATGTCGGATTAATTTTGCTGAATTTGTTAAAAATCGCTCGCGTTGAATGTGCCTGGCATATCGAGTTTGAATAAAATCTTAAATTATCTATGTGATCCCGTTTTGTACGACCAAGGTTTTGACGCCATCCATCGGGCTGGTCGCGGAGTTTTGAAAGAAAGATAATTGTCCACCACGCGCTTTTTGTCGGGACTGTAAATCGTAATAAAAGAGGCTCCCCCGTGTGTGTCATTGTTGAAGCGCCCAGTGCCTTGGGAACGCTGTTATTTGTGTTGTGAGTGAGGTGACTAATTGGTAAGGTCTGCAGAAGAAAGGACCCCAGGGGCGCGCTCCCTTACACCACTTCTGCCTTGGAGACGTTCGACACACAGACCCGTATGTAACCTCCCCTTACTTAACATTCTCTCCGCTGTGTATCGCAGTTCAATTGTTCAGTTTACATCCCCGCTGAAACCTAGTTTTTTGTCCGGAGTCTATATTAGTAATACCAGCTTCCACTGCGCTAAGCCGATTCCGCGGATTTAGCAGGGGTGTACTGAACATTTCTTGGTAGCCAAGAGCGTAGCTTGAAGGCCTGAGAGGCCCACGCCAAAACTTTGTATTAATCAGTGCCGTTTTGATGACCCAGTCTGGTCCGGACTAGATTAATTTGTACTTGTAAATGGTAATTAACTTGCATTTGAAAAGTAAAGGGCATTCCTTTGTTATTGGTTCCATGTCTTGTAATTAATTGTCATGTATTGAAGTTCCAAAGTGTAAACAGATGCCTTTCTTTGCTCATAATAATTATTATTCAGTTTTGTTAGCAAATTTGAGTTGTGAATATTGACAAGTTTGTTGCTAAAATAATAGCTAATAAAAGGTTAGCTAATAAGTTTGCACTCAATACTTAGTGAAACTTAGATGATTTAAGACATTGTTTACACATTGAAACTCATTGAAACTTGTGCTTTGAAATAATTAAAATTAATTTGTTGTATGTTGATATCCAAGTGAATTTCAATAGTCAGTGATTTTGAGTGAATTTCAATAGTCAGTGAGTTTTGTTGTTTTCTGATAACCTCCAAATATTTAAGAGTTTGTGTCATTATAAATACTTTGTTGTTGTAATATTGGAATTTTGTGGTTAGTAATAACCTCCAAATATTGGAGATTTTGTGTTATAGTGAATATTTTGAATTTGTTGTTTTTGTTGATAAATTTGTGACGTTACAATGACGGCCTCCTCTGCTAAAGCCAAAATACGTTCTGAGTTACGGTGGTTAGCTTCTGCGGTTGCGTTGTTGGATCGACCGGATAGAACGGAGGCCTTGTTGAACAGATACGTAGATCTGCCCGTACGTTTGGCTGTTGTTGATGAACAGTATGCCTTATTTTTGGAAAGGACTGTTGAGGCCGATGTGGAAATGCGACAAGAAGTCGATTTGGATGTGGACCAGTGTTATGATTTTGCGGACAGAATTACCCAGGTGGCTCGACCTTTGCAAGTGGCAAGAGAGAATGAACCGAGCCCGTCCCCGGTCACATCTAAGAGTATGCCCCCTCTATTTGCTAGATTGGCCCCCTTAGACCTAAGGCGTTTTGCTGGTCGTCTAGAGGACTGGGAGGGCTTTATTAATATTTTTGATAGTCTGGTACATGCCCGGGATGATTTGACCCAGGGCCAGAAGTTAGCTTATTTATTATCCGTGTTGGAAGGGGAGGCCCTTGAATCGGTTCAACATTTGGCCCCCTCGGATGAAAACTACCCTATTGCTAGGGATTTGATTGCCCGTCGGTACCAGAACGTACGACGTCTGGCGGACAACCATGTTGCCGCCATTTTGAATTTACCCCGCGTTGCCAGCGTGATGCACTTGAGAGTGGCTTTGTTGAATCCGCTGTTGGTTGCCTACAACGCATTGAAAAACTTAAAACTCCCAGTGGAGCAGTGGTCGTTTTTGTTACTGCACATTGTCCTGGGAAAGTTGCCGGACTCTGTTAAGGTCCGTTTTGAGCAGCAGTATGGTGGGGATAGTGCGACTTATCTGCCACCCTTCTCGGACCTCTTGACGTTCCTGGAAGGAGAAAGTAGACTGGCAGATAATTCCTCTCTGGCCGGTCCTATGGGACCCGAACGACCTGTGCCACAGAGTAGATCCCCCACCGGAACCCCCCGTAGGGGGCGTATCGCCCCTCGCGCGCCCGGCCGCTATGCCGCCGTCCAGGAGACCGCCCGCTGCTTGTACTGTCGGGAACCGGGTCACAGCACGACCCGTTGTGATAAGTTCCTCGACCAGCGCGTCCAAGGCCGTCGAGCGATCGCGCGACAACGGACATGGTGCTACTCGTGCTTGGGCCTGCACATGCAGCGCGAATGTACCCAAGCGCACCCATGCCGCTTTTGTAAGGGCAACCACCATCCCCTCCTCTGCATGAACAGCCCAGAGGGCGGCGGAGCGCCGCAGCGCGTCGCTGCAGGATCACCTCGTATGGGTGGGGGTCTCGGACCCCCCGCGGTGTTTGCATCCCGCAGCAGTTCTAGTGGCCACCAGAGTGGCCCCAGACGCTCTCCGCCACGTTTGGAGCCTCAAACGGGCGGGGGTCCCAGGGACCCCCCCATGGGAAACCGATCCCCAAGGATGGGGATGAGTCATGCGAGCGTTGCCGGAGGTCGTAGAGGCCCCCCGCGACGTTTTGAGCCTCGCACGGGCGGGGGTCCCACGGACCCCCCCATGGGAAATCGGTCCCCAACTAGGGGGTTCGATTTTGCGAGCGTTGCGGGAGGTCGTAGAAGCCCCCCGCAACGTGTTGAGCCTCGCACAGCCGGGGGTCCCCGGGACCCCCCTTCTGAAAATCGGTCACCGTGCCCCCGCGACTATGGGGCGACGTACACGGTGGGTGATAGGCACCGATTCTCGCCGCCGCTCGCCGAATACCCGCGTTTGGAGCGGCGCCCGCCCCGTCTTCAAGGGGCCGGGAGATATGACCCGCCTGATACCGGGCGAATTGGACGGAGGCAGTATGTGGGAGATTGGGACCCACTGGATCGCTATGAGCGACCCCCTTACCATGGGGGGACGTCTGGGGACCCCACATACTAGCAATCAACGTGTTTACGGTCGATTGTAGCCACCCCTCCAGAGACCGTTTTGTTGCCCACGGCCTCTGTGCTTGTCAGGGGATTGAATGGCGACCTTGTGGAAGTTCGCGCCTTGTTGGATTCCGGTGCTCAGGGGTGTGTTGTGTCATCTTGGTTAGTTAGGCGGTTGGGCCTCAAGGTGCACCCCCACACGGAAGGCGTGAGAGGTGTTGGCGATGTGAAAGTCCCCGGGTTGTTAGGGCATGTTGACTTCACATTTACCTCACGTAATAAGTCCACGCCAGGCATTAATACCTCGGCGATTGTGTTGGACACAGTGGTTGGCCGTCAACCTTCTGTTGACTTGGGACCGAGTATGTTGTCTTTGGTGTCTGATTCCCCACTCGCCGATCCAAATTTCTTCCGCCCAGGCCCGATTGATGCTCTCCTTGGAGCCGATGTCCTGGGGCGAGTTTTGTTGACGGGGAAGCGAGTTTTGCAGCCAGATGGCTTGGTAGCTCTGCAGACGACACTCGGTACAGTTGTGATGGGCCCTGCTCGCCGCGTTTTGGATTCCCTTGATGAGGAGCGCGGTCTTGTTTTTAATGTGTCTCTCTCCGAAGTGGTGCAGAAGTTTTGGGAGGTTGAGGAACCTCCACCAGCCCCGCGGGTTGACCCAGTAGCGGATGAATGCGAGTTGTATTACCAGAATAACACTGGTCGCCTCCGCTCTGGTCGTTTGATCACCCGTCTCCCCTTTCGTGCCGGCCGACCTCCTCTGGGCGAATCCCGACCGCTAGCGGAACGTAGGCTAGTGGCGATGGAGCGTCGCATGAGCAAGGATCCGGTCTTCCGCCAGAAGTATGTTGAATTTATGCGGGAGTATGAGGAGTTAGGGCACATGTCCGTGAGCGATTTGGATTGGCGCTCCGTTGAGCACTTCTTTTTGCCGCACCACGCCGTTTTGAAATCCGGAAAGATTCGGGTGGTCTTTGACGGTTCGGCTCCCACCTCTACTGGAGCGTCCTTGAACCAGTGTCTGCATGTAGGTCCCAAGCTGCACACGGAGATCTCAGACATTTTGACCAACTTCCGGCGGCACCAAATTGTATTTATGACTGACATCCGGATGATGTTCAGACAAACGGTCATCCATCCAGAGGATAGGAGGTACCAATTGATTTTGTGGAGAGAGAGTCCTAGGGACCCCTTGTTGATTTATGAATTGAATACGAATACGTACGGTTTGGCTTCGAGCCCGTTTGTTGCGATTCGTTCTTTGTTGGAGTTGGCCGAGAAGGAGCGCTTGAGATACCCTCGCGCTTCCGCCATTTTGGCCAGTGACGTCTATGTGGATGACATTTGCACGGGCGCCTCATCTGTCTCAGAGGCGATTGTCCTGAGAGACGAACTCACCGCCCTTTTGAAGTCGGGAGGTTACGAGTTGAGGAAATGGATATCCAACTCGCCTGATGTACTGGTAGGTTTGCCCGAAGAGCACCAGCAGGACCCCCACCTATTCGAAAATGTTGATAACCCCCATGTGGTGACCGTCCTTGGCGTACAGTACAAACCGGTCTCTGACACGTTCACTTATTGTGTGGATTTACGACCACCGAAAGTCTGGACCAAGCGTTCAGTATTGTCTACTGTCGCACGTACCTTTGACCCCAATGGGTGGATTTGCCCCGTGCTGTTTATGGCCAAGTGTTTCTTGCAACGGTTATGGGCTTCGGGTGTGTCGTGGGATGAACCCCTCTCGGACGAGTTACTCTGAGATTGGTCGAGCTTCGTTTCATCCCTCCCCGAGATTAATGAAGTGCATTTGCCGAGTCGCCACCGACTTCGCCGGTCCCTTTACTGTAAAGGCTTCGAGACTGCGTAATGCTAAAACCTATAAGGCGTACTTGTGCGTGTTTGTGTGTTTGTCCACCAAGGCTGTCCACTTGGAAATTGTCTCGGAATTGTCTACCGAAGCCTTTGTCGCCGCCTTGAGCAGATTTGTTTCCCGTAGAGGACTGCCGTCATTGATACGTTCCGATTGTGGTACTAATTATAAGGGAACGTGTAATTATCTTAAGGAAGTAGTTAAGTTTTTTGTTGATAATAAAATAGACATTGGAACCACCCTCTCCCGGCGTGGGATAATCTGGAAGTTTAGCCCTCCAGCTTGTCCGACCTGGGGAGGAATTTTTGAAGCTTGTGTAAAGGCTGCCAAGACACACTTGCGTCGTGTGATTGGAGAAACTATTCTCACGTTTGAGGAACTTGATACGGTATTTTGTAAAATTGAGGCCGTCCTCAACTCGCGACCCTTGTGCCCGTTGTCTTCGGACCCGAATGACCTGGAAGCGTTGACCCCAGGTCATTTCTTGATCGGACAGCCCCTTTTGGCGTTGCCTGAATATCCGATTCAGGATGTAGGATCCCATCGTTTGTCGCGATACCAACTTTTGAAACAGATGTCCCAAAACTTCTGGGCACGTTGGTCGATGGAGTATTTGCATATCCTACAACAGCGCGTGAAGTGGACAGATAAAACCACCCCACCCCAGACTGGCGACCTCGTGTTGATTAAGGATGCTAACCTGCCGCCCCTATGTTGGCGAAGGGGGCGCATTGTTAAACTCTACCCCGGAACTGACGGAGTTCCTCGTTTTGCTGAGGTTTTGGTTCGAGATTCGGTTTTGAAGAGAGCAGTTAGTGGGCTCTCCCGATTACCCGTAGATTGACGTACCGTTCTTAACGGTCCGGGGCGGGGGGATGTTCGGAAAAGATCGACGTTTCTGAACGCGTCTCTGATGTCACGTCAAATTGACATTTGGCTGTCACTTGAAGTTGACAGTGACACTTGATTGAAATTCTTGTAACCAAAATGTCGGATTAATTTTGCTGAATTTGTTAAAAATCGCTCGCGTTGAATGTGCCTGGCATATCGAGTTTGAATAAAATCTTAAATTATCTATGTGATCCCGTTTTGTACGACCAAGGTTTTGACGCCATCCATCGGGCTGGTCGCGGAGTTTTGAAAGAAAGATAATTGTCCACCACGCGCTTTTTGTCGGGACTGTAAATCGTAATAAAAGAGGCTCCCCCGTGTGTGTCATTGTTGAAGCGCCCAGTGCCTTGGGAACGCTGTTATTTGTGTTGTGAGTGAGGTGACTAATTGGTAAGGTCTGCAGAAGAAAGGACCCCAGGGGCGCGCGCGCTCCCTTACACCACTTCTGCCTTGGAGACGTTCGACACACAGACCCGTATGTAACCTCCCCTTACTTAACATTCTCTCCGCTGTGTATCGCAGTCCAATTGTTCAGTTTACATCCCCGCTGAAACCTAGTTTTTTGTCCGGAGTCTATATTAGTAATACCAGCTTCCACTGCGCTAAGCCGATTCCGCGGATTTAGCAGGGGTGTACTGAACAATAATATTATACTTAAAATATCGAACCCACGACGATCAGTTCAACTGTTGAATCACTACACCAAATTCAAAGGGACAACACATTATTTAAAGCTTTGTGCTAGAGAAGATGTCAACTATTGCTACGTTTGTGCAGTGCAAGATGTATTAAAGTTTGATTGCAAAAATTAACGTTAACATTATTCGAATAAATAGGATCGCAGATACATATAACATCCTAAACTACTTGTGCCGGCTTGTCTTACTGGTCTGACAAAAAGCACGATCATGTATAAAAATCAAATAAATTTCTGAAAGTAATGTAAGCACATGCCTTATTTTACAAGATCAAAACAAAAGTAGTTCGTATATTAACTTCTTTAAAGCATCTGCTATTTTGTAACAAATCTTATTTGCATACAAATCGAATTAATGTAACTCATTAAACTCTTTTAATTAAAAGATAAAGTGCAAAAGATTTGCAAAATTTTGTCATAACTTTTACTATATCTATCAATCAATCAAATATTGATTTATTCACATAGACATATTATTATAATAAGCATGTAGGTCCTTAAGGATAAAAATTTGAATCGTCAATATTTTCCTAGCACCCATTCAAGACTTTTAACTGTAACTATACATATAAATATAATAATAACAATGAAAATGACTGGTAATGGCCGATAATGACAGTTTCACTTCATATATTTTACCGACACGGTCCCAAGTTGCATTGCAGGACACAATTTTTTATATAGACTGCCATTCTAAAGACGCGTTTCTCTTATTATTAATTACTATCGACTCAATTAAAAAACTCCGTTAATTACTGCCAATTTAGCTACACGGAACACCTTAAATGTTATATCCACTCTAGCAAAGAAACATAAATATACAAAATTAAAAAATGCGCATTGAGCCCACGGAGTGAGTTATGGCTCATTATACCCATACATTTAGTAAAAATGGGTTAACCGGGCACATAAAATACCTTGGTAATAAATATAATAAATTCTAACATAATGAACTAAAAAAAAAATTTTATTTAAACTCACCAAAGACATTGTTCATCAGAAACATAAGAGACATCTTTTCCTCATCAGAAAAACGAGCAACTTCTTTGAGTTGCCCTAATGCTAGCATGCATGCAAGGGCATAATTTTGCTATTGTACAAGACAGTGTTCTTGTGGAGCGACTGTCAATCTGAAAACTCGTAAATTATTATCAATGATCAGATCCACTAATTTTACATTTGTATGGGCCAGTGTCCTTGCGAAATCAATCTCAGAAACTCATTTTTACTTATTCTTCCCAAAAAATTCATAAATTATCCAATTATTCATTTTATGACAATGATTCATTAAAAGTTCATAAAAAGATGTCTTTGTAGACCTGACTTTGTAGTCTAGACCCTGTCAATCTCCAAACTGCATTCATTCTAGCCTGGAAAGGCATAATTTTTCAATTGTTTAAGACAGTCAACAAGTACTTTTGATTGAATACATGAATAGGTAGTTTATATCATAATAACAAAAGGTTTTTCATTTTCAACATTACATACATTACATGAGTGCATGAGTTACATGAGCACAGGAAAAATAATATCAGTAACGGTAATTAGGTACTATTGCCCGTTGCAGGTTGATCTGTATTACAGGCAACAAAATATGGTATATACCTAGTTTTGCCATTTTAAAAGACCGTGATCGTCAGAATTCGTCTCACGATATAAATCTACGGTGCCAGGGAGCAGAGCCTGCCATATTTATACATGACGATGAGTAAGCATAAACAATGCCTGTATCAGATAACTTCACTCTTCTAGACGGCTAAAATAACTATTGCATATATTAACGAACATAAATTTTCTAAAATGTAAATCTACTGTGGAATAATGTAAAGTAATACCTAATTTATTCGGTGTTCTCCATTAACATTTTCTTAATCTGAACTAAATTTAGGTATGAAACAGTCGAAAGGGCAGACCAGCTCAGCTCGTGCTGTTGCTTACAGCTATGTCAGACTGTCAGGCTCTTTCAGATACGCAAAACGCCAGACACGCATTATCAGAAATCGCAGAATGTCAGATACACGAAAAGTGAGAATCGCAATCCCAACTGGCTTTATAGCATAATTACTTTGACTGCATAGCTTCTAGTCAGTAGGTACCTATTATTAATCGTTAAAATACTTAATTATTGCTATCACTGCCTGGTGCCCATAGGGAGCCACCGCGATATTTCAATCAATATATAAACTATTAGTGCCAAGCACAGCTTCCAGCGTGCCTAATACTAGCGGGGCTTGTTCGCATATAAACATGAAAGGTGTTTGTAGTTGATATACCTATATCCCCCCCCCCCCCCTTTTTACTTCCTCGACCGGAAGGAATAAAATATAAATATATAGCATATTTATTTGAATATACAGTTTTTACTTTCAATCATAATTATGGCATTGACGGCACTAATAATATCACGTAATCCAATAACATAAAAAGATTCATATGCTTATTGTCAAAAACATTGCACCCTGATACTTGCGTAAGCAGGAAATGCTCCCCGTTACTTGCGTAAGCAGGTTATGTTTTTTTTTTTTTTTTTTTTTCATTTTAATTTAAGTAATATTTGTTACCAAAACTTAAAATCTGCGTTCAATATCATATTAAAAATCTCAAGGATAATGAAGCCAATTACGTATCCATTAATAAAACATTATCGAACCAATGGTAGTGGGGTTCGGGGGGGGGGGGGCTGAGCACCCCGTCACAACAAAACTTCATAAAGTGACCACCAATGTGGTGGGTCACGTTAGATTAGAATTGTGACAAAAACAAGTCATCACTACGTTAGGTACGGTAGTACTTGTTTACATATATAAAATTCAATAGGTACCGCAGTACGCACATAAAAAAAAAAAAACATTTAAGTAAGTTTTCAATATCAAATCATTTGCTCCATGTTACATTACACGACCCACATTAACACTCCCTAAAAGGGGCAAGGGTCAACTGTAGAAAGTATTAAGAATAAACTTTTGCATACAATTCACTAATTTTGCAAATACACTATTCACTTTAAAATATTATTTGCCTTGCGCTAGTTGGTTAGCTAATAAATATATAGGGACGCTTGTTCCCATTTATAATGCAGGTAGCACTCACATACAGACATGGGAGTAATAAAAGTATAAAAGTAATCACTCACTATGTGCCGGTGTAGATACATGATCAAAAACAAAACGTTGAAACAAAAGCAACTAACCAAAATTAGCGCTATACCACTCGACTATACCTACTGACATATTATTTTAGAACTGCAATGATACCATGATTACCATTAAAGAAAATGTCGGTACTTCAAAATGCTTTCGAAACAATAAATCACCACAAGAAGTCGGTACAAATTGTAAAATAGGATTTATAAACTAAACAAGAGAAAAGTGTGTCAAGGTCAAGCACGGGCGACGACGGGAGCCGAGACCCACTGTATACTTCCCGATCCTTTCAAAATCCCTAAATCACATTGTATCACTATTAAAAGGAAATCTATTTGAAATAAATGATTAAGATTATGATTTAATCTCTCTGCGCAGATCGCAAAAACTCTCTACTAACTATCACAGGAACAGATTTTTCATGGTGAGAAAATATAAAATTTCTTACTTGCTTGTGGGTAAGAAAATAAAAAATCAAAACTTTCACTGACCTGGCGAGGTGTTAAATTACCTCAATTCCTGTGTGCCAATAAAGCCCATACTCCATCTCGTCGTCCTAAATGCTTTGGATTCCACGATACTTTGAAATTAACAGGTGGACATCGAGCCCGACCCGCCATGTTTTCGCGCGCTCACTCACAGGCACGCTCTTTTAAAATTCGAACAATTTTCATAAATAATAATATTACTTTATCCGAGAAAGTAAAATAAAAGAACCACTCGTACAAATGTTTAAATTTTAAATTTCGAACGCTAACAGCGTTTATGATTAGATGTGAACGGTTGCGAAAAATGGACGCCAATGACACAAATCTTCCGCCATTGCTAAAAGGTGAACTCGGATCACGTGACTTAGGATGACGTTACGGAAGTGACGTCACGTTGGTATGATTGACCAATAGGAAAATTGATGTCGAACGGAAACGGAAAGGGCTTTCTCAAAATATGTTTACCTAGGCTTCGAATAACGGCGAAAGGACACAATAAACCTATTCATCTTCGTTTTATTAAAAATGTGGTATTAGAAAAAATGGACCCGTCTCACAACTATATCCGATGGGACTCGAACCCACGACCTTTCACTTGTTTCGCTAACATAAAACAAGTAAATGTTTTTAGAATCACTATTCCAACAAATCCAATGATTGAACTACTTCTACTCACAACTAGCTTCGATGGAGACGGGTTGATTTTTTCTAAAATACTTCATTTTCCATTTTGCAATTATAAAAATTGCATTGTGAATGCAAAAAAGTAAAAATTTAAATAATATCCAATGATCTTCAAATATTTACAAATTCTTATGTCCACACCCAGGCTATCCGCAACTTTTCCAAGAGCCTGGAGTCTGCGCTGGCGGCGGGCGCGACCGAGGCCCCGGCGGCGGCGGCGCGGGCCCAAGCTGCGGCCGCCGCGGCGCTAGCGGCCGCTCTCCGGAGATACACCTCCCTCAACCACCTGGCGCAGGCCGCACGGGCCGTGCTCGCGAACCATCACCAGATACAGCAGGTACTATCGGATGTAGCGTCAGCCTCGGACTTTGTATCTAGAGCACACAGGCTGCGGCCGCTCTCCGGCGATACACCTCGCTGAACCACCTGGCGCAGGCCGCACGGGCCGTGCTCGCGAACCATCACCAGATACAGCAGGTACTATCGGATGTAGCGTCAGCCTCGGACTTTGTATCTAGAGCACACAGGCTGCGGCCGCTCTCCGGCGATACACCTCGCTGAACCACCTGGCGCAGGCCGCACGGGCCGTGCTCGCGAACCATCACCAGTTACAGCAGGTACTATCGGATGATCGGATGTAGCGTCAGCCTCGGACTTTGTATCTAGAGCACACAGGCTGCGGCCGCTCTCCGGCGATACACCTCGCTGAACCACCTGGCGCAGGCCGCACGGGCCGTGCTCGCGAACCATCACCATATACAGCAGGTACTACTCGGATGTAGAGTCAGCCTCGGACTTTGTATCTAGAGCACACAGGCTGCGGCCGCTCTCCGGCGATACACCTCCCTAAACCACCTGGCGCAGGCCGCACGGGCCGTGCTCGCGAACCATCACCAGATACAGCAGGTACTTTAAAATAACTTACTATATAAGATGTTACGATTAATTAATAAATGTTCTTAGCTTCTACATAGCGTAACGGTTTATCTCCCGGCTAAGTGCCAAAAATGTTTTTGAATGTTTGAATATTTGTTATGCCTGTCCGCGATATGGACCGCGAAATTTTGACAAAACTATTGGCTTTAAGTATATTTTATTGTTTTTCAGTTACTTGACTAACTAAATTAAATCTTGACACATTAATGTGAATGTGTGAGTCTGCAAAATTAATGTTAAGTCTTTTAAGCTTGAGATTCAATGAATCGGACTTTTTTCCTGTGTCAATTAGTGAGAAATAACGTATATGGTTGTGTGTCCAGATGCTGTCTGATCTGAACCGCGTGGACTTCCGCGTGGTGCGCGAGCAGGCCGCGTGGGCGTGCTCGTGCGGCAGCGCCGCCACCGCGCACCGCCTCGAGGCCGACTTCAAGGTAACGAGCGACACCCGGCGCCAATCAGGGTCGGACACATAATAGGTCTTTACCTATGAAATTGCCGTTTTGTATGGAGATTTCTGGAATTATTTTTTTTCCATACTAACGTTTTTGTTATTATTTAACAACTAATATTATGTAAATTTACAAAATTTTACACAAGTTTTTATGGACATTTTAACTATTAAATGACACATTCGTTAAGAGAAAAAAAAATTTTTTTCACTAAGTTACAACTAATAAAGTACGAAATTCTGGAAACAAAAATAGTCGTAACTTTCGGAATAAGTTTTTTCTATGTAAATAATCAAATATCGTGGTTATTAAATTATCAAAAGTTGCTCGATACGGTCTTTATGTAACGCAATATTAAAGAAATTATATATTTCTAATATTATAAAAGTTGTTAAGTTATATGTACAAAAGAAAAAAACGGCAATTTCATATGTAAAGACCTATTATTATAAGGAGTGAGGCTCTAGAGCAACATTACACCGCGGACGCGTGCGCGAGCAGGCCGCGTGGGCGTGCTCGTGCGGCAGCGCCGCCGAATGAGGCTCTAGAACAACATTCCACCTCGAGACGCATATTGGCCCTTACAATTTATGAATATCTCTCATGTGCGATCAGCCCGTACAGGTGTCCGGCTGTTCTCTAGCTTGACGGCTCGGCAACGACATTGCCGTGGCGGCGACAGCGGCATCGGCGAGCGGATTATTCATTAATTGCGTGCTCGCGATAAACGTCAAATGAAATAAGTGTGACGCACTGACGCACCAACTAATGCGCAACCCGCTCCGCTGAGCGCCGCCGCTCGATGTCTAGGTCGAAGCGTCTCTCGCGTGCAAACTTATTTACTTCCAACTGTATTCACGCGTCCGATTTAATTCCCTATTATGCTCATTGTTTTACCAAAATATCTTTATTTAAAGATATCGGTTGCTGTAATGTTGTTTTAAATTCGCATTATATTTGATTGTCAGGCGACTCTAGGCCGCGGCGCGACTCTCGAGCAATGGGCGGCGTGGCTGGAAGGCTGCGTGCGGTCCGCGCTGGCCGCGCACGAGCGCCGGCCCGACTACACGGCGCGCGCGCGGCGCCTGCTGCTCGACTGGTCCTTCTACTCGTCGCTCGTCATCCGCGAGCTCACGCTCAGGTCAGTCAGTGGGCGGGTGGCTGGAGGGCTGCGTGCGCTCCACGAGCGCCGGCCCGACTACACGGCGCGCGCGCGGCGCCTGCTGCTCGACTGGTCCTTCTACTCGTCGCTCGTCATCCGCGAGCTCACGCTCAGGTCAGTCAGTGGGCGGGTGGCTGGAGGGCTGCGTGCGCTCCACGAGCGCCGGCCCGACTACACGGCGCGCGCGCGGCGCCTGCTGCTCGACTGGTCCTTCTACTCGTCGCTCGTCATCCGCGAGCTCACGCTCAGGTCAGTCAGTGGGCGGGTGGCTGGAGGGCTGCGTGCGCTCCACGAGCGCCGGCCCGACTACACGGCGCGCGCGCGGCGCCTGCTGCTCGACTGGTCCTTCTACTCGTCGCTCGTCATCCGCGAGCTCACGCTCAGGTCAGTCAGTGGGCGGGTGGCTGGAGGGCTGCGTGCGCTCCACGAGCGCCGGCCCGACTACACGGCGCGCGCGCGGCGCCTGCTGCTCGACTGGTCCTTCTACTCGTCGCTCGTCATCCGCGAGCTCACGCTCAGGTCAGTCAGTGGGCGGGTGGCTGGAGGGCTGCGTGCGCTCCACGAGCGCCGGCCCGACTACACGGCGCGCGCGCGGCGCCTGCTGCTCGACTGGTCCTTCTACTCGTCGCTCGTCATCCGCGAGCTCACGCTCAGGTCAGTCAGTGGGCGGGTGGCTGGAGGGCTGCGTGCGCTCCACGAGCGCCGGCCCGACTACACGGCGCGCGCGCGGCGCCTGCTGCTCGACTGGTCCTTCTACTCGTCGCTCGTCATCCGCGAGCTCACGCTCAGGTCAGTCAGTGGGCGGGTGGCTGGAGGGCTGCGTGCGTTCCACGAGCGCCGGCCCGACTACACAGCGCAAATTTCGATCTTTATCGCTATTGTAGAAAATAACTCTTCCTTCTATGACAATGTAATGACTAACAATACTGTTACAGGTCGGCAGCATCGTTCGGGTCGTTCCACCTCATCCGGCTGCTGTACGACGAGTACGTGTCGTATCTGATCGAGCGCCGCGTGGCCGCGCACCACCGCGCGCCGCCCATCTCCGTCATGACCCGCCCCAAGGTGCGCCCACATACCTTATTGCAATAGGCTACTTGACTCATACTTAGTTTCATACATCGAATAAATATTTCCTTTAGTGAAAACGTAATAAAGCGATATCATAAAATAAAAGTACATGATGGATAGGTAAAATTAATTTGAAAAATACATATTCTTATTTTTAATTTGAACTGATGAAAACACTATCGACCATGATGTGACGTCATAGGATTTGTTTACAAATAAACTTTTTTTCCGTACCCATAATCCTAAAAGCGGTAACCTTCGCTGCATCTCGAGGCAAACGATGATCATTCTGTCCATGAAGCTCTAGTAATTTCTGGCGTCTGGCTACGCTAGATCTTCACGAATGGTATTTATTCACTTTTGAGTTTTATCGACTAAGGCTTGTGAAGAGTTCTTTGTCCGTGATGGAAATAATATAATTATAACCAAAAATAATGTATGTTAACTACAACTTTTTCGGTATTTGGAAGCAGTTTCAGCAGGGACAAATCCAATCCATCCTGTTTGGGAAGGTGTAGTGCCTTATAGTTTAGATCGCGGTGAACTGTTTTTGCGTTGCATCAGTAAAGAGCCAATTAGCGATGCCCGCCAGCAGGTCGCATTTAAAGGAACCAGTCGCGAGTACGCATTATATATAGCGCCATTTTTTGTTTTGATTTTCTTTTATTGCGAAAATTTTCATTACACATATAAAATTATTATGCCCGAGCTTCACCTGCGTCTAATGCCATTAATTAGCGCGCTATTTGATGTAATACGCAGGTGTAGCCGGGTCTTAACGCACTAATTTGATACAATTAACGCGCTAAGACGCGCATGCCGTTATTAACGCCGTCAGGCGTCACGCAGGTGAAGAAGTCCCCGGCATTAGAAGAAAACTAGTCATTCATTTTTAGCAAGAAAGAAAACCACATTTAGCTTATTTTAGCCGCATCCCCAACACATCCAATGTCTTTTAAATGTCACTAAGGAGCACTGTGACATTATAAAAGGCTGATAACATTAATCGTGTACACAGGATGACGAAGAGGAGTCCGGCGGTGAAGCCGGCGGCGAGCCGGACGACGACGACCCGGACTGGGAGTGGGACGACGATGACGACGACGACGACGACCAGCCGCACGACAAGAAGGCCAAGCTCGACTAGACGCAGGTAACCATCGTACGTACAATCCGACTCAAATAAGAATAGTATCTACATTCGACAACTTCACGGCTTAGATACGCCACGCCATACTCCCGCCATATACAATTTCTCGGTAGCACATTTCTTGCTTGTTATCACACAGATTGAACTTTTTTCACTTTTAAATATTGACATCAATAACAAATCCTAAACTGAGAACATTATATTGCGCAGATGTTACGCGATATCGCAACGGCACCCTCGCTCATGCAGACGTCGGACATCAACAAAAATAATAAACTGCATTCGATATGGACATCATTTCACCGCTCAATACAACTCTTAAGAACTTCAGTACCTAATGAACGATCCGTTCACTGCATCATCGCGCATCGTAATCATTCATCATATTTGTTTATGTTGTACAGTGAGCGACATATAATTATTCATTTTTGATTATAGTGCTTGTCAGATTACTCTGCGCGTTACTGAGGCGTTTTTAGCGCTAGTTACAAAACATTTTGGTTATGGAAAAGATTAGTATTCAATTTTTTGTCCGCGCGCAAACTTATCTGGCGCGCACTCTAGACAAATGTTGACTTTTATAACAAAGTGTATCAAGTTGCTGAACTACCACAATTATTTAGGTAGTTTTTTAAACTTGACTGTACGCAGTATAAAAATATACATTTCCATACTCATACAGATATTTAAGTGTATTTTAACCCTAATCTACCTAAGCATTTTATATTTCCACATATCATACTCTAGGTAGATTCTGTAGACGGAAATTTGGAAGGGAATTGATGATGGTAACAAAAACACGAGTGATAGTAACTAAGGTAGTATAATAAATGTTATGAGTGTAGCACTTACGTGTTAATATGACCACGAATTTATTGAGATGGACAAGACTTGGCCTAAAAATTGCTGATGATTTTGCTTGTGGAGGACCCATTGATGTTAAAACCTTGTATTTCTAGAAGGTAGTTATAATGACCAAGATATTTTATACGTTAGTCTCGTATAACTATTAGGTCGATCAAAATCATTGATGGGGATTTTGACGGTATTCGTTAATTGACGTGACTGTAATTAAATTGTCTATTTAAACTTAGGATAGGGTTGCAGGTATAACTATTAGGAAACACTTGTAGTAACTTCATGACTGCATTATGTAACAATTTAATGAGTTGCTTAGATTTCCATACATGTTCATAAAATGATTAGCATGTAATTTTTTATTGAGTCGTAGTCAGTATCCAAATATTTTGTATAGAATTCCCGCATCAGGTATCTAAGCAGCAGATTATTAACATTCGATGTATCGGTCCAGTGCTTAATTGTACCGCACTATTTATGTTAGAAAACGCAAGATAAAATTTCCTGGAAATCCTTGTCATTTGATGTAGTAGTAACGATTAGTATACCAAAGACCATAACTACTGTAATAATAGTAAACAGCCTGTATATAAATTTAAACTTCATACCCCAATATTTACCTCATGTAAGAACCATCATCTGTTATTTAATTCGAATTGATACAGCGCACATAGTTTTCCTGGCCAAATCCTGTGCCTATGGTGTTATGAGGGATATTAACAACAACTACTTACCTGTTATACCTTAACTTGAGCCTTAACTCCAAACTAAGCCATTGATGGATTTCGATGATTCCTTCTATGCAATGTTTTATAACTTCATGTTTACCAATAATATAAGGAACATTTCGTTTGCGCCGGGCCTGGAGTTAAAAAGCATTATCTTTTGATAAAACATTTTATTTTTTAACATCACAGGCACAGGATTTAATTAGGCAACCATGTGCGATGAATCAATCTAGGCAGTATCTAGCAATTATTTTTATTTGAAATAAATAACAGATGGGGGTAGATATTTACCTATACCGAATCTTGTACTGTGAGGATCTTGGAATGTCATGATAACTGTGTCACATAGTCAACCATTGTTTTTTGTTAAATAGTTGCATGGGACTAGCTATTAAGTATTTAGCTCAACAAGATAATATATGATTCAAGATAATGATTGCTTGTGTAGGTTTGGTTAGCGATTAATGTTAGATGGCTGTAGTGTTTATTAAAAAGTTAGGACATTTATTTAACAAAATTATTGATTTTTGTCCTAAATGGTAGGTAGCGTTTAACAGTAATAATTAATATCATAACAAAATCTGCACTTGTTTTAGTATTAAGGGTCAAACCATAATCTAGTTAGTGGTTATTTACATAATATTTCCTTCTTAATTTGAGAAATATTTCCATTATATTTAAATAACTCTGTTCTAGTTTTTGCTACACGAATGTCCATATACATACCTTGTCAAAACATTAAAAGTCGTAGCCCACACTTATACGGCACCGCTCCCACCCAACCAAAGTACGAGCAACCAAATATGGACTTAATATCGTGTAGTGTAGATGCACTTTACAATAACATTATAAAATAACAGTCAGCGCGGTAAGCGAGCTTGCTGTTACTGTAAAGTCCATCTACACTGCACGATATTAAGTCAATATTTGGTTGCTTGTATTTTAGTTGGGTGGGAGCGGTACTGTATAAGTGGGCTACGACCTAGTCGTTTAATAGATGTTTATGTTCATTTATGATTCACGTGCATTATTTATAGATTATAGAAGACGTAACTGTTATCTAAGGCCTAAGTCGGTGTTTCTCAAATGTTAATCTAATTAGTAAATTATTATATAAGATTTTCGTCAATTGACGAAACATTGTGTTAATGTGGTAACTAAAATACCAAAGTATGTTGCAATTTATAAAACACAAGTTATAAGTTAACTACTACGACACTTAACAAAAGACGTAATTTCTTGATGTTTTATGTAAGTGTCATAGAGTAATCATTAGATATAAGTATATTGTGAAAAAGTGGACATGGAATGTGTTTGTTTCGTCACCCACTTTGACATAATTTACTTAATTTTTTGTACCCACATATTTTTTGAAGATTTATTTATATTGTTTGTTTTATTTGCATTACCACTCTTGAATCTATATTTTTATATTTCTGGTATAAAATAGCAGATAAATACTGCCTTTATCGTTGCCTTAAAACAGTACATACCTCTTATTGCCACGTTATGTATTTGGTGAATACTTAATAGGTTGTGTTTCAGAGCAAATAAGTGCTATAACAGAAGTTGTGATTAATTTGGATTTGTAATAAATATTCGAACCATTTACGTATGAGAATATGAATTATGTAGTTTGGCTAAACATGTGTAAGCTATCAATTTTGACAATAGTCTCGTGCTCACTGGAATTCAGGTGGAGGAGCCTTAAATTTGTTACTAAAGTTAGTAACTAAAATCAGCAGGGAATTATATTTGTTTGTGGTGAATAATATCAAGTATGCATGTTGGCCTGTCAGTGCCTACAGATTATAGGGAAGTAAATAAATAGTTTATTTTTAAAGTATAAGGTACATAGTTATCTCTTCATCAAAATGCCTTTATTAAGTAGGGTATGTATTATTATTAAACTCTTAAATTATTTTTGTCCGTTATATTGAAAAGGTTTATTTATATTTTTGCATTATGTATATCGCGGAATTGCACTAGATATATAAGGTATAAATGTTGTGTAACTGTGGATGTTACTCAGTTTTCTGCAGTTAAGAATTTGGAAAAGTTATTTAAAAAAAATTCGTCCTCATATAGTCGGTATGTATAAATTAGGTAAAATCATCGAGTAACATTCACACTGGATGTCAGTGTCAAGACCATATAACCCCTAGAAGTTAAGGTATTCGTAATGAGTGTCTTTACAATTAACGAGCGACTGTAGCAGGACTTGTGGTTTGTAAAGGGTTACTTTAAATAATTTGTTTGGGTAATTTTAAATTCTGATTATTAACTTTCCTCTGTAACAGAAACCATGCAGTGAAAGAAGTCCGTTGCGGGTAAGCATTAAGCTCTACTCAGAACTTCAGATTATCGGATTTGGATTTTAATATTTGGATGACTGTTTGCGTGAGAAATATAGCCAAAAACCGACCGATTAGGCAGGCTTATCACGTAACTTGCAAAAGCAAAGCGATAGCAAAAATCTCGCAATTATTGTTCTAAAATAGCAAATTCGTACTATTGAGGTTTGTACTTGTATGTAGATTCAACTCGATTGGCGATTTTAGAGCAATAATTGCGCGATTTTTGCTATCGCTTGGCTTTTGCAAGTTAGGTGATAAGCCTGCGGGTTTGAAAACATGTAGAGCGAATCTTGCGGCTACAAGCAGACACTAATATGTTGCATTGCTGAAGTAAATCGATAAATATTATGACACCCTTACTTATTTGTCATAATATCTTTTTTGTGATTAACTATGTACAGGTAAAAGCAGGTCGGGCTTTACAACAGTGTCAGTTTAATCCTATTGAGTTTTAACTTTATTACATTAATACTAATCGATTTGATAAATATGGCAGTTTGAGCCAGACGTGCTGTTAAATGAACAGTCAATTTTGTTTCAACTTTGAACACAAGTGTAGCTTTTACTCGACCGTCTATCCTACAACTATTTTAAGGTAACCCTACCTACCAGCATATTATTATCTGATAAGAACATTGTCAACCTACCGATTTCTTCTTTCCTTGCCTAGTAGCAAGATTTACAAACACTTTAAATTCGATCTTCAACAAAATCCGAAGCTACGGTAGTTTGGAACCTGACACGTCATGAGCTTATATATCTACTTTTGTACCAATTTAGATAAGCGTCTTAAGATTTGTTCCATTATCAGATGTTTAAATTGAGCAACGAATTCTATGGACTGCATTCCTGTAGTAATTACGTGTCTAATACGTCTTTTTGGATCTATGCGACTATATTCCACTTATTGTAAGGTTCTAGTCGGCGCGAGAGGCAGGATTGTAGTCCATAAACATGGGAGTGACTATGTTAGCGCGTAAGTGACGTATAACTGTTGTATTAATAAGGATCGACCAAGAGTCGTTATATAAATGTATGCAGGGAAAGTATGGGAATTTAAATGTCTGAAAGTAAACCTAGTCATGTGTTTAGATGGTTGTTTTATTTATCGAAACCAATTTATTTTTAAACAGAATTCTATTTAAACTAGGAATTGATGTAGGAAATGAAACAATTTAGTTTCTCATCATAAATATTATTTCAACATTCCGTATAGCCTAATTTAATGTACAATATGAGGCGGCCGCAATGACGAATACTAATTAAAATAATATTTACAGAGAAGTTTAACTCTAAAATAATACCTATATGAATTGCACAATGCTACGGCACAGCCGTTCGCTTTTCTAAAGATGTGCATCTGGATTTAGGATGGTGACGATTTAATTTTTTTAAATACTTATAACAAAATTTTTCTTTATGGAACAGAACATTGTGACATCTGAATTTAGTCCATACTGTTTTTGAAATTCGATTCCAAAAAAGTTTTCAAGGTATAAATGCATGAAAAATATAAAAGAAAAGAAAAAAAAAAAAAAAACAGAAAAGGAAAACCTTCAATCCAGATCCACATCGACATGAGATGCAACACATACAAATAATTATATCAACCATTAAAAATAAATGTCCCTTACTCCACAACTTGATTATTTTACATAATAACAAACAAGACAAAACAAACGTGTCAAAGTGGTGAGGCTGGGCTATAATATAATATATTCAATGAGTAATATGAACCTTAACAAATTATTAATTTGATATAAAAATATCAATAATATAACAAAGTAAAATTACATTAGTATAATTCACTAAACATTGCATTAGGACAATAAATGACAGTAATTGAAAAAAAAAAAACAACTTACATTACGACTCAGAATAGGTGCCGCGCCCAAATCACCAAGGTATGGAGTAAGCTAAATCTACTTTATACAAAACGATGCCGAAACATTAATCTAACAAGATTATAAATACATTAGATTCGAAAGGAACGATATAATCTGCCAATTTAGATTTCTCATTACAAATGAGGTTAAGATAAAAATAATGGAGTGTGTTGTGAACTTTGCAAGTTAATTAAAACTAGAATTAACCAAACCTCATGAAAACGGTTCCAACACTTTTTCATTTTATTTTAACAACTTCTTTGGTTCGACATCTAGCCTAAGCTAACACTAAAAGACTCGTAATCTAACAATGCTAGCGTTAAACTAAACCGAGGTTTTAACACTAAATAACGGCCAATTTTTTTTGTGGTCGGAACCGGCTGTCGGGTCGTAAACCCGAAGAGAAAAGGAAATCTCAAAAGTCACAAGGAATAATAATATGTAAATCGGAACCTTGTCATTTTGTCGGACAAAGAGTCCGCGGCACATAACTTGGCATTTGCCAGAGGGCGCTGATCGTCGTGGTCGGTCGAAAAATTAAGTTCCCACGTCATAATTTTAGTTGCAACACGCGTAGCATGACGAACCCGAGAAGGGTTTTGTCTACCTCGAAAGTCTATAATTGACAGCTGAACAATAGATTTGTCTACGATGAAATTTAATGTCATTTTTGTCGTTTCGATATAGACAAAACCTTTCTCGAGTTCGTCATGCTACCCGTGTAGATATCGACGCTCGCCAAGTTATATGGGGCGTACTCAAGGTGTTGCACAGAAGTCATTCGTAACAGAATAACGTAAGTTACCATTATGTAACGAAAACCTCTTGACTACCACTTAAGTTTTGACAATTATTATTATTCTTGTTTGAAGTACTGACAGTACACGAGTTGTAGAAGTTTACATGGGGGTAGTTAAACGATGAGATTTTCAATTTATCATGGGGTTAACGTGTTATCGTGTTGTGTTTCGAGTGATGTGTTCATATGGCGAGCGCGGCGGAGCGCTTGTCCCGGCTCTTGTTGCGCGCCACTGTGCGAGCCTTTGACGCCGCGCTGTTCTGGAGGTGCTGGAAATATATTGTAGGGTAAAGTTCAATGTCTTGGAAACTGCAGTAAAACGGGTTGAGGTGGAGAAATTATGGTTAGAGATATCATCATCATCATGACAGCAGTCGTACGACGCCCACTGCTTAGCATAGGCCTCCCTAACGATCTCAACAACAGTCGGTCCTGCTTGTCCTGCATCCAGTGGCTTCCCGCGGCCATCGGTTCTCCGAAAATAATAGTTTGGTTTTATGAAAGGTAGGTAAGTACTATTATTCAAAAGGTACTAAATTGATATATTTAAAATTTTCTGAAATAATACTTAATTTAGGTCTTAGAAAACTTAATTAATTATGACCATTTATAAAACTACAAAGGCTAGAAAAGTATGCAACTCAGTTATATAGCAGGTGAATTTTCAAGCACGTTGGTCAATAATTGCGCTTAAATTCAGCAGATAGTGTAGAATACGTGATGCTCTACAGCGGGACCACCTTGAGCTACGTTAATTTTATTAACATCAAAAAAATGTAGAAAATTTGTATATAATTGTATACGCAATTAAAAAAAATGTATATCTATAGTTTCGTTGTAAAAACGAAATCAATGTGGTCCCGCTGGGGAGCATACTCTACAGCGGGACCACCACTATAATTCCGTTACTGGAGGCTTTTCAAATTTGTTTATGAGACTAAAAAAATGTATATTAAATGTATATTAATAAACTACAGTCAATTTAATCTTTAGTTGGATCTTTACCAAATTACGACTAATTTAAAATTTCCCTACGGATTTTAGGTGTCCGTTACCCTAGCCAGAAAGAAGTTTCTAGAGGAAAACAATTTGATTGCATAATTAAGGCATATTTTGCACAAATATGCGTCAAATGTAAAATTGAATGAAATGAGTGGGCCTTATACTTTCGGAATAAAACGGAAAAAAACTCTTTCTGTTGCGTATGTTCCATCTAGTTACAATTAGTTAGTTACATTAATGTAACTAGTTGGAGTTTTATTCCAAGTAGCCACACTATTTAGAAATCCTCACTCGTTTAATGTAAGAACAGTAAGAATAAGGAACTAATTAAACTTCTTTTCCAGTTAGTTACATCGTTAATATTTACTCAGTCATTCATGAAAACATAATAACTACTTTTTAACTAACTTTAAAATTTTAAATCGGCCAAGTGCGAGTCGGACTTGCTCATGAAGGGTATCCACTTAACGTACCGATAACATACACCTAGAAAATTAGTACTATAATTTTTCGCAGAAAAAAATAACTTTGTATTTCATAGTATTCGTATGAATGACAAAGTTATATTTGCTGTTTTCGAAAACGATTATATTTAAAAAAAACTTGTAAAGCCTTCTTAGCTGTGATAGTTTTCCTTTTAACTTCGTCATATTAAATACAACTATCGTGAATTTTTCCACGTATCCAAAAACTACCATTTGGCTGGCAGAGGGTGGGGAGGGGACACTTGACCCCAACAAAATTTTGCACTTTAAAGCTTAATAATTCACAAACGGATGCCTCAATCAAAAATCTATTTTAAAAACCCGCAATTTTTTTAAAACTGCTATTCAGCGACACCCCACATTATCGGGTAGATAAGAAAAAAAAAATACATCCCAACTTCACGTGTAGGTAACTTATTTATGGGGTTTATCTGTAACTATTCTTAAAAGCATTATTTACACCATTGCTCCATATCTTGCTGTTATTTTTAATGATTGCATTGCTGAAGGAATGTTTCCTGACTTAATGAAATTTAGAAAAATATTTAATTATTTAAATATGGGAACAAAGAAGACCCAGGTAATATCCATTTTTCCCGCCTTGAGCAAGATCCAGGATGATGATGAATCTTATGATTTTGTAACAAATGTGATGAAATAATAACTCAGCAGTATAGGCATCCATTTATTCATGCTTCATTGGAACAATCACTGGTTAACGTCCTTTCGACTCGACAACTCGAACACAATTGCCCGTCCGCCTACGGGCAGAATCCCACCATTTTGTCTATCCCCGTTCAAAACACAGTGGCGCCATTGCGGCGCTTTCTCTCAATTTCAACTTAAAAGTGTTGCCAGTTATAATAACGATTTGTACTACAATAATTTAACTATTTTAATTACTACTTTTTTTAAATACAACATTCGGCCATCCGGCATAGTGCTACCTCCTGGTGCACTGTATGTAACAAGTACCTAGTCAGTTTCTTTATTTTTACTTTAATTTTAAACGAATATAAATACAACATTCGGCATTATAATCACAGTATCTGAAGTATAATCTCAACAAAATTTATAAAAACATGATAATAGTTGAAATAATAATTTACAATATAAATGTACCTATGCACATCTCAAATTTCTGCGAGCGTTTTAGTAGGTATCACTTATTTTTAGCATTTCATTGTATTTTTTTTGATATATTTTTTTTTATAATTTTATGTCTCTTTCCGTCTGATTTAGGTTCCTTCCGACCTTCAGATTTTAAATATGTATATTTATTTTTTTTGGAATCTGGATACGGTATTTACTATTTTTAAGTTATGACTTTACTGAGGCAAGGAAAATTATCTATTTGATATTTAGATTTATTTGAAAAGAACTAGATTAATAATTATTTTAAATCAAGGCAAACTACTGACTCGACCACCAGTTCACAAATGGGGAGGCCCTTCGGAGAAAGAACTGGCAAGAAAACTCGCGAAGGGTGACGTGACCGACCTCCGTATTTTAATTTAATTTTCTACTTATCTAAGTACAAAGGAACTTGCCAGAAATATTATTATTAAGGTCTCAAAACGATGTTATATTATATTTGCTGTTAATTTACTATGACACTAGTAGTTTTCATTGTTAAAATGTGTTGATTTCTGTTTGTTGGTCGATTCAAGTTGTAAGTAATTGATCTTGAATAAACAATAATAAAAAGTTATGTCAAGTTGAAGTATGAATTATATCGTACAAATTGCTAGATTATAGATATGCAAGAATTAAAAGGGATTGCTTTTCTTTAAAAGTCCTAAGCGTTTCATGGTAAAACGTCAGACAAACAATGCGAACGTGATACAAATGATGTGAATGCATCATTTGCTAATGCGAATGTACCTACCATACATTACAACATTTACTTTTACAAATTTTTCAGGACACAAACTATTAAACTACTCGACATAAGCAATTATTATGAGCATAAAATAGATATAAAGCGTAACAATTGATTGAGATGTTTGTATCAATATTATAAATAACAACAAGATTTCCAATTTAAATGAGTGTCTATAGATATACCAAGTAATTTTCATTATTTCTATTAAGTATTTTTGAGTTTGATTCATATATTATAAAGTTCATAAATTCACACCTGAAGTTACCAAATTGAATGAATTTAGTATTCGTGGGATTAACTACGCACATCAGACGTTCATTATTCTAAGTTTGAAGTTCACTTTAAATAATTCCAATGTAATACTACGTATTCCGTTAAATTCAGTCGGTTGTGCAGTACGTGACAAGCTACATTCTCAAAAGTTTCAAACATGTCTATGAATAAGCCTACACGAGGCGTTTCTTTTGTTAATTGCGCGTTTTTATGTACCTACTATTTTATCAGTAAGCAACAGTAAAATTGTAAGATAGTTAAGGTCATAAAGATTACTTTCTCAAAATACAAGCATTGTAATTTCCATGTATTTTTTTGTAAATAATAGTTTTTTTCTATGTCGCTCATTTATTTAACCTGTGAATACTCGCGTCTCTAATTTTAAGTTAACGATTCATAAAAGAGGCGCACATAATGTATTAATAGACTTCTCAATTACATTTCATGCATCGGAACACCGAAAAGTCACCGCGCTCCACTCGGAATTCAATCCCGTACAATTTATATCAAACCTATCAGAAATTCAGAACCCACGGGCCTTAGAATAAATACTATTACAGTTCAGTACCTGCAGTTAAAGATTTGTCTTTCTTTAGTCCTATTATTAACCATTAGTCACCAAAAGTGCCTATAAGTCTTGGCTATGGCTCTCGGCCATCAATGGCAGTGACACTAATACAAACATTGAGGCCGACTGGTTTCAAAGTCTATAAAGATTCTGTTTCGCTTGATAGTAGTAGGTCTATATCCTGATATAAACCCAGTATGCTGGACGAATTATGAAATTTAATGTTTTACAGAATTTTCATAATAAGAAACTATATATTTGTATTTATACGACCTATTATTCTATAATTTTATTACCCCTTAAGTTTTGTTTTTATGTACCTTACTGCCACTTCGATCTCTTTTATTTTATTGAAAGCTCTATACGCTATATTTTATTTACATCATTATGCAAGAAAACATTTGCAAAACAAAGTTAAGAATGCGATCTAGAAATAAATTTACAAAACACATTTTTTTTGTTTTGTAAAAGTACTAATATTAAATCCCTCGCTGAAAGATTTGCATTGATTGAGCTGGATGATCCGAGAGGACAAAGTGCACAACTTTTTACTTTATCTATCTAAGGCTGTTAACATAATTTCTAAATAGGTTCATGATATGATATTGGTGTTATTCAAGTGTTTTCCATAATTAGGAAGCGTGTCGTAGTAAGCAATTGGTAAGTTATCATTACATAAAAAAAATGCTTTTTTTAACCGACTTCAAAAATTGAAAAGAAGGAGGTTATCTATTCGTCGCGTTTTTTTTTATATGTAGGTACACCGATTACTCGAAGACGGCCGAACCGATTGAAATGATTCAAACGTTATTACATCAGGGTTTTTCCCAAGTTGGTCCCATTTTTTTAAATTTTGAAAGCGGTTTAGTAGTCTTTAGGAAATCTTGAAAATACTGTCGTTTTCGTTACCACTTTATGTGAGTTTTTACGTATCCTTAAGGCATAACTCCTTTTTCATATTTCTGCTACTTATATACCTATAGAATATAAATATTAAAGTCGCCAACTAAGACTATTCCCTGCTCGTAAGTAATAATCGTTTTGATAGAAGTTTTAGTATTTTTTTAAATATGTCAAAACTGGACTTTATTACTTTATTTACATTCACATCATCAGCAATGTTTGAATCGAAGAGTAAAATAACGCAATATTTGAAAGTAACGAATCAAGTTCTAATATTTAATGCCGCTATTAATTTACATAGACACTCCGCCCTTCCTCCTGTTTCGGGATGAAGACGGAGCCAACTGATATCCTGGAATCACTTCGACGATCCAAGGAGTACAAGGTGACGACTCAGAAATCCTCGAGACGCAGCGGCCGGCCGGCGCGGCGCCACCAACGAGGCACCAGTGACGGAGTGGTGATCTGCGTTCCTCTATTCGGTCGTCGCTTTCTTCCTTTAATGACTTGTTTGCGTTTCATGACCTCGGAAACATTAGAACAAATAAATGATATTAGTGTATGGTGTTTTATTTATCCTTCTTGTCAATCTAGTTAATCAGTAAAAATACTCAAAAAGTTAAACTTCTATAGAAATTTCACCGAATTATTTATTACCCATTGACTCCTGACCGGATGAATAGGGCCGGAGAACGATGTAAAATCTATTATGTCTCGAAAAATTTAAAATGAAGAGCTTCTAAAATAATCGACTCATCTCACAACTAGCTCCGATGGGACTTGAACCCACGACCTTCGCTATCAGGGCGACTGATATGTGGCTCGAATCATATTCTCCCAAAACACCCCCCCCTCAACTCTTCAATAATAAAAATGCATTGTGAATGCAAAAAGCAAAAATCTAAATAACTAAGTATTGTGTCACATTTCTGGGGCGTTGAAGGATTCTTATATTATCTTATATTCAACATTCTTATATTGTACACTTAAATAATAATGGCCAACTTGTCCAACTGAAACAGTTGTATGCCACATAATGTCGTTCGAGCGACACACCTAGTGTTCGGTACAATACCAAACACTTAGGTTTTAGCATACTTTTTGTCACCAGACGTCGCCACGTGACCTAAACTAGTTCATTGGCCGCCCGGTCTTTGTAATTATATTAATTACGTAAATCCATAAATCAGTGTACTTTTAACCGTTCATGCAATCGGATGCACTCATCAACATTCACTATCATTTTAACATTTAAGAACTTTTGCAAACATTTAATAAATCCATAGTCTTCCTAAACAATCTTTATCATTTAACATTCCAATAAGCTCAGGCACTGAACACCTAGCCCAAAGTGTATAGTCAGTATAGGAAAACTTTCGTCATTTATCAAATTCAACAAGTCAAGACTCTTAGTACATTCTGAAACTAATGCACTTGTCTATTACAAGTGCATATAAAATTTAATTATTTTTCATGATAACAAGGGACAACATAGTCTAGTAATATAGCTACATATAGGCCTTCGACCTACAATAACCACAAATATATTTAATCAATCAGCTTTAGGTATTGTTAACAATGAGACATATACCTACAAGCTGAAGGCTCGTAGCCGAGTCTAGCCTGACAAACTGAAGGCACTTCGAGCATAGTAATCAGAACGCGCGTGTAGCCTTTTAACCTAAATACACACCAACATTTTTAATCTAGAAGGCGCTTCTATCCTTGTATCTAAATGCACATAGTCTTATGAACTGGAAGCGCACCTAGCCTTATAAACTGTTGCCGCATTTAGCCATGTAAACTGTAGGTTGGTCTAGCCTTGCAAACTGCAGGTGCGTCTACCCTTGTAAACTGTAGGCGCGTCTAGCCTAGTAAATTGTAGGCGCCTCTAGCCTTGTAAACTGTAGGCGCGTCTAGCCTAGTAAACTGTACGCGCGTCTAGCCTAGTAAACTGTAGGCACGTCTAGCCTAGTAAACTGTAGGCCCATCTAGCCTTGTAAACTGTAGGCGCATCTAGCCACATAAACTGTAGGCGCGTCTAGCCTAGTAAACTGTAAGCGCATCTAGCCTTATAAACTGTTGGCGCATCTAGCCATGAAAACTGTAGGCGCATCTAGCCACATAAACTGTAGGCGCGTCTAGCCTAGTAAACTGTAAGCGCATCTAGCCTTATAAACTGTTGGCGCATCTAGCCATGTAAACTGTAGGCGCATCTAGCCTAGTAAACTGTAAGCGCATCTAGCCTTATAAACTGTTGGCGCATCTAGCCATGTAAACTGCAGGCCTTGTAGCCTAGTCTCTACTCAAGCATAGACACACATGGCCGACTCGTAGCTCTCATGACTACTCAACTAAGCTATTAGGCACACATGGCCTTTTTCTAATATTACCTTTGTAAAGCGACTGCAAAATTAATTTCAAACTATCTATGCATTGATGACCTTACGGCAAATGACCACTACTAGTCAAGCTTAGACACACATGGCCTAATTATAAGAGACACACATGGCCGACTCGTAGCTCACATGGCTACTAAACTAAGCTATATAGGCACACATGGCTACTCAACTAAGCTATAGGCACACATGGCCTGATTATAACTGACACACATGGCCGACTCGTAGCTCACATGGCTACTCAACTAACTATAGGCACACATGGCCTTTTTCTAATACATATTACTTTTGTAAAGCGACTGCAAAATGAAGCTTCAAACTATCTAAATCCATTAATGACTTTGCTGTAAATGGCCACTACTACTCAAGCTTAGACACACATGGTCTAATTACAAGCGACACACATGGCCAACTCGTAGCTCACATGGCTACTTAACTAAGCTATAGGCACACATGGCCTTTTTCTAATATTACTTTTGTAAAGCGACTGCAAAATTTATTTCAAGCTATCTATGCAGTGATGACTTTACAGGAAATGGCCACTACCATATCGTAATTAAATAAAAACATATTTTTCAGCTGTTAAATTGTGGTCAACTCAACAAACTAGTTGTATAGTAATAGAATATAAAGAATTGAGTATTGTTCATATAACCTCATTCGCACTTTTTGCATTCTTATCTATGTTAATATTTTTCCATTATAACTTCAAAAACATAAAATCACTTATTCTCTTTAAAACATTCTCAACATATTTGGCCCAAATCAATGGCATGTGAAAGTCAAAATCAAAGCTATCTTTATTAACTATATTGAGTACTTTCGCAATCATAGCATTTACATTCCTTATATTCCTCAACATGTAGGTATCTATAAAATCTTTGTTCTGTTTCGAATGTTTTCAATCTTCATTTGAACATTTGAAAAAGATTTGAAACGTCAGCAATCATAAAAAGACAGCTTTTAAAATAAAGTGTTTTTCACAGAAAGACGGAAATAATTTGAAATATTTTGTAAAGGCGAATAAGGTCAACTGATCAAACTGATTTTACACAACTTCTAGAGAAAAATTGCACGTACCTTGTAACTGAACTTCTTTGCGGGTTGTTTGTTGCCACTTCTGAAATGTGATGAAATAATAACTCAGCAGTATAGGCATCCATTTATTCATGCTTCATTGGAACAATCACTGGTTAACGTCCTTTCGACTCAACAACTCGAACACAATTGCCCGTCCGCCTACGGGCAGAATCCCACCATTTTGTCTATCCCCGTTCAAAACACAGTGGCGCCATTGCGGCGCTTTCTCTCAATTTCAACTTAAAAGTGTTGCCAGTTATAATAACGATTTGTACTACAATAATTTAACTATTATAATTACTACTTTTTTTAAATACAACACAAAAGTAAAATTTTTGTTGTTTTATGGATCTGTTTATACCATGGGTCAAATTCAAATCAGTGTTAGAAGAAGTGTTGCCAGTTAAAAGAAGTAACATAACCACTGTAAAATTATTAGTTTCGCAACGAATTCACAATGGCTCTGGGAGGAATTTTTATTTCTTTATGTAATATAGAATATAGGTATGACGCAGGTATCCAGGATGCAATATTAATTTTGCTAAAACGGGCAATAAGGGCCATTTATCAACTAAACTTCTCTTAGGGAGAAGTTCAAAAAGATGGTATACTGACAGCTGCATCTCAATTTATATTAAATTGAATTCTTTTTGTGCGTCGTAATATAAATTTGTATACTTACTAAACATGGCGATTTGCATAGTCGCAATACAAGAAATAGGAATGCCTTGGTATCGATTAGAGAAGGTACATGGGTCCTTCATGGGTTAAGGTATACACATCTTTAACAAGATTCCAAATGATATGTTACCCTTTGAAGAGTTTAAGAATCATATGAAAAATTGCCTCCTCAATGGCTACTACACTGTAAGTGATAACTTAAATGACAAAGCAACTGGGTCATAAGCAGACAAGGATTTTTCTTCTAGTTGATTGTGAGTCTTGTTTTACAAAATTAATCATGTACTACATTCTTACATTGGTTTCGGTGTTTTGAGATGAGTTGTTTGAGTAAGTCATGCTCTCTGTAAACATTACTGCGGTGGTGTCGTGTGAGGCGGGTCGTTAAGTTCCCTAAAATATAGTCGGGCGAAAGTGATGGCTGGTTTATGCGTCATGCTCGTGAACGGGTGCCACCAGTGGGATGGGTCTGCTCCTGGCTTCTTGTCTCAAAGTAATGTTGATTTTTATGTTAGAACGTATAATCAACATTACTTACAATAGAACTATTGTTTTTAATTTTATTGTATGTAGTTTAGTGAATGTAATGTAGTTATTAGGTAGGTACTCTGTGCATAATATATATTTTTTCAAAAAAACCGATTGTTTCCGAAATGAGCTAAGTTCTTTACTTAGCACATATTGGAATTTTTTACATCCGTTATTCCTAATTTTTTCTAATTTTCAGGGTTTTCTTACGTTTTCGAGCTCTACCTGCATTCTTGCAGTCCGCTATTTTTTATATTGACTGATAGCGTTAAGTTCCAAAGCCAAGGCCAAAACGTGCTAAGTCATTACAGATTCGTTCCAAAATGTACTATTTACTTGACTTAGCAAGTTTTGAGCACGAAACCTCAATTTCAAATTGAATTTGTAGATGACTTAGCTAGTAGGGTTTGGAAGATATTTTTTATCAACTCGTTTTCCTCTAGAAACTTTTCCGGCTGGGGTAACGGACACCTAATATTCGTAAGGAAATTTTAAAAGTGGCCGTAAGTTGGTATAGATCAAACTAAATATCAAATTGACTGAAGTTTATTAATATACATTTAATATACATTTTTTTGGTCTCATAAACAAATTTGAAAAGCCTTCATTAACGGAATTATAGTGGTGGTCCCGCTGTAGAGTATGCTCCCCAGCGGGACCACATTGATTTCGTTTTTACAACGAAACTATAGATATACATTTTTTTTAATTGCGTATACAATTATATGGGTCAGGCCGTAGATTTTGCCACATTCGAGGGTACAAAAGTCTCCGCCTCATATAATTTTAAATATAGTACTCTTAGAAATTTCTCAATCTTATCATCATGTTTCCTAAGAAATAGCAAACCAAGGCAGATATAGATATTTGGATAAGTTTATAGATTTGGAAAACTATTTGACATTTCCCTCCCAAAAGTGCCGGATTTTTTATAAAAACCGCGAATCCGCATTGGTAGGTGTACAGCTTAAACATCGATAAAATTATCATTTTTTAACTTATTGATGAGCTGTTTGATTTGACGTTATAAAATAATAATAAGGTTGCCATTCCTTTAATATCTTTGCGTATTTCCTAAGAAAAAAGATAAATTTTCGGCAATAAGATTTTTTTTTTGAAAATCCATTTCTTTGCGCTACTTATATTGCGCAACCATTTTCACCCATTTTATGGTTTTAAAACATTTATTAAGATTTTGTTTGAGTGCTGGCATCACCGAAGTATCGTATTCTATGGTCAATGCAGCGTTGACGACCATATTTTTTTTTATTTCGGTGTCAACTCCGATCAAAGTGAAAAGTGTCGCCTACTTTGCAGAGTGCATTTTTTGAGATTTCAAGGTAAGTTTTTGATTAAAACTTATAATTGTTGTTGCGCATGGTTTAATTAGATGTGTGTGATCTGTATATGTTAAATTAACCTTGTAAAATAGTATATTTTAAGAGTTATAATCGATTTCATTTGCGCCTCGGTTCCGCAAAACTGTCTTTATGCCACTTTGCGATACCGGTTGCGTAGAAATTGCGCCACTTATTTTACGCTATTGAATAATAGTGCATGCACACAAGGTTTTCAAGTGTTTTTATTATTTTGAAATTAGTTTTAGCTGTAATTCCGCTAAAAAACATGACTAGCATTACTATTAATTGATTTGTTAGCTTTTATTAATATTTATAAATACAGGGTGTTCGGCAGAACGTTAAACATACGAAAATAGGGGTAGGTGCGGTGGTCTGCTACCTAACCAGCCCCAAAGATTTTACCTAGGTCCAAAGTTTTTTTTATTTTGTATTTTATAAGTTTTGGAATTTCGTCACTTTCATACTAACTTTTAAACCCATCTAACTTTTTTCTTTATTGACAGATCTATATTTTTTTTTTGGCATCTTAATGGTTGGCAGGTCCTTTTAAAAGTGATACTTCAAGCAGGTTGTCAGCAGAGTCAAAGTAATGGACTCTCAAACATTGAAAAGAGTTGAAATAAATTTTAAAGTTGTATTATATTTATATAATTAATAATGAATAATACCAAATACCTCCATCTAACAAATTAAATGTATTTTTTTTTTTGTAAATTTGACTAATCATACATAGGTACTTACTACTTTTTGACATCCTGTTTAACTTTTCATTGTGCGCAATATATAAAAAAGAATTACTCATAGGTACATTATTGTTAATTATTAATTAAACATACTTACATACCAACATCGTGTTTCTTTTTCTAGTTTGATGCAATACCTCTTGTTAGTACATGTCTGTTAAATAAAATCACATTAATGTACGTGCTCCTTAATAATTTTGCGCTACCATTTTGCGCCACTTTGTGCGACCGACTCGTAGAAACTTTTGCGTCACCATTGCGCTATTTGTGGCAAAATCTACGGCCTGACCCATATACAAATTTTCTACATTTTTTTGATGCTAATTATATTAACGTAGCTCAAGGTGGTCCCGCTGTAGAGCATCACGTTGTAGAATATGTAAATACAGCAGATAGTGTAGTGCAATACATTGGTTGGGCACTTTAGAAAACGAAGATAGTACCTATATCTTAACGAATTTTTAGTGTGATTTCATCTTATTGGTGGTCGTAAAGTCGGCCAGCCACCAAACGCAACATCTCTCCCACCAGCATGCCTCTGAAGGCGGATATAGATTACAGACTTAGCGAGGCATGCTTCACGCACGCCTATTAGTCATACGTTGGCTGGCTCTCCCACGTGCGTAGCAAATGCCTGGCTACGAACAAAGAGCATGTAATCACTACGTTTAGCTACGAATACCTACGAGAGTTCGCTTGCACATTGCGAGACATTCGTTGTGCTTGTGCGCCGTTCGTAAAGTCTGTATTCATCATGGGTTGTAAATGTCTCGCAATGTGCGAACCCTCGTGTAGGTATTTGTAGCCAGGCATTTGCTACGCACGTGGGAGAGCGAGCTAACGTTTGAATTAATAGGCGATGCATTTTCCCGAGTAAAATCGGTAAGCAAAAGGGACTCACCCGCTGCAACTTGTTGAGGCGCTTGGCGGGCGCGCGCACCGGCGGCGCGTCCGCGAGCCGCAGCGCGCGGCGCAGCGCGGGCGCGTGCGGCGCCAGCGCGGGCAGCCCGCCGCCCAGCGCCGCGGCCAGCGCGCCGTACTCTAATGGGACTCACCCGCTGCAACTTGTTGAGGCGCTTGGCGGGCGCGCGCACCGGCGGCGCGTCCGCGAGCCGCAGCGCGCGGCGCAGCGCGGGCGCGTGCGGCGCCAGCGCGGGCAGCCCGCCGCCCAGCGCCGCGGCCAGCGCGCCGTACTCTAATGGGACTCACCCGCTGCAACTTGTTGAGGCGCTTGGCGGGCGCGCGCACCGGCGGCGCGTCCGCGAGCCGCAGCGCGCGGCGCAGCGCGGGCGCGTGCGGCGCCAGCGCGGGCAGCCCGCCGCCCAGCGCCGCGGCCAGCGCGCCGTACTCTAATGGGACTCACCCGCTGCAACTTGTTGAGGCGCTTGGCGGGCGCGCGCACCGGCGGCGCGTCCGCGAGCCGCAGCGCGCGGCGCAGCGCGGGCGCGTGCGGCGCCAGCGCGGGCAGCCCGCCGCCCAGCGCCGCGGCCAGCGCGCCGTACTCTAATGGGACTCACCCGCTGCAACTTGTTGAGGCGCTTGGCGGGCGCGCGCACCGGCGGCGCGTCCGCGAGCCGCAGCGCGCGGCGCAGCGCGGGCGCGTGCGGCGCCAGCGCGGGCAGCCCGCCGCCCAGCGCCGCGGCCAGCGCGCCGTACTCTAATGGGACTCACCCGCTGCAACTTGTTGAGGCGCTTGGCGGGCGCGCGCACCGGCGGCGCGTCCGCGAGCCGCAGCGCGCGGCGCAGCGCGGGCGCGTGCGGCGCCAGCGCGGGCAGCCCGCCGCCCAGCGCCGCGGCCAGCGCGCCGTACTCTAATGGGACTCACCCGCTGCAACTTGTTGAGGCGCTTGGCGGGCGCGCGCACCGGCGGCGCGTCCGCGAGCCGCAGCGCGCGGCGCAGCGCGGGCGCGTGCGGCGCCAGCGCGGGCAGCCCGCCGCCCAGCGCCGCGGCCAGCGCACCGTACGCGCCGCGCAGGGCCCACGTGTCCATCACCACGCTCTCTGTGCCCACGCGCACGCTCAACTCCGGCACCTCGTCCTCCTGAACGAAACCACAGACATTAAGACCTTCGCGCACTTGGGATTTTTAGTCGACCTATAGTTGGGCGATACTTTAGTTGAATGCAGTACGCGCGCTCACGTAGTCCTTCATGCACATTACCGACCGATAGTTATGCTGTGCGATAGTTTGATCGAACAAATATCGGCCGATGAAAAATCACAAGTGCGCGCTGGCTCTAAAATAAAATTGTCTACAGACGGTGCAATTTGACATACGATCTGCTAGAGTCGCGGTTGGCGGTACTCTACTAAGTTGCAACACTAGCAACCGTGATCACAATTTTATTCCCAATTTGATCGCCACAGTCTGCACGCGCGTTTTTCTGTAATGGCTCCAATGTAAATTTATTAATCCAAAGATTTAACGTTAAGTTTTCACTGTCAGTGAAAACTGACAGTTAATTTTATTTTATTTTTATTCGGAAAACATACAGTGATACATAACTAAATGATAACTTATTGGATTCCATACACCAATTACATGTTTCCACATATACAAAACAAAGTAATATAACAAGATACATTCGTTACATAGTAGTTAGAATATTAGCAACGTATCTAAATAGAACATATTACCGCGCGGTTCCCGCCGTTGTCTGAACAGTGTCTAAAAGTGATCGTGTGTGGCCAGTGTAAGGGAGTAGGAACATGACTCACCTCCAAATACTTGAGTATATCGCGGAAGGTGGCCCGCTGCAGCTTGCGGTCCCGCTTGGCGCGGAACTTGTGCGAGTCAACATGACTCACCTCCAAATACTTGAGTATATCGCGGAAGGTGGCCCGCTGCAGCTTGCGGTCCCGCTTGGCGCGGAACTTGTGCGAGTCGCGCGCGAGTTGCTCCAAACGCGGCAGGTACGGCTCAATGCGCGCGTCGATCGCTTCGTCGGCCTCCGATATGTGCTCGTGCACGATCGCTAGCGCGCCGCCCGCTGCCATGCGCACCTGGGGACGACATTCAGCTTATTGAATTAATGAATAACTGATATACAGGGTGTTAGGGGCACCTTTGCAAAAACTTTAACTATGGCTTCAGACCACCATGCTGAACAACGTACAGCAAGAATTTTTTGTCGGAAATGAAAAAAAAAACGACTTTCATACAAATTTAGCAACTAATCGGGACATTTTGTATGGAGATTCGAAATATTTTTTTTCATTCCCGACATAAATCAAACTGTGTGTTGTTCAGCATGATGGCCTGAATCCATGGATAAAGTTTTTGCAACGGTGCCCCTGTATTTATTTGCGATAATCATGAGTACAAGAAATGGTGTTCGTTAAGAAAAAAGTTCGACAAAATCTACTTAAAAATCAAATAATTTTAACAACAAGTATTTAGGTAGGACTAATGTATTCAAAAAATTATAAAAGGGATCCCCATCAGACATTATTACTAAGATATTCTGTAATTGATTAAAAGCAATTTTTTATGAGATATTCATGTAGTTTTCTTTTAAATATTGGTCCATCTAGCTAGGTTAAAGAGCTCAACGGCCATTACATAAGCATTCCTGTGTGCCAGACTGAGTTTATATTTAGGCACATTATTATTTGGTCTTTCACGAATGGCCTTATACTCGGCACCCGAGTGTAAGCGACGTTTTCGAGCCAGGTGCCGAGTTAACTTGTTTTGGGTAGTAATTAAGCAACGACGAGAATTCATAAGTTTTGGTGAAAACGGCCATTAGAGACTTGTTTTATATTAATTTGCTCTATATTATCTTTCACGAATATGCATATCTGTTTTATAAAAATACCAGTTAGTGTCAGAAGTTTATATTTCTTAGATAAAGGTCTGCACATATCCTGCCGGCATACACCAAATAAAGAAAGACACTTTTTTGGCTTCTGAGTAATGTTTCTGACTGAGCAGTTTCCCCATAATAAAATGCCATACTGTAGTATGGACGCTACATGTGCATGATACGCTAAGAGTGCCGTTTCTACTGAAGAAACCTTAGGCGGCTGAGCGCAAAAGAGAATCGGCTTAGTTTGTCACAAAGCAAAGCGATGCGATTCTTCCAAGTAAAAGATTGATGATGTTAAATTTACCAAAAAACAAAGACTTTTAGCAATTTTAATACTGACAATTTCGGTCAAAAATACCACGAGATAACTGGGATTGCGTTAGAGTAGACTTTTTTCTCCGTTTTAGAAAAAAAAGTGAGGCGGTGCCATATTTACGTTTAGTTTTAGTTTGTGAGGCGTTAATAACGAATAATAAAAATTTACTGACTAGATAATATCTAAAGTCAGTAAAATTTTGCATGGTTAAAATGACAGCTTGACGAATGTGCAAAGCAAAAAGTTCTTTATGCTATGCTATTGTAATAAAGCTCAAGAAAAACAGCATCAGACATATTTATTAATGTAGCCTATGCTTGAAAATTAGATTCTATTCCTTGTGCATAAGCGACGTTTTGCTTTAACCATGCATAATTTTACAGACTAGTGGTATTGTTGATCGAAGACCTACATACTTAAATAAGTAGTTAGCAATATCAACAAATATATTAATTTTAAATCAAAATATTGTAAAGAAGATAAATATCACTGTACTGTGTAATGGTAGGTACTGTTGGAAAAATAGCAATATCACTCATTTAGCCATAGAATTGAACAGGGACGCCATTGATAGATTATCACGAGTGAATCACATTTAGTTTATTATTTTTTGAATATTTTTCATGCTACGTGAGCATGGTCCGTTTACCCAGTTTGTAAGTAAATGCAGGTGTGTTAAGACTTGTTTTTTGGAAGTCAGTGTTTTGAATAGGGGTCCGTTTTTTTTTGATGTATTTAAAGTGATTTTTAGAAGTATCTGCAACACAACACAGGTATTTATATAAAAAAAAACATATTTCAGAGATATAGAGCATCAAACTTTCTGAAAAGGTTTGGGACTGCGCACGATGGTTAGCTGCAGCCGACCTTTGTTATCGTAGTAAATAAGAAGATCGAGAGTCACTTTAAATTAATATAATTTTTGTCAACATAAAACACTATAAAAACAAATGGTAAAAAGTCACTAAGTTAATTATTACTAAAACTGGTTAATCTAATTATTCCTACGAAAATGGTTTAAAATGGTTAAATGGTTATAATGAGCACGCGACGCGCGAATGGTAGCTGTTGACGTACTGACGTTAATTGAGTGATGAAATTATTATATGTAAATTGCATAAAATGCGTTTTTGCTGAGCTGTTCGTTTGCGTAGCACCGAACATACTCCCGCGCGGCTGAGATGAGGATGAGATGGTAACAGTGAAATTTTATAAAGAGGCTGGTAGAAAAAACTTAAAGTAAATAAACTTATTTAAAAAGCAATGACATCAAAGCCTTCTTATAAATGTAACATATCAAAGCCTTATAAATTTAACATTAGGTTATTGCTATAAAACTACAACAAGTGTATGTACGATACTTAAATAACATAATTGGTTATAAAAAAAATAAAATTTAACAAGTTAAGCTAAAGAGTCTTCCACTCTAGAAACACTTGGTTTTTGGTCTTTATTTACCACACGTTTAACACTGGGCCACCGATTAGACAAAGTTTGCAAACGAGTAGCACTAGCACGACTAGCCTGATCCAATTCACTGACACTCAGCTGACGGTCAGCTGTACTCTGCTTTCGCGATTGCACTACACTATAAACTGGTTCCGCTGGTTGTGGTGTGGGCCTGAGCGGCAGAGACGGGGCCACCGTCTGCAGCTCGAGCTCCTCCCCCCCGCGGGGTCGCCTTTCCCGACGACGAGATGATCCTAAGCAGCACCGACGTTTCCTCCAAATCCAAAAGATCCCAATACCCAACACGACTGCTACGAGCACATACATAATACTGTACTGATGAATATCATGTGAGGATAGATCTTCAATTGCAATCTTGCTACTCTTTAAGTTATCGATCATCTTTTCTAGATTCATCAGAGAAGCATTTAAATTAGGTATATTTGGTACAGTGCTGTTTTCTATTGAAATGTGTAAGTTTACTATGTGGTTGATCTGGTTTATTTCTGGTTGATAAATACTTGGTGAGTAATTAATTTGGTTCGTCATTGAGTTCGAAAAGTGCAACGTAAAATCTTTGCCTTTAATAATGCAGTTCGAGTCCGTGCCAATGAACCCGGCGCCTGTCAAATGACGCATTGTTACTAGGTCGTTGCAAATAATTTTAATTGTATAAACGTCGCAACAAAAATATAGGTATTGTTGTGACGAGTGTAATTCTATCCATCTGTTTTGGCACGGCGCATTATTAAACTGACATTTCTGATTATTTAGAGTTTTTTCACAAAAACTTTCATCGTTTTTCCAAGTCAAGATCGGTTTAGGTACCCGACACATTATTGCAGCTCCATTATGTAAGCATGCGTTTACTTCGGCTAGCGTAATGGTAAAGAATGCATCTTTGCGGAAGTTCACCGCTACGTACTCTGATAAGGGCTGTAGGGTGACCATGTTGTTTTCTATTTGATGTGGAATTGGTATGAGTTTATATAACTGATAATTTTCTCTATCAATCAACGGAAAGACTATTTCAACTAATAGGTAGTTGAAGGTAACTCGAGCTTTCACTTTTAATAATTTGTAAATGTATTTTAGATCTGTGTCCATATTGTTAATTGGTAATGTGAGTTCTCCAGGCAAATGTGCATAAATAACATGAAGCTCCTTTTTTATTCGATCGGGAGTTAACAAATGTAAACTAATTTGACCATGGTATATGTCTGTTATCGTATCGAGCATTGTATCTTGCAATCTCTTTATATTTTGCAGCAAACTGTTACCAGCCATGGCAGACAGCGTAAATTCCTGGACATATGATATGTTTAATATTTCCAATTGAAGTAAGTTACTAGATGCTTGTAATTCTTTTAACTTTTTACTAACGATCATATGTTGTTTATAAACAGTAGCCTCCATTTTCTTCATTAGATTAAATTCGGCTTCAATAATTGAAGTTTGGTTTTTGTATAATTCAACTATATGGTTTTCGTTTCTCTGTATGGTTGCAATATCATGACTATATTTCCTTGCAAATCGAGAGTCCAATACACCGAACAAGTCATTAGCCAGATATCCGACACCGTCAAACACGCCTCGGCGCCGGCGGCGCCGGCGCTGTCTGTCGTGAACATTAAAATGCTGCGTAAGTAAAAGCTCATTGTAGTAATGTATTTCCTGGTACTCGTGCGCTAATTGTGTTATAATTAAATTACAATGACTTTGTTTATCAATGGTTGTACAAAGGTTTTCAAGATAATGCGACATTTTCTTAAATGTATCCAGGCCTGACCAGTATGGTTGTAGGTCGTAGTATACTACCATAGTCCACTTATCTCTTATTATTTGCATTTTGGTTACTGGGTCAAAATACAAACTTTGGTTGCTGGGCAGGCTTTGGATGGTTTCGGCTCCGTTTACTGGTGATAATAGCGACATAAAAAATATCAACGCTGTTGCTATGGTTGTAAAAGTAGTTTTTCTGATGCCTCCTTTTCTTTTTTCTGGTTTTGGTTTTTCTTCCTGTTCTGGTTGCTTTGTAGGTGGGATTTCTGTGGTATTCTGGTAAACTGGCAAGATGGATAACTTAACAACAGGTCGTTTCATAATACCATTCTTAGTTTTTAATGTGACAACCCTTACAAGGCCGTCGTCTCCGGGGTGCAATTCTATAACACGACCCATTGCCCACTTCCCAGGCGGTAAGTTTTCATCCTGTATCATGACGAGATCGTGTAGGCTTATGTTTCTTTGGGCTACTCTCCATTTATTTCTGGCAGATAATTGTGTTAAATATTCAATTTTCCACTTATTCCACAGATCCTGAAATAATTTCGAAATTAAATGCCATCTGGTTCTGGCATCCTTTTCCGTTTCGATTATGGTTGACCCTGGTCTTACAGTTAAAAAATGAGCTGGTGTTAATATATCGAGATCTTCTGGGTCCTCGGAGAGCGAGCACAAAGGGCGGGAATTTAAGCAAGCTTCTAATTTTGATAAAAGTGTTGAATACTCCTCAAACGTTAGTTTTTGATTTCCTACTACTCGTTTCAGATGGTGCTTCAGACTACGGATTGCCCTTTCCCACAAACCTCCTGAATTTGGCCATGAAGGGGCATTAAAATGCCACTCGATACCTAATTCGTTGACCTCAGATAAAAAGCTTTCGTTGAATACTTGTTGTAACTGGTATAACTCTTCTTGAATAACTCGGTTTGCCCCTACAAAATTGGTGCCATTGTCGCTATATATGTGCCGTGGTGTTCCCCGACGTGCTGACAGTCTGGCTAAAGCTGCTAAAAAAGCTGAGCTGCTTAAATCAGAGACGAGCTCTAAATGAACAGCTTTGGTGGTCATGCATATAAAGAGCGCAATGTATCCTTTGGTTGTCTTTATTCCGCGCCCTTTGTTCGCTTTCACTTCTACAAAACCTGTGTAATCGACACCACAGTGATAAAAAGCTTTCTCTGGCTGAATCCGGGATGCTGGTAAATCGCCCATTAGCTGGTATTGCTTAATTGGGTTTTGTTTTCTACATGTAACGCATTGCCTTATAAACTTTTTAACTGTCATATAACCGTTCATTAGCCAATATTTTTGTCTTAAATTTGCCAACGTAAGCCGAGCTCCTCCATGAAATGTTAATTCGTGAGCCTGCTGTATGATCAACATGGTAAGGCGATGGTTCGATGGTAAAATTATAGGATGTTTTGCATCCAAACTGATGTCAGCGTTTCTCAATCTCCCGCCGACACGCAAAACACCATCTTGGTCTAATATTGGATTAAGATTCAATATTTTACTTTTAGAATGCACTTTTCCGTGTTTCTGTAAGTATTGTATGTCATCAGATAATTCTAATTGTTGTATATTTTTAATGATCAGCAGTTTTGCGTTACGTAGTTCATGTAAGGTGAGGTATGGAAGGTGAATAAACTTTTTGTAAGTAGGTAATCGGAGTATTCGCGCAAAATAGCGTATGATTTTATTAAATGAACTGTAGGTATTCAATAAATAAATTATAATATTTAACATGATATTATTTGGCTCGATAGTTACGGCATTTGCCTGTTTCAATGTAGATTTCTTTATTTCTAAATTAGTTTCGTAACTGGTTTTTTCTTCGTTTGTTATGGTTAATGATGGAAGCCATGCCGGTCCTTGCCACCATAGTACGTGCTCTTTTAACTGTTTAGTGTTCAAGCCACGGGTTGCGCAGTCAGCGGGATTTTCGTCTGTTTTTACATAGCGCCACTGGTTTGATGGTAAAGATAATTTAATGTCTTTGACACGATTTGCCACAAAGGTATTCCAACGAGCTACGTCTCCCTGCAACCACCCCAGGACTGCAGTAGAGTCAGTCCAGGCATAAGCGTGTATGGTATAATTTGGTAGACAATCCCTTACTTTGGTCATTAGTTCCGACAGCAATTTCGCTCCCATTAACTCTAACCTGGGAATCGATATTGCTTTACTAACTGGTACTAGTCTGGCCTTTGCCGCTACTAGTGTTATGGTGACGTCATTGTCGCAAGTAATTTTACAGTAAATTACTGCCGCGTAAGCCTTTTTGGACGCATCACAGAATCCATGCAACTGTACATCTTGGTTTTCTTTGATCCCCAGCCATCTACTTACTTCAATGGTATTTATTTCCGCTAAGTCATTTTTCAACTTACTCCATTCACTATTTATTTCGTCTGGTAATGTATCATCCCATTTCAAATCACATAACCATACTTTTTGAAAAAGGATTTTCAGTTTGGTGCTCAGAGGGGTAAGCCACCCCAGGGGGTCAAAAAGCTTAGAAATATCGGAGAGGAGAGATCTTTTTGTTGGTTTTGATGGTGAAATATGGTTAATCATTGACTGAAAAGTAAATTTGTCTGTTTGCGGGTCCCAACTTAATCCTAACGTCTTCGAGGAGCTTATTTCCTTAAACTCGTATGTTTTTTGGTTACGAAGTGTAATGTCCAAGTCCTCTAAAAGCTGTGGGTCATTTGCTGTCCATTTCCTTAAGTTAAATCCAGCTGAACGTAATAACTGTATTAATTCATCTCTCAACAATATAGCCGAATTAATATTGTGTTGACCTCCGCAAAAATCATCCATATAAAAATTATTTTCTAAGGCTAGCGCTGCGTTTGGGAAATTATCTTTTTCGTCCACCGCTAATTGTTTTAAACACATCATAGCCAAAAATGGTGCCGGTTTCATACCGTAGGAAATCGTGGTCAACTGGTATGGTAAAATGGGTTGGTTCAAGGACTCTCTCCATAATATCTTTTGGTATGTCTGATCTTCACTATGCACTCGAATCATTCTGTACATTTTCTCAATATCAGCCGAAAAAACAAACTGGTATTGTCTCCATTTTATAATTAGTCCCTGAATGTCTTGTTGTAGATTCGGTCCTCTGTACAAGACGTCATTAAGACTGTACCCCGTCGTTGACTTGGCGGACGCATTAAAAACGACTCTCAATTTAGTAGTGGTAGAGTCCTCTCGCGTAACAGCATGGTGCGGTAAATAACTCTCTGGTGTCAAGTTCGTTGCTGGTATCATATGATTCATATTATAGTATTCTTTTATAAACGAATGGTATTCTAATTTAATGGTTTCGTTTTTTCCTAATTTCTTTTCGAGGTTTCTAAACTGCGCTAATGCCTTTTCTTTAGTCGATCCTAATTTTTCTTTTAAATTCTTATTAAATGGTAGTCTAACCTCATACGTTCCGTCTTCTAACCTCTTGGTGGTCGATAAAAAGTACTGTAAGCACTCGTGGTCTTCATTTGAGATTTCGACTTGCTGGTTTATCTCTTCATTCTCCCAAAATCGAGACAGATCATCTGTGTTGTGAAGAATGACGTTGCAATGGTAAACTGGTTGCATTGACCCGCACAACAGCCATCCTAACTGCGTCTGTTGCGCGATTGGTTGGTTTCCTTTATTAGACAAGGACAGCGTTACCTACGTGTGACGTCCAACGTGCTTAGCTAGCGCCATACAAAATTTCGTTTAAGACGATTGGCCATTACTTGCTTGATATTAGACAGATTTAACTTATTTCACTTTTGTTATACTTCAATGTTATATTTTTGAATGATACTCTTAAATACCTTTGTTCCCATCCAGTCACACCAAGCGAGTAACAGTGTGACTGGTTGGGAATTTGGGATTGCTTTTCTTTCAAACTTGTCCCTACGAGTAACAGTGTTACTGGATGGGAAATTTTGGTCCGAACCAGTCAGTGTTACTCGTTTGGTGTGACTGGATGGGAACAAAGGCTTAAATATTGACATTTAATAACAGTCCGATCCCCTGTTAGCCTACCTCCAGGCCGTGCGCTTCCAGCAGCGAGGCGAGTCTGGCGAGCGAGGGCGGCGCGCTCTGCAGCAGCGACTGCGCGTGCGCCGGCGACACCAGCGTCAGCATCAGCGCCCACCCGTCCAGCGCGGCCGCGTGGAGTAGCGCCTCTTCTATTAGTTAGTTACCTCCAGGCCGTGCGCTTCCAGCAGCGAGGCGAGTCTGGCGAGCGAGGGCGGCGCGCTCTGCAGCAGCGACTGCGCGTGCGCCGGCGACACCAGCGTCAGCATCAGCGCCCACCCGTCCAGCGCGGCCGCGTGGAGTAGCGCCTCTTCTATTAGTTAGTTACCTCCAGGCCGTGCGCTTCCAGCAGCGAGGCGAGTCTGGCGAGCGAGGGCGGCGCGCTCTGCAGCAGCGACTGCGCGTGCGCCGGCGACACCAGCGTCAGCATCAGCGCCCACCCGTCCAGCGCGGCCGCGTGGAGTAGCGCCTCTTCTATTAGTTAGTTACCTCCAGGCCGTGCGCTTCCAGCAGCGAGGCGAGTCTGGCGAGCGAGGGCGGCGCGCTCTGCAGCAGCGACTGCGCGTGCGCCGGCGACACCAGCGTCAGCATCAGCGCCCACCCGTCCAGCGCGGCCGCGTGGAGTAGCGCCTCTTCTATTAGTTAGTTACCTCCAGGCCGTGCGCTTCCAGCAGCGAGGCGAGTCTGGCGAGCGAGGGCGGCGCGCTCTGCAGCAGCGACTGCGCGTGCGCCGGCGACACCAGCGTCAGCATCAGCGCCCACCCGTCCAGCGCGGCCGCGTGGAGTAGCGCCTCTTCTATTAGTTAGTTACCTCCAGGCCGTGCGCTTCCAGCAGCGAGGCGAGTCTGGCGAGCGAGGGCGGCGCGCTCTGCAGCAGCGACTGCGCGTGCGCCGGCGACACCAGCGTCAGCATCAGCGCCCACCCGTCCAGCGCGGCCGCGTGGAGTAGCGCCTCTTCTATTAGTTAGTTACCTCCAGGCCGTGCGCTTCCAGCAGCGAGGCGAGTCTGGCGAGCGAGGGCGGCGCGCTCTGCAGCAGCGACTGCGCGTGCGCCGGCGACACCAGCGTCAGCATCAGCGCCCACCCGTCCAGCGCGGCCGCGTGGAGTAGCGCCTCTTCTATTAGTTAGTTACCTCCAGGCCGTGCGCTTCCAGCAGCGAGGCGAGTCTGGCGAGCGAGGGCGGCGCGCTCTGCAGCAGCGACTGCGCGTGCGCCGGCGACACCAGCGTCAGCATCAGCGCCCACCCGTCCAGCGCGGCCGCGTGGAGTAGCGCCTCTTCTATTAGTTAGTTACCTCCAGGCCGTGCGCTTCCAGCAGCGAGGCGAGTCTGGCGAGCGAGGGCGGCGCGCTCTGCAGCAGCGACTGCGCGTGCGCCGGCGACACCAGCGTCAGCATCAGCGCCCACCCGTCCAGCGCGGCCGCGTGGAGTAGCGCCTCTTCTATTAGTTAGTTACCTCCAGGCCGTGCGCTTCCAGCAGCGAGGCGAGTCTGGCGAGCGAGGGCGGCGCGCTCTGCAGCAGCGACTGCGCGTGCGCCGGCGACACCAGCGTCAGCATCAGCGCCCACCCGTCCAGCGCGGCCGCGTGGAGTAGCGCCTCTTCTATTAGTTAGTTACCTCCAGGCCGTGCGCTTCCAGCAGCGAGGCGAGTCTGGCGAGCGAGGGCGGCGCGCTCTGCAGCAGCGACTGCGCGTGCGCCGGCGACACCAGCGTCAGCATCAGCGCCCACCCGTCCAGCGCGGCCGCGTGGAGTAGCGCCTCTTCTATTACTGCGCCTGATACTTTTACGCTCCCATCGCCCTACAACCAAAATGGTAGTGATTGCTAAATCTCGGTTTTACCAGGCCTGTCTCACTTCCATACAAACGGCGCAAAATCCCCGAGATATTTACCTACTATTCTGGAAAACAACCTAATTTCAACCTTTTGCATTGCATATAGCGTTCATAGTACAATAACTGTCTGCCGTCTCGCTTCAATCTGCTAGGGCTGTCAGGAGTACTACTTAATTTGTGAAAGTAATACACGCGAAGCGAGACAGATGGCGGTACATGCGGATGCGTGCGCTGCGTGTGCGACAAGTCGAGCGAGTGCCAGCCTATTGAGCGAGTGCCAGTCTATTGAGCGAGTGCCAGTCCGGTGACCGGACGCTTGCGTTTATCATACCTAAACTCGGGAGTGAAATTTCTGTACAGTAAGGTACTAATATACAGGGCGTCCCAAAATTAACTCACATGGAGGGAAAGTACCTTAATTTTTATTTTATTTATTTTATTTTACTTTATTCAGGAAACAAACAGTCTTTTACATTAATATTAATCTAAACATTATGACAAAAATCTTATAGACCTACAGTCCCATAAAATTTATAATTACACACAGTTCATGTATTTTTAGCAGACACATTTTAAAAGATTAAATAGGTACTACAATAAACCTATTAATAAAGAAGGCAAATGATAATAGCAATATACTATAGATAGTGCTAATTATTTTTTATATAGTAATTTCTGTAGCCAGCTAGGCTATTACAAAACAAATCTATATCATTAAAATTATTATTATATGTTTCAACACTACGTCGAAAGAAATTATTGTTGGTATATACTGTCTTATACAAAGGAACAACAAACAGTTTTTGGGAGCGAGAGCTAGGTCTGGGTACTCTAAAGGTTATTGTTTCTAAAATGTGAGGGGAGTCGACCAGATTATTTATAATTTTGAATAGAAATATTTGATCAAATATTATTCGCCGGTCTTCAAGAGTAGTCATAGAGTGACGGTTAAGTGAATCTAGATAGGACATATTCTCATGATTCTCACGAAAATCCAAAGATTTAATGAACTTTTTTTGGATTCGTTCTATGCGAGCACTGAAATACTGAAGATATAAAATTTTACTGAAAGGAGACTTCATTTTTATTTTAAAAAGAAAACGAACTGCATTCACCGAATTTTAAATAATCACTAGTCTGAACTGGGAATCGAACCCAATCGCTCCCACCCAATCGATCGAAAATCGCTGCACAAACTTGTTATTCAACATTAAATGTTAAATTTCGTAGTCTTCCTTTTATTTAAGATGCTATGTTATTAAGAAAAAATTATAAGGTATGATCGAGCCTTTCGATCGGTACAATTAAATTAGAGAAATTTTTTTTTACATTCGGCGGGTTCGATTCCCAGTTCAGACAGTTGATTACTTAAAATACTTTGAATGCAGTTCGTTTTCTTTTAAAAATAAAAATGAAGTCTCCTTTCAGTAAAATTTTATATCTTCAGTATTTAAGGTACTTTCCCTCCATGTGAGTTAATTTTGGGACGCCCTGTATATTCTGTGGTTTTACTAAAACTAGATTTACGCCCAGAATTAATAAATCAATCCACAGATCGAAATAGGTATAGGCATGGTCCAGATTAGTTGCTATGCAATGTTTGATAATAAGATAGACTTAACGACAGTTGCCTGGGTGTTGCTAGGTGATGCCTAGCAACTAATCTGGATCATGCGTATCCCTATCTGTGAATTGTGTAAATTCTGGCCGTTAGCCCAATACAGAAATGCCAAATTTTTAAATCTAGATTTAACATTTTTTGACCATTTTGTATGGTTAAGTTTTGGAAAATCGAGTTTTAGCAAATTTGCTGCAAGTGGACTTAAATCTATTTTTGGTTAAGTAGAGATTTAGCAAATTTGCTGCAATTGAACCTAAAACATCAAAATCGAGGAATCACTTCAAAAGTTTTGTGAATTATGACTTCAAGGCGTTCAAGAGTTCAAACAAATTCCAATCAAAATAGGGCACACCCCATGGTTCTCTGAATTTTTGTTTACTAATACTTTTTATGGTAATTGTAACATGAAAAAAAAAAACAGACCACGCTAATGGCTACCTAGTCTTATTTCTGAGTCATTTGTTTAAAAATATCTATTCAAGAAAACTCAATACGTAAGACTATTCTGAGATAAATACAAAGAAACAGGGTGGGCCTATTTTGTTTTGAGTAGATTAGTTATAAACATTTTGAATACCAACGACAATATGTGTAGCTTATTATCATAATCTCACCTTTAGGTAGCTGCCACTAAAGATGGTTTCGTACATTTTCATAATCTCCAGGATTTCGCTGATGTCCTCCTCCAACAGGTAGCAAAGCACAGCCAGAGATGAGCAGCACTGAAAAACATGCGACTCCTTATTACATGTACAAAGATTCTGGGTTCACGTGAAGGTACATAACCTATTGATGACAAAGTGTTGTCGATAGCAAAAGAAAAACATCAAGTACAGTCCAACCAATTGAACCATGACCCATTTTGCTAAATAATTTGTTTGAAACCGTCAAAACTATAAAGGTCATTGTCAATGTCAACGATCCCCATCGGAGCTGGTTGTGAGACGAGTTGATTTTTTCTAAATACTTCATTTTCCATTTTTCAATCATAAAAATTGCATTGTGAATGTAAAAAAGTAAAAATTTAAATAATGTCAACAAGCTTGAATGTAGACCTTATTTAATTTTAATATCTCTTGGAAAATAAACTTTTTGTGGGTAACACACGCACAATTGAATTGAATTGAGTGTACATAACAAATGACTAAAGATTTATAACATCAAATTGCTCCGTGGTTCTAAAAGCGTGTTAAATGGTGGCTCGGTTTCAGTTGCAATGTCGTCAACACACACCAATTCACAAAAGGCCTGCGTAGTGTGTCATGTTTCATCCACTTCATAACCAGGGGCAAAACCGGCTAACTTTCCGAACCTCGGCAAATCTGCTGGGCTTCAACTTAAAACAAATAAATCGAAGTACGGAATTTCGTATTGTACTATTTGCCGAAGTTATTTGTAAGATATCGATATTCCTGTAACATCATAAATCGGGGTTCGCCATTTTGGCCCGATTCAGGCTCGATTTATCAGTATTAATTTGAAGCCCGGCAGACTTGCCGAAGTTCAGAGCGTTAACAGGTACGGCCCGTACCTCAATTCAATAGTAGGACATCCAAACATGCCTGTACCCTAACCACGAAAAACAATTTCTCATGATCGTATTATATTGAATAAAAACCAGACTCAGCTTCGGTTGTTTGAGGAGCTAGACGCGCCAGATAAGTCTGCGCGCAGTCGAAATCGAATACTAAACTTTTACCATAACCTTTGAACAAAAATAAAATTACTGTTAACTAGCGCCAAAAACGTCTCGGTTATTCGCAGAGTTATCTGGCAATAGGGAGCACTTTGACAGTTTTATAAGCAAAAGTATCGAAACTGCTCTTTAGCAGCACTTTGATGGACTATCTATCTATACAATTAATTACAATACCCGTGTATAACGAAAGTGTATACTGCAGCCACATGAAAGCGCACGACAGGGCCGTCAATCAAAGAAGAGAATGACGCAGTCGCCGTGGCCGAAACCAGTCATCATCATCACCATAACTAAGGAGTTTTTGTTGCTTGGGGTATTGATGGTAAAAGCTACCGTCCCATCTGGTCAGCCCTCCCCAAGTGGGTAACCTTATGGGGAGATTGAGAAGAGGCTCTCTCCTCTCGAGCTTTCGAGAACCGCCCAGCCCTGACGCGAAGCCTTTTAGGCTTGGCGGGAGGGCTGGGCGCGGCGAGAGACAGGCCTGTGTCTGACTGAGTCCAACATGCCGTTAGCAGTATACGAAAATACTGTACTTGCCCTCAGTATAAACCAAAACAAAAAAGCGTATTCACCTCAGTGCGCGTCTCGACGGAGGCGGAGCGGTCGACGGCGGCCGCGGCCAGCGCGGGCCGCACCTCCGACACAAACTCCTCCGAGCCCTCCTCGCCGATCTGTTTGGGATCAATATATAATGTTATACAAGTAGTCATTGAAACACGTGCGAAAGCCCGGGTAGGATATGTGTGCTACATGTCACGGACATTTATAAGGGTAAATGCATCAAATTCTAAGGGTCAATCAGTTTTCTTAACGCAGAACATACATGTTTCATCATGTCGTTAAAAAATCATTTAATAAATTATCGACGCGACGTCTGATGACAGTTGGCGTATAGCGCATGCGACGACATCAGCGAGCGTAGCGCGCTGGTTGGCGATGGCGTATTTACGAACCTGAAGTGCAAGCAAGGGTGCGAGCGCTGCAGCTGCTTTGCGCTCAGCGTCGCGGCCGCGGCGTATAGCGCGCGCGACGATATCTGCGAGCGTAGCGCGCTGGTTGGCGAGCAGAGCTCCCACGTGGCGGCGCTGCAAAGCGCTGCGCAGCGCCACTAGGGCCGCAGCACGGGCCTGCGCCGCGCGGGCCGACAGGCTGTCGATGATCTCCATGACCTTCTCGTCGAACTTCTCGATCTCGCTTTCAATGGCTGTTGAAATGACATAGCGTTGAAATATCTAACTCTCTTAGTTTCTTGATCTTGGTATGTTAATTATAGTAAGTGAAATGTTTCGATGATATTGATGTAACTATAGAAGTTACTTTTGGAGTACATTTCTTTGACAAAGTTATTATGGCATACATTTCTTTGACAAAGTTATTACTGAAAAGGCAACTCCGATGGCTGATGCTGTCAAAAATAAGTATTTTGAAATAGGTATGTTATTTATCATAGATTAAGTTTTTTTTGATGTTGTCTTAAATAAAGCTGATATGGAAACAAAGATTTCAGTGTTTATCAATCTTTTAAAACAATCATTAAAGGTCAAGTATACTGTTACATGCCCATTTGTTAATGAGCAAAAAGTTGTTGTACACATAAGGCTATAATTATTCTTATCTTCATACTAAGGAAACAGGTAATAAAGTTATATAATATAGATCGAAGACGTGTGTTACAGACACAGAGTGACGTAACAAGCAAAATACGTCACTTGGTGTTGATTTGGTTGCGTTAAAACATGCATTATAAAATATAGAAACCCAGTGTGTAAACAAACCAGTGACATCATGACAGGCTTAAAATGATGCTCCTTTTATGAGTGATTGCCATGTGATGAGTCATCTGGGTAGATCACCGTTTCACACTTATGAAAATTCATCATGGAAGTTTTTTTTAAGTTATTTTGGAGTTAAATAAAATACACATGCATGACAAAGAAATTGGCTAATATTTAAATTTGTGTGTAAGCTTAAACTTTTCAATAGATAATTTGTTAATTTCTTTGATCATAAACCATCATTGTGTAGTAAAGTGAATGCAAAAATGTAATTTGCAGTAGAATGTTATTAATTAATCATAAAGACCTTTAATAATTAATTACCTCAATGAAAAATAAATTTATGTTATATTTTAAAATAACATTAAACTGTTGACAAGACAATTCTAGAAATAAATTGTCTTTGTGAACAAATGTGTGCATGTCTCACCTCAAGGTCAGCTTATTGGGTAAATGATATTTTAATAAATAACTTGGGCGCTTTGTCTATCTATACTAATAATAAAAAAAGGAAAAATAAGGTTTTCTGTTTGTTTGTAGGGTAGATAAAATCAAAAACTAATTAATCGATTTTAAAAATTCTTTCACCATAAGGAAGTTACATTCTTCCTGAGAGACAGGTTATATTTTATCCTGATATTCCCATGGGAACAGGTACTAAGCGGGTTAAACTGAGGGATTGTGAAAAACGAAATATATGTAGCTTACTTCCGCAAAAAACACAATATGCAAGATGCACCGCCCGCCCGCCCGCAAAAAATTGCACATGCACACCACGAAAAATTTTTTGGTGTTGGTTCTTCGCACGAACTAGCACGAACTATCTCCTGAGGATGCCCCGGGTTGGGGCGAAACACGTGTAGAGTAGTACTAATCGGTGACGGTGCAAGGTGTATTGCTGTCTTGCTAGATGCAGGTATTGTGCACTGGTGTTTTCGTGGTGTGCATGTGCAATTTTTTGCGGGCGGGCGGGCGGTGCATCTTGCATATTGTGTTTTTTGCGGAAGTAAGCTACATATATTTCGTTTTTCACAATGGTTAGGGACTTCCGCCAAGTGACGCCTGATTCAATCAAATAAACTGAGGGAAGCAATATCATCTATTAGGGTGCAATGCAGGGTTTATATCAGGAGACTTACGCTTGAATATTCAAACGCTACTCAACTTTAGGAGCATCTACATCACCCTGTCGCTTTAAATGTCAAAGGTATGGAAAAGATACTTTGTTTTTGCTCTAACAGCTTATGCTTACCCTATTGCTTTTTTAAATAACTTACTGAGTAAACAGATAAAATGACATAATTCATTCAGCATGTGTTTAACCTTTTTTTTGTACAAAGTTCAGATCATTTAAGCTGACAATAGCAAATTATAGTCATGTGTCATGCACATGTTAGCCTTCACATGTAAAGGTTTTCAACTTTCAATGTGACACTTGTTAATGCAACTAATGAAGCAAGCTATTATTCAATAACATAATATCAGGTCAGGCTGTGGGCAAGTTTAAGTAATTCTTAAAACTGTATGATTAGGAATAGTCAATTTTTAAGACTTTCTGGTAAGTATGATTTCAAAACAAATCTTATGGTAAATGAACACAGACTTAACAGTCCGGGATAATCTAAACTAAGCCTAACAACTTTGTTTAGATTATAACTATTATGAAAGATGGGATTTTTACCTTGTTTATTTGGTTTTTTATAATATGTATGTATATATATATAACGTCTTTCATAATAGTTATAGTGATAATGACCATGTAAGTTTAAAATCTTATTTTGTTTAGATTATCCCAGCTTTTATTTACTAAATAACTTACCTTCATCGTGGTTGCTCTTGGAATCAGACGCAACTGAGATCTCGGAGCAGTTGTCATTGGTCATGTCAATACCCGCATCCTCATCAGATGAGGCAGGTTGTTCCGTTCTGTAATTTTCTGTAAACAATATGGACAATATATTTTTGTGTCATATCGAAAAACAAATATTTCACTCCGAAATCTGCCCCTAGTTCACAAACCATCGGAAGCACTTCCAATAGCTAATTGTATGTACTGTCTCTGTCACTCACTATAGAATAGACAAAAACAAATTCCGCTTCCAATGGTTCTTGAATCAGGGGGCTGGAAAGGTTTAAAACTCAGAAGATAGGGAAGTATGAAACACAATTTGTAGATCAGATCAGAGTTGTATCTTCTTTTTCTTTAATTATATCTATTGAATGTTTGTATTTGTAAGCAGTTATATTGCAAAACAGAAACAGTATACTGTCAGAAAACTTAAGCAATTGGGTATTTGACTGTTGTTGAAATGTTGATATTTAATTATGACATTCAGAAATATAACATTATTGAACAACAAATGTGAAAAAAGAAATTTAACCTGTATTATAAAAAGCGAATTATGAGCTACTTAATTGTGACTCTAGCTATCTCTTTCTAAAACGAAATTTTCTATGGAGAGAGTATGGCGCTATAGAAACGTGACGTCTCCTTGTCTAATTAGAAAGTTTGATGCTCTATATCGCTGAAAATATGCAAGATATTTGTAAAATAAATACCTATGTTGTGTTGCTACTAATTAAATGAACATTTCAAGTCAATAAAAAAAATCAAAAGTCAAATACCCAATTGTTTAGAGGTTTTGAAACAATCTATTAAGATCAAAATTATGCACTTTAGCAGAATTCATCAAGTTAAGTTAAACAAACTTTGTTTAAAAGTTTTAATTTTAGTGTTATATATAGTTTTCTTTGCAGTTTGCTTCAATCAAACTATGAAGTGGGTTCATAAGTTCAGAATAGAAGTAATAAAGAGACAATCCCAAAGCTTGTCAAAGAATGAGACCAATCATTACCTACATAAAAAAAATGTTATGCAACTTCAGGACCAAATCCATAATGGTGAAATATATATAATTTGTATGAAATAAAAAAATGTCTTTGTTGTAATAGACTATATTATTTAATACAAGCGAAAACTTAATATAGGTAAGTAAGTGTAATGTTCCATGCTTTTGTCAACATTATTGTTTACAAAAACAATTTATGAAAATAGCTTTCCACCTATCCATGTATCATTGTTTGTTGCTCAACAACAGAAATCTCATACTCCAAACTATATGGTGTAATGATTTTACAACTTATATTTTATGATAGAAAAAGCAGCACATTGTAGACCAGCTTAGCAGTTGCGTAATTATAACACAATTACTTAATGTTACTGTAATAGAGAAACCAAGGCCAAACAAATAAACATGAGACTATAATATTGTGTAAGGAATCAATATTAATCACAAGTCTGTGCTTAGTCTCCGATACAAATAACTGAATGGTGAGTATGTGAGAATTCCATATTAAGAAATCGCGAAAGTGTTGGCTGCATCTAAAACGTAGATTGCAACTTGCGAAATCAAAACATATGGTTATAAGACGTAAGTTCGGAAGCCAATCAATGCAGCATAATGGGTACGGATTTTGTGGTAATTATCTATAAGATAATGTGAGAAAACCATTCTATGCGTTTTTATACGTGCCAATACGTGGACATGTCATTACGGCGCGCGCGGAAAGTCCGCTAGTTAACACAAGGTCGCCGCGTGATCTCATTCTTTCTTGGCAAAATTCAGGTGTGCACGCGTAACGAATGAATATGAGAAAATTAAAGGTACTCACCGTATTTAGAGTATTTTTTCCTTCCTTTAGGCATGGTGATTTTTGTGTTATATCCGACTTAACAATAAGTAAGGTTAATTCGTAAATACGTTTCTATTATTCACTATTCAATTTAAACTAAGTTTGTCACTTAATCAAGACGGAGAAAAGTTCAATATATCAGTTCCTATAGTATGATTTGGGCACCGAATATAACATAAAACTAAAATTTCAGAAAAACTTTTTAACATGTTTATCCGTGTAACATGCACACTCAACTGACAGGACAGTCTATTCTATGCCACAGATCACTATATATGTAGCAAGCTAGTCTATGCAACTGACTGACCCCGGCCTAGCATGAGCGGCTTATAGCGCGCGATATGATATGGTACGGCAAGTTGTCTTGCTTACCCCACTAAGGTGTAAGAGCAAGACGGCATGCCGTACCATATCATAGCGCGCGTTATAAGCCGCTCATGCTAGGCCGGCTGGTGGCCTACCACAAGCTCTAATAGCAGTTATTTTTTAGTTGAGAGAGTGAGACGCCGCTTTACACGCCGTATAGCGGTGTCTCACTCTCTCAACTTAAAAATAACTGCTATTAGGGCTACGTTCCGTTTTGCGCCAACAGCGATAATATTACTGATATCGCGCTCACACATCGTTCCGATTTGTTGTGAGCGCGACAACGAAAGCAGTAATTACGTCAAGGATGACGTCACTACCGCCGCCATTTTGCGATCACGGTGATATCGTTCTCAAGCGTTAGCACCATGAAGTTCGACTTAATACTGAGGTAACTGGAGAGTGCAGTACGAACAATTTTTTGAATACCACAAATAACACAGTGGCTGTCTTCCGTCTCACCTACACTTTAAAAAAATACGTATGGTCATATGAGACAACTGACAGCCACTACCTGCCACTACATACATAAATGTCAAATTTGCTGGCGACACTTTTTTATTCAGGGTGAGAGCTCCAGTTACCTCAGAGTATTAAGTCAAACTTCATGGTTAGCACTGTGAGCGGGCTGTCATATTTGACGTTTTGTTGTCAAACGTCATTGTTTGTTGTGGTTTTGTTTGAGTAATCTCTGCGTTTTAGGTTTTATTTAGGTATTTTATTTGTTTATCCCGAAGCAGAAAGCCAGAAAAATGATAGTGCTTATTAAAGATGAAACGACGGGTAGAGACATTACTCTAAACTTAAACACGGATCACTATCATCATCGCTGTCCAATAAAACGTTTACTAATTGACGAATATCCATACTAAACCGGTGATTATTTACTTAAAAATTCAAATCAAAACAACGCTCGCTCGCGATGCGTGCAAATAGCCGTTCCAAATTGAAATCGCGTCAACAGTGCTGTCAGCGCGTTAATCAAATCGGAACAGCTTTTAGCGCTCACAGCGCCAACAGTACTATTGACTCAAAACGGAACACGACCTAGAGCTTGTGGTAGGCATAGTACTTATAAATTCCTGTGGTAGGCCACCTGACCACAGACAGAACACAATACTGACAGACAGACTGACTGACTGACTGACTGACTCAACCATGAAGCTCGACTTAATACTGATGTATAATACTGAGGTAACTGGAGAGTGCAGTACGAACAATTTTTAGTCCACCACAAATTACACAGTGGCTGTCTTCCGTCTCGAGAACTCCAGTTACCTCAGAGTATTAAGTCAAACTTCATGGACTCAACTCAACTCCGCTTCTCCTCTATGCGCAATGCGCTGTCAAAGTCAAATACACGTCAGTGACGTCAAATAATTTTTAAAGCCCCCGGTACAGGATGGTCGATCATGTTGGCCGACTATGATGGGCCATCGTCATCGTGTACAGGGCCGGTTTGCGTGTCATTGCCGTCTGCGAGCAACGCAAACTTGCCCTGTACCATGGCCCGCTATTATTTCTCGGCTGCTTGCGCTCCTACAGGCCATGCTGCTCGGATTGGCAACGTCATAAATGTCAATGTCGTACCACCAGGGGGGTGTCACTCCGCAGTTTAGGTACGTTCGGACGGCGCGCCTGCCGGGCAGGCGTATGGCATAGAAATTAGGTCCGCAAAAGAGCTAGAATATATGCGATAGAAAGAGATGCAACGACAACGAGTGGCCGTTCGTAATTTGCCTGCGCCGTACAAGCTGAATTCTACTTTATTGCGTTATAGTTAGAGTTGCTATTTATTTAAATGACTTAGCGGAGTGAACTATCTGTTACATAGTAACTATTTAGTAATCTGTGGTACCACTAATCCTAATTTCTTGTATGCATGAGATGAGATGAATTCCCGATTATAGCGCCTTAAAATCAAATAATACGCGTACATAACTAAGGGTTGTTTTATTTTAACTATATCACAGTCACGAAAATGTTTATTAAACACTCCTACTGATGTTGTAAGCTCCCAGTCGGCTCGAGGTATCGCACGAATCCATCGCTGACGCAGTGTTCCTCCTTCGGGAATCCAAATCTTTCGAGATCCAAGGTTTCATAAGTAATTTCCAACAATGATCACGTATTTATATGCACTAATTATTATACAATAGATATTGTATTAAAACACCCAAACAGCAATCAAGAAAATCAAACAGCAACGTTTCTTGACATGACCAAAGAGTATTCCGACTTGCCACATCCAGATAAAAAAATTATCCAAAATGTGCAAAAATAATAGATTTTTCTTTTTATTTTGTAACAAGCAAATTTAACCAAGTTTTTAAATAAATGCGTGCAAAATTCGAGAAAGTGTTTTATTTAAATGAACAGTTCGCGCAGAAATCTAAGATGTGTTTAAGCGAATTGAATTACGGTGAATGTAATTTTTTTTATTATATTATATCAAGTTAAGCCTATTTTTGACTTTGGAATTTTGTTTGGGCTAGAAGTCGTAGTACAGGGCGTCCCAAAACTATGCCACATTGAGGGAAAGTACCTTAAATACTGAAGATATGAAATTTTACTGAAAGGAGACTTCGTTTTTATTTATAAAAGAAAACAATCTGCATTCACAGAATTTTGAATAATCACCTGTCTGAACTAGGAATCGAACCCGCTGAATGTAAAAACAAAAATATTTCTTTTATTTTATTATACCGATCGAAAGGCTCGATTATACCTAAGCATTTCTTCTAAGTAGCATAGCATCTTAAATAAAAGGAAGACTACGAAATTTAACATTTAATGTTGAATAACTATTTAATTTTTAACTTGATTTATTACATATCATCATCATCATCATCATCATGTCAGCCGAACGACGCCCACTGCTGGGAATAGGCCTCCCCCAAGGATCTCCACAACGATCGGTCCTGCGCTGCCCGCATCCAGCGGCTTCCCGCGACCTTGACCAGATCGTCGGTGCACCTTGTAGGGGGCCTGCCCACGGAACGTCGTCCGGTACGCGGTCGCCATTCGAGAACCTTTCCGCACCAACGGCCATCAGTTCTCCGCGCTATGTGTTCCGCCCACTGCCACTTCAATGATGCAATCCTTCGAGCGATGTCGGTCGTTTTAGTTCTCCTGCGGATCTCATCATTTCTGATTCGATCGAGCAGGGAAATACCAAGCATCGCTCTCTCCATTGCTCGCTGGGTGACTTTGAGCCTTCTTATGAGACCCATAGTAAAAGACCACGTCTCACTTCCATAGGTCATTACTGGCAACACACACTGGTCAAAGACTTTCGTCTTGAGACATTGAGGTATTTCGGACGCGAATATATGCCGGAGCTTCCCAAACGAAAAAATAAATTAGCCGAGAAATAAATTATTCAAACATTTTTAAACCAGTCGAGGTGGTGTTACATTACATAACACATTATAACTTTATCAAACACCTATGATAGGGAAATTAGGTATAAATTGCTCCAATCTTCTGTCATTAGTAATACATTGAAATGTTAAAGTGTTGAGCATGACAGTCACAGAAAAGGCTATCCATAACGCTGCACAAAATTGTTATTCAACATTAAATGTTAATTTCATAGTCTTCCTTTTATTTAAAATGCTATGTTACTTATAAGAAATGCTGAGGTATAATCGAGCCTTTCGATCGGTACAATAAAATAAAAGAAATATTTTTATTTATATATTTTATTATATTTATTTCAGTAGGTTCGATTCCCAGTTCATACAGGCGATTATTTAAAATTCTTTGAATGCAGTTCGTTTTATTTTTAAAATAAATATGAAGTTTTCTTTCAGTAAAATTGTATATCTTCGGGATTTAAGGTACTTTCCCTCCATGTGGCATACTTTTGGGACGCCCTGTATATATTTTACCGGCCAAACCCGATTTCAGGACAAACTAGTTTTTCCTAGGCCAAACTAGTTCATCGCGTTGACATTTCAGAGAGCGAGTTTGCCTCGGAAGACCTGTAGAACATGACACAAATTGTGTTCCAAGCATTTACCTCTATACTGTTTTTCGAGTGTTCGTTGATTTTTACTTCCACATAATTTGAGAGTTATCGCCTAACCTGGCAACACTACACGATTGTTTATTTATATAGAACAAAGAGTAAAGTGTATAGATCAACAATCTTTTCTGTTCCGGTGACAGCAGCGCTGGTTGGACAGTGCAACTTGACAGTAAAATGACATTATGAACAAAACACGTTAGTTCCAGTTTTGGCCACCGGAACAGAACACGTTGACGTCATCTACTGCAACGTTGCCCATTTTCCAAGGAGCATGGCTTGTTACAAGTGCAACGAGTGAGATAGAAGATGGCTTTGCCTGTACCAAAGTACTTTGTTTGGGCTAATAAGGAGGTAAACATAGCAAAAGTCCCCGCCCGTAGCCCTTAATCCATTTTTTTTTCAACCCGATCCTAAAGGTCCTTTTTGTCCTAAAGGACAAACTAGTTTTTCCTAGGCCAAACTAGTTCATCGCGTTGACATTTCAGAGAGCGACTTTGCCTCGGAAGACCTGTAGATGTAGAACATGACACAAAAAAAATAACCACCATTTTAACCAATCACGTGTTCTACTTTTAACTTTTAACCCAAACAAAGTTCCAAAGTCAAAAATTGTGTTCCAAACATTTCCCTCTATATCTCTTCGTTGACTAGGCTAAACTTGATATAATATAATAAAAAAAATAACTTTCGCCGTAATTCAACTCACATCTTAGATTTCTGCGCGAACTGTTCATTTAAATAAAACACTTTCTCGGATTTTGCACGCATTTATTTAACAACTTGGTTAAATTTGCTTGTTACAAAATAAAAAGAAAAATCTATTATTTTTGCACATTTTGGATAATTTTTTTATCTGGATGTGGCAAGTCGGAATACTCTTTGGTCATGTCAAGAAACGTTGCTGTTTAATTTTCTTGATTGCTTTGTGGGTGTTTTAATACAATATTTATTGTATAATTAGTGCATATAAATACGTGATCATTGTTGGAAATTACTTATGAAACCTTGGATCTCGAAAGATTTGGATTCCCGAAGGAGGAACACTGCGTCAGCGATGGATTCGTGCGATACCTCGAGCCGACTGGGAGCTTACAACATCAGTAGGAGTGTTTAATAAACATTTTCGTGACTGTGATATAGTTAAAATAAAACAACCCTTAGTTATGTACGCGTATTATTTGATTTTAAGGCGCTATAATCAGGAATTCATCTCATCTCATGCATACAAGAAATTAGGAGCAGTGGTGCGACATTGACAATTATGACGTTGCCAATCCGAGCAGCATGGCCTGTAGGAGCGCAAGCAGCCGAGAAATAATAGCGGGCCATGGTACAGGCATGGCCCGCTATTATTTCTCGGCTGCTTGCAAAGTTAACCAAGTTGTTAAATAAATGCGTGCAAAATCCGAGAAAGTGTTTTATTTAAATGAACAGTTCGCGCAGAAATCTAAGATGTGAATTGAATTACGGCGAAAGTTATTTTTTTTTATTATATTACTAGCTGACCCAGCGCGACTTCGTTCCCGTGGCCCTACCCCCTACTCCACCCTACCCTACCCGTACCCTACCCCTATCCTACCCTACCCCTACCCTACCTACCTAAGTGAATGATGGTGATCATGTCATAGCTTACGATAAATAATGATGTTCGTGCAAACCAAAACATATGAATAATTTGCAGATAAATACAAATCATTAACTTGATTTTTTCGGAAAGTATTAGGACTCATGAAAGTATGCTTTTACGAAAATGATTCGGTACCTAATTTGAATCTCAATCAAATTAAAATTTTGTGATATTTAACTGAACCCATTTTTTCATACTTATTGTTCTGCGGGGTACTTTAATACTATGCTTCAATAACACAGAATAAATTGAATTTTGATTCTATTTACTAGTATTTAAATAAAACAGGAATTCAAGTTATGAAAATAATTTAATAATCAACTTTACAATAAAATTGGTAAATTGGGAGTCTATTGAAAAATTGTATTGGTCTATCATGGTAAAAGGATTGGTCAGCTAGATTATGCACGTTGATTGAAGTCAGATTCGGCAGAATCTAGCTGTTACCAGGGTGCGCCGGGTATTGGTATCACGGGGAACGATTCAAGCAAGCCACTCGGGGAGGCGCCTTTCGTGAATCCGCCAATTGTAAATCAAAACATATTATGCTTGCTAATGCTATTCCACTTCTTCTATTCCACTCATCTGAGAATCATTGTCCCGTCAACTTTGTAGCGTCATGTCTTTACATTGATGATTTTTCCTTCTGTCATTGCAAAGTACTGTAGAAATATGTTCTAGTATTTTATCAAAGCTTTGAACAAATACTCAAATATCCGTGCGACACATGTGTCCAAACATTTATTCAAATGTTTGTGCTATGTCTGGCGCCGGCATAACGAGCAGGTAGATTTAAAAATAAAAAAAAATCGTTTTTATAGTGGCAATATCCAAACCACCTTCTGCCAAAATAAAAAAACTATTTTCATTTTGTTTTGCACTTTCTTGCGAACTGTACCTTTTAAGAATGAAGTTTGTCAACAACCCGTTCTATTCTTATAATAATCGCATACTACAAGAAAAATAATATATATTTTGTCGGCAAAATATGTCAAAAGTCAAAAATTGTGTTCCAAACATTTCCCTCTATATCTCTTCGTTGACTAGGCTAAACTTGATATAATATAATAAAAAAAATAACTTTCGCCGTAATTCAACTCACATCTTAGATTTCTGCGCGAACTGTTCATTTAAATAAAACACTTTCTCGGATTTTGCACGCATTTATTTAACAACTTGGTTAAATTTGCTTGTTACAAAATAAAAAGAAAAATCTATTATTTTTGCACATTTTGGATAATTTTTTTATCTGGATGTGGCAAGTCGGAATACTCTTTGGTCATGTCAAGAAACGTTGCTGTTAAATTTTCTTGATTGCTTTGTGGGCATGAAGCTCGACTTAATACTGAGGTAACTGGAGAGTGCAGTACGAACAATTTTTTGAATACCACAAATAACACAGTGGCTGTCTTCCGTCTCACCTACACTTTAAAAAAATACGTATGGTCATATGAGACAGCTGACAGCCACTACATACATAAATGTCAAATTTGCTGGCGACACTTTTTTATTCAGGGTGAGAGCTCCAGTTACCTCAGAGTATTAAGTCAAACTTCATGTTTGTGGGTGTCCTTCCTTGGACTTCCACAAACATTTCAAGACCAAAATTAGCCAAATCGGTCCAGCCGTTCACGCGTGATGTCGTGACCAAGGGAAATAGAGATTCATTTTTATATATATATAGATAGATATCAAGTTTAGCCTAGTCAACGAAGAGATATAGAGGGAAATGTTTGGAACACAATTTTTGACTTTGGAACTTTGTTTGGGCTAAAAGTTTTGTATAATACTGTATATATTTTACCGGTCAAACCCGATTTCAGGACAAACTAGTTTTTCCCATAGATGTATTATTCCTGTAGATGGAGCATAAAAATATGAACGATTCCTTCTATAATCGACTCTCGTCTCTCAAATGACGACATTTCGTGTGTTAAAAAGAGATAACAATAGCCCAACGTGTGCGTCTTAATGAGCCGCGCGCCACTTAAAAGTAAACGTCATATTTGTTTGTTAACCAGCTGGTTACAAATGCTTCAGAAAGAAATTCTTTTTTTGTAGTTGGCTGTCGCGGAATAAAACTTGCACTGAACCTTTTATGAATATTTATTTAATTATTTAAGATATAATTTTCTTAAAGTAAAATTCATAGGTAAAATTTTCACACACACAATATCGGTAACCAACCAAGCAACCAACCATCGACCGAAAAGTCTATGACAATATTAATGTCCATAATGCTGGGCTATAGGCCTCTCCTGTGCATGAAAACACCACAGGTAGAACGGGCCATAAGTGCCATAACCCACCACGCGAAGCCAATGCGGATTTGTGGGTGAGGGTGCCAACGACTGCTAATGCAACCGGGACCAACGGCTTAACGTGCTTTCCGAAGCACAGAGGAGACCAAGATAATAAAGTTTTGGGTCACCATTTTGATGTCCAACCGCAACGAATGTTGCTTAACATCAACCACCGGATGCAGAATGCGCGTACCAATGAGCCATCGATCTCCTCAAGTATAATTATAGTACACTTCATATTTGGCACTGATTCAAAATTAAAGGGCTTGCTTAGACCAAGAAACTGAACAACTTTCTCTTTGGAGCATAGCATACGTCGAAATATAAAAAAAAAAATCTGCCACACTAGATCGATCAGCTGAGCGTGCGCTTTTGTCTGGAGCATGAAGCTCGACTTAATACTGAGGTAACTGGAGATTGCAGTACGAACAATTTTTTGAATACCACAAATAACACAGTGGCTGTCTTCCGTCTCACCTACACTTTAAAAAAATACGTATGGTCATATGAGACAGCTGACAGCCACTACATACATAAATGTCAAATTTGCTGGCGACACTTTTTTATTCAGGGTGAGAGCTCCAGTTACCTCAGAGTATTAAGTCAAACTTCATGGTCTGTCTGGAGTGAAGAATTGTTGCCATATTTCGACCTATGCCGAAGTTTCATAGCATTAACAAAATTTAAATTCAAAATACCCGACGTCACAAAACAAGGAACTGATAGCGGCTATTTTCTTTATAAAATTGACTTAAAGTTCCCAAAACATATGAATTTCATACCCATAAAGTTACGCGGTAGCCCCCCAGGGGGGCTACCGGCTAAGAAATCTGGATATGGGTATGGGCTTCAACTGTCATTTGAATTCCTTATTCTGATAGATTTTTGCTGCTTTGTTCTGTTGAAAGTTGCTAGCTAGAGTGTGTGTCAGATAACTCTGCACGTGCCTGGCGCGTTTTTGGCGCTAGTTACAGTGCATTTTTTGTTCTAATGTTATAGAAAATATTTGTATTCGATTTTTACCGCGCGCAGACTTATCTGACGAGCACTCTAGTTAACATTATACCCGACGTCACAAAACAAGGAACGATAGCGGCTATTTTCTTTATAAAATTGACTTAAAGTTCCCAAAAACGTATGAAGTTCATATCTATAAAGTTACGCGGTAGCCCCCCTGGTAAGTATCTAAAAATACCCCACACAAATAGGTTAGATGCAAAAATTTATTTTAGTTTCAGCTACTTGTATGGAAAGCCCCCTTGAAACTTTATTTTATTATTTTTAAAAATCGTAAAACGGTCCACAGAATTCACAGACTTACTACTTTTTAACACTGTGGCTCTGAACTCAGAGCACTGTGGACATACTCACACAGAATACGGGGTGTAACCCTTAAGTGCGAGGCCGTGGGGCCGCTTCGCCCACGCCTAGCTACGCCACTGATTAGAACTGTGGTGGGTTAAAAATTCAAATTAATAACACCGAGTTTGTAAACCCCGAGTTATATATTTAACTCGAAGTTTTGGCGCAAGTGGGCCTTAATAAATAAATAAATAATAATAAAAAAGCCTTTATATACCAACCTTACAATTTTTTTATATAGGTATGTATATTTAACATATTAAATGCTTTTTATAACAATCTTAATAATAAAAAAAAAAACAAAAAAAAGTGGGCCTTAATGTTGAGGGATCGACCAAGAGTCGTTTTATGACTGCAGGGAAAGCAAAAAGTATGAGGATTTAAATGTCTGAAAGTAAACCTAGTCATGTGTTTAGAATGTTTAGATGGTTGTTTTATTTATCGATACTTACCACTTATTTTAAAACAGAATTCTATTTAAATCAGGAATTGATGTAGGAAATAAAACAATTAATTTTGTTTCTCATGATAAATATTATTTCAACATTGCGTACTTATAGCCTAATTTCGCACCGCACCTCGCTTTTTAATTTCAGTTACTGAATCTATAGACGGTTATTTTGTAGTTTTAAGTCTGTTCCTATAAAAGTGGGTTTTATTAGTTTTATAAACTAGTTACCAATTTTTCTACATATAATTTGTGAATTAGAGATTAATAATCTAGTATATTATCCAAAAATATATAAAAATAAGTAAGTAAGTAAGTAATAAAAATTTTCTTTGTTTTTTTATAGTTGAGTGAAGATACGAATATCTTGTTTCTAGCCACAAAATAATCAAGATCTTTTATGAAACTTCAACATACCTACTTATATTTTAGCTGCTCAAAATAAAGAATATTTGATTGTTTACTTTGAATAAAAAATATGTTAAATTCGGTAATTTCGAAGATCCTGCCCTTAAATATTAAATATACTATGCGATTATTATAAGAATAGGACTGTCAAACGGCATTCTTGATCTTTGTTCCTTTTCTTGCACATCCTACACCCTGAAGTGGAAGCGAAACGCAAACAAATATGGCCGTTTTGACAGTCCTATTCTTATAATAATCGCATAGTAACTGTTTATATTTTTATCGAACATTGTGACATCTTAATTTAGTCCGATACTTTTTTCAAATTCGATTCGAAAAACTTTTCAAGGTACCTATAAGTACTATGCGATTATTATAAGAATAGGACTGTCAAAACGGCCATATTTGTTTGCGTTTCGCTTCCACTTCAGGGTGTAGGATGTGCAAGAAAAGGAACAAAGATCAAAAATGCCGTTTGACAGTCCTATTCTTATAATAATCGCATAGTAATGCATGAACGTACAAGGAAAATATTTCAATCCAGCGATTCACGAACCGTCTCGGAAATACTTCCGACAGCGGAATGTGTACGTGTACCCTGTCTGTCACTCACTATAGAATAGACAAAGATAAAGCACAGAATGAGCGATTTTCTGAAAGGCCATTAAAAAAAAAAAGCTTCCAATTGCTTCACTAGATGGCGTTGAATAAGTATGTACATGTCTATGGTATATTTTGGTTTGAAACATATTTAAATTAATTACTTTTTAACAACCCAAAGGAAACTAATAATATATTAAATAAGTACTACTGTGAGGAACGGAAACGAAATAGGTAAATTTAAAGATTTAAATAAATAAATAACATCTGTCTGACGTTCCGTTTTACGTAAAAGTAAAATTTATAACGTTCCGTTCCTTCTACCTGCATAGGTGGGACAGCGCCATCTAGTGGCTGAGCTTTCAGAAAATCGCTCATTCGAATCTGATTCCGATTCCAACGGTTCGTGAATCAGGGGCACAAAGTACCTTTGTATATACGGAAAATCAGGGGACAGATCCAGATCGACATGAGATGCAACACATACAAATAAATTATATTATTATAGGTAAGTATATCAACCATTAAAAATAAATGTCCCTTACTCCACAACTTGATTATTTTACATAATAACAAACAAGACAAAACAAACGTGTCAAAGTGGTGAGGCTGGGCTATAATATAATATATTAAATCAGTATGATAAAAAACCCTAACAAATTAAAAATATCAATAAAAGAACAAAGTAAAATTATATTAATATATTTCATTAGATAAGATAAAAATAATACAGTGTGTGTGGTGAGCTTCGGTAGTTAATTAAACCTAGAATAAATACCTAAACAAATAATAAATTTAAAATTATTTATTGGTTTTCTCCACAAACTTTAACCTCAGGAGCTTCAGGTAAGTTATAAACTAATTACAATTAGCACGTAACATTGTACTTGTGGAGACTGGTGCCTGAAATAAGCAAAAGCCTTAGGATCGCCAGTGCCCCAGATGTACCTACTTACATCAGACATTATGTAGATACAATATAAATCCTGCAAATACCTTTGCTCAATGTAGTAGTTGCACATGATGGAATTTCCAAAACAAACTTAATTTAAAATAAATGCTAATGGAAATAGAATAAGTATAAACCAAACCACATGAAAACGCTTCCATTACTTTCATTTTATTTCAACGACTTCTTTGGTTCGACATCTAGCCTAAAGACTCGTAATCTAACAAAGCTAGCGTTAAACTAAACAGAGGTTTTAACACTTAATAACGACCAAATTTTTTTGTGGTCCGAACCGGCTGTCGGGTCGAAAACCCAATGAGAAATGGAAATCTCAAAAGTCACGAGGTGTAAATCGAACTCAGTGGAACGCAGCAGAGCCAGAAAACTAATCGGTGGTAAAAACCAAGCTCCATAGTCTAACCCATCGTCGTAAAGTGGCTTGCTTGTCGATATTTTACAGGCTGTACTCCGAAAAGTGTGCTTCTGAACGGCATGAGCTCATTCCGCCATGACTATTGCGTATACTAAGCAATTTCTTCTTCCTTTGTGATGCGCACCGCCAATGAACTGAATGCCCTGCCTGCGTCTGTTTTCGCGAATAACTACAACCCCACAACTTTTAAAGCTAGAGTGAATAGGCTGCCTCTGGGTAAGCTCGCCTCATCTTAGGTTTCTTCGCAACCCTAAGGTACCTACGTAGTAATATTATAGTATTCTTTGCCTAATGTTTAGTGTGAAGCCAAGACAAAGGTGTTGCACACAAGTCATTCGTAACAGAATAACATAATAATGTACTCATAGACCAATATGTAAAGAAAACCTCTTTACTACTATGTAAGTACCTACTTAAGTTTTGACAATGATTATTATTCCTGTTGGAAGTACTAACAGTACACGAGTTTAGAAGCTTACATGGAGGTAGGTAAACGATGAGATTTTCAATTTATCATGGGGTTAACGTGTTATCGTGTTGTGATTAGAGAATGTGTTCATAGGATATGGCGAGCGCGGCGGATCGTTTGTCGCGGCTCTTGTTGCGCGCCACCTTGCGAGCCTTTGACGTCGCGCTGTTCTGGAGGTGCTGCAAATATATTGTAGGGTTAAGTTAAATGTCTTGGAAGCTGTTAAAAACATATATTGAAGGGCTAAGTTAAATGTCTTGGAAGCTGTTAAAAAAAAGGAGCGCCAAATAAGTCGAGCGCTGAGTGAGCGTGACGTGGAGGCACGTGGAGGGTATAGTTGCGCATGTTTATGGTATGGTGCAAGGCCCAAAATTACCTAATTATGACTTATGCGCATCCCCTCCACGTGTCAGCGTTCGACTTATGTGCCGCTACTTGTAAAACGGGTTGAGGTGGAGAAATTATGGTAAGAGATATCATCATCATCATGTCAGCCGTACGACGCCCACTGCTTAGCAGAGGCGTCCCCAAGGATCTTAACAACGCTCGGTCCAGAGGGCCTACTCTGAAACGCAAAAGCCGAAACTTCGTTATACCCGTCCCTCTCACTCCCCAGTCATGACAAAATCGAGTGAAAGGGGCGGGGCTAACCGATGTTTCGAATTGGCGTTTCAGAGTACGGCTCCTGCTTGTCCCGCATCTAGCGGCTTTCCGCACGCTGTAGGGGTCTTGCCCACGGAATGTCGTCCGGCGCGCGGTTTATATATTCTGTGGCGTGGTCGCCATTCCAGAACCTTTCCGCCCCAACGGCCATGGGTTCTCCAAAGAAAGTATAGTTTGGAAAATATATGAGGTATTCCAGTTACCGCATCAATTTGAACCGCACCAAAAGCATTCCAGTTACGGCACCAATTTGTGTGATTGTAGAGATGTTCACTAAAACATCGATAAATCAGTTCATTTATTTATTATTTTTGAAGAAATCATTTTTAGTACTTAGGTATTCTAGTAACAACAGAATTAAAGTCCATTCGCTTAGATAGTGTCGCCCATTGATCGAGCCGCCTTGGCACGTGCCGCTGCTTTTCAAAGGATGCCGCCGCATAAACCAAAGAAGCCGCGTGCGGCGTACACCCGAAAATGGAATTGGATTTTGGGACTCGGCATTTATTAAATTATATTTTCTTAAATAATCTATGTTTATTATAAATACAGGTGGTAACGACGGTTATGACTTGTGACAATTCGAGCGATGATAAGTAATCATAATAATCATATAAAAAATTTATAATAATTATTATTATTTGTAAATCACTTATTTAACTTCCTTTTATATAAAAATATCCAAATTTTCATTAAAATTGACTTTGGTTCTCAACTTGAGTGTATTATTTTATATCTGCATTTTATAGCAAGAGCCACAATGCCGTGCGGGTGTACCGATACTATCTAACCGAACGGACTTTACATTAATATGCAAGTATAAAGTACAATGTAGCTGTCCGAATTATCGTTTGGATTCTGAAATACCAGGAAAACATAGCTGTGGAGGCAGTAGATATAATTTTTTCTAACCGACTGATTAGAAAACTATACTACCTCCTCCAAAGCTATGTTATCCTGGTACTTTAGAATCCAAACGATAATTGGCAAAGCTACATTGTCCTTGTACTTTAAACCTAGTGATGTATTATTAGTTGTGTAACGATGTCGATTCGTACCAGTCATTATGGATGGTTAAAAACTCCATGATGGCTGGAAACTCAATCTAGTTCTACATACTGGCCATTAATTTTATCGAATCCTATCTACAAATATAAAAAAATAAATAAATCATATCTATCTACTATCTACAAATTAAATACTGGGCGGTGATTTCCGACGTTCCGGCTAGTGTACCACTGGCCGACGTGGACGTCCCGTCACAGTTGTTACTAGAAATATCTACTTACTTTAAATAATGTCTTCAAAAATAATAAAGAACTGAACTGTGTTATCGTTGTTTTTTAGTTAGGTAACAGCTCTACAACGCCTCTAACCCAATGGTTAGAGGTTAGTTACGGCACCAATGTGCCGTACGTAACTGGAATGCTTTACAAATATTTTAAATTCATTTTCCGAACCGCTCCAATTGGTGCTGTAAATGAAATGCTTTTGGTTCGTGCGGTTCGAATAGTGCGGTAGCTTAAAAACCTCGGCGAGAGGGACTCACCCACTGCCACTTGTTGTGGCGCTTGGCCTCGCCGCTTAGCTGCACCGGCGCCGGCGGCGCGTACGCGAGGCTCAGCGCGCGGCGCAGCGCGAGCGCGTGCGGCGCCAGCGCGGGCAGCCCGCCGCCCAGCGACGTCGCCAGCGCGCCGTACGCGCCGCGCAGCGCCCACGTGTCCATCACCACGCTCTCCGCGCCCACGTGTACACTCAGCTCTGGCACCTCGTCCTCCTGGACGACACGCTCGACATTAGATATTTCATTATCACGAAAGCTCTGCAGATTGAGAGAGAGATGCGCGACTCGGTCCCTGCTCCAGCCTAGAGATGTAAATGCTACGTAGCCTACCACTGCCTGCCGTAGTCTACCGGTAGACTACGGTAGACTACCTATTAAGTAGTACTATGCGATTATTATAATAGGATAGGGACACCGCCATGTTGTGACGTCAAGCTGTCAAAGTGCTGTCAAACTAACTTCACTTCACTTCAGTATGGTGTGCAAAAAAAGAAATTTATCGTGAATCAGGGGGCTGATCATGTCATAGCTTACGATAAATAATGATGTTCGTGCAAACCAAAACATATGAATAATTTGCAGATAAATACAAATCATTAACTTGATTTTTTCGGAAAGTATTAGGACTCATGAAAGTATGCTTTTACGAAAATTATCAGGTAATTTGAATCTCAATCGAATTAAAATTTTGTGATATTTAACTGAACCCATTTTTTCATACTTATTGTTCTGCGGGGTACTTTAATACTATGCTTCAACTACACAGAATAAATTGAATTTTGATTCTATTTACTGGTTTAAGTATTTAAATAAAACAGGAATTCAAGTTATGAAAATAATTTAATAATCAACTTTACAATAAAATTGGTAAATTGGGAGTCTATTGAAAAATTGTATTGGTCTATCATGGTAAAAGGATTGGCCAGCTAGATTATGCACGTTGATTGAAGTTAGATTCGGCAGAATCTAGCTGTTACCAGGGTGCGCCGGGTATTGGTATCACGGGGAACGATTCAAGCTAGCCACTCGGGAAGGCGCCTTTCGTGAATCCGCCAATCGTAAATCAAAACACATTATGCTTGCTAATGCTATTCCACCTCTTCTATTCCACTCATCTGAGAATCATCGTCCCGTCACCTTTGTAGCGTCATGTCTTTACATTGAAGACTTTTCCTTCTGACATTGCAAAGTACTGTAGAAATATGTTCTAGTATTTTATCAAAGCTTTGAACAAATACTCAAATACCCGTGCTACACATGTGTCCAAACATTTATTCAAATGTTTGTGCTATGTCTGGCGCCGGCATAACGAGTAGGTAGATTTAAAAAATAAAATAAAATAGATTGCCACTTTAAATAATATTTAAAGTGGCAATATCCAAACCACCTTCTGCCAAAATAAAAAAAACTATTTTCATTTTGTTTTGCACTTTCTTGCGAACTGTACCTTTTCAGAGTGAAGTTTGTCAACAACCCGTCCTATTCTTATAATAATCGCTACTACAAGAAAAATAGTATATTTTGTCGGCAAAATATGTACATTAATGAAACTTTGTTTATAGCTCCATCTTGGTACACTAGAAATGAGGATCTACCAAGTCTTATCAAAACTTAGGGGTCTTGCCCGCTCCCAGAGGGTATGGGCTGCATCTGCATCTTTTTCTAAAGTTTGATCACCAATTTTCAGTGCAAACGAATTAATGTTAGGTACGTTTTGTTTTGCCAGTTTCTTGGTTTATAATTTTCCATGTAGCTTTAATTTTATTATCAGATAATTTTATTTTATTAGATATTTTTCGACTTTGCTACAGCACATACCATATAGGTACTGTGGTATTATATTGTGAGTATATAAGAACTCCTTGCTTTTGTCTATGGACGATTGATTCTTTATAGTATTTAAAATATCGAACGCATTGTCATACGCGAGTAATTTGTTTTGGTCCAGAACGATTCCGCCCTTGGCGCTGTAGTAGTTAGTTTGTCTCGGACATGAGGCCGCGGTAAAATATTTATTTCTCTCAATTTCGATATAATTCAGTTCCCATAGTTATAAGCCCTTACGTGAGCTTTGCAGTACCTTGTTAAAAGTTGTTGACTCACCTCGAAATACTTGAGTATATCGCGGAAGGTGGCCCGCTGCAGCTTGCGGTCCCGCTTGGCGCGGAACTTGTGCGAGTCGCGCGCGAGTTGCTCCAAACGCGGCAGGTACGGCTCAATGTGCGTGTCGATCGCTTCGTCGGCCTCCGATATGTGCTCATGCACGATCGCTAGCGCGCCGCCCGCTGCCATGCGCACCTGGGGGGACATTCAAGTTATTGAAGATTCATGATATTAAATTTATCAAAAAACAAAGACTTAGCAATTTTCAGGTGGGATTCGAACCAGCATCCCCGACAATCCAGCCCGATGATCATCAACTAAGCTACCGAAAGGCATACAAGACTAATCGAGTTTTGCTATAATTTTTAACGCTGTACGCCAGGCCAGCGTTGCTGCATCGATGTACGGAACCCACGGAGGGGTTTGGTTGAGTGGCGGTCGTGGGGCCCTGACGGCCTACTTTGCTGTATCGAATTTGCCGCGTTTAACGATTCATCCGTCTACATCAGTTTACAATGCTTATGTTGTAACGTTTCGATCGTGATTGTAGAATAAGACGTTTGTTATTGAAGAAGAGACTACTAATCCGATAATTCCTCAGCATAAGCATCCTGACAGCGAGACCCTGCAGTTTACCTGCTACGAAATATATACTAATATAAATACTATATCCATGTGTAGTTTAGAGGATAAAACATAATAATTGTCAGATTAATGTGACTTACCTCGAGTCTGTGCGCTTCCAGCAGCGAGGCGAGTCTGGCGAGCGAGGGCGGCGCGCTCTGCAGCAGCGACTGCGCGTGCGCCGGCGACACCAGCGTCAGCATCAGCGCCCACCCGTCCAGCGCGGCCGCGTGGAGTAGCGCCTCTTCTATTAGTTAGTTACCTCCAGGCCGTGCGCTTCCAGCAGCGAGGCGAGTCTGGCGAGCGAGGGCGGCGCGCTCTGCAGCAGCGACTGCGCGTGCGCCGGCGACACCAGCGTCAGCATCAGCGCCCACCCGTCCAGCGCGGCCGCGTGGAGTAGCGCCTCTTCTATTAGTTAGTTACCTCCAGGCCGTGCGCTTCCAGCAGCGAGGCGAGTCTGGCGAGCGAGGGCGGCGCGCTCTGCAGCAGCGACTGCGCGTGCGCCGGCGACACCAGCGTCAGCATCAGCGCCCACCCGTCCAGCGCGGCCGCGTGGAGTAGCGCCTCTTCTATTAGTTAGTTACCTCCAGGCCGTGCGCTTCCAGCAGCGAGGCGAGTCTGGCGAGCGAGGGCGGCGCGCTCTGCAGCAGCGACTGCGCGTGCGCCGGCGACACCAGCGTCAGCATCAGCGCCCACCCGTCCAGCGCGGCCGCGTGGAGTAGCGCCTCTTCTATTAGTTAGTTACCTCCAGGCCGTGCGCTTCCAGCAGCGAGGCGAGTCTGGCGAGCGAGGGCGGCGCGCTCTGCAGCAGCGACTGCGCGTGCGCCGGCGACACCAGCGTCAGCATCAGCGCCCACCCGTCCAGCGCGGCCGCGTGGAGTAGCGCCTCTTCTATTAGTTAGTTACCTCCAGGCCGTGCGCTTCCAGCAGCGAGGCGAGTCTGGCGAGCGAGGGCGGCGCGCTCTGCAGCAGCGACTGCGCGTGCGCCGGCGACACCAGCGTCAGCATCAGCGCCCACCCGTCCAGCGCGGCCGCGTGGAGTAGCGCCTCTTCTATTAGTTAGTTACCTCCAGGCCGTGCGCTTCCAGCAGCGAGGCGAGTCTGGCGAGCGAGGGCGGCGCGCTCTGCAGCAGCGACTGCGCGTGCGCCGGCGACACCAGCGTCAGCATCAGCGCCCACCCGTCCAGCGCGGCCGCGTGGAGTAGCGCCTCTTCTATTAGTTAGTTACCTCCAGGCCGTGCGCTTCCAGCAGCGAGGCGAGTCTGGCGAGCGAGGGCGGCGCGCTCTGCAGCAGCGACTGCGCGTGCGCCGGCGACACCAGCGTCAGCATCAGCGCCCACCCGTCCAGCGCGGCCGCGTGGAGTAGCGCCTCTTCTATTAGTTAGTTACCTCCAGGCCGTGCGCTTCCAGCAGCGAGGCGAGTCTGGCGAGCGAGGGCGGCGCGCTCTGCAGCAGCGACTGCGCGTGCGCCGGCGACACCAGCGTCAGCATCAGCGCCCACCCGTCCAGCGCGGCCGCGTGGAGTAGCGCCTCTTCTATTAGTTAGTTACCTCCAGGCCGTGCGCTTCCAGCAGCGAGGCGAGTCTGGCGAGCGAGGGCGGCGCGCTCTGCAGCAGCGACTGCGCGTGCGCCGGCGACACCAGCGTCAGCATCAGCGCCCACCCGTCCAGCGCGGCCGCGTGGAGTAGCGCCTCTTCTATTAGTTAGTTACCTCCAGGCCGTGCGCTTCCAGCAGCGAGGCGAGTCTGGCGAGCGAGGGCGGCGCGCTCTGCAGCAGCGACTGCGCGTGCGCCGGCGACACCAGCGTCAGCATCAGCGCCCACCCGTCCAGCGCGGCCGCGTGGAGTAGCGCCTCTTCTATTAGTTAGTTACCTCCAGGCCGTGCGCTTCCAGCAGCGAGGCGAGTCTGGCGAGCGAGGGCGGCGCGCTCTGCAGCAGCGACTGCGCGTGCGCCGGCGACACCAGCGTCAGCATCAGCGCCCACCCGTCCAGCGCGGCCGCGTGGAGTAGCGCCTCTTCTATTAGTTAGTTACCTCCAGGCCGTGCGCTTCCAGCAGCGAGGCGAGTCTGGCGAGCGAGGGCGGCGCGCTCTGCAGCAGCGACTGCGCGTGCGCCGGCGACACCAGCGTCAGCATCAGCGCCCACCCGTCCAGCGCGGCCGCGTGGAGTAGCGCCTCTTCTATTAGTTAGTTACCTCCAGGCCGTGCGCTTCCAGCAGCGAGGCGAGTCTGGCGAGCGAGGGCGGCGCGCTCTGCAGCAGCGACTGCGCGTGCGCCGGCGACACCAGCGTCAGCATCAGCGCCCACCCGTCCAGCGCGGCCGCGTGGAGTAGCGCCTCTTCTATTAGTTAGTTACCTCCAGGCCGTGCGCTTCCAGCAGCGAGGCGAGTCTGGCGAGCGAGGGCGGCGCGCTCTGCAGCAGCGACTGCGCGTGCGCCGGCGACACCAGCGTCAGCATCAGCGCCCACCCGTCCAGCGCGGCCGCGTGGAGTAGCGCCTCTTCTATTAGTTAGTTACCTCCAGGCCGTGCGCTTCCAGCAGCGAGGCGAGTCTGGCGAGCGAGGGCGGCGCGCTCTGCAGCAGCGACTGCGCGTGCGCCGGCGACACCAGCGTCAGCATCAGCGCCCACCCGTCCAGCGCGGCCGCGTGGAGTAGCGCCTCTTCTATTAGTTAGTTACCTCCAGGCCGTGCGCTTCCAGCAGCGAGGCGAGTCTGGCGAGCGAGGGCGGCGCGCTCTGCAGCAGCGACTGCGCGTGCGCCGGCGACACCAGCGTCAGCATCAGCGCCCACCCGTCCAGCGCGGCCGCGTGGAGTAGCGCCTCTTCTATTAGTTAGTTACCTCCAGGCCGTGCGCTTCCAGCAGCGAGGCGAGTCTGGCGAGCGAGGGCGGCGCGCTCTGCAGCAGCGACTGCGCGTGCGCCGGCGACACCAGCGTCAGCATCAGCGCCCACCCGTCCAGCGCGGCCGCGTGGAGTAGCGCCTCTTCTATTAGTTAGTTACCTCCAGGCCGTGCGCTTCCAGCAGCGAGGCGAGTCTGGCGAGCGAGGGCGGCGCGCTCTGCAGCAGCGACTGCGCGTGCGCCGGCGACACCAGCGTCAGCATCAGCGCCCACCCGTCCAGCGCGGCCGCGTGGAGTAGCGCCTCTTCGATCACTGCGCCTGATACTTTTACGGTGCCGTCGCTCTACATAAAATGGTAGTGGTCAATGTAAATCCACTTGCAGCTAATTTAAACTTATACAAAAACGTCAAACTGTTAAATCTAGATAAAATAAATTGACATTTCTGTACGGGCTAAATCTTGTTTTAGTAAAACCGAGATTTAGCAAATTTCCTGCAAGTGGACCTAAGACATCTAAATGGAGAAATCAGTTTATAAATATTGTGATAGGTACTTCAATGCATGTAGAGGACAAACAAATTCCAAACAAAATAGGGCCCATCCAATGATTCTGTGAATTTTTGTTTAAGATAATGCGACCTTTACGTTAAAAATCCTTCATGTTAATATTTGAAGCATTGATAATAGTGTTAACTTTGACAATCCGCCGTGCATCCTGTTGAATAGACTGTCGACTGAAGTAGACATTATAACTTTGTCAGAACTTAAGCAACTTCTCAATAATTCCAATGATTCCTGGCTACACGTGGCATTGTTCTAGTTTTAACAATAATTATATAGAAGCGTAAACAAGATAGAGTGTAATCGTATATAATACCGTGTTGATGTAGAAGTTTGTGTCTGTGAACTCAAAAAGATAGACTTCTCATTTATTTTACGAGATTCGGATGCTGAGAATGCTGCCAGATCTTTAGTTAGTACTGTATCTCATGCTGTAAAATCCAACTCACGCAGAGTTACCATTTCAAGCAGAAATCACATAGTCAAGCCATGGATAATGCCTGGTTTACTTCGGTGTATACAACACCGTGATTAACTCTTCCGCAAGACTAAAGAGACCCTGACATCATTGTGATCGCCGTGTCCTACAAACGTTACAAGAATTATTGTAATAATTTATTGAAGAAAATTAAACTTGAGTACGTACGAGCGCGCACAGTTTGAGCAAAATAAAGGTACCTAATATCAAGGGCACCTAAAACGTAAATAAAGAATTACCAATTAAATACAAAAACAAATTCTGACACTCTTTTGTCTTTGTTAGGAGATGCACACACCTCTGTGGATGTGGTTAATGAATTTTTTACAAATGTTGGTGTCAGGCCGACTAGTGAAACGCTGACCACTGCTGATACGCATTTTTATTCACCAAACGATCGTACATCCAATGGTTCCTCCCCAGATTCAATGGCGTTATACACTACTGATGAAGCAGAAGTTAATCTGATTTTAGTTGGCCTCCAACATAATTCTGCTGTTGGATGGGATTCCAGCCTCACTTGTGAAAACCGCTAGTTCAGTTTTGGTGCCAGTCTTGACTTACGTTTTTAACCTTTGCCTTACAACTGGAATTTTTAAAGTGTGTTTATAAAAGCCTATATGCCTCTTCTTAGATATTTCAAAGGCCTTTGACAGTGTGTCTGTCCCCATCTTATTAAGGATGTTGGAACTCTCGGGGATTCGTGGTTTGTCTTAAAACTGTTAAACTTGTCTTAAGCGGTATATAGAGTACAGGTGTGTTAGTATTAATGGCATCATCAGTAGCGAGAGATCAGTCACATCTGGGATTCCTCAGGGTAGTGTGTTCGGTCCGACCTTATTCCTTATATTTGTAAATAGCTTATGTAAATTGTCTCTGCAAAATTGTAAAATTGTGGCCTACGCGGACGACACAGCTATTCTTGTAAGTGGACAAAGTTGGGAGGAAGCTCGTCCTAGTGGGGACCATGCTTTGAGAACAGTTTTTGAATGGCTTTCTGATAATTTGCTCCTACTTAACCTTATCAAAACTACATTTGTAACATTCGCACCTAAAGTCCACTGATTCGCATTTAAAATATTTGGCCATGTAGGTAAGACATTGTCCCATCGTTGGCAATCTGCAGGGCACTGCTTGTACTTCTTTCTAAATCATCCGTTCGAATCATGTGAAACAGCTAGGCGTGGTAGTTGACAGTGTTATGTCATGGCAAGAACATGTTAAGTCCGTCACATCTTGGATTAAAAAACTTGTCTTTCGAAAACTGCGGGGTAGAGCTGACGAAGGTATTTTGAAGACAACCTTCTTAACCTTAGCTAACGTTTGTTGAGTAACTGTATCATAGTTTGGGGTTCCTCTAGTAAAACCAACTGTTACTTTTTGAACGGGCACAGAGAGCAGTTTTTAAAGTAATGGCTTTAAGCCTATCTAATATCCAACGACACAACTATGAACTGTGGAAGGTACTTTCTGTTCGGAAACTTTTACTTTTTATGGTACCTAGTTAATGTAACATTGAAAAAATAACAGACCATGCTAATGGCTACCTAGTCTTATTCTGAGCCATTAGTTAAAATATCTATTCAAGAAAACTTAATACGTAATAGTATTTTGAGATAAATAGGTAAGTACAAAGAAACAGGATGGACCCATTTTGTTTTGAGTAGAATAGTAACAAAAATTTCGAATCACTACAATATGTGTTTGCTATTGACAAAATTAGAGCTTATTATCATAATCTCACCTTTAGGTAGCTGCCACTAAAGATGGTTTCGTACATTTTCATAATCTCCAGGATTTCGCTGATGTCCTCCTCGAACAGGTAGCAAAGCACAGCCAGAGATGAGCAGCACTGAAAAACATGCGACTCTATAAATACATGTACACAAGCTTCTGGGTTCACGTCTTAGAATAATTACGTTTTCACGTGAAGGTTCATAAGCTATTGATGTAGGTAAGTGTAGTCGATAAATTAAATAAATGTATAAAGCCAGCGTTTATTTCATCAATGTGAAGATATCACTACCCTACATGAAAGAAATACTTTTCCAGATATTTGACAATCGATTAAGATGAATTAATTGCTAATTTAAAATTACTTTAACTTTTTTGCATTCAAAATGAAGTATTAGAAAAACAACGCGTATGAAGCATTGACTAGATGCGTCTAATTTATGAACACAGTCACATTGATGAAATATACGTAAGAAGTATTGGATAAATTCGACGCTTCTCGTAATTACTCCGTAGCTCAGTGGTTAATGCAGTCGCCCGGACAGTGAAAGGTCGTGGGTTATAAGAGTATGATTTTACTGTAGAGTACATAAAAGGGTTTGAAAATACAGTAGCAGATGCGCTTTCGAGAATATCTATTATTAGTATAGTAGGTACTGAATTGAAGAAAATGCATGAAAATATTTATGTAATGACTAGGGCGCAAAGCAAACGGTGCAATGATTGAATACCCTCCAATCTTTCGGATATTACTGCTAACGATTGGTCTGATTAACCAAAAGTAGTGGAAACTCATATTAAGGCAAAAGATTCGGTAGAGTTAAAGTTTTAGAATATAAAAAGAAAAATATGATTCATAGAGAAAGTGAAATATTTTGTTACGTGCCAAGTACAGTGCCACAACCTTTTCTGTTCCGGCTGTCACCGGTTACGGCGCTACGTACGGTTTTCTTTTTTTGTAACAATTTAACCGGCCCTGACTTCTAAGAACTTCAGCCGCTAGCAGCGCTATGGTTGGATATCAACTTGACAGCAAAATGACATTATAAAAAACACGCTAGTTTCCCATTTTGGCCACCGGCACAGCAAAGTTTGTGGCACTGTAAGCACAGTATTTTATTTTTATAAAGAGTATAACTAATAATTAAACTCTACATCAAAAAGATCACGAGCTACATTTTTGAAAGAGTTAAAAGACCTATGTAAAATGTTAAATAGAAATGAAATACTATATTATTAAATGTGAAAATAACAAATGTTTTATCGAAAAGTTATTTCAAGAATTAAGTAATTAAAGTAAATGGTCTGGTTCACGTAGGTATCTTTGTATTTTACACGATGTTTGCACGATGTAAGAGTTTATGATAAAGATGAAATAAGAATAATTCTTAATAATTTTCATCTCTTACCCACTAGTGACCACGCGCGGGTATGAGACTAATGTACTTTTTATAAATATTTTAATTTTTCAAGTGAATATACAACTAAATATTCTGTGAAAATTTCAAGCGTCTACCTGTTGTCGTTATTAATATCGAGCAAAAAATGGCAAATAAACGTTTGTTGTATGGGAGTCCCCCTTAAATATTTATTTTATTGTTTTTAGTATGTATTTATTGTTATAGCGGAAACAGAAATACATAATCTGTAAAAATATTAAATTTCAACTGTCTAGCTGCTGGCTGTATCTCATGAACCGTGATTCATGAGATACAGCCAGCAACAGTTAGCTAGCATGATGAACTCGAGAAATGTTTTGTCTATATCGAAACGTCAAAAATTACATTTCATCTTATGCTGCGTACACACCGAACCAACGAAGGCCAACGAACGCCAGCCAAGGGGTTCTGTTTTCCCCTCTCAATCAGATGCTCTGAAAACCCGAATGTGAACTTGAATCGCTCCCAGTGATCCTTTACTTAGCTTTAGATTGATCTTCGAAGGCCAGGAACGTGCAGCATACAGACCGGCCCAACGAACGCCAACGAACGACATCTGAGGGCCTACTCTGAAACGCAAAACCCGAAACTTCGGTATACCCGTCCCTCTCATTCTCTAGTCGGGACAGAATAGAGTGAAAGGGGCGGGGCTAACCGAAGTTTCGGATTTGCGTTTCGGAGTGCGGTCCCAGGCGTTGCCCGAACGCCTGATGTCGTTCGTTGGCGTTCGTTGGGCCGGTCTGTATGCAGCATTAGACAAACCTATTGTTCAGCTGTCAAATATAGACTTTCGAGGTAGACAAAACTCTTCTCGGATTTGTCATGCTACGCGTGCAGGTGACAGACAGACAGACGGACAGCGAAGTCTTAGTAAAAGGGTCCCGTTTTACCCCTTGGGGACGAAACTCTAAAGACTAGGGTATTCACCTTAGTGCGCGTCTCGATGGAGGCGGAGTGGTCGACGGCGGCCGCAGCCAGCGCGGGCCGCACCTCCGACACGAACTCCTCCGAGCCCCCCTCGCCGATCTGTTTGGAATCAATATATCATGTTATACAGTGTGGGGCAAACTTCTTGTAAAATCGTGGTGGGGCGGCGACCAATCACAACTCGCTAAAACCCGTTTTACGAGTTGTGATTGGTTGCTTGCCCGCCATGATGGTTCAAGAAGTTTGCTTCGAGGTATACAAGTAAGTAGCCATTGAAACACGTGCGGGAGGTCGGGTGGGATATGTGTGCTACATGTCTCGGACGTTTATACCTAAGGGTAAAAATTGCATTAAATTCTAAGGGTCAATCAATTGTTTTAACGCAGAACACACGAGTTTTATCATGTTGTAAAAAAAAAACATTTAATAAATTATTATCAACTAGCTGTTGCCCGCGACTTCGTACGCGCGGTGTAGTGACTTTTGTGTTAGTTTAGTTTATGTGTGTTTGTTGCCCAGATTTCATAACGCTCTTCTTGAAATCCTATTCTCTACTAAAAGGGTCTAAAGAATATCGAATATGCAGGCTAGGAGGGTATGAACATGGTATGTTGTTGAAAAATGGAAAATGGAAGTATTTAGAAAAAATCGACCCGTCTCACAACGACTCCGTAGCTCAGTGGTTAGAGCAGTCGCCCGGAAAGCGAAAGGTCGTGGGTTCGAGTCCCATCGGAGCTAGTTGTGAGACGGGTCGATTTTTTCTAAATACTTCCATTTTCCATTTTTCAGTAATAAAAATTGCATTGTGAATGCAAAAAACCTAAAAATTAAAATAAGATGGTATGTTGTTATCAAATGCTGCATGAACATAGTTGAGCCCTCATTCATAGATCTGTCCGTCTACCTATCAAGAAACTTTTTCTCATGTATGCGTGGGAGGTATCAAGCTAAAATTTATGTTCTTACTTAGTAATGCATGCGATCAAAATCAATGATCGCGATCCAGATTGACTGTGTACGAAGGTGATTGACGGCTCGCGATCTTGATCGCAAAATATCTACATAGTAAATCTCGATCGCGATCAAGATAACGATGAGTGATCGCAATCTGGATGGACTGTGTAATGGCTGCCTTAGACTACTTTTATCCCTGAAAAATATGACATTCCCGCGGGATAACGTCGTCGTTTAGTCCGAGCTTGCGAAGTCGCGGGCGGAAGGCTAGTATTTTGATATGGAGACGTTTCCTATTTGTGAGAGCTTGTAATTAACTTTCTTTAAGTAACAGGTATAAAATGTAATGATATACCATTTAATTATTTAATTTAACATCATTTATGTAAGCTTTCCTAGTAAATAAATGAATAAATAAGTTAGATAGAAAACTATTTTTAATATTCCTTTATTTTATTGGATGGTACCTACGGCTGAAGGCCTAAGTAGCCAGAGCCGGTTAAATGACATAAAAAATGGTAGGTAGGTGTCGGTATCTACGTACTGGCCACTTAGCGTTTATGAGCAAATTTTTCAAAATTACATTGGTGACATTTTGTCTACATTGCGACAAACTTATTTCACACAGTGGTTAGTTTTTGGTACTAAATATACTGTTGACTGCCGGCAGTCCATTTCGACAGTTAATTTTGTATTGCTAGGTGGCTCCTCCACGACCACTGTCACCGGGTCAGATATATTTGTGGCACCACTATACTTACTGTAGCGACATCTAGCGTCGAGTGGAAATGCGAAATAGAAATATTACAGCAAACTTCAGTTTTGGCCACTGCCCCGAGTTCTTACTTAGCTTAAAACATTTCGTTAATAACTTTTGTTTGATAATATACTTTTTATCTATGACTTTTAAGTCATAATAACAATAGTAATAATTCAGTTTACATCGAATTAGATGTTGACAAACAGACAAACAGACAAACAGACAAAAATTTTAATATCTATCGTTTTGGGGTCTATATCCTGTACACATCACATAGGAGTAATTTTTTTTTTATCTTTCATGTACAGACTTTTTTTCCGTTTCTGTTTTATTATATGTATAGATCAGTGAAGTACTATGGAAGAAAAGTCAACGCAGAATAGTAATTTCTGGATTAATTCCACATGTAGGAGTGCGAGACTACACTGTGAGGTCATGACAATACTAATAATACTGGCGAAATCCGGAAGGTAAACGCCATTGCATAAATGTGATAGAGTGTAAAAGTGTGCGTCTTACGGCTATCAAGGTTACGTTGAGTGATCGTGCGGTAATAGTAATATCGGTATATATGCCTACGGACTGCGCCGACAATCTGTTAGAGTTCACCGAGTGTTTGGGTGAGATAAACTCTATTATAGAATCAAATAACGTTGAATCCGTCTTTGTCCTGGGTGATTTCAACGCACATCCAGGTGAGCTTTTTTCAATTGAACTTTTAAATTTTTGCTCTGAACAGTCCTGGTGTTGTGTTGACATGGAATTACTTCCTGTAAGCACATACACATTTGTGAGTGAGGTGCATGGCTGTCGGAGATGGCTTGACCACTGCGTAGTGACAAGTGCAGCTAAATCGACTGTTGTTGCCGCGGAAGTTATTTATGATGTTTATTACTCTGATCATTACCCATTATCAATTGAATGTAATGTGGCACTGATTACGCCTAAAATTATGAATACAAGTACTATATTAAATAAGGTAATATGGGGGGAGAGAAACAGTGAACAAATAGAAAAATATACTAAATATTGTCATACAAAGCTCAGAGAAATAAATTTTCCTAACAGTTTTAGTAAATGTGCTGACCGTTTGTGTACAAACATGGATCATAGGCAGTTATTAGAAGTAATGTATCGCGATATAGTTTGTATATTGAGAGAAGCCGCTGAATGTACTCACAAAACGGTTCACATTAAAAAGAAAAATAATAAAAATATAGTAGGCTGGAATAAGTATGTAAGCAGTGCACACCGGGAGGCTCGGTATTGGTATCAGTGGTGGTTAGTATATAAGAAACCTAACTCGGGTTTCATCTATGACAATATGTGTAAATCGAAGAGAAATTTCAAACAAAAATTAAGGTTCTGTTTGGACCATCAGCAACAAATTAAAATGGATATAATTGCCAAAAATCACGCCGATAAGGATTTCCGTAAATTTTGGATAAATACAAACAAATTGAATTCAAAACCGAGCGCCCCGATATGTGTAGCGGGTGAACATGAACCGTCAGCGATCGCTAATGTATTCCGGCGTCATTTCAGAGTTAACTCTCCACTTCTCCCCTCGGAAAATAACTTCATTTCTGAGACAGAGGCCGCTGGCCTGTCAGTCAAAATTACTTCAAAACAAGTCTCAGCGGTTGTTAAGAATATGGTAAGAGGTAAATCCCCCGGTCAGGATGGCCTCAGTGTGGAGCATTTGAGGCACGCTGGAGTACATATGTCGAGAGTGCTCTCTCTATTCTTTAACCTTTGTATTAGTCATAGCTATTTACCTGACCAACTCATGTATACAACTGTGGTTCCGATCATTAAGAATAGAACGGGTGATATCTCAGATACTCAGAACTACAGGCTTATTTCGCTAGCTAACATCATAGCCAAGGTGCTGGACGCTCTCCTTGATGGCATCTTGGGTAATCACATAAAACTACATGACGCTCAATTCGGCTTCAGACCGAATTTATCTACTGAAAGCGCAATCCTGTGTCTCAAACAGACCGTCCGGTACTACACAGATCGTAAAACACCCATTTACTGCTGTTTTTTGGACTTATCAAAAGCATTCGATCTTGTGTCATATGATGTTTTGTGGAAAAAACTAACTGAGACTAGTTTACCTCCTGAAATAATTTCTGTTTTTAAATTTTGGTATAGAAATCAAAAGAACAATGTAAGATGGGCCGGTGCTTACTCGGATGTGTATAGGTTGGAGTGTGGGGTGAGGCAAGGGGGGTTGAGCTCGCCCATGCTCTTTAATCTGTACATGAACGATCTGATCGAGGAGCTGAGCAATACCGGGGTCGGTTGTCACATCGACGGTGTTTGTATTAACAACATTAGCTACGCGGACGACATGGTGTTGCTCAGCCCTTCGATTGGAGCACTGCGCAAACTACTAAGAATATGTGAGAAGTATACGCTAGATCATGGACTCAAGTACAATTCAAACAAGAGCCAACTTTTGATTTTTAAGGCTAAAAATAAGAGCTATGAATCGGTTCCACCAGTTGCGCTTTATGGATCACCGTTGAGTAGAGTGCCTGACTTTAAATACCTGGGTCATTGGCTCACTGAATCTATGTCGGACGATAAAGACATTGAAAGGGAGCGCAGGGCGCTTTGTGTGCGCGGTAACATGCTGGCTCGGAGGTTCGCACGTTGTAGCAAACAAGGTAAATTAACTCTCTTTAGAGCATACTGCCAAACGTTCTACTCGTGCAGCCTCTGGATCAGTTTCACGCAGCGTGCATACAGCGCTCTGCGGGTGCAATATAACGATGCCTTCAGGATGCTTTTTGGGTTACCGCGATACTGCAGTGCCTCGACGATGTTCGCAGAGGCGAGGATCGATTGTTTTTATACGATAATTAGAAAGCGTTGTGCCTCACTGCTAAATCGTTTTCGTGGCACTTCAAACAGCATCCTGAATGCACTTGCCCAGCGTTGGGACTCACCTCTATTAGAACGCTGGTTGCGCCTTCATGCTCCTGCATGCAGGCACTGATTGTTTATCTGTTTTTTTTTTTTTTTTTTAAATTACTTACATAGGTTAAGGACATAAATTGTTACTAACAAAATATGGAATTTTATTCTGAAATAAATGATAATAATAATAATAATAATTGACATGTGGGACATTGATTCAGCAATTATTGTTCCGATAGTCATATCCGCCCATGGTCTGATAGCCAAGAGCCTCGATAAACACCTTAAGAGGCTTGCGTTAGATGGATGGATCGGGAGTCAGATGCAGAAGGCAGTACTTCTGGACACGGCCCGTATAGTGAGAAGGTTCCTGTCTCTGGATCCTTAACCATCGGTAGCCGGGACCCTGATCTTGCTGCCGTTGGGGAACTGCATTTTTGTATTTTTAAATGTTATATTTTTTAGTGTTATACATTGTAAAAATTTAATGTTTAGAAATATAATTTTGTAAGTACCTATTTAAAATGTAATAAAGGAGATAATAATAATAATAATAAAAAGAAGAAGAGTACTAATAGAAAAAAATAGTTGTAAAATGCTTGCCTTGTAGATAGTAAGTTGTACATAACGTTAAACGATTCAGTCAGATACCAGCCCCCTGATTGATTCATCAACTGTCGGAAAAGCTCCCGTCAGCGGAATGTATGCACTGTCTCTGTCACTCACTATAGAATAGACAAAGACAAAGCACAGCATTCGAATCCGATTCCGTTTCCGATGGTTTGCGAATCTGGGGGCTGAACCGCAAGCATGCGCGAAGGCGGTCTTGCTTACGGCATTATACGGCGTATAGCGCGCGCGACGATATCTGCGAGCGTAGCGCGCTGGTTGGCGAGTAGCGCTCACGACTTACGTGGCGTGGTTAGTAATGCCCGCCATAGTTACGAACCTGAAGTGCAAGCAAGGGTGCGAGCGCTGCAGCTGCTTTGCGCTCAGCGTCGCGGCCGCGGCGTATAGCGCGCGCGACGATATCTGCGAGCGTAGCGCGCTGGTTGGCGAGCAGAGCTCCCACGTGGCGGCGCTGCAAAGCGCTGCGCAGCGCCACTAGGGCCGCAGCACGGGCCTGCGCCGCGCGGGCCGACAGGCTGTCGATGATCTCCATGACCTTCTCGTCGAACTTCTCGATCTCGCTTTCAATAGCTGTTGAAGTGACATAGCGTTAAAATATTGTTACTTTCATATAAAGTTTCTTGGTCTATGTTAATTATATTATACCTATAGCTATAGTAAGGGAAATCTTTCGATGATATTGATATCCTTTAACAGAACCTATAGAAGGTGTCTTTTGGGAATACATTTCTTTGAAAAACTTATCACCGAAAAGGCAACTCAGATGGCTGCTACTGTCAAAAATAAGTAATTTAATAATGTTATTTATTAAGGATTAAGTTTTCTTTTGTTGAAGAATTAAGTAAGTAAATTAAGCTGATTTGGAAACAAAGATTTCAGTGTTTATAAATATTTTAAAACAATCAGTAAAGGACAAGTATGCTGTTACATGCCTATTGGTCTTTGAATGTCTTTACTTCACATAAGGTTATAATTATTCTTATCTTCATACTGAGGAAACAGGTAATTGTAACGGTACAGAATGCACCTCTTATGGCTTCTCAAATATTTCATTGAGATTTGCAATAAAAAGAAAAGTTGACTAATCTCAAATTATTTGTCTTCCAGGAATGCTGGATAAAAGGTGTGTATTTTGCAGTTTAAAAGGCACAATATGAAATGTAATGGTTCACATAAAAGTTAACTTCTATCACAAATTGTCTAATTAACATGGTATTGACGGGAAATATCTAATATTGATTATATGGGTTGTCGTAAGCAAAAATAAACAGATTTGACAAACGTCACATGGGCGGACAGAGAACAGTGCCCGTAGTGTAAGTTTTTATGTCAAAAAACGCAAACTATCGTGAGTCCGTATTTATGTCAATTTGTATGAAAACTGTATCAGCGCCTCTAGCGGCGAGTAGCGCGCTTATGTTGTTTTCATACAAATTGACATAAATACGTACTCGCGATAGTTTGCGTTTGCTTGACATAAAAACTTACACTAGGGGCTCTGAGCCCCTAGTGTAAGTTTTTATGTCAAGCACACGCAAACTATTTCGATTCCGTATTTATGTCAATTTGTATGAAAACTATATAAGCGCGCTACTCGCCGCTAGGGGCGCTAATACAGTTTTCATACAAATTGACATAAATACGGAATCGAAATATCAAGAAAAGTTTATGATTGATTGGTGGAAAGAAGTAAACCCCCCCTTGTTTAACCCCTTTTAAATTCTTCAGTAGACACCGAGGCACTTTGTTTTTCTACCATGACCTCATGCAGAATCAGGCAACCAGGCCTTAGTGGCGCTAAACTATTGCGTAAGCGAACTTCAAAGTCAGCCCAAGTGGTAACCTTCTTCTTCAGTCCCTGCCACCATTTACTAACTTTATATTTAATAGCAGTCCCGCGAGGCCTTCGCTATCCGTTATATTCTCTATGGTTTTAAACGTGTTGACGGTAGATAAAAAGGCTTCTAACTCCTCGGGATCCTTATTGCCATCGTACGAGGCTTGGCTAAACGCCATTGAAATTCGTCTACCTATGAAAATTGTTGCCAAAAGTTGTTTGAATTGGGTCTCTGACATCGACGACATATTGGTTTCGGTTGTCTTTCTTACAGTTGTTATGCAGCCAAACTTCGTCACTACAAACTCGGATGATTTGGGGTCGTCGCTGGAGTGGTCCACCTGGTGGTTCCATCTTCTTGAAACTCGTTGCCGTATCCAAGTCTTCCAGGTGGATAGGCCCAGGTTTTCCAGGTGGGACCCACGTTGGGCGCCAGATATAAGTTGGGTCGGTCGGAGATGGGGTGACAAAATGAGACACGCAGAGTAGGTAAGTGAAGCAGAATATATTGACGACGTATTAATTAGTACAGAACAAACAATCATTGGTGGGCGGTACGTAGGGCACACTACGTAGGGCGGACTACAGGGGAGACACCAAACTCGGCCAGAACTAGACCTGAACTTTGTACTTCCCCTGGAATTCCACTATTAGGTACCTAGGTTAATTAAGGTATTTGAGAATGGAATACAATAACAAAATTTTGTAGCATACCTACTTAAGGGAATTCCGTAGCGCGAATGTAGAATGTCCTTAGTTTATTTGTGTTATAAAAGTATGGTGTTACACAAATTATTCAATAATTCTACTATAACTATGGAATAACATTTTCTCAATATTTTTTGACAATATTGCACTCAATTGCACAGAGTCTATTTTATTAGAGCTCTAAGGAATCATGCTTTTTATTTAATTAGTCATGCACTCGCGGTTGCTATGGCGGCACTGAGGAACTGTCACGTTCGCGGTTTTGACTTACTAAAACCATGATTACATGCTCTTTGACTAAAACTAAAACATTACAGGGAGTGGAGTAAGTTTGTCGAAATTTTATATGGAGGATCGCGTGTTTGAACGCTTAGAATCAAATAAAACATCAAGCTTATTTTCGTCAAAAATATCGCGTTCGCGGTTTTGAATACCGAACGATGTCATGCTGTTCGAGTATTCGAGCGAAACCACATAAATTTGATCGAAACCAAAACCCATAAGTAGGTACACCATTATCACTTTCTGGCCGCATTTAGCAGAACACATCGATGAGTCATCGATTACTTCCGATAGGTATATTAACTTTATGTGACTGACAGCGATTTACAGCATTTGGACGCCATTTTTTCATCGCATTTGACTTTCGATGAGAAGCAGCGATTAATAGCAAGTTGTTTTCAAACGTAGTGATTTTGTGTGTTTGTTGTTATCATTTGTTTTATTGAACTTTATTTCTACTTTCTTATTAGAAGTTTTTAACGTACATTTCACCCAACTACGTCAAAACTACGGACTAACTAGAGATTTCAAAACAAAAAAAAGCGCGTTCAGTAGAATCTAACGAAAATAGTTATCGGTCGCGTAATCGATGACTTGGCGATTAGTCAGCGATTACTTAGTTCCGCTAAATGTAGCCATTATTGCTTTGTTTTCGCTATAACAGTTTATATATACCTATATATGTGCAGTGCAAAAACCATCACTATGTGTAATATCAGGCTGTGGGCAAGTTTTATTAATTCTTACGATTTTATGACTTTTATGACTTTTTTTAAGACTTTCTATATGATTTCAAAACAAATCTTATGGTAAATGAACACAGACTTAACAGTCTGGGATAATCTAAACAAAGCTTAACAACGCTGTTTAGATTATCCCAGTTTTTATTTGAAAATAACTTAACTTTTAAAAACTTACCTTCATCGTGGTTGCACTTGGAATCGGATGCAACTGAGATCTCAGAGCAGTTGTCATTGGCCAAGTCAATGCCCGCATCCTCATCAGATGAGGCAGGTTGTTCTGATTTGTAATTTTCTGTAAATAATAAAATGGACAATATTTTATGTAATATCGAAAACAATTATTTCAGACGGAAATCTGGAAAGGTTTAAAATTTAGAAGATATTATGTAGGAAAGTATGAAACAGAATTTGGGTCAGACAGAGTTGTATCTTCTTTTTATTTAATAATATCTATTCAATGTTTGTATTAAAATTTGTAAGAAGTTACATTGCAACAACAACTCTCAGAAAACTTAAGGGGGTTGCATTTGAAATTCTCATCTCGATTTATGGGAAGGGGGGAGGGGAGGAGGGTCGGAGGAGAGGAACACTCCCCTCCCCTCCCCATCCCGAGGCGTGGAAACCTGTAGTTTTTTTTTAGGTTTTCTGTGTCGTAACAATTGTTCTGAAATTCACATCTCGATTTATGGGAAGGGGGAGGGGGGAGGGGCTAGGGTCGGAGGAAAGGAATCCTACATTCCCGGCATATAAGTGCAATGTTCCATGCTTTTGTCAATATTATTGTATTACACAATCTATGCAAATAGCTTTACACCTATCCATGTATCATTGTTTGTTGCTCAACTACAGAAATCTCATAGGTACTCCATTAAACTGTATGGTGCAATGATTTTACTATTTTTTATGCTAGAAAAAAAAAATCTGCTTATTATTACTCAATATCGTCATGATATTGTTGTTGTATTGGAGAAACCAAGGCCAAACAAACAAACAAACATGAGACTAGGTATAATATTGTGTAACCAATCAATATTGATCACAAGTCTGTGCTCAGAGTCTACAAAGAACTGAATGCTACTTATGTGGGAATTCCATAATCGCGTAAGTGTTAACTGCATCTAGAACGTAGATTGCAACTAGTGAAAGAAATCAAAACATATGGATTAGACGTAAGTTCGGAAGACGTAGGTACTCACCGTATTTAGAGTATTTTTTTTTCCTTCCTTTGTTAGGCATTGTGTTTTTTATGATATATCCGAGGTTAAATTTATAATACATTTGTATTAAGTATTCACTATTCAATTTAAACTAAGTTTGTCACTTAATCAAGACGGAGAAAAGTTCAATATATTAGTTCCTATAGTATGATTTGGGCACCGATTATAACATAAAACTAAGATTTCAGAAAAACTTTTTAACATGTTTAACCGTGTAACGTGCACACTCAACTCCGCTTCTATGCGCAATGCGCTGTCAAATAGGTATTGTATGTATATATGTCAGTTAGCGGGGTGCGGGGGTAACGGGAGGTGATGCGTCATCCAAGCGTCATCACGACGACGGCGAGCGACGTCACGAAGCCATTCTAAAATACCGGAGCTGCCAGACTCAAAAACTTTATTTTCTTTTAAGGAGAATGTATCGCAATGGGTCCAATACGTCATAGGAAAATATTTATTTACCTTACCAAATTCAACTAAGTAGGGCAGAGGTACCCTTTGTGGCCACTTTAAGGAATTTTTGACTTTTAAGCGCTAAGTGCTAAATGGTCTTAGGTATTTAAGACACAAATTATATCTTTAATTATACATGTACATTTTTCAATTTTTTTAAAGTTATATAGTTTTTTGTATATAATACAAAATAAGTGAGAGTTGCCAAATGTACCGGTTTTGGCCACTTACCGATAGTTAAACTTTTGTAAGTATTGCGAAAAATCAAAACCAAACCCAGGTAAAATCAATATATTCTAATGCGCTAGAAACCAGTCAATTGCAAAACAACAATTTAATTGTAAAAAACAAAGGTTTATAAAGTATTTCATCCAAAACAAATTTCTTAAAATTTTCATACAAAACATTTTTTAAAACAGAAAATGGATTTATTGAAAAAAAATATTATGACATAAGGAATTTTAACGGTTGTTATTATTACCTTAAAATACCTTATTTTGATTGCCTTTATCAGAAATGGCTAAAAGTTGTTTAGAAAACTTTTAGAGCAAAAAGTGGCCAAAACCGGTACAGTGGCCAAAACCGGTACGCCTGCCCTACCTACATAGTTCATCAAGTTTAACACTTGAAATAAGTAAATCTCTGCTCAAAAGCCCATTACATAATGTAAAATTCTAATTGTTTGTAATAAACAGTAGACTTTCTTCGCAGTCAAGTGGTGGTCGGTGGACGTACAATACTGAAGCTGCAGACCCTGGGGTGAGCCTGCGCGCCGCCGCCGCCGCCGTGGGCTGTGGTTGTAAGTCCGTTATGGAATTAGTGAATCGCTGATACTGGAGTTTAACATAGACTCGAGCCAACATGTAGGAAGTATTAGAAAACAAAACTTACTTACTTACTTAGTTTTATTGTACCTACCTACATAATATTGTTGTAAGTAGTACTTAAAGGTACTTAGGTTGATTTAAAGGTGTTAAAACGTCAAATGAAAATTTCGCGTTTCTTTAATTTCTAGTTTCCACAAATATTTTGCCCAAAATTGCAGTATTTATTTGATTTGATATTGCTAATGCTAAATTAATTTGATGTAAAAATATTTTTACTTTTTGCATTTACAGTGTAATTTTATTATTTAAAATGAAGTAAGTACCAAATGAAAAAATCCGTCCGTCCGTCCGTCCGTCTCACACCTACCTCGCTCCCGGGTCGATTTTTCCTATTAAGTATTTCCTATCAATAATTTGATACCTACTGTATTTTTTTAATTTAATTTTTGTTTTGGGGACATAGGATTCAATTTAGGCTAACACCGCCCCGGTTATTCCTAGCAAGCATACAATGTTGTGATTCATACTTAGATCGTCGCTTCAAAACTTTTATGCAACATGAGGCAACGAAATTCAATATCAAAGTTAAGGTTGTGAAATTATGATAGTAGAATTAGAGGCCGCAATGACAATCAATTGCGCAATCACCCAAAAGTGATAAACTTTCATATTATTATGATAGTCATCAGTTGTACTGTATTTTCTTTAATTCTTGATTTCACAACATTAAAATATTTAAATTTTTACTTTATTGCATTCACAATGCAATTTTTATGGTTGAAAAATGGAAAATGAAGTAAGTATTTAGAAAAAATCGACAGGATATTTTTTTATCAGTGCACAAATTTTTTATATCGACTCAAAATCGGTAAGTGAACAACTTTCTCCTAGAAACATGGGTCGAAATACGACAAAAATATTTGGACTTCCCATACTAAATCGATCACGTGATCAGTCCGATTTGTATGAAGAGCCAAAAATTTTTTGTCATATTTCGATCAATGTTTCTAGGAGAAAGTTGTTCACTAACCGATTCTGAGTCGATCATAAAAATTTGTGCACTGATTTGTTTCATCTTAGAGTGCGTGCGATGTTTATTCTTTTGAGCTGTTTTTGTAACTTATTAAAGATTGAAAAATGGAAAATGAAGTATTTAGAAAAAATCGACCCGTCTCACAACCAGCTCCGATCCTACTAATATTGCAAATATGGGAAGAGCCTGTGGCGTTCAGACGCTTTCGCAACGATCGGTCATGGGATGGGTGACCAACATTTCTCTCAGTATCTCGAGCTCCTCGATGGTTTGCGGTATCGGGCTGCATTAAAATTTGCAGTCGTTAAAAAAACTCATCCTTTGGCCCACGTGGTCGATCAACAAAGTACGTTTCTCATTCATTATCATCTCATCCTGTCCATGCAGTCAGTGGAGACATTAAATTTATAATAAATTAAAATGGTTGATGACGATGAATATTGTAAATGCGGTGATTTGTTTTTAATTAATTAATATGCGATACTTATTAGGTAATATTCAATATTATGAAACAGCCTTTTCGCGTCCTAAATACTGAAGTAGTTTTTAATTTTAATTTTGTTACCTAACTACATTTTGAGCTTCGGTCACTGAATTGGGTACTTGGAGGAGGATGTGAAAATGGCCAATAAAAGTTTGAACGGTAAAAAGACCCATTAGACGTGTCACGTGTGCCAAGGCTAAAAGTTACAGAGGTCGACGTCAGAAGTAGGGGAGATAGAATTAATACAAAGGAGATTTTTCAGTTTTGTATGGAGCCTCGGCTAGGACCTTGTACACTATACCTTAAGCAAGCAAAAGATAAATATAATAACTAAAAACTAATTATATCGCAATAAGCTAACGCGTTTGATGGTACAAAAGCATTATCTAGCCTTAATAATTATGTAACCCCGAATCAATATGGCGGTAAAATGTCACACTAACACGAAAAAAAAGGTTCACATTGACAGATTATCATCAGTCGTCAATGTCATCGTTTTTTCGTACAAAAACATCAAAGTTTCCGAACGTGATTTAAATATGGTTGCCAGTGTGACCATGGATGGCAAAGAATTTTTATTTCAAAGTTTATTTTTGTACCATTTATCCAGAAAGACAATGAGAATTTTAATATTATATATGACTTTACTATATTTTTTACTATTAGTACGAATAGTGTACAATGTCCTAGCCGAAAATGAAAAATGTCCTTTAATAATCAATATAATTAACATTTATTGCGGAGATTTTGCACTATACATTTTTTTTAATTTTTTTTTTTATAAAAACTGGTTAAGCATTTGACCGCCATCTTGCTAAACAGACAGGATGCAGTCTAGGGTGTAGCATGCTTACCCAGTAGGTGCCCATTCACTCTTGCCTTGAAGAGGCCAAGGTTGTAATGATCGGGGAATACATGCGCAGGCAGCGTATTCCAATCTTTAGCAGCTCGCATCAAGAAAGAATTAGCAAAGCGCTTGTCTACTATGTAGGGATGGTAAGCTAACCTGCGTCTTGTACTCCGATGGTGGAAAGGGGCGGGAGGAACAAGATCATGGAGTTCCTGTGCGCACTCTCCAAAGTGTATCCTATAGAACACAGATAAGCTAGCAACTCTACGGCGGTGAATGAGACTTTGTAGTTTATCTTTATCCAAAGTTGTGTCTCCAATGAGCTTCTTTGCACGGTTTTCAATCGTTTTCAATTTGGCTAGCAATGGTTCCCAACCAGTTGTCCGTGGACCACCAGTGGTCCGCAGAAGCTAAAATATGGTCCGCGGATTGAATATGAATAGTGTTATATAAAATTAGGATTTACCTCGATAGAAAGTAACGGAGAAATAAAACCACAGTGCGTTATATGTGCAACCGTTCTCGCAAATGACGCATTGAAACCGGCGAAATCGCCACTTATTATTATTTATTTTTTTACTTTTAATTGGTTTGATCTTGATCTCAATCAAGCCCATGGGCTAAGACAGGATCCACAATGGAGAGAGCTAACCCAGAAGTTGCCTATTATTCACCCTTGCTTTAAAGGTGGTCGGGTTATAAGTACTCGGGAATACAGACGCAGGGAGGGAGTTCCACTCCTTTGCTGTGCGTAATATAAAAGGTGTTGAGTAGCGCTTGGTGCGACATTTAGGAATATCAAGCAAGTAAGGGTGGTAGCCCGCTGTGCATCTGGATGTCCGATGGAAGAAGGGGGATGGCGGTATGAGCTCATGCAGCTCCTGAGCACACTCTCCGAAGTATAGTCTGTAAAAGACAGACAGACCGGCGACTTTGGGCGGAAACTTGCTCCTCACCAGTTTTTTGTCGCCAATTAGCCTCTCAGCTCTGCATTGGATCGTTTCCAGTGCAGCTAGTTGGTACTTCGCTGAGACGTCCCAATGACTGCAATATTCCATGCAAGATTGGACTTGAGCTTTATAAAGAGTTGAATGCTGTCCCGGCGTGAAATATCACTTGACCTTATATAGGACGTCTAGCTTTTTGGCTGCAGTTTGAGCCTTGGACTCGATGCTGTTGCCGAAGTTGAGGCCTGAAGACAATTAACTCCATTCCAAGAAGGTCGATATTGTCGGTAACAGGCACAGATGCACCCCGGAAAGTAGGAAACTTATGTCAAATGATATAGAGGAGGATAAACTTATGTCAAATGATATGGTGTACTTAGAAACGGTACATCCAAATTTGTCTGACCGTCCGCTAGAATTCTTTGAAGGAAAATTAGAGAACAAAAAAAAAAACTTGTTTCATTTTTTTTGTTCCGATTTCTGACTTTTTTTCTGATGTTCGTAAAATCATTATTAGCTTCTTTGAATTTTTTATTTTTTATTTGTTTTTTTAAATAAATATATATTTATTTTATTTATTTATTTACACTTTATTGTACACACAGATAATACAGATAGACAAAAAATATATACAAAGGAGACATACAATTGGCGGCCTTATCGCTAAAAGCGATTTCTTCCAGACAACCTAGGGATGGATAGGATAAGAAAACAAAATATGATGGGATAGTTAAAGGTGTACAAAGTGTTAAGTAAAAAACAATAAACTTACTACTTACATCCAAATAAACTACATATTTACACATTAATACGTCATACTTAATAACTTATAAACATTATACATATAAATACATACTCAACAACCAATAAAATAAGCAATAAACTTACATTAACATACATAATAACCTATAATATACCTAGATAAGATAGTTTGTTACTGGCTTAGTTCAGCGACATAAGGAGAGGTAATGCTCTTTGAGCTCTTTTTTGAATAAGCGGATAGTCTGTGCGGCCCTAATTGACACCGGTAATACATTCCAGAGGTAGGCAGCTTGCACCGAAAACGATTTTTCGAAGAACCTGGTTGAATGCATAGGTGTTTCCAGTCGCAAGTTTTCTGATGATCTCAAGAAACGAGAATGGGAATCTTTGACGAATTTGAAGCGATCTTTAAGATAAGAAGGAGTAAAGGGGTTAAACAGAATATTGTACAATAGGGACAAAATATGCGCATTCCGGCGAAGGCGAATTGGCAACCACCTGAGCTTCTTACGAAATTCAGAAATATGATCGTATTTGCGATGCCCAATACAAATCTTATGCAAAAGTTTTGAATTCGCTCAAGCTTATTTAGTTGCTCTTCTGTAATATCAAGATAGCTGACGTCGGCGTAGTCTAGAATTGGAAGAAGTAAAGTTTGTGCTTATAATTAATAACACAATCTAAAAATGCCTCACACAGGAGAAACACTCGTCAAAACCGTGTTTGATCATAGCCGTCGAAGAAGTTTTAGGATTAGAGGCCAAGAAAAAAATACAAGATATACCTACCTCTGTCCATTAACACAGTCAAAGCTCGAATTGAACTTATAAGTAGGTCAAATGACGACGATTGAGAAGCAACTTGTTTCAAGAATCAAAAAGTCGCAATTTTTCGCTTTGCAGTGTGACGAATCGACCGACATTTCGAATTGTTGTCAACAACTCATATTTGTTTGCTTTATAGACGACGAATTATTAATTTCTCGGGAACTGGAAACAACATCAAAAGGTATCGACGTCATCCCCTGGTCCCTGCTAACAAGAATGATATAAAAGTGGTCCCTGACCAAGAAAAGGTAGAGAGTAAATCAATTAATATTTTTACTTAGGTATCTATATAAGGTTTGACATTATCCAATCCAATAAGGTTTATCGAATGTTAGTACAGCTAGTACCACGTTTGGTTCGTATTGATTGCCTTTGGTTCTGGCAGTTTCGTTGTGATGATGTCATTTAGCGAGTCGCTGGCTATGTCGTCTATTTTAGGAAATAGAAAAGTATTTCGAACATTCTTAGTCTATATAAATTTAACTGTAGCCATGGTATGACTAATTTCTTAAATTGAAAGTTTCTTTTTAAACTTAAACGGCATCTTTCTGTAATATAAAAACGGTAATTATTGTATGTAGGTAAATTGTTTTATTTTATTTATAGGTAAGTACATTAATTAATAATATAGTAATATATAGCATTGGGCATGCCCAATCCTCCTTCAAAACAAGTGACCATTGCTATAGGTACCCGGTAAAATTTTTGGTTAGAGATTTTAGCGTGACTTATTATTACTAATTTAAAGATACGTTAACAAATACACCTACATTGAAAAAAAAAACACAGAAAATATATCTTTTACTGGTTCTTAATTTATTTAGTTTTAAAAAACAAAATATTGACAGTGAACGCGCCTAACCTAAAAATGCGTCTGTGTTTTGCAACTGAATGAAATGACAGAACTGATATTCTATGGATGAAACATGGATGACCAGTAACCAAAAGAAATAAAATAGTTGTTGCTTCAAACCTTTTTAAAAGAAATAAATAGTTATTACCTACTGAAAAGCTTTTAGTTCACATAACTCTTATATCCCTTTTAATATTATAAATGCAAAAAAATTGTTTGTTTGTTTGGCTGTCTGTATGTTCCGTTTTCACGTCAAAACGGCTAAACCGATTAAATTTTATTTAAAATGATGCGAAAAAGTCTGTTTGTTTGTTTGTCTGTCTGTAGGTGTGTTCCGCTTTCACGTCAAAACGGCTAAACATTTGGAATGGAGATAGTTTAAGACCCTGGGAAGAATAAAGGCTACTTTTTACCGCGGCTTTTTACCTAAAATCAGTAGGTATTATTTATTTGTCCGTCTTTCAAGTCAAAACGGAGCAATTTTGTACGGGGGTAGATTGAGAGCTGGAGGATTGGATACATAGGCTACTGTTTATCCCGGAAAAATATCACATTCCCTTGGGATAGCGTCATGTAGTACACGCGGGCGAAGCCGCGGGCAGAAAGCTAGTTAGGTACCTATATTATTATTTTCTTTCATACCGCACAGTCGTATATACACCACAAAATTTTAATTAGATGATTGATAGTGTCCACCAATATGAGCAACTTTTACTACGGGGCCAACCAAGGAATCGCGAAACAAAAAATCAGCTGTTCCATAGAAAAGTACAACATGACTCGGGTGTGTAATATAATTAACATTTCGTATAATACTCACAAAATATAGCAACACATTACATAAAATAATTTCATATAACGTTCATTTCGTATAATCAACGAATGATATAAATTCAAAACATATAATTTTTAACAGTATAATGAACATTTGATAAAATACGTTTCATATAAGTAATAAACATTTGCCATAGCACTTAAAAATTTTAAACATTATGATGATATTATAATGATTAGGTATATAAAGCATAATTATATCAAATGACCGTTATAGCAAGTTAATTTATATAAAACTAGCTTTCCGCCCGCGGCTTCGCCCGCGTGGACTACACGACGTTATCCCGCGGGAATGTCAAATTTTTTCGGGATAAAAAGTAGCCTATGTTCCTCTCCAGGCTACAAAGTATCTGTGTTCCAAATTTCAGCCAAATCCGTTCAGCCGTTTTGGCGTGATTGAGTAACAAACATCCAAACATCCAAACATCCAAACATCCAAACATCTAAACTTTCACATTTATAATATTAGTAGGATATATAATATATATATATAGTAGGATATTTTTATATCGAATGAGCGTTATGTTAAATGATATTATATTAAACTAGCTTTCCGCCCGCGGCTTCGCCCGCGTGGATTCACGACGTCATCCCGCGGGAATGTGATATTTTTCCGGGATAAAAAGTAGCCTATGTTCCTCTCCTGGGTACAAAGTATCTGTGTTCCAAATTTCAGCCCAATCCGTTCAGCCGTTTTGGCGTGATTAAGTAACAAACATCCAAACATCCAAACATCCAAACATCTAAACTTTCACATTTATAATATTAGTAGGATGATGATTATATGAAATAAACATTATATAAAATAAAATTACTTGAAGTGTTGTTAATTTGTTATGACTAACGTTTTTATTGACAAATGATCATGAACGTTATTGAAATGAAATAATACTAAATTAAATTTATATTATTCATTACGCACCCCATCGCTGAAAAAAATCTGCTCTTCTATAAATTATAGTCGAGTATAATTTATGGAACAGCAGATTTTTTTCGCGATTCCGTAAAGTTGTTCATATTGATGGACACTATCACACCCCCTAAAATCTTTGTACTACAATTATAAAAAAATTGTGGTGCATAGTTTTTAACTTATTTTCTAAATTTAAATTATTTTCTGTTTGTTTGTATTTACAATAGATGACACTAAACATTGACTTTACATGGAACAACGATTTGTTCATACGTTCACTTTCTTTCTTTTTATGTTGAGGAAAAGTTTATCGGAAGGAAAGATTTGTCTTTAATATTATTATACATATTTTTAATAAGCAATCAGTAGGCATTTATAAATATACATCGTAACTGACGCGTTTAACAATATATCTTAGGTCATACTCATATATCTTAAATAAAACATAATTTAACTGAGCCACCTTCGTACCTAATTATTCCGTGTGAAGTTTATAAAGGAACTCAATAATGTAACAAACCATACGAAACTATATGCACTTATTTCAAAACAAAATTCGTAACAAGAAGTGTACACAGAAACATCGAATAATTTCTGATCGCGCTGGTTTTATTTTCGGAAGCACACGATTCGTCGTTTGTGTTCACAAGTTTGCTCAATTTATTCCATTTGGCTTGGGCTTCGTTGGACCCAATTAATTTTCCATCGATGTATTCGGCGCACTGCACCGCTATCGTGGGCTGCGTTAGGCCCTTGAAGTGCACCGGCTTGCTGGTCATTTTGAAGGTGCGGCTGCCCCGGAGGTCCCCTACCTCGTTACCATTCACGTACCAGCGGATCTCGGCGTCGTTCTCGGCTCGACAGTACGCCCTCATTTCTTCGTCTTCTCCAAATTCTGAAGCCAATCCTTCCACCTTCGGTTTCCTCCTTTGAAGTCTGTACACTTTCATATAACCTGTCCTCGTCTCGAATTTGTAGGGCGGCTTGTCGAGCTCCAAGTCACATCTGTAGAGTCCGGAAGCTTCTTCAGTGAGGCGACCGAGTCTCAAGCGGCATTCCGTTGGGCCGCAAGCGATGAGGTCTATCGTCCCGACGCCGAGGACCGGGAACGATCTGGTGCTGGGTGCCGATCCTGGTCGGTACCGGAAGAACTCTGTTGCGCCTTTGAACCAGTTGAGGATGGTGAAGTTGGCGTCGTAGCTGCACTCGATGTCTGCGGTGGGTTGGTCGGGGGCTACGACGGAGGGTAAGTGGAACCCTGTGATCTTGAAGGCGGTGGCGGCCGCGAGGTTCGCGAGAAGGAGCAACGCGGCGGCAGGACGCATGATGCGGACTGCCGGGTGCCGGCGCGCGCGCTCGCTTCACACTGCACCCTCACTCTGAGACACTAACACGCTCTTAATTAAACAGTTTATTAAACTCCCAACACTCAACTGATCGCCGGATCCTATATAATGTCATATAGTCGTTTTTAATTGATAGACAAATTACTATTGCTGGGTTGTCAAGGGGTTGTCAAGTTTTAACTTGTAATTATTTTTAGGGTGGCTTCAATTTGTGAGCTTTTTTGTTTGTACTGATGTGGTACTGATTAACATTTTCTTAACTAGCCACTGACACGGGTTTTCTATTTTTTAGCATATTGCTTTAAACATCCATGAGGGTATGATTGTGCGTTTCAAATCTAAAGGTAAAGGAGATCAGTCACGCTTCATACATGCTTGGACCAAAACACTAAAAGTGTCGGCCAACAAAAGTAAATTACACATTACTATTGCAAACAGTGTAACGATCATTATATCATTATCATATGTTATGACGTCAACAGTGTACGATTAGTGGCTAGAACTACTGAACCGACATTGAAAAATTCTTTCTCCAGTAGGAAGCAATATTTGATCCTGATATTTTCTGGAACTGGAACAGGTATGCACGCGCGTAAAACCGCACGGAACAGGTACTTTTTGAATAAAAAAAAAAAAGAAATCTGGGAACGTTAAGGTTGTTGAGTAATCCTTCTAGTCCAGCATGATAAGCTCGACAGATTTGGTCTACATACACGGCTATGTAATTTAGACTATTTTTTTCTTAGATTTGTCATGCCACGCAACTGGTAGGGAGGGAGGGATATCTTTTACTGATGGTATTAAAATAATCTTCCTTCTGTCGTAGTCGGGTAAAAAGATCGTATCGGTGTACGGATTGTCGATAAACAAAAAATTGCCTGTGGTCTTATAAACCCCGCGCGCAGCCGGGTGTTAGCCAAAGGTACCGTCCGGCGCGCCGCGTATTACGCACGGTCCATGTGTCATCCCAATTCGCGGTCAAGATACGCGGCCAATTACTGATATCCGTCCACTACACCATACTATAATACACACTGATTTCTAATATGGTCAAATAAAAATTATAGATCTTAAGTAAGTATTAGATAAAAAATATGAACGTATATTTTTTTTTTATCTGAAGTTATTGAAATTATCTTATCATCGGCATCGTCAGAACAATAATTTAGTTAGTCATAATTTATTTTGTGGCCTTGGCCTTGTACAGTATCATCCGTAGAGCGGTCATTGGTCATCAATGTCATCAAGAAGTCTAATCTATAAGGATTTTAATAATAAAATCACAGTTACAAAACGGGTTCACATACTTAGCACCTATTTTTTTTGGCCACAGGCACAGAATAAATAATAGTGCCACAGGCCTTGTGCCTATTAAGTATACATAGCGAAGCGAGTATTAATACTTAAATAAATATTAGACACCATCACATACATTGTTCCAATACAAAACTATAGTAGTTTAAGCACTAGTATTATGGAAAAGTAATCGATATAGCCCACCGGATTAGCAAACTGAAGTGGCAGTGGGCCGGCCATATAAGCCGCAGAACCGATAACCGCTGGGGTAAACGAGTTCTAGAGTGGAGTGGAGACCGCGTATCGGCAAACGTAGTGTAGGACGCCCTCAGACTAGGTGGAGCGACGATCTTTGCAGGGTGGCTGGCAGGGTGGCTGGCAACTGACGCGAAGCCTATTAGGCTTGGAGGGAGGGCTGGGCGCGGCGAGGGACAGGCCCTGAGTCTGACCGAGTCCAACATGCCGTGTGGTATACGTAAAGAGAGTATTAATTTGTCCTCACTATAAAAAAAAAAAAGGGTGGCTGGCAAGAGCTGGATGAGAGCAGCCACTCTGCAAAGATATGTCCAGCAGTGGACGTTAATAGGCCAGATACAGGCCAGACCCGAGGAAGATAGCGGTACTTTGGTAACCGGTGCGTACACCACTCAGCCACGGAGGTAATCAAATAGCAAAGTAGAACAAAACTTTATATTATTCTGTGGTAGAACTCAACGTGACTCAACATAAAAAAAAAAAAAATTTAAACTGTTTATTTTCTTTTATTAAGTAGTACAATTACATTTGCAGGCAAATCTTAAGATTAAAGATTGTGAGGCCTTAGTTACCCCTTTATTAGCTAGTTAGGTTGATGTATGGATGTGGATCCGACCTTTTGTATAGGAATTGATCTTTTAAATAATACTTTTTCAATGTATTTTTAATTTGCATGGTATTTTTCTCTTTGATATTATCTACAAGGATTTTAGGTAGTTCATTTAATATTTTGGGAAGGTTACACATCCATACTCTTTTACCATAGTTGTTGGTACATCATTAACTGTTTGAATAAGTTTCTATTTTTTTTTCGTTTTTTATTAAATGTTATGTTACTTAGTTAGTTTGTTAGTGGGGGACAAATCTTGCAAGCTTAATTTTACTCACTTCCCAGTGTCCGATAGAGCTGAAATTTTGTATACCTACAGGTTTGGTTTAGATGACAATACAATATTAAAGTAGGTAGAGTCAGCAAAAAAACTTGTCATAAAAATGAACGTATTTATATTGTTCATCATTTTTCTGTGTTGTTTTCATTTAAGAATTTGTTTGGTTTTATCACTGGTTTTATGTAATAATTTGTCCCTCGACTGTGCTGAATATTATTTTTAATTTTTGATTAAGATTGCTCCAAATCTCAATATTTCTGTCCTTAAAAAGCTTTTTGGATGCAGTATAAAGTATAATAATAACCGGTGTAATCTGGGGTCTGCGCCCCGTGCCCACGCGCGCGTCTCGGAAGCAAGGCATTACATTTTTATTAGCAGTAACCGTCTTAAGTGTTATCAGCCTAATTGAATAATGCACTATAGTAACGACCCCTGCCGCTCCGCTCCTCATATTCAAAATAAGTACTTATAGCACAGAATAAATAATAGTGCTAAGGCCTTATAGCTTCCTTTAAACTAATAGGTGTGTTCTTGGGATACTTGATCGTTTGTCAAAATAACAATCAGTACTTACTTGTAACATTGCCGTCGCAATTAGGTACTCTATGCTTCGATCAACAATAGTGGTGTTATTGTTGATCGAAGACTCTATTGCCCGAATACTCGTACGCTACTTATCTTTGGGAGCATCTCAAACATCGTCCTGTCACTTTTAATGTCAAACGTATGAAAGAGATGCCATGATGTTTGAGACGCTCCCAAAGATGATATGCGTTCGAGAATTCGGGCGTATGTCACATTTTATACTAGCCTTCCGCCCGCGGCTTCGCCCGCGTGTACTACACGACGATGTCCCGCGGGAAGGTGATATTTTTCAGGAATAAAAAGTAGCCTATGTCCTTTCTTAGGCTCTAGACTATCTCTGTACCAAAATTAATTCAATTCGGTTCAGTAGTTTAGGTGTGATTGTGTAACACACAGACAGACAGAGACGCATTTATAATATAAGTAAGGATTGACGACCGATATGGCGCAGGGGTAGGATACCTGCCTTCTGTGCAAGCGGTCTCGGGTTCAATTCCCGAAAAAAAAAAACAACTGTTATTTGTCTTGGTCTGGATGTTTTCTATATCACTATCACTACATAGTATAAAACAAAGTCGCTTTCTCTGTCCCTATGTCCCTTTGTATGCTTAAATCTTTGAAACTACGCAACGGATTTTAATGCGTTTTTTTTTAATAGATAGAGTGATTCAAGAGGAAGGTTTATATGTACTTTTTATCCCGATATTCCCACGGGAACGGGAACCACGCGGGTGAAACCGCGGGCGGCCGCTAGTATAATATAAAGTATGAATTTACGAATAAAAAGTATTAAAGTATATATTTATCCGTTATCAAGTTTTCCATGACACGATTTCTCAATGAACATGGGCTTAGATAATTGGTGTGATTGTAAGAAGTTATTTATTTATTTATTATTTTTCACGGTACGTTTATGACTTTCGTAACCTTCTTCTAAGAAATTTGAAACTATTTGTCTATGCTTTCTGTTCTGAAAAAGAATATTTTGGAATGTCATGTTATCTATTGTCATACAATATATTATCTGTTTCGGCCGTTTCGGCTCATTAAATCTACAAAATTACTTTTTTATTAAAATTTGTGCTGCGTAGACTTTATGTGCTAATATACAACCTGTATCTTGTTACAGGTAAGTTTAATCCTTTATGACATTTGTGCGTAAACATTTCGATTCGGACTTTTAAACAGGTAAGTATTAATTATTGTTTTTGTTCTTTTTAGGTTTTTTAGTTACAGTTTGAATATAGGTACATACTTTTACTGTGGACTAAGGAGTTTTATTATCCTTTCCCCTACATGGCGCCCGAACAGGGACATATTAAGTAGGAGTACCTTACCTACTGAATTTCTTCAAAATAATAATATAGGTACTTACTTCATTATACCTACTTCATTATACTATATTATTATTTTCTAATCAAAGAATTTTGTTCAGGAATTTCAATAGAGTAAATCTTGCGATGAAATTAGTGAACAAAAGTTAGTAAGTAGAAAATGTATCAACTGAATAATCATCGGAATCTGACTTTATGAAAAGAATGCAAAAATACATCTTTACAGCTTAGAGCTTAAGTAGATTAATGAAGTATAAAATGAAGGGCAAATATCTTCCATAGTTTCTACACTTTTGCTGCAAGTAGTAAAAAACTTTGAGTGGTCTATATTCTATTTCTGTCTATATTCTATTTTATAATAAATCTGATTGTTTGTCGTTGTCTATGTTATTGTAGTCCGGTTAGTACCTTAACAATATGATAGGGAACAAATTAATTCCGAGAACACTCATGCGCCTATTGTTGAAATTGATCTAATCACAATCACCGGACGTTGGACGTTATCTTGCTTGAATACAGTTTAGGTATAGTTAGGTACATTATAAACAAGAGTAACGGGACTCAACGCGACATTTATTATGAAGTACATATTATTATGTACTTCATAAATCCTCTCCACCGATCGTCATTACCATAATAGGATGGTACGAGTAGTGATGTAACGTGCCCGGGCACGTTCCCAAGGACTGGAAATTTTGCCGGCAGCGTTGCCGGCAGTGTCCCAAAGTTCCCAGCAATATTCCCAAGCACCATTTTGTAGATGAATATTTTACCATGCAAGACAATTTAAAATAAGACTTTAAAACTGTTTGATTATATTGAATTACGTAATAAATAGCCACCAACATCAGAGGTAAGCACATATGAAATGAAAAACAGTTTGATATAATAGTAGATTGTTTAGCAAGGGCTGTATGGCACCCATAACAGTCGAGTGTTTTGGCGCACGAACGAAGTGAGGGCGCCGATAGTTCGAGACTGTTATGGGTCCATACACCCGAAGTAAACACTCTACTTTTCATTTCGAATATGAGGATAGTAAAAATAAACAGAAATAATCTAAAAAATATTTTTCCTATGGCCGCGGAATTTTCGAAAGACAAGTTACTTAAGTATAACTTTTTTGTTCATTTTCTCTATTTTAGGGAAGGCAAGGGAAACTAAGTCCATACAGTCTTGTTTGGTGTTTGACCCGTACTCTATGCAATTCCATGAAATGAATAGCCTGATTTTTTATGTTACAAATAACTTATTTGGTTTACTTATTTTAATTTTTAGTTTCTTGCATTCACAATGCAATTTTTATTATTACTGAAAAATGGAAAATGAAGTAGGTATTTAGAAAAAATCGACCCGTCTCACAACTACCTCGGATGGGACTATTTGGTTTAATCTGTTTCTAAAAACGCATTCTTTAAAAAAATCTATGTTTTAGATATTAAAATAATAATTCTACGATATTAATTATTTTATTTAATAGCAAAACATGGCTGTATAGGCTTCTGTGCCTTTGCCTGCATACTTTTGGTAAATAAATATCCAAAGAGCCAAAAAGATACTTAAAGATTCTACACACGTTCCTATCCGACCTCCGATTCGGTCTGGGGGCCGATTCTCAGGCAATCGAGAAAAGTTCACATTTTATAGCTCGAAATTCAAATATAACACAGTTTTTGTATTGTCAGAAATTCACAATCGAAAAAGATCGATCGAAAACCAGTCGAACGCTACGAATGGTAAAAACCAATAGATGTTCGTATACGAACTTAGCTGTCAAAATGAATTTGTTGACATGTGAGACAGCTTAGTTTGTTTGAAACGTTCTAACTTTTCAATAGAAACCACAAACAAAATGTTCGACATACGAATTACCACACTGAAAAAGTTCGAATGCCTGAGAATCGGGCCCCTGCTCCCAGACCAAATCGGAGCGTGTGCAGATTTGGTCTGGGAGCAGACCAAATCGGCTGTCGGATCGGAACGTGTATAGATGCTATTTCAGATTTTGACATGACCCCTCCTATTCCTTTTTTAAATTTCATATCGGCCCTAGGGCCGCCACATACCACTTTCAACCCGCATTTTAGGCAAGTTTGCAGTTACTTTCAGAATATGAGACATGAAAAATGGTTTATTTTTTTATTCAATAAACTAAGAAAACGAAACAAAATAATCTTGCCATAATTATCAACAAATTATAAAATTGTAAGACACAGAAGAAAAATACATTATTTATTTATATAATTTAACAAAACGACAAAAAGTCTACTGGGAATTTTGGGCAATATTCCCAATGTGCCCGGAAATTTCCCGGGCACATTGGGAGTGGAAAATTGCCGGCAGTGGCAATATTCCCAGGCGTACATTACTAGGTACGAGAAGCGATTGAAATCAAGAAGTATAAAAATTTCAATCGGGAGGACGGGTTTAAATTGTTATCAGCGTGGAATCCAGTGATTAACAAGTGTAAGCCGCGAGTTTTACCGTTCAAAACAAACCCCGATACTGTGAGTGTTGTGTGCCGTAATCCCATCACTAGCGATGACAAAAACAAAAAAAGTGACAATTTGAGGGTGGCCGAAGATCTCCAAGCCCGCCCGAACAGACGTCGTCGCGCACCGCCAGTCTGCTTGTGACCACGGTTGTTGCAACTCAGCCGAAACGTCAAGCTGTAAGTACATAATAATATGTACTTCATAATAAATGTCGCGTTGAGTCCCGTTACTCTTGTTTATAATTATAATGGAACGCGAAAGTTTAAAATCTTATATAGTTAGGTACAGTTGCAAATAGAGCTGTGCACAAACTATTTTATTTAAGTATAGAATATCATCAAAAATAATTACGTAAAACGCTTAGGGAGCCTCCAAGCCAAGCAGACGTACCAACATTAATCCGTATAATTATGTTTTAAGTAGGTATCTTATTTTATATGATTTATTTTCTATGATACTAATCGAATCAGTTAATTCATTAGTCACCTTTGATTTTGTTTTACTTCCATGCAATTTAAAACCAGTTACTTACAAACTACCTATAATTATCAGATGGACGTAATGACCATTAATTGAATAGATATGTCCTTTATTTTTATTATACGGGACGATCCAAATGTGGGCAACATTAGGGCACTTTCTCGCGTCAGATTTGTCACGCCTGTCAAGTTCATAAAGCTGTACAAATTATGTTCCATAAAAATCGGGTAATTCAATTACGTACTTGTACTTTGAGTGAGTTAATGGGGGAGGACTGTTGTATTAACTTTATATTTTAGCAGGACTGAGCCCAGTGACGTAGGTACCCAGGGGCAAGGTGGGGCAATGCCCTGGGGCCCTTGGCCGCTAAACGTCAAATGGCTCGAACTGAACTCACGAAAACTTTTCCTAACTTTAAACATAAACACAGGTTGCAACGTGGCTGCTATATGGCCACTCAGTTTAAAGAAATGTGAAAAGGTAGGAAATTCCCATACCTGTGTTATTTTTTATCACCCGTATAATTTTAGGAATTATTCTACTCATGAAAACAAACAACTTTTATTATAGGACCAAAAAACTGAAATCGCGAAAAAAATATCAGCTGTTCCATACATTTTGATTAAATTTTTTTGCACTTTTGTAGAATAATCCCTAAAATTATACGGGTGATAAAAAATAACCGTGTATAATATGCGTGTGGCATAGATTAATAACAGCTTCGCTTCGCTTACGCGCGTGTGGTGTGAGAGCCACTGAACCCTTTGAAATTGTGCTAAGGATTTTGTAATTCCATTTAATTTTCACAATCCAAAGGATTGTGAAAATTGGATTCGAAATTTATGAAAGTCAAATAAGCGCACTGACTTCTATTATTAGTAAGTATTACGGTATTACACACTAATAAAGGTCAGTGAATAAGCAACATAACTCGATAATTCATGACATTTTAGATAGGTACTCATTAGAGTTTGTAACTAGAGTACCGCCGTGTAAGAAGGGTCTGAGTCAGACAATAATCAAACAGTTACATAATAAGTAAGAAGGGTGCATAAATAAATATTGTTTTATTTTTTATACTTAAACACAGTTCACGAATGAAAATACCACACTCTTGCAACAACGGTATCAACTAACCTCTAAATCAGCATCGGGGCATGGCGGCTTCGCGCCCTGCTTTTTGGTTAGGTCTCATAGTGTCTACACACGTTCCGATCCGACAGCCGATTTGGTCTGCTCTAGGGATGTTACGGAGCTTCGGCTCCGATTCCGAAAGATCGGAACTACCGATTGATTTTACACCTCCGACTCTGACTTCGGTTCCGGTAATTTTGAATCGGAGGTTATAATGAAACTCGAAATGCAACGAGCCACCGCGGCCAGAGCGCGTAACTGCAAGTTTTGACTTGTCGCCCGGAATTTTCCCTTCTCCCGCCCGACCGGGGGGCCCCGCGTCTCCCATTTAATTGTTTGTTTACTGTGTTAGACACTACTACCATAACCGATAACCATCCTAATGATAAATTCATTGTATGGAAGTTCTTAAGAAAAACGTATTTCTATTAATGACGATGTAAATACACAAACATTGTACTTGATTTTTAGCCAATATTTATCGTGTCCACCTGGCTCAGTGGCATGTGAGCAACTTTTTAGTGGCGCTGGCCTAATATACCTATTTGATCCTCTGAGGAATAAACTGGATGGAGGATAAAGCTGCTAAGCATTTGTTTATTATGTACAATTTGGTACTTATAGAGTTACTCAAATTTATTTAAAATTTCAACTAAGCATATTTTTCTATTGTTGATTTACCTACGTATGTGTATTATTATTTAAATTTCACTGATTTGACTGAATGATGTGACTTATCACAGTTATGACTTATGTTTCAATGATTGAAACAAACAATACAATGAAATGATTATCATTTCATTACGCCTTACCCTATCATTACCCTTAACAGACAACTCAACACATATCTTTTCTACTCCAACTCCACCTCAGACTCCGGTTCCGACTCCGGTTCTGACTCCGGTTCCGCCTCCGATTCGGATAAATCAATTTTAAAACTTCCGGCTCCGACTCCGGTCCCGGTAAACCCACCTCCGGAACATCCCTATGCTCCCAGACCAAATCTGCGCTACACACGTTCCGATTTGGTCTGGGAGCAGACCGAATCGGAGGTCGGATAGGAACGTGTGTAGAGACTATCAATGCCCCATGACTCGTTAAAGTTCGCTTGCAAGCAGATAGATGTCGCTTACAAAAACATAGTAGGTAAAATTGCGGAGGAAAATTATTTTCAAAGTTATTTCTCCTGTGATTCAATAACAGTTTGTATTATAAAATTATAAAATACTTACACCTATACATTACACCATAAATAAATAAATAAATCATTCGGCCAATTATTATAAACGTTTAAATTAAAAGCGATATAATAATTTAGGAAGTGAACTGCCGAAGATTTTTATTTTCCCATTGTACAGATATTCCATTTCCGAGCACACAAGGCGAGTTTGCCCGCAAACTTAGAGATTTTCCGAAACTTGGCAGCGGTCCGCATTACTCGCGTTTGTATTGCCGTCAATTTGCGACGATTTATGCCTAACTGTGGGAAGAATACTAGCTGAGAATACTTCGGGGGTTAGAAAATGAACACTCGATAATTTGTACGAGCGTTAAGTTTTCCCTGGAAAATACGCTAAGTAAAAAGAATAAAAGACGCTATTGATTTTCGCAATCAAGATAAGATTTTTGGCACTAAAGTCAATATTACCACAGTATTAGATTTTTAGTTTAATTTAACTACATTTGTGTAATGTAACGGGTGTAACAGAATAGCAATAACTTTGTTTAGCAAACCGTAGCATAGAATAAACCGTAGCTAGAAAAAATCCGTAGCACACCGTAGCCGCTACTAGCTAGTTCCGTAGCTAGACAAAGCTATTTAAAATTTTCTCCGCAAATTAAAACGTTGATTTCTCTTAATATCCCAGCAAAATTTAAATTTTAGGCGTTATCTATAGATATACTCTATACTAATATTATAAAGAGGAAGATTTGATTGTTTGTTTGCATCGAATAGACTCCGAAACGACTGGACCGATTTGAAAAATTTTTGACCATTAGAAAGCTACATTCTTCCCGAGTGACATAGGCTATTTTTTATTAATCGACTTCAAAAAAAGGAGGAGGTTCTCAAGTCGACTGTATTTTTTTTAACCGACTTAAAACAGGAGGAGGTTCTCAAGTCGACTGTATTTTTTTTATGTATGTTTTACCATAACTTCGCCAGTTGTAAACCGATTTTAATAATTCTTTTTTATATGAATGAAAATAGTTCATGTGTGGTCCCATGAAAAATTTAAAGTAGTCAGTTCAGTAGTTTATTCACAATCCTGAACTGAAAAAATTATATTTAAAAAAACCTTTTATTTAAAATCAAGCTTTTATTCAAATGTCCTAAAAATAATAAAATAAACTGTGTATCAAGTCAAATCCAACAAACTTATTACATTAAACAATTTATATGTTTTAAAAGCTTGTCGCTTTAATTTCATATGTCAAATATAAGTTAAAGCATTTGTGTTTAGTGCAAGCCCAGTAACAATAAAATCTCGCGACAAGCTTTTAAAACATATAAATTGTTTAATGTAATAAGTTTGTTGGATTTGACTTGATACACAGTTTATTTTATTATTTTTAGGACATTTGAATAAAAGCTTGATTTTAAATAAAAGGTTTTTTTAAATATAATTTATTTTTGTATTTTTAGTTATTGGACATGTTTCAGTTTTTCAGAAAAAAAATCAGCTGTTCTATACATTTTCATCTATTCGATTTAAAGTTTTCTATGGAACAGCTGATTTTTTTTTCGCATTTCCAATGTTGGTACCATAGTAATAACTCTTTGTATGCGTGAGTACATTGACCCCTTAAAATTATGTGCACTATTTAGGAAGGACCTTATATATATTTTACCACCAAATAGAGATTGTAGATTCTTACTATAGACACACACATAAGTATTCATTAAATACAAGGCATATTCACATAGGTATAAGAGAAGGTAGCACTGTATTACGAACAAGAATAGAAAACACAAATTAGACTCAATAAGACAAAAAGTTCCAAATAAAAATGTGTGTGTGCCGTGCCGCAGCAGTACCTACTCAATGGTCGCAGCTCAGCGTCATATTACTTGTCTTGCAACGCAAGCAAACGCTGATTTTCAGTTGTAAATTTTAGTAAGTATTTAAAAAATAAATACTAAAGAACAAGACACATTTAAGTTTCTATCAAAGTTGATAAACATAGTACTTACATAAAGAAAAAAAGGATATTTCTTTTCTGTAGGTAGACTATGGTTGTATTAACTTGGAGCCATCTGTCGTTGACTTTAGTGAACTATTTATGTGCAACTAGCGGCCGCCCGCGGTTTCACCCGCGTGGTTCCCGTTCCCGTGGGAATATCGGGATAAAAAGTACATATAAACCTTCCTCTTGAATCACTCTATCTATTAAAAAAACGCATCAAAATCCGTTGCGTAGTTTCAAAGATTTAAGCATACAAAGGGACATAGGGACAGAGAAAGCGACTTTGTTTTATACTATGTAGTGATATACTATGTAGTGAAGTGACACCTAGTAGGGTCTGATTAAAGCAACTTCGCGTTTTTTGCTTCTTTTTAAAGTTCGTTCGTTAGTTCTTATAGCCGCTACACACGTCCAGACCAGACCTAACCGCCGATTTGGTGCGGACGAACTTTGCTGTAAAGCAAATATAGGTAATCCGTGCTACACACGTGCGTACCAAATCAAAATCAAATCAAATCAAAAAATCAAAAAAGCTACACCAAATCTGGCCTTGGCGAAGGCTTTGTATCACATCACTGGACAAGGCCTTGTATCAAATCACTTTTTCTTATCAAATACCCACAGAAATCACCTGGATTTGCCAATGCAACGGGCTTGTAAAGAAAAAGACCTATAAACAAAAAAAAGGTCTTGGATTTGAAAAAAATTTAACGGTAGGTACCTGTCACAAAAGAATGACGAAAAATTCTTCAAAACCATTTCGAGTGGCCTGTAACTGACAGGGAAACTTTTAATTAAATGTAAATTTTTTAAGTAAGTAATTGAGAAAAAGCCTAAGTATAGGGACTTTAAATTAATGTTTTAATAGAAATAATAATAATTTTCAATTCTCATGCTATAAAAGTACGCAAATATAGCCCTACGAAGCGGGACTAAATAACCACTTTAGTCCTTAGGGAGTAAAATGTAATCCTAATTTCTTGTATGCATGAGATGAGATGAATTCCTGATTATAGCGCCTTAAAATCAAATAATACGCGTACATAACTAAGGGTTGTTTTATTTTAACTATATCGCAGTCACGAAAATGTTTATTAAACACTCCTACTGATGTTGTAAGCTCCCAGTCGGCTCGAGGTATCGCACGAATCCATCGCTGACGCAGTGTTCCTCCTTCGGAAATCCAAATCTTTCGAGATCCAAGGTTTCATAAGTAATTTCCAACAATGATCACGTATTTATATGCACTAATTATACAATAGATATTGTATTAAAACACCCAAACAGCAATCAAGAAAATCAAACAGCAACGTTTCTTTAGTTTGTCCTAAAATCGGGTTGAAAAAAAATGAGACCTTCAAACCCGCCCCCCCCCCCCCCCCCCCCCCCCGGATTAAGGGCTACGGGCGGGGACTTTTGCTATGTTTACCTCCTTATTAGCCCAAACAAAGTTACAAAGTCAAAGATTGTGTTCCAAGCATTTACCTCTATACTGTTTTTTGAGTGTTCGTTGATTTTTACTTCCACATAATTTGAGAGTTATCGCCTAACCTGGCAACACTACACGATTGTTTGTTTATATAGAACAAAGAGTAAAGTGTATAGATCAACAATCTTTTCTGTTCCGGTGACAGCAGCGCTGGTTGGACAGTGCTACTTGACAGTAAAATAACATTATGAACAAAACACGTTAGTTCCAGTTTTGGCCACCGGAACAGAACGCGGTGACGTAATCGACTGCAACGTTGCCGCTTTTCCAAGGAGCATGGCTTGTTACAAGTGCAACGAGTGAGATAGAAGATTGCTTTGGTCAAGCACGTGTCAAGTAACCATCACAACAAAACAAGAATATAGTACTTGAAAATTTGCAAGAATTCTGAATTGATAACTATACTGATTATATATTTAATTGCATTGTCATCGGAACTAAAGGTAAATTCCAAATTTCAGCTCAATCGGACATTGGAAAGTGGGTCAAATTTAGCTCGCAAGATTTGACGAACGGACATGCATACATACATACACTGCAAGTTAAATAAAAGCTTGTAATAATAAATTATATTTAAAAAAACCTTTTATTTAAAATCAAGCTTTTATTCAAATGTCCTAAAAATAATAAAATAAACTGTGTATCAAGTCAAATCCAACAAACTTATTACATTAAACAATTTATATGTTTTAAAAGCTTGTCGCTTTAATTTCATATGTCAAATATAAGTTAAAGCATTTGTGTTTAGTGCAAGCCCAGTAACAATAAAATCTCGCGACAAGCTTTTAAAACATATAAATTGTTTAATGTAATAAATAAGTTTGTTGGATTTGACTTGATACACAGTTTATTTTATTATTTTTAGGACATTTGAATAAAAGCTTGATTTTAAATAAAAGGTTTTTTTAAATATAATTTATTTTTGTATTTTTAGTTATTGGACATGTTTCAGTTTTTCAGAAAAAAAATCAGCTGTTCTATACATTTTGATCTATTCGATTTAAAGTTTTCTATGGAACAGCTGTTTTTTTTTTCGCGTTTCCAATTTTGGTACCATAGTAATAACTCTTTGTATGCGTGAGTACATTGACCCCTTAAAATTATGTGCACTATTTAGGAAGGACCTTATATATATTTTACCACCAAATAGAGATTGTAGATTCTTACTATAGACACACACATAAGTATTCATTAAATACAAGGCATATTCACATAGGTATAAGAGAAGGTAGCACTGTATTACGAACAAGAATAGAAAACACAAATTAGACTCAATAAGACAAAAAGTTCCAAATAAAAATGTGTGTGTGCCGTGCCGCAGCAGTACCTACTCAATGGTCGCAGCTCAGCGTCATATTACTTGTCTTGCAACGCAAGCAAACGCTGATTTTCAGTTGTAAATTTTAGTAAGTATTTAAAAAATAAATACTAAAGAACAAGACACATTTAAGTTTCTATCAAAGTTGATAAACATAGTACTTACATAAAGAAAAAAAGGATATTTCTTTTCTGTAGATGGTTGTATTAACTTGGAGCCATCTGTCGTTGACTTTAGTGAACTATTTATGTGCAACTAGCGGCCGCCCGCGGTTTCACCCGCGTGGTTCCCGTTCCCGTGGGAATATCGGGATAAAAAGTACATATAAACCTTCCTCTTGAATCACTCTATCTATTAAAATAAAGGCATCAAAATCCGTTGCGTAGTTTCAAAGATTTAAGCATACAAAGGGACATAGGGACAGAGAAAGCGACTTTGTTTTATACTATGTAGTGATATACTATGTAGTGAAGTGACACCTAGTAGGGTCTGATTAAAGCAACTTCGCGTTTTTTGCTTCTTTTTAAAGTTCGTTCGTTAGTTCTTATAGCCGCTACACACGTCCAGACCAGACCTAACCGCCGATTTGGTGCGGACGAACTTTGCTGTAAAGCAAATATAGGTAATCCGTGCTACACACGTTCGTACCAAATCAAAATCAAATCAAATCAAAAAATCAAAAAAGCTACACCAAATCTGGCCTTGGCGAAGGCTTTGTATCACATCACTGGACAAGGCCTTCTATCACATCACTTTTTCTTATCAAATACCCACAGAAATCACCTGGATTTGCCAATGCAACGGGCTTGTAAAGAAAAAGACCTATAAACAAAAAAAAGGTCTTGGATTTGAAAAAAATTTAACGGTAGGTACCTGTCACAAAAGAATGACGAAAAATTCTTCAAAACCATTTCGAGTGGCCTGTAACTGACAGGGAAACTTTTAATTAAATGTAAATTTTTTAAGTAAGTAATTGAGAAAAAGCCTAAGTATAGGGACTTTAAATTAATGTTTTAATAGAAATAATAATAATTTTCAATTCTCATGCTCTAAAAGTACGCAAATATAGCCCTACGAAGCGGGACTAAATAACCACTTTAGCCCTTAGTAGTCCATGGAAATCGTACATTTTGCCTTGCGTTAAATGAGGTAGTTCTGATTTTTTTGTATGTTAGTAGTTATGAGATAGTAATGACAAATCCAAGTTTTCCACCTCGAAAGCCCTCCGGATCATTGTTAAATATTTAAAAATCCAATAAATTTTCAGATTTTTTTCAGTTTTTGTCAATTTTTACCACCAAGGACCTGTGTTACGGCAAGAGTTACTATGCATGCTTTAAAGTAGACTAAATTTGCAATAAAAAGAGAATAATTTGGTTCTTGTAAGTCAAATAGTTTTTAAGATGGGGCTATTTAAAAGTTTGCAAAAATTCAAAAAAAGGAAGTATTACAGTTTTTTTAGTTTTCGACATTTTGACCCATAGTAGTGGGTTTATGGCAAAAGATAAATTATTAGTTATTAAAGTCCATTAAATTTCCAACAAAATGAGACCAATTAGTAATATCAACTTACACTTGATAGTTCCTGAGACAGCTGTTCAAAGTTATTGAGGTAAGTAAACAATTATGTAATAGGAGGGTTTGCAAAATGAAGTTCGCCCTAAAGGAAGGAGGATCTGGAAGGTGGTGGGATCAATTATGTACATTGTATGTATAATTTTGATGGACCAGGCACGTTTTCTGAATCCACAGCACACTTTTTGGGGGCAGCTTGCTGAGGTATAATTTCTTCATCGCACTGCTCAGGACGGTCAAAATCGTCCTTTGATGGTGGGTTATCAATCAATGGTTCATCAATGTCATCACACATCAGGTCTGGTATGTTCTCGCATGATTGGCCAGTAGCTGCAAACACCGGAACATTTGAGTTCTGCTTTCCTGCAACCACATCTGCTGGTACAACCTTACATTTTTGGTATGCTTTCACGAATCCATCGCTGACGCAGTGTTCCTCCTTCGGGAATCCAAATCTTTCGAGATCCAAGGTTTCATAAGTAATTTCCAACAATGATCACGTATTTATATGCACTAATTATACAATAGATATTGTATTAAAACACCCAAACAGCAATCAAGAAAATCAAACAGCAACGTTTCTTGACATGACCAAAGAGTATTCCGACTTGCCACATCCAGATAAAAAAAATATCCAAAATGTGCAAAAATAATAATTTTTCTTTTTATTTTGTAACAAGCAAATTTAAACAAGTTGTTAAATAAATGCGTGCAAAATCCGAGAAAGTGTTTTATTTAAATGAACAGTTCGCGCAGAAATCTAAGATGTGAATTGAATTACGGCGAAAGTTATTTTTTTTTAATATATTATATCAAGTTAAGCCTAGTCAACGAAGAGATATAGAGGGAAATGTTTGGAACACAATTTTTGACTTTGGAACTTTGTTTGGGCTAAAAGTTTTTTAAAATACTGTATAGTTAGCTGAGTGATGACGTAGTTCAGTCGTCACCACTGCCGCCCCTCCCACTGCCTATATAAAGCGTGCGCAGGCGGGCCGGACCTCATTTGCTCGCTGGCGCTCGGACTGCAAACATCATCGGGTCGACGTGTCTCTGTCTGTATTGTGTCGTAGTACTTATAGCTTTCTTTTTATTTTTATTGTGTTTTTGCCACTCCGGGTGAGTTATTTTTGTTACATTTCGAGTAGAAATGGTGTTCTTTTGTGTTTTATTAAATTGTCATTGTTAAATTGATTATTAAATGTTGCGGGTAGAATTGTCTTTTTTTAATAAATTCCTACTTCTGTAGCTAAATTCAGAAGTGGGATTGCTGTAGCACCTAGGCCCATATCTTTAACGCTTAGCCATTTTTGTTTTGTCAAGATTTTGAACACCATTTTGCTCGAAAAACTTTTATTTTGAATTTTAGTGTTTCAATTTGATTGTGTTGCTTATAAATATGTCCGATCGACCTCGGTCTTACTCAGACAGAACACGTCGACGCGATCGAGTGAGTAGGTCTCGTTCCCGTAGTCGTCCCCGCCGACGGGACGTTACGCGTAGATCTCGTAGTCAATCTCGCGGCCGTTCTCGTGAAAGGAATAGTAGACTTAGGTCACACAGCCGTTCGCATACGCGCACACCATCGATGTCGCGTGGTTTACGAGAGGGAGCGACGCGCGTGTTCAGCTGAACGAGTGGGTTACCAATGACCGCACGTGGTCAAACTTTGTGCGTGAATTTAAGACATTATGTCCTCGTAGATTAGACTATGCAAATATTTTATTTGAGGCAATGAACTCCAACTCAGATAAGTACGCCACGTACGCCGAATACGCGCGCCGCACCCTGTTACGTTTACGTATAGTTAAAGGCATCAGTCCAGAGTTAATGATTCTTATAATCATAAGAGGTATCACCGATCCTCAGGTTCGAGCGGCAGCAGCAAATGCTAATCTGACCACGGATGACGTGGTATCGTTTCTTTCCATATATGCCAAACCTGCTCGCACCAGACATGATATAAGACTAAATTTAATCCCAAACAAAAGACAACTACCTACATCTTTAAACAGAAACAGATGTTTTGGGTGCGGGCAGACTGGACATAAAGAAATTCATTGCCCGAAAAGGTCTAGGTTCGGTTCAAGTCATCCCAAAATCTTACCATCTAAGCCCGAGGGTAGCACTAATAAAGCTAGTGATAGTGTGACATGTACTTTTTGCAAAAAGCCGGGACATGTTGAAGATTCTTGCTTTGCCAAAGATCGATCTCAGTCTAGGTCTAACGTCTAACGTAATGTCTAACGTAATGTCAATCTCTCTCTCTCAATCTCTGCGCGGAACCTTTGTGACTACCACTCCCAAAGAATAATGACGTAATTACGGCCGTCGTCGGGGCATCCCTGTCAATGTTTTAATAGATAGCGGTACTTTGAACGTCTCGCTGGTTTCCTCAGACGTTTTGAAACACTTTTCATGTCATAATAACCTATTCGTTGCACCTTGAAGGGAATAAGCCGTCAAAGTGGACTCACTAGTAACTTTAACGGTGGAGCTCGATGAAATTTCAATAGAAGCAGATTTTGTAGTTACGCCAGGCTCGTCAATGTGCTTTCCAATTATAATAGGTACAGACGTCCTCAACCGTGATGGCGTTACATACGTACGGACTATTGACAAACAATATCTAACACATACCCTTAAAAAGTCAGTTTTGATAAACGCCATCACGATTGACGACCCTCTTGCAGTCAATGCGCCGCTTCGAGGCCAAGAACGGGAAACTCTTTTAAAATTAATCCGCGATGTAACCATAGACAGAACTCAAAACAGAGAGACATGGCGTGAGTTGTGCAGAGCGCGAGCCACGGATCTGCTAAACAAGAACCAGGCTGATCAGGACCGCCGCATCAACCCAAAGCGACGTGGGTGCGACTCGCAAATTCGCTAAAGACGATTTAGTGTTCGTCATAAAGTTCTCGCAGTCGACAGGCAAACTGGACCCCGGTATGCGCGGACCCTATAAGGTGGTTAGGTGCCTGCCAAGTGACCGTTATGAGCTGAAGCTTGTAAGCGGGTCCTATGGGAAAACTACACAAGCTGCTGCCCAGTACATGAAACCTTGGCGTGAAGAGTGGTGCCCGAAAACCTGTGCTGCCTTCTTTGAATGTAAGTTTATCAAGTTATAGTAGTGCGGAGTTCTGATTTGACTTGTCATAAATAAGAATAATTCTCTAAATAAAGAAAAATAATTAAAAATAATAATTAAAAACCTATAAAACATAATTAGTGACACATAGTGGACAAAGGGTAACTAACGTAGGAAAATAAAACAAACACAAATAGAGCAATATATTAGCTATAAGTAGATACAAGTAATGATAATAAAAATTTGGTTCATTGACATTTAACGTTAAATCTTTAAATAACAGCTGGCGTGACAGGTCAAATCATTACCTCTGTTAGCTAATTGCGCTGGTCTGCACTGTCGGTCGTGTAGTCGATTGTGCAGATTGAGAGCCTCTCGCCTTTGGTGGCTTTTAGTGTATGAGAGGTTGTTTTCCGAAAGCGAGATGTGCGATTCAGTGATGCCTCCATCTCGACCGGTTGAGAGACGTGCGATTCAGCGATGCCTCCGTCTCGATGATTTGTAAGACGTGCGATTCAGTGATGCCTCCGTCTTGTTGAGCTAAGAGATGTGCGATTCAGCGATGCCTCCATCTCGGCTGGTTGAGAGACGTGCGATTCAGTGATGCCTCCGTCTCGATGAAATGTAAGACGTGCGATTCAGTGATGCCTCCGTCTTGTTGAGCTAAGAGATGTGCGATTCAGCGATGCCTCCATCTCGACTGGTTGAGAGACGTGCGATTCAGCGATGCCTCCGTCTCGATGATTTGTAAGACGTGCGATTCAGTGATGCCTCCGTCTCGTTGAGCTAAGTGATGTGCGATTCAGTGATGCCTCCGTCACTATGCTATGTTAACGCATGTTGTATTTGTAATCCATGAGGGGACGCCCTCTGTATGCCTGTTTAGAATGTTCACAGAGACAGGTAGCGGACGCACATCATCGTCAACGTCGGTGGATGTTGGTAAACTGGGAAAAATCACAAATGCGCTTTTATGTTTTTTACTTAATTAAATTCACAAATTTCGATTAGTATGTGAGAGATGAATGAAAGAGTTTAACTTGAGTTTGAAAGTTACTTCGGTAACTATAACAAATATCGTTATTGCAGATGATGAAGGATCTGACCCTGAAATAGGTCAGCCCACACAGCAACACGAAGTGGACGGAGCCGTTGCAGGGCCGTCTTCAGCTTCGCGCGACAACGACGGGCTAACGATGGCACCACAGGAAGCCCAGAATTCATCGCAGTCTTCCGAAGATTTCGTCGAGGACGACTCCACGTCAGGAGAGGCCGAGTTAGCTGAGTGATGACGTAGTTCAGTCGTCACCACTGCCGCCCCTCCCACTGCCTATATAAAGCGTGCGCAGGCGGGCCGGACCTCATTTGCTCGCTGGCGCTCGGACTGCAAACATCATCGGGTCGACGTGTCTCTGTCTGTATTGTGTCGTAGTACTTATAGCTTTCTTTTTATTTTTATTGTGTTTTTGCCACTCCGGGTGAGTTATTTTTGTTACATTTCGAGTAGAAATGGTGTTCTTTTGTGTTTTATTAAATTGTCATTGTTAAATTGATTATTAAATGTTGCGGGTAGAATTGTCTTTTTTTAATAAATTCCTACTTCTGTAGCTAAATGTATATATTTTACCGGCCAAACCAGATTTCAGGACAAACTAGTTTTTCCTAGGCCAAACTAGTTCATCGCGTTGACATTTCAGAGAGCGAGTTTGCCTCGGAAGTCCTGTAGAACACGTGATTGGTTAAAATGGTGGTTATTTTTTTTTGTGTCATGTTCTACATCTACAGGTCTTCCGAGGCAAAGTCGCTCTCTGAAATGTCAACGCGATGAACTAGTTTGGCCTAGGAAAAACTAGTTTGTCCTAAAATCGGGTTGAAAAAAAAATGAGACCTTCAAACCCCCCCCCCCCCCCCGGAATTAAGGGCTACGGGCGGGGACTTTTGCTATGTTTACCTCCTTATTACCCCAAACAAAGTTACAAAGTCAAAGATTGTGTTCCAAGCATTTACCTCTATACTGTTTTTTGAGTGTTCGTTGATTTTTACTTCCACATAATTTGAGAGTTATCGCCTAACCTGGCAACACTACACGATTGTTTGTTTATATAGAACAAAGAGTAAAGTGTATAGATCAACAATCTTTTCTGTTCCGGTGACAGCAGCGTTGGTTGGACAGTGCTACTCATAAAGTTAATATGGTGCTACTTGACAGTAAAATAACATTATGAACAAAACACGTTAGTTCCAGTTTTGGCCACCGGAACAGAACACGTTGACGTAATCGACTGCAACGTTGCCGCTTTTCCAAGGAGCATGGCTTGTTACAAGTGCAACGAGTGAGATAGAAGATGGCTTTGGTCAAGCACGTGTCAAGTAACCATCACAACAAAACAAGAATATAGTACTTGAAAATTTGCAAGAATTCTGAATTGATAACTATACTGATTATATATTTAATTGCATTGTCATCGGAACTAAAGGTAAATTCCAAATTTCAGCTCAATCGGACATTGGAAAGTGGGTCAAATTTAGCTCGCAAGATTTGACGAACGGACATGCATACATACATACACTGCAAGTTAAATAAAAGCTTGTAAAAACACATAGTTTTCGACTGGTAGTTCCTGCTTTACACGTCAATATCTTCACGAACTATTAACCAATTTCAATGATTCTTTTTTTATTCGAAAGAGTGAACTCCTGAGGTGGTTACATTGTTACCAAGTTAGGAGCTGATGGTGGAATCCAGGGGAAATCGAGGAAAACCCGCAAATTTTATACGTAGTTTACCTGTTTTATAGATTTTCTAAAGTTTTTTAAGTATTTGCATCTGGTAGTCATCATCTCATGCTGATGAGCTGGTGATGGAAGGTACAACTCCTCAATGGTAAGGAGTTAGAGTATAATTCTTTAAATATCGTTGAAACGTAAAGATTTTTAGTTGTATTTTTTCAGGTCACTTAGGTGAGCTAATGATGGAAGGTAAAACTCCTTAACGCTTAGGAGTTAAAGCATGCTTTTTACCATATAAACGAATAGACCTTTAGCTGTATTCTTTTAAGTTATTTAGGTTAGCTGATGGTGGAAGGTTAAAAAACTGCATAACAGTTAAAAGTTGGAGGTTGGTGTTTGTCTGAGTGTTCTAATTTGGATATGGGCTACAGTTTTAAACGTTGCACATTGTGCAATGCTTGCTCATTAGATTTCTTACACAAAAATGGAAAAATAAACAATATTTTTCAAAAAAAATAAACCGCCTTCAAACAAAAACTGCCAACAAAAACTCACTTCCCAAAAAAAACGTAATAATAAAAAATGATGTGGCGACATCTAGCCGACGCGCACATAACCACTGACGGCGCCGGCGAATAGTACGCCGTAACCTACATCGCGCTTACGAAGTTCATCCACCAAGTTCGCATATAATTATACGAACTCCGACATACAACCATCGGACAGTTGTCCCCGGGCTAACAACACCTAGCCCGGAAGGAAGACACAACATCAGTCTTCCTTTAACCAGTTGCGTCATCCCTACAATAAATTGAATCATTCAATTCAAAGAACGAAAGGGCGGGACTTTATCTTATTAATCTTGGAACTTACTGATCTGATTGAAGTCTGTGTCAAACCGAAAGTAACAAGAACAAAATATTTAGTGAAACAATAATACACAATATCTCATGCGCGGAGTGGTGTGAAATACATAACAATAGGTAGGTAATGCCTTTTTTTTTGGAAAGTGAGTTTTTGTTGGCAGTTTTTTTTTGAAGGCGGGTTAATTTTTTTGAAAATCCCACGGGAACGGGCACCGTGCGGGTGAAACCGCGAGGACCCGCTAGTCAATTATATAGACTTTTTGTTTGAACTTAATTTTATATTACCTACCGTGTGTACGACTTTTATTTGGTTTTGGACATACCAATTCTGTATGAATGAACGAATGAAAAGACGCATTTATTAAGGGTCCACGACTATAGCATAGCTTTGGTATACTATGTCCCACAACTACAATAGGCAGCCCAACTCCAAAGCGGCAACTAAAATATGTTGTTTACTACAAGCTTAGCTTCGTGCTTCGTATTAAGAGGAATTTGCGAGTTAAGGCCCAATTATTTAGCGCGAACGAAACTTGGCGCTTTGTGCTAGAGCAGCTCCAGTTGCGGAATTCTCTCGGCATTGTGCAGAACAGTTGGAACTCGGCTTAGCGTATTACGAACGTAGGTTAACGTTATAAATTAACAGTGAGCAGATACTGTTCGGTAAGCACACGGGCAAACACGCCGAAAGTCGGAGTTATCGGTGACTTTGTAGTATTGCCGGTTCACTAGTAACGGTTTGACTGTAAACAGCCATGTGAAGTTGCATGTGAAGTTGCCAGTTGCCAAGTTGTTTAGGTTGGCATGGCAACCAAAGCCAAAAAAATATGACTTGTCTGCGTTATAGCAATTTATGTTGCCTTACAAATTGCTGTTAGTATTCTGTTCTTATTGTATTAGAATTGCCCATTGTTCCATGTTGCAGGTTCTTCTCGCATGGTCTCCCTCTGTAGGATTTGCGAACCGACGATGTCGTAGCTTCTTCAGGTGCGTCCACACTTGTAACATTTTGGCGTGTCCGAACACCGTGTCTTCGAGTCCCATCGGATTTTTTTTTTCACATTTTTTCTAAAATACTTCATTTTCAATTTTTCAACAATAAAAATAGCATTGTGAATGCAAAAAAGTAAAAATTTAAATAAGTAACTCATAATAATAATTTCTCTTGATGGTGTCTACGATTTTAATTGTTTTACTTTAGTAGCAAAACAAGCTGTATAGTTGCAAAACGCTGCAGTATTCAAAAGTAGATTAGTAGCCAAGGTCTGTAAGGCATCAATTGCAGCCCGAGATATTTAGTATAAATATTTTTTCCAATAACTTGTTTGTAGCATTTGCCTTGGTGGTACTTCAAAAAAATAGTCCGATGGTGCAATTGATGCTTACACCCGAGCTAACTACTCTACTTTACATCTCGATTGTGTAAGGATACCTATAATTATAAACTTAATTAGTAACCTACTTGATGGATAGTTTTTATTTAATAGTACGTAAATAGGGTCATGACCACAGACATAATATAATGCCCGTGCTCATGAATGTATATTTGTGATAGGTCGCAAAATGATCCGCATATATTCTATCTAATTACGACGTGAATAATTAAATAGTAAATTTATTGTCAACTTTAAAAGTAATACGAATGTTTTTGCCATTAATTATTTAATATTAAATTATGAAAGATATGTACTTGATCATTTCCGCAAAAAGTTATGGAGAAGTGGCGTCGCTTGAAGGGCTGTTGATAAAACTATTGCTCTTAAGAAATATAAAAAGCGCGCCACTACATACGCCAATTATTTAATTGTAATCTTATTGTTTTAAATATGTAAAACCGATATTAACATATTATAATTTTGCTGGATTGATGCCACATGATTAAGGTATGGTTTTGTTCAGACTTCTTTTGTTTAGAGTGACATTTTGGAATTGTGATGTAATTTATTCTCAGTGGAGTTCTTTGCTATTGGAATATGACAATGATTAATAATAATAAATATAATAAGGCCATTGACGAATGTATATGGTGTTTTAATTAATGCCCCTTTCAATTCAGAAGTGCGATAAACGAGTAATTTCCTCGAGAATACTCGCGTATCCTGCCCGCTGTGTATGTTTTATTTTTATGAATGAGCTATTTCTTATAATTTTAACATGTCATAATTAAAGAACTCCACTGATTGATGCATATTATAAGTGAATTGAGTGATATCATTAACATATTAGATAAAGTTAAAGAAAATGATTGATTTTCATGTTTTTTTTTCGTTCCATAAAGGAACTGGCTAAGGTTTATGACCATACAGCCTAGTCATTAGGTAGTTGGTGAAATATAAGATGTTGAATTATTTTATTTTAGATGTTAGTTTTTTTTCTGTGATATCGCAATGCACGAAAAACTATTCAGCCTATGTCAATAAGGTAGCCATTATTACAGCGCTGCGTTTTTTTTTCTCTATTCCTAACAAGTAACTGTTTGTTAGTGATGATGATGATGATGAATTGTTTTTTTCATAAACTTTGCAAGACTTCTGTTACAACTTCTTATTTTTCATATGAAATGAATAAGTACCTAGTGGTTTTAAATTTGTGATGACAATTGTTTGGTTTGACAACTTAAAAGCCAGGGCCGGTAAAGATGCCACAAAAAAAAACGTGATATTTATTATTTATTTGTTCAAATTGCGGTTTTGTACATATTTGACATTTACTAATGATTATTATTGATACGCTCTTTTTTATTATTTTTGAATCTATTTGGATTTTGAAGTCTTTAAATTGCAAGAAACGCTTTTAAAACTTCTAAGTTGATTTATTGTTACGGCTAATTTGGAATATGAATACTAATTTTACGCGAATGAGTTTTCTGGCTACACTGAAGGTATTTCAATATATTTGCTTATTAACATTTTGCGAGATGTGTACGTCTTATTAACCTTTATTTTTGAAACGAAATATATTTATAAAAAGATGAGGAAAAAAATACAAAAGTTTTATGTTATTGGGTTAATATAAAGTAGAGGTATTTGGTCACACAAAGGGCTGTTTAGGCCAGTTTATGTATGCTAAAATAAAACCGAATCACGTAACCCGTAATTTTATCCCCTTGTAAATTCTTAAAAGAGGGATGGGCTGATAAAAGTTTGACTTGTCGGTGTTACAGTGTGTCTTTCTGTATGGACCAAATTATTATGCGGTTTATTTTTTCTGAAAGCTTACGTGATCGAGATGGTTCTTAGCAACAATTTGTTGTGTATGCCTAACCTACTGATCGCTGCATATATAGGTAAAGTAAAATAAAATAAAAATTAACGATAAATTATTGATCTTATATTGTCCGGAACAGTGGGACAGACGTGCGGTCGCGACTACTATTTGGCATCAAGTAAACATTACGATTTGTTTATATATAAATGGATTAAGTATAACATGATTGCATTTGGTCGGATTACCGATTCTAAACACACTGCTTTATGGCTTCGAGTATACTCAAAGTAGCGTTCTATTACCTATCTATGCCTTAATTTTGCGTCGGAATGAATGTGGGGTTGAAGGTAATACTCAATATTGATAAATTTGATGATACTGAATTAAACCATTGGTTATGAAACATTGTCCCTTACTTCAGTTTTTATTTTCATTCACTTTTAATTTTCTTCTATTTGGTTAAGTTTCATTGACTATTGATTATTGGTGGTTTTATTTGCTTCACTATGAATCCATTATTATTAACGTTGTCGAATTGACATAAGTTTGTTCGTGTAATAAATATTATATTTATCTTGTTAATGTACTGACTGGCTAAGTAATATAAGCAGCTATAAAATTTAAAATGAATGATAAATAAATAAGGTTATGTAAATATTTAGAACTGTGGTGCTCTTTCTCTATTCTTATTTTCATTGATGAGACAATTATATAAAAAGAAAAATAGAAAGCCCTTTTGCATACGGTTAAGAAGCTCTTAATTAACTCCTTAAAACTTAAATAAATTATTAAGTGGAGGAGATGATTTATTGATTATTAACATGAAAGAATGTTGTTCTTATTCTTTCTGTAGTAAAGTCCTTTAAATGAAACTCGGATTAAAACGGCATGCCATTTTGCTGTCCTTCTGGAAATATTTATGTATAAGAAATTTTAAGGAATATGCATAATTAACAATACCTACCCTTCTTGTATATCGTTTACTATGTGAGTGGTAATTCCGGCACATGTGAATAAAAGCTTTAATATTATGTGGCTCGGGTTAATAAATAAAACTGGCCTATTACCCTATTTTTGAAATTCTTATCCTTGCTGTATAAACAGGATTAAACGATAAATGTACTTATATCAATAAAAAGAAATTCTTGATTTGTTGGGTTGTTTTTCATCAAATCAATATGTAATTGGATTAGTAAATAACTCCCAGCAGTAACTGGTGTCGAATACTATTCCCCTAGGCAGTGAGGTTGCTTATTTACCGTTTGTTATTAAGTTGTACCTAGGTACCCATTTTAATGTTTGTTTTCTTGTAATACCTACTAGTGTGTGGAGAAATATATTTTATTGCGACTCCAACTGGTGTGCAAGAGGGAACTAGTAGGATGAGGGAAGTAAGGAAAGTTTCAGCTCTCTTAGTTGGGGCAGCTACATAATATAATAGTTGTAACCATAATTTATTATTCAAGAAATTACCATTAATGAATATTACAAATTATATATTGAACTGTTTACATTCCAGCATAATAGGATTTGATATTTTGATAATAAATAACTATAATAAACAATGAGATGAAATCAAATAATAACTGGAAAGAAATATAGTGAAGGTATATTTGAAATGAAAACATATAGAATTTGGTTCCGATGATATAATTATTATAGGTGTATCATTTTCTTTAGTTAATTGCAACATTATATACAATAAAAGTTTTAGGTACATCCACAACATTAAGTTCTTAATTGAACTAGACAGTTACTTTGGACTACTTACATCAAAAGATGTACTTAATGGTATGAAAATTGTTTAAAGATTTTACGCTTTTGAATATGTAATGTTACCGAGATCAAAATGATTTCGTGCAGGCTAAAGCTGCAACGGGGCGTATAGCACAATGATTTATTAAGTATATAGGTTATCCTTTTGGACATTGGTGGCGAGTCAAAATAAATAATTGGAATTCATATAAGTATTTATTGTTTTAACATTTTACTAAGATCACGCTGTCTTGTTTTTAACGGTTACTATGGAAACTGTATTGGAAAATGTAGGTCTGTTTGGACTTTATCATGGCCAGTGGCATCTAGTTCCCCTAAAGAATATTGAAGAATTAAAAGAAAAGTTGTCTCACTCTATGTGTAAACACTCATAGCAAAATATTGAATAACTTTAAATGTACATATTTGAAAAAGAAATAATTAATATAATTATATTTTTGACATTAAATTCTAATCTATGACATTGAAAATTAAAATACGGTATTCGCATATAAATAAGTATGTTAGGTTGAGACAAATGAAATGCAATGTGGTTACAATGAATTGATTTAGTTTTGGCGTAATTCAGTTACAGATATTGTGATTGTGCTTAACTTTGAGATGCATTTCTAGGGCTCATGCCTTAAAAAAAAATGGTACCTAATGAAAAAAAATATGAATGAAAACGAAAAAAATCTTTAAGTATTGGTTATGTTACTTAGCATATTCAGCAAATATAAATCACAATATTCTATCTTGTGTACTACATAAAGCAAATAACGATTATTGTTAACGATAAAGCAAATAAGTAAAAGACAGCCGTAGTCGTTTTTATATGATGTGTTGAGAGCTTCGAATCGAAGGTTGAGAGATATCGCGATGCTAGGAACAACTAGAACGATTCACATTCGTAAAGGAAAGGATTTATTAATCATCATTGTCAGGAAATTGAGTTGTTAGGGGCTAACAATTCTCTGAAGTTCCAATTTATATTTCCGAATTTGACAAGTAAAGTCGCTGATGAAAACGATATTTGTAGCCAAGAAGTTGTGCCTTGTGATGCAAACAATTTATTACGCCTCTAAAAATTATAGTTTTGGTAAATTTGGTATGAGTGTTAAAGAAAAACCGAAATATTATTTCATTTATACACCTATATTAGTATGTTGTCTGTTATCAGGCCGAATCTTCCTGATGTCCTGTAAACGAATCTTTCGAGATTAAGATAAATAATACATCTAAGATTTACGGATCTTGGTATTCCGTATCGTTAATATGCGATCTGTAACTCTCATTCAATATTAAAGTTTATTAAACTAACATGCGATTAAGTATTTGTTGTGTGCAAGTTTCAGTCATGGCGAATGGCGTAAGGCAAACGAATTCGAGGTTTGAAATAATTTTGATGATATTGATACTTGGTGACTGCTGAATGACAACAAGACGTGAGAAACTTCTCGGAGAAACCCCATGAATCACGAGTATGGAATATATACTTAAAACTATAGAGTTTGACACCCGAGCGAGGGAGCGGAAGGGAGCTTGAGAGTCAGGCAAAGCCGCAAGCGCGTGTGGTGTCGTGACGTGACGTACAATATAAAGGTGACAGACGTGGCTGTGAGAGCGTAAAGCGTCATTGATGAAAGATGCTGCTTTGAAAGCGTAAGGCACCCTTTGAGAATAAGACGCTGCTGTTAGAGCGTAAGGCGTTCTTAATGTCAGTTTGCTACAAGATTATACTAGAAAGTGAGAAGAGGAGCGACGTGATTTACAACGCGACCAGTTGTTCGAAGTCCTGTGCTCAAGAAGATCAAAAGAAAATCAGACAAACTTAATTTTAACTTAGGTAAGCGCTATTATCCCCGATATTAAACAACATAACGCCGATGTGACTCAGATGAGTTAAATGACAGTTAACAAAATAGTTATTCAAGTTAAAATGAAGTAAGTCATTCCCAATAAACTAGAAATGTCACATCGACCTATGTTCACGCAGCAAAATACGGGGTAATGCAACTAAAAATAACACATAAAGAATGATATGTCTGCATCTGAAATAATTGCACCTGAAATATTACAAATTTAGATACTTACTTATTATATAAAATGATTGCATTATATTGAATTGGTAGTCAAAGTATTCAGGAAAGTTCTACGAATGTATTAAATTATAAAATATTTTTACAAAGTTAAAAAGCAAGTTGTAAGAGCTTCTAGCTATCTAGAATGTACCTATGTATTCAGTATGCGATGCTGACGTTTAGTATGTGCAATGAAATTAAGGAATATACCTTGATTCCTATTTGTTACTATCCCACTTAAATGCTGTAAGCATTGTCAGTCACAGGTGAAGGGTTTTATCTCTTTCCAAGATTATATTTCAGTTAATGTAAGATGTCCCTAGAGTCGAAGAGTAAAATAATTAACCTAAAGTATTGTGAATTCTGTAAAATTATTATTGTGACTAAACATAATTTTGATGTAACTGCACGGCTATTATTGACGCGACCTTTGGTTAGCTATGTCGGCCTTAAATCCGAAGTAATATAGAATTGAATGACGATTACCTTAAGAATATTAAATTACTTAGAATTAACACGAATTATTTTACTTGCGTAATAGTGTCAAAGGCTGTGCTGTGTTCGTAAATACTTAAAATTTGTGTTATCAAATTGTTTATTTATTTTGCTGCTATTATTTTATTATTGGTCCAAATTTTTTTTTATTAAGAACAAGCATCCTTAAAACTCGATGTGAATAATTTAATTTAATTTGATACTTATTTGGATTTAGTTAGTTTTAATACAACTATTTTAATATGTGGGTTTTCCGAATTAATGTGAAAATTTTATGGTAAAAGTTGTTTTTTTTTTCACGCGAAGGGACTCGCTTGAGCAGGATGGCCGACTGTAAGGTGTGCGTTACCGCCGCAAAAACTTGTGCTTTAGAGAGATGAGACCTTATCAGATAATTAGTGTGTTGTGAGGAGAAATTTGTTTACTAATAGCAAAATTTGTGTGAATTGTAGTTTTTGAGATATTTGGCAAAAACAGTTTTTGCCAGGGTCACGTTTTAAACGTTACCCTGGCAAAAAAAGTTGTTTTAGCTCGGAACTAAATACATGAATAGATAGCTTTTGTTGCGTTGTAAATGTTAGCAAACAGCAAAAATTGTGTGTGTTATGGTTCTTGAGTTATTTGAGTTTTTGCTGGGGTAACGTTTTGAGATTTCCCATATCTCAGAAACGGTTCAACGCAGAAGTTTGAAAAAAATACCAGTAAGAGACCTGAATTTGTTTAAATTTGTTTAAACATTAGTTTTTGATTTGGTTGTCGTAAACCAACGTAATTAAATGTTTTCGAAAATCAGAAAAAACTGATTTGTAAGTAAACTATTACACTTACAACCAAACAAACAGCTGCAAAAAATACCCGTGGTAGACACTTATTATGTCTAGAATTTTAGATCTTGTAACTTTACACGATTTAAAGATAAAGATAAATTTGATTAATTTTAGACTGGTCGTACTTTAGAGATCGAATACACAGTTTCCATAACATTATGGCACATGGCATACATTAAACAAATTTAAGTAATTCATGAACATTCGTTCCTGTTAATTTTAGCTTTCAATTACAGCTATCATGAAAGATATATCAAAAACAAGATTGAGACAGCAATTCTTTAATAAGCCGACCAAATTGTAAAGGTCACTTATAAGCGACCGCACCATACGTACGGGCTATCTTTGTAAATTAGCAGCTTAGTATCCGATGTTTTGTACAGTAACGCAGAAAAACGTTATTGGTAAAGTATTGATTCTACTAGTTTTCTATTTTATAAGTAAAAATCATGTTTATTAATAGTAGTTTTAAATAATTTAATGATTTACGATAGTTATTAGTTTAAAGGCAAATAAATAAAGGTTGGTCAGTAGTAATCTATATCTACCTAAGTAGGTAATAATCTCAGTAAGCAATTTATAGTGTGATTTATTTGTCAGTACCAATCATGTACCAATAAATACATTTATAGTAATTTGTTGTTTCTCTTTAGTCAAACTAATTGTTTTATTTTTATACCACAACGCAACGAAAACGCCACTAAACTTTTTCTACTTTCGCGATGCAAGTCGGTTCTCGCCTCGTTCGCCTATCGCAAATATTTACCGTTTTAAAGTCCATTGAGCGTTTTCACATTGGATTGGACGATAACGGTAACGAAACGATATCGGCACGATATCGTCGGACTGGCAGTTTGATACAATCACTACTAAATGCTTTCACACTGTGTCGTTCGTTACCGTCAACGATATTGTCTGTCGTGCCGATATCGGTGTAGTATCGTGTCGGTGTCGTTATCGTCCAATATGAAAACGCCCATTCGCTTAGATTGTCGCCCTTTTATCGCACCGCATTGGCACGTGCCGCTTTTTGTCATAGGTTGCCGCCGCATAAACAAAAGAAGCCGCGTGCGGCGTACACTCGCAATTGAATTGGATTTTGGGATTCGGCATTTATTAAATTATATTTTCTTAAATAATCTATGTTTATTATAAATACAGGTCGACCCCCCCCCCCCCCCCCCCCCCGCGAATAATCCGGTAATGCGCTATTACGGGGTTTTTCATGTTATGTGTTTTTAGGTATCTAGAAACTAAAATGAATCATGTGATTTTTTTTCGGAATTTTCCTATTGATATTTACAAAGATATGAAAAATTGCGTGTCTGTTCCATTAAAATGCCTTAAAAAGTATTTTGAACGTATAATATTGTTTTAGATCTTTACGAAAAAAAATGCCAATAGCATTGAACAGTAAACACTTTTACGATATTATTCGGGTAAACAGTTTAATACCGTAATTATGTAATAAGTCATACAGGTTTTTTTTATTTGATTGAATCAGGCGTCACTTTGCGGAAGTCCCAAACCATTGTGGAAAATGAAATATATGTACCTAGCTTACTTCAACAAAAACACAACATGCAAGATGCACCGCCCGCCCGCAATAAAATGCACATGCACACCACGAAAATACCAGTACACAATACCTACATTTAGCAAGACAGCAATACACCTTACACCTTAACCGATTAGACCACTCTACACGTGTTTCGCCCCAACCCGTAGCATCCTCAGAAGATAGTTCGTGCGAAAACCAACACCGAATTGATTCAATCAAATCTAATTGGTCTATTAATATAATTTACCTAATTGTGCCTGTTAAAAAAGGTGCTAGTTAAAGTTCATCGCAGAAGATAGATTACCTCTACACAGTGATTTTAATAAACTTGTCAATCGTGAACTTCAATGGTAATACATTTTACGTCATGTGACATCCAGTAGTATTAAAAAAGTAACAGTTAATAGGAAAAGAAAACCGATCTCAAACATTAAAATATTATTTTCCCCTCAACATTGAAGAAACCCAGGTATACAAAGTGTTTTTCTTAAACTCGCTTTCTATCCTTGAACAAATGATTACACACCCTTAGAAAAAATTAAAAGAGATGATAGTTTGATTGATAAACGAGGAAAACATCAGAATAGACCACATTAGATGAAGCTAGATACAGAAGACAGGATAAGAAACCCAAATAGTTTATTTCCCAAAGTCGATTCGCATTACACAAGTAAAGAATCTCTCTTTCTGGGGTCAGTCCCTCATGTCTAAGGATCGTGGTCAGCATCAGGGTTCATCGGTTCCGGTCCAGCACCTCTCTTACGACGGAGGATGACGAGTCTTTTACTTGATCTGTCTATCTTGTAGGTCCGCGCGATCTCTTGCCTTCGATGCTCCCGACTACAATTAGTTGTTTTAGGCTGTCGATGTCGTCACCTTTTCGTACCGTGTGACCGAAATATGAAAGAATGCATTGCTGGAATATGGAAGATAGGTGAGTTTTAATTTGGAGCTGGGTTAGGTTAGGGTTGATGCATTAGTGCGTTACGCTATCCAAGGTATTCTTAGCATTCACCTTCAGCACGACATCCTTTACCTTTCGCGGGCCAGAATTGTCCATGTTTCAACTCCATATAATATTAAACGGGTCATAGCATCCTTTGCTATCCCGTACGCCTTTTTATCTCCGGTACACAGTTGCAGTCGTTGCAGATTTGGGAGCCCAGATAAATGTAGTGGTCGACGGTGCTAACGCCAGGAATGTTGCAGGTGACATTTGATAACGTTCCGGCTCGATCCTCTGTCATCACTTTAGTTATTTTTCTGTTCACTGCGAGACCAACGTTGCCACTTTCCACCTCGAGTCTATGGAATAGCTCACTCCTATCATCCATAGATACTACGGTGTCGTCAGCATATCGAAAATTTGAAAGTCTCTTTCCGCCTACAGGGAAACCCTTCTTCCAATCTTCAATGGTCCTCCGTATGATTTGCTCTCCATATTATGTTAAACAGTGCAGGGGACAAGATGCAGCTCTGTCTCACTTCTTGTTTAGTTGTAAACATAATTGAGCAAGCAGTAATCCTAACGAAGGAATAGGAATATAAAATAATTTTCAACTTCAATATAATCTCATTCATTATGTTCTATCTTTAAGCCAAAGTGTATTTTTTATTGTTAATCATAACAATCATTTCATAAACTAACCAAACTTGTTTCATTTACTAGAGTATCATTTATTTCATGACAGGCGAATATTATAGTAATTGGCTTCATTGGCATTAAACAAAATTATTTGCAAGAATAATATCGCAACACGATATTACTGTTGCAGACGGCACTAGAAATTTACACGAATAATATCGTAAGAGACACTACTGATCAGGGGGGCTACCGCGTAACTTTATGGATATGAACTTCATACGTTGTTGGGAACTTTAAGACAATTTTGTAAAGAAAATAGCCGCTATCAGTTCCTTGTTTTGTGACGTCGGGTATACGGCAACGTTCAAAAGAACAAAGCAGCAAAAATCTATCAGAATAAGGAATTCAAATGACAGTTGAAGCCCATACCCATATCCAGATTTCTTAGCCGGTAGCCCCCCAGAGCTTAACCTATACTAGTATAGTAAAAGGCATTTAGTTAATTTGTATCGAATACCTTGGTACTAATTAAATTTGGTTGAAATAACAAGATAGCTAAAAAAATTAGCTTCCACATGTGATATAAAAAGTTTCTGATACTTATTGTTTAGTCGAGTTATTAACAAAAATGCTTCTTTTATTTTTCCTGAACATTTTGACTTTTTCGATTACCGGATTATTCGCGGGGGGGGGGGGGGGGGGGGTCGGGTGGTAACGACGGTTGTGACTTGTGACAATTCAGGCGATGATGAGTAATCATAATAATCATATAAAAATGATTATTATTATTATTTGTAAATCACTTATTTAACTTCTTTTTATATAAAAACTAGCTTTCCGCCCGCGGCGTCGCCCGCGTGGTATACCCGACGTTATCCCGCGGGAATGTGATATTTTTCCGGGATAAAAAGTAGCCTTAGTTTCTCTCCAGGCCACAACGTATCTGTGTCCCAAATTTCAGCCAAATCCATTGAGCCGTTTTTGCGTAATTCAGTAACAAACATACAAACATCTAAACATCTAAACTTTCACATCCTACTAATATTATAAATGTGAAAGTTTAGATGTTTGGATGTTTGGATGTTTGTTACTCAATCCCGCCAAAACGGCTGAACGGATTTGGCTGAAATTTGGGACACAGATACTTTGGAGCCTGGAGAGGAACATAGGCTTTTTATCCCGGAAAAGTATCACATTCCCGCAGGATAACGTCGTGTAGTCCACGCGGGCGAAGCCGCGGGCGGAAAGCTAGTTTATAATATTAGTAGGAAGTAGGAAATACAAATTTTAATTAAGATTGACTTTGGTACCCAACTTGAGTGGAATTTTATAGCAAGAGCCACAATGCCGTGCTAACTTTACACAACATGTCAAGCCAAGCCATAGTCATATTTTGACACGTGGACTGGAAGGTGACTATTGCATAACCAACCTTGTCGTGGAAGTGGCACCAAATCACAAATTATATAGACTAGTCACCAATTTGTAACCTATCACGTGTTCTACAGGACTTCCGAAGTAAACACGCTCTCTGAAATGTCAACGCAGCCGTGCGTAATATTGTCTTGACGCGAGACGAGATGGGAACGCTCGCCCTTCCGACCCAGCCAACGAATTAGTCTGTGTCGTAAACAATGAAGTCACACCAACACTTTAAAATATGACTATAAAAATTACTGCGTTTAATGCGCGTACTCGTGCAAGTAATAACAGTTTTGGTTTCATCGAAATCTGTCCAGGATTTCCAAAGTTACAGCGTTGTAAAGTTTCACCAGCTTTTGTAAATTTGCTTTCCTTGCGCGCTATTGCGATGACGTCATGTCGCAGTGACATCTCCGATTGCGGCTGCTGCGGGTGATTTCCGTCCAACTGTACCTACATCGAGTCCGTTCGTGCGCAATTTTCGCGCAACTGGTGCGTTTTTGGCGCTAGTTACAGTACATTTTCTTCGTTCTAAGGTTATGGTAAATGATTAGTATTCGATTTCGACCGCGCGCAGCCGCACTCTAAAACTGTCACCTACTGTCCATTCCACTTATCTGACGAGCACTCTAGGAACAGTTTTTACGGGAAAATGTTTTTTAACAATTTTCCACGCAATTTTTCCATATATATTTCTTACCGTTAAATTAAACTTCCCCCTGGAATACGACAGACATTTTAAAACTAAAATCGGCCCAGCCATTCTTTAGTTTTTGCGACACTAACGTACATTTTATATTTAAAGATAATCTGACCAGCGAACTTTTGTACGCAACTGTACTAACAAAATTCCATAACATCCCGTTCATTTAAGATGGTTACGCTTATGTATGGCGCGGTCGCTTTTACGTGACCTCTACAATTTGGGCGGGTTACTAGAGAATTGTTGTCATGTTCTTGTTTTTGAGATATCTTTCATGATAGCTGTAATTGAAAGCTAAAATTAACAGGAACGAATGTTCATGAATTACTTAAATTTGTTTAATGTATGCCATGTGCCTTAATGTTATGGAAACTGTGTATTCGATCTCTAAAGTAGGACCAGTCTAAAATTTATCAAATTTATCTTTATCTTTAAATCGTGTAAAGTTACAAGATCTAAAATTCTAGACATAATAAGTGTCTACCACGGGTATTTTTTGCAGCTGTTTGTTTGGTTGTAAGTGTAATAGTTTACTTACAAATCAGTTTTTTCTGATTTTCGAAAACATTTAATTACGTTGGTTTACGACAACCAAATCAAAAACTAATGTTTAAACAAATTTAAACAAATTCAGGTCTCTTACTGGTATTTTTTTCAAACTTCTGCGTTGAACCGTTTCTGAGATATAGGAAATCTCAAAACGTTACCCCAGCAAAAACTCAAATAACTCAAGAACCATAACACACACAATTTTTGCTGTTTGCTAACATTTACAACGCAACAAAAGCTATCTATTCATGTATTTAGTTCCGAGCTAAAACAACTTTTTTTGCCAGGGTAACGTTTAAAACGTGACCCTGGCAAAAACTGTTTTTGTCAAATATCTCAAAAACTACAATTCACACAAATTTTGCTATTAGTAAACAAATTTCTCCTCACGACACACTAATTATCTGATAAGGTCTCATCTCTCTAAAGCACAAGTTTTTGCGGCGGTAACGCACACGACTGTAAGGATACCTATAATTATAAACTTAATTAGTAACCTACTTGATGGATAGTTTTTATTTAATAGTACGTAAATAGGGTCATGACCACAGACATAATATAATGCCCGTGCTCATGAATGTATATTTGTGATAGGTCGCAAAATGATCCGCATATATTCTATCTAATTACGACGTGAATAATTAAATAGTAAATTTATTGTCAACTTTAAAAGTAATACGAATGTTTTTGCCATTAATTATTTAATATTAAATTATGAAAGATATGTACTTGATCATTTCCGCAAAAAGTTATGGAGAAGTGGCGTCGCTTGAAGGGCTGTTGATAAAACTATTGCTCTTAAGAAATATAAAAAGCGCGCCACTACATACGCCAATTATTTAATTGTAATCTTATTGTTTTAAATATGTAAAACCGATATTAACATATTATAATTTTGCTGGATTGATGCCACATGATTAAGGTATGGTTTTGTTCAGACTTCTTTTGTTTAGAGTGACATTTTGGAATTGTGATGTAATTTATTCTCAGTGGAGTTCTTTGCTATTGGAATATGACAATGATTAATAATAATAAATATAATAAGGCCATTGACGAATGTATATGGTGTTTTAATTAATGCCCCTTTCAATTGTGAGGTAAGTAGAAAAAAACAATTTATTACGGCATTACAAGTATAAAACATTTTATTAGTTAAAATTTATAGTGAAATGAGAACAATTTTCAAATTTTAGGGACAGGTGTTTTTTGGGTAAGTATGTTAATATTTTGAGATTGTGATATTTGTTGGTCATGGACAAAATCTGACGAGATGAAGCTTTCTTCAGCAGAAGTTGATGGTTGCGGATCATCTCTTGAGAAAGATGTTTCATTTTTTGAAAGCTGAATAATTTCCGTTATTTGGTTGGTAATTTTACTTTTATTTTGTATGGAATCTTCAACTTAACCTTCAGCCACCTTGCTGGATTTCCACCCACCGTCCCTTTTTATAGTGGTTAAGTTAGCCCCAGCATCGGCTAAAAGTATAGCCGATGTTCTCCGGAAGCAATGACCTGTGTACAATTCCAGGTTTGCTAACTTTAAATAACTTGCGATTTGCTTCGGCATACTTCTGATGGTATTTTTTCCAATAACTTGTTTGTAGCATTTGCCTTGGTGGTACTTAAAAAAAAATTGGTTGGTGTTTACATTTTCAGGACGAAGATTTCTGTATTTTTGTACGAATTCAGAGAATTCTTGAGGAACTACAAATGTTCGGTCAATTTTAGTTTTTGTGTTCGGTAGTTTAATTACTAACAACTGACCCTGTTGTTCTATGTCCTCTATTGTTATATATTTTGTCAATTCAATACCTCGGCATGCGCCAGTTATACCGAAGATAAGAACCACCTAAAACAAGCGAAATATAAAAATAAGTATGTTTTATAGGATTGTAAGAATTTAAAAGATAAATGATGAAGTATTACTATTATTACTTTATTATTTAATTTTAATTTTAATTTTAATTTTAATTTTAATTTTAATTTTAATTTTAATTTTAATTTTAATTTTATTATATAATTATTGATAAAAGTTTCATGTAACATTTTAATTCAAAACATTTTATATTGTATAATACTTAATCTTAATATTTTTTTATGTAATCTTTTTTATTTTTCTGTTTGTATTGTGTATTGTGTGTGATATGTTATGGGTGTTATCGCCTGAAATAAAAGTTTTAATAATTACCATTATGTGATTTGTTATTTTACGTACCTTAACAGCTGAATATATGTCATCAGGGGCTTCATTTATGAATGTTTTCACGTCTTGCGCTGTAAAAACCTTTGACTTTTTGCTTTTGTGCCCAGCTGATTGTCTTTTTAGAAAAGATGATAATTTTGAAAAGTTCTTGATATTGATGTCGTGTTTAGTACTCATAGTTGCTTTTAACATTGAATAAATGCACCACAAACTAGATGGCTGCAGCTTTTTTGATAGCTCATTAAAGTATGTTAAGAATACAGTCTCAGATAAAGACTTTACTCGTTTTTCTTTTCGCCACTGCATGAACTCGTCGTAAGTTTCAAATATCTCTCTTTAGAACTTTCAGGCAAAATATTGTTAATTGCTGCTTCCACTTCCATTTTCATTGAATCGGGAGTGCAGCTTATATCTTCATCACTTGCAGAACTCATGTTTTTTTCTTAATTAGCACGTAATTATAAAAAAATCCCAAAAACAAACAATATTTAAAGTAAAAGTTTTCTATTCCCGCCTTTTTCATCTTTTTTTAAATTTTTTTTTTCAAGAACGAAATTGAGCATCGCCGTTCGATATTTAAAATTGATGACTATTATACTGATACGAAGACAAGGCTGAATAGCGAAGCGACCTCTTTTGTCATTGGGCTGAATGCATGATGTCTATTGCCAGTATGATGGTTAGATGTACGCGAACTTTTTGAAAGAGTGAAGAGTTTTTTAATACGTACCGCCCTAGGGCTTTTCTAGCTGCATTATTACCCTAGAGCCCTAATTGGTTACCTACAAGCCCCATTCGGAGGTAATAAGGACCTACTTACCGACTATGAGAGATGTAAAGAGCATTTAATCACTTCGTTTAGCAGTATTAGCAGTTGTTGTTAAGCTAAAAGCTGATTATAATATGAATAAAGAAGTCGAGTGACGAAAGCGAAAGTAAATTTAGTACGTTTTTTTTTATTAGGTTCTTTAAGTTTTAATAAAACGTGGTTTCTAGTAAGTACCCTTGCTTTTTATTGTCTCGCAAAAGGTGAGAAAAGTAAAGTATTCTCCTTTGGGATAAAGCTGTTTTCATCTTGGGCGAGATTGAATCCCTCTCTGCACCCAGGACTCTGTTTTAATTAACACACTCGCTACGCTCGGGAGTTAACTAGAATAGAATAGAATAGAATAATTTATTTCTGTATAAAACTTAGTCTAAATTTACATAGAACTTAAAAAGTAACATCAATTTGCTTCATAATCGATTAGGTATAATTTTATTACAAAAATAGTTCTGATATTGTTTTAATATAAAGGTTAGTAGTGCAAAATAATCTAAGCGATACCTAAACTAAGTAAATACTTGTAACTTAGGCATCTATTTGGTGAAAGTAGGTTAGTGCAAACATAACAATTTATTAAATAACAATGAATTTAAATACAATCTATTTTAATATTAGTTAACTGGCTAATTATTAAGTTTATTTATTAAGTCAAGGTCAATTCGGCGAAGGAAGGCTCTAGCTAGAGTCACTCCCGTAGTCAATGAGACTGTGATACCTGAACTCAGCACTTTTCCTGGCAGGGCAATGTTCGTCTCCTGTTTTATGTTGGCTGGGCTTATTAAAGCGCTTACACGAAGCACACGCGCCAGGTTCTTGACGTTTGGAACATTCTTTCATAGAGTGCCCGACACATCCACAATGTCCACATGTAAGGTCTGTCTCCCGGCAATATTTTGCGGAATGACCGTAAAGCTGACACTTGTAACATCTAGTTACAAGTGTAAAATCTCTGACTGGGCATGATGTCCAGTTAATGAACAGTTGCTCCTGTGCTATAAGTATTTTCCTTAGTTCTGGTGTTAGCTCTATTATAAAATTACAATATTGTGCATCTTTTTTCCTGATTTATGGCTGAATTTAATAGAACTAAAGAATTGTTCCCGACTTAAATGTGGATGTTTATCAGATATGTTCTGTTCGAACAGACAGTCGAAAACTTCCTTGTAAGTGCAATTGGCAGGTACGCCAAGTAATATAATCTTCGGCTTTCTTTTTTTTGTTTCTTCAACCTTTAGCCCTGAAGTTTTCAGCTGCTCTGACTGTTTCAATTTCTCAAGGTCATCTTTGCCTTGTGCACTGATAATGATGCCACCGTCTTTGGTTTTCCGCATGCCCCGGATACGTAACTTGAGCTCATCAGGTTTGATAACTGTTTGGATCAGCTTCTTAGTCTCCTCACTGGTTTTTTCTTTGTCCTGGGGGTAAACAACGACACTGCTGGTGTTGAGAGGGCGGCAAATTGAGCTATTTCTTTTCCTTACGATGTCAGCAAAGGAAGTACTATGGTTCGTTTCCTTTTGAGAACGTATGCACTGCTTCAAGTCCTCGAGCTGATCTTCTAGCTGGATATTCATCCCCTTTTCTTCGTGCATATTTTTAATTTTAGTTTGTGTCGAGATATATTTTTGTTTCAATGACTGATATTCCACAGCCAGTTCAGACATACCTCCCATAACGCTCCTGCTGATGCCACCGATTTTTTGCTTTTGTTCTGAATTTAATTTTCCCTCGTTGGAGATCGAACAGATGTGCTCCAGTAGGCGTTCCATTCGCGTCAGCCAACTCTTAATCTCCACAGTCGACATTGCTTCAATAGTAAGCGCTCCTGCGAGACTCGGTGCCACTTCCTCATGAAGTCTAGAGGAAGGGCTCTCAAACATCATGGTGTCTGGGTTAAATCTAATTGCCATGATTTGTTACGTCAATTTTTCACTGATACACTAAATACGCCGACAACTGCATGACTGCGATACGATGACCCCGATTTACGCGGAAGCAATATTGGCATAAGCGAATATTGTTATTTTAATAAATCGAATAAATTTGAGCAGAAGGCACGCATTGCACGTCCATCTGCTAGCTCGGCTGAAATAGATCTCTGGAGATAACTCTGGAGTCCCTCATGTGCTCAGGATTCAATATCACGCCCGTGACATAAAACAGTGCTTTATCCCCTCGGTGTATAATCTACTATTATGTGATAGAAGTAGAAGTTTAAGTTATTATTACCTACTTCTTTCCTTTATATCGGCAGGGAGCAAGTCTGCATAAAGATTGATGTTAATATCGTCATTTTTGCACCAAAACAAAATTCAAACAAATCTTAGTAGGTATAGCTTCTTTTAACAGATAAAAAACACGTTACAGTAAAATAATTGCTTTAAAACTTAATATCGCTTAACCACCCATTAGTATCTATAGGTACTTAGGACACAATGTATTGAGGAATAAAAGAACGATAGTAAAATCCTCTCCAAGTCCCGCTCGAGAGGCTTCGGTGTGATATGCACTTCGGTTTGAAGAAAAAAAAATCGTGGAAACGTGGAAATCTCTGATTCCTGGGCTCCCACATATAAACACGATACGACGACGTCGCGTCGTACCGCGATGCGACATCGCGTCGTGGAAATCTACGATGCGATATCGTAACGTGCCACGATGCACGACACGACGCGACGTCGCGTCGTAGAAAATCACGATGCATTCCTGCGTCGGTGCCACAGTTGTAATTCGAAATTTAACGATGACGGACGATATTGAGGTCGATCATTTAATAACCCTAGTCGTCTTTATCCGTCTTCTTAATAACAGCACGAGCAGAACGCGTCTAGTGCGGTCCATTTTACAAGCTTTTTATTAACTTGCCATGTAGTTAGTTAGTTAGTATGTTAGTTAGTGGGGGACAAATCTTGCAAGCTTAATTTGACCCACTTCCCAGTGTCCGATGGAGCTGAAATTTTGTATACAGGTTTGGTTCAGATGACAATACAATATTAAAGTACAGTCAGCAAAAAAGCTTGTCATGAAAATGAAATTTTTACTAAAAACTTATTTCGAAATTAACTGCGACAGTTCACCCCGCATTGTATCGACGGCGCCGGCCGGCATGGTGCCGTGCATTGTGGCACGTTACGATGTCGCGACGACGTACATTTTAAATGTTGCTCGTCGTGGATTTCCACGACGCGACTTCGCATCGTGAAAGGACTATCGTGAAAGACTATCGTGTTTATGTGTGGGAGCCCTAGTGTTTGCCAAAAGTTTTGAAATACATACATAGTATCTACACATATAATAAAACAGAAACGGACAAAAAGTCTGTACATGAAATATTTAAAAAAAAAATTACTGCTATGTGATGTGTACAGGATATAGACCCCAAAACGATAGATATTAAAATTTTTGTCTGTTTGTCTGTTTGTCTGTTTGTCTGTTTGTCTGTTTGTATGTTCGCTTTTCACGCAAAAACTACTGGACGGATTTTTACCAAATTTTGTGTAGTAATAGCTTATAACCCGGGTCAACATATAGGGTACCTTTTATTGCGGGAAATTTAATTATTCCTACGGGAAAATACAAAAACTGATTCTTACTAAAATAGATGGCGCCACATGATTATGAAAATACGTTATATTTAATCGCTGTCTCAATTAATAATGAATCATGTTATTTTTTTTACCTGCTTCAGAACATAATATAAATTAAAACCCATCCAGGCTCATATAAAATCATAAAAATAATTTCATGTTATTTACGTCATTATATCTACTAAGCAATAGATGGCGCAGGAAGTCAGTAAGATTACGATATACCTCTCACAAAAGAACATTCGAATGATTATATTAATTAGGGTGAAAGCCCCCTCTGTTGCCACTTTAAGATGTTTTTCACTTCTTTTGCATCATAACTACTAAGCAATAGATGGCGCGGGAAGTCAGTAAGATTACGATATACCTTTCACAAAAGTACATCCGAATGGTTATCTATATTAAATATGGTGAAAGCCCCCGCTGTTGCCACTTTAATTTTTTTTCAGTTCTTTCGCCTATGGTCTTAAGTAGGTATCTAAAATTGTCAAGAATGTATCTTATACTTTTCTTTAAAATTTTAAATTTACAATACAAAAAAACTACTTAAAAAATTTAACCGACTCCAAAAAGTATTTGTCAACTGAAAAGGAAAAATATAGGTAATTTATATTATAATTAAGGTACCTTTTTGAGGTCGGTGCCAGTCAGTTTATTTTTTTAAATTACTATTTATTTCCTAAGTTTTAGTGTATATTGTACAATAACATACCCACGAAAACTACTAAACCGATTTTGATGAATCTTAGACTGTTCCCAAAGTTAGATTACACCTAATTTAAATCAAATAGAATCATTTCGATATGCCTTTAGATTTCGAGAAATTCGTGGACATACATAGTAAAAACATATACCTAACTAAGTATTCATATACTTACGAAATTTAGTTTTATTTTAGTTAATTAAAAACCTATTTTTTAAACTTAAAATGTGCGAAGGGTGCCGATTGATGTGTTTTTGGTCAATCAAATTTTAAAAGATACATCGAGAAATCAATACTTAACTAACTTAGATAAAATAAAAGAAACATCTAATTCGATGTAAACTGAAAAGCGTTTATTGAATAATATTCCTATGTCATAAAGAATTATTACTATTGTTATTATGACTATAAGTCATAGATAAAAAGTATATTATCAAGCAAAAGTTATTAACGAAACGTTTTAAGCTAAGTAAGCACTCGGGGCAGTGGCCAAAACTAAAGTTCTTACCCTATTGATGTAAAATTTATATTTCGCATTTCCACTCGACGCTAGATGTCGCTACAGTAAGTATAGTGCCACAAATATATCTGAACCGGTGACAGTGGTCCTGGAGGAGCTACTAGCAATACAAAATTAACTGTCAAAATGGACTGCCGGCAGTCAACAGTATATTTAGTACCAAAAAATAACCACTGTCTGAAATAAGTTTGTCGCAATGTAGACAAAATGTCACCAATGTAGTTTTGAAAAATTTGCTCAAACGCTAAGTGGCCAGTACGTAGTTACCTACACCTACAGTGCCACAAGCTTTTCTGTTCCGCTGACAGTCGTGACAGAGGAGCCACTTGCAATACGAAATTAGCTGTCAAAATGGACTGTCGTATGAAAACTGTTTTAGTTCCTAAGATAATCACCGGTACAGAAAAGATTGGCGCACTATACCTACCATTTTTTATGTCATTTAACCGGCTCTGGCTACTTAGGCCTTCAGCCGTAGGTCCCATCCAATAAAATAAAGGAATAGTAAAAATAGTTTTCTATCTAACTTATTTATTCATTTATTTACTAGGAAAGCTTACATAAGTGATGATTGATTAAAATTAAATAATTAAATGGTATATCATTACATTTTATACCTGTTACTTAAAGAAGAAATGTCTCCATATCAAAATACTAGCCTTCCGCCCGCGACTTCGCCCGCTCGGACTAAACGACGACGTTATCCCACGGGAATGTGATATTTTTCAGGGATAAAAAGTAGCCAAAGGCAGCCATTACATCCAGATCGCGATCACTGATCGTGATCTTGATCGCGATCGAGATTTACTTTGTAGAAATTTGGCGATCAAGATCGCGAGCCGTCAATCACCTTCGTACACAGTCAATCTGCATCGCGATCATTGATCATTGATCATTGATCCAGATTGACTGTCTGTCTAATGGCTGCCTAAGTATGTCACTTTTCAGCTGCCAAACTATTCCCATTCCAAAAGTCACGTCGATCCGTTGCACCAATTTTGACGTGAAAGACGGACAAACAAACAAACCCACTTTCACATTTATAATATTAGTATGGATACACACAATCTCTTTTACATTTTATAGTAAAAATATGATTGGCCTGATATTATGCATTACTAAGTAAGAACTTAGCAGGACCGATCGTTGTGGAGATCCTTGGGGGAGGCCTATGCCCAGCAGTGGGCGTCGTACGGCTGAAATGATGATGAAGTAAGAACTTCTGTTTGAATCGTGAAAGCGCGCATATGGGCAAAACGATAATACGCGCTCTAATCGCGTGCGGCAAGACTGCGCTTCACCACTGGAGCTCCATAGTAGTGGTCGGAGTGGACGTGCCTCGTGCGATCCAAGAGCACCAAGAGAACAAATTAGATTCACGATCCATGATCCCCAATCTTAGATCGTGGTTGGCCAATCCAAGATGGATCGTTTGGTGTGGTTCAGTCTTATGAACCTCGCGTAGAATAGAGATCTATTGCCCGCTAGCAAGCAACGTCGAACAACGAAGATCGGCTGTTCAAAATAATCGTTATCATTATACACTGTTATGTGTGATACATGCATTTTTGCGTATAAAAACCATATGAAAATATAGATAAGTTATCACAACTTACTGTAAATCAAGATTTGACAGCCTAAACCGACCTAGATAGCGGTTTAAATTTAAATCGGGATCGGTAACAACAAGTAGCTAAATGGGATTTAAAAGAAAATCGAGATCCAAGTGGCCCTTTTGAGTTATGAAGAAGAGAAGAGAAGTTTGTTTTTTTTGTCGCCTCTAAGGGATTGCAGACTTCAGTATTTAATTTGACATACATTTTAGCTTGATACCTCCCACGCATACTTGAGAAAAAGTTTCTTGACAGACGGACAGATCTTTGAATGAGGGCTCAACTATGTTCATGCAGCATATGATATCAACATACCATGTTCATACCCTAGCCTGCATATTCGATATTCTTTAGACCCTTTTAGTAGAGAATAGGACTTCAAGAAGAGCGTTATGAAATCTGAGCAACAAACACACATAAACTAAACTAACACAAAAGTCACTACACCGCGCGTACGAAGTCGCGGGCAACAGCTAGTAAAATTATAATAACAATTTTACGGAAGGCGTAGATAACATAGCTTATCTGTATACTGTGGTGTAGATTTTGCAGTGTTGTGGATAAATGAAACATTGACCACGGACAATTAACCCAGCAAAGTGTACGCACTGTAGCAAACACTTTGCGGGCCGTAACTCACGAAGATCCGGCGGTGACAGTGTGACTGGGATTCATAGCAGGGCTAGATAAGCCAAGGCTGTTGGCGACATAATACTTGGCATTGTTCTTGTAGGCGTAGTAGGAGTTTTATTATATTGCGTGAATGCTCAACCGTCTCTGTGGTCTAGTGGACTGGTTCACACCACTGGTTTCAGACCCAGAGGTCCCGGGTTCGACTCCCAGTGGGCTATTGTATACGGTTTGGTTTGTGGTAGGACTTGTTCTTAGTCCGCCTGGCTAGCTACCACCATCTTATCTAAGTCTGACGCCATCATAACAATCATGTTTTCAGCATTATAGTGTTCCGGCTGTTAGAGATATATCTTATCTCTCTCTTATCGTCAGTTCCTCAGTGGTTGACGATTTCGGGAGTAGTGCGCTTCCACTCAACATTATCACCACATATTATTAATATTCTGTGTCAACATGTGTTCAAAACGTAGTATTTTTCAGGTGTGCATTGTAACATTTTTGTAGCTTAGATTAGGGACCTTTTAAAATGGTACCTACCGCATTCAGCTCATCCAGCTCACAGAAGTAATTTCGCTTCTTTGTCCCATTTCGACGACAATGGACTTCCCGTGTATTATCATATCGCGATGCAGCTGCCATCATACGTATAGCAGCGGAAATTCCTGCGAGGCGTTTTGTTCGCGGTTGTCACCTCGACGGGCCGTGGCATCTTTGTCCCGTCCTGGCATCTTTGTCACAGTCCGTGGCATTCTTGTGACGCGCCGTGGCGTGCCGCACGCCACCTCGCGTGTGCTGTCGGAGAAACACGAACATCTTCTTTAGTAACCCATTTACAGGATATGTCCTGGAGAGAGGGGCTAGTTCTTGCAGGGTAAGTAGGAATACCTACTATGATTACAAGTGGTTCGAAGTAAATACTTGAAGCAGTCAATTTAAGGTTTACAAATTTTCTCCTGAGACGTTCTTTGTTGTTGATGTTGAGGATTGTGATTCCGTGTAAAGTTGTCTTGCTTCATTAATTGTCAAGAAGTGTTTTTGTCATGTAGGTAGGTATCTACTGCGGAAGACGATGGCGTTTTCGGGTATCTCCAGATTTAAATAACTTTTTTTTCTCTATATAATATGACGACAAGGCAAGGAAAATTGTGATAGTAAAAAACCATCAGCCCCGCAAGTAACTTTCAGGCGGGTTTCGAACCCGCGCTCCCGAGTGTTTACTTTACTTACGACGACAGGTATTCCATACGATTTCGCCGAAATATCCCTTTAGTTTTTAGTAGGAGACATCTGGCCCGATCTTCCAAACTGATTCAGGCGATTCTACCCATGCACATTTTTAAAAGTGGACATTTGGCCCACAGACCAGTTTTTGCATGGGCGAGATGTCCCATAACTCAGAAGACAGTCGTATTCGACAAGTGTCGCGCGGTCGCGCGGTTGTTTCTAAGGTAAGATCGGGCTGAGTGTTAAACACTGTTCAGTTGCTTATAACTACTTAATATAATATCCGAAGATGGTCCAAAGTGCCGAAATACGATTATCATTAGCAACTACAACAATATAGCCATTCTTCTTCCCGTTTCTCATGCCCGCGAAGATGGCCCGCGGTTCAGATAGCGCACGCTAGGTGGCGTGACGCACGCGACGCGCACAATAAAATACGATCCGTTGTGGGTGATAGCGCTTAATGAAACACCTTCGAGGTATTTTCGCGATAGTTGTCATAACTTGAATAACACGTTGAACGTTATGCTTTTAAGCGGTGCGGGGTTGGGAAGCGGTTTAAGCAGAAGTTAACAATTGGGTATTTGACTGTTGTTGAAATGCAAAGCCTGACCTGAAAAATTAAAAATCTCGCATGTTGCGGAAATGTGACGAACTAAATTTTATAATACAATTTAATTCATTTGACATTTTGTAACTATGAAGAGGCGAAAGTGGCGCTTCAAGCCAGGCTTTTTATTTTACTGGTCAAGCTTTAGATACTATTATACTATTAGTATTTAATTATGACATTCAGAAATATAACATTATTAAATAACAAAGTGAAAAAAGAAATTCAATTTGTATATTGTAACAAGCGAATTATGAGTTACTTAATTTGTGACTCTAGCTATCTCTTTCTAAAACGAAATTTTCTATGGCGAGAGTATGGCGCTATAGAAATGTGACGTCACATTTCTATAGCGCCCTCCTTATCTAATTAGAAAGTTTGATGCTCTATATCGCTGAAAATATGCAAGATATTTAAAAATAAATACCTGAGTTGTGTTCCTAATAATTAAATAAACATTTTAAGTCAACAAAAAAATTCAGTCACGTACCCAATTATGGAATGTTTGGACTTCATTGACACAATCACCTGTCGCTTGATAACGATTCAAACGAACGTGCAATAAATGTCAACTTTGAAAACACTTCAACCCCAAACGTAATGTCTGTGGTTTCGTAACGTCGAGCAATGGATTTCTCAAAGTTCCTTCTGAAGTAGGTACTCGTTAAACAGGTAATGTTTGTTTCTTAAACAAGAACTTAAGCAGTGAACTGGAAAGCCCCGATAATGGCGACGAAAACGAAGCACGGAATACCTATTTACTGTATTATTTTCACAGAAAAGCAACGTCTTTGCAAGGCGCCCAACTTAAAATCTACTAAAACTTGGGACAAAATCCAAGCCAGTTACATTTCCTGAGTCGCTTTCCTTCCAAGAACTTTGAAGAAAAATCCTTAACGTCTCCACGTACGAAAAGTATGCAAACAAATTGCAAGCTCGTGAGTCGAGAACTTTTTAATAAACATAATCTTCCGTAACGACATTTCGTTACGAACATTTTGAGCAAGTTTCACGTTGCATTTTGTTTTTAATAGTGTCGGGAAACAAGAACCGAGGATAGTTGGATTACGGTGACAATGTACATAATAAAATATCGTCGTCGGTAAGGACGGTGAGCAAAAATTCACAGCGCATGTCATTTTCTTCTAGGGGATACAAAAAACGATTTAGTTTTTGGAATTTAGGGAAAAATAACTAGGTTTATTTGGTTTTACTTTGACACTTTAGCTTAATCTTAATGGTAAAATTATTAAATTAAAGGCAGCTCCACAACTGTACAAAATATTACTATCTATGGCAAACATGACGACTTGCGCGGTTAGGCTTAGGAAAAAATACATGCGCAGTGATACAATTTTTTTTAAACTGTTTCTGATTTTTTGATGTATCTGCAGGTGATTGGATGAAAAAAGTGAGCTCAAAATCTGCATCCAAAGGTATTCAAATGTCGAAACCGCCAAATTTCGACTTGCGCGGTGATGTTTGCTCACCGACGATATGACAGCCCGTAAAGTGCCTTCGCAGCTCTTTTAGTAAAAACAAGAGCAGCGGTTTGTTTGGTTCATAAGTAATGTTACGCTGTACAATTATTTTGACTAAAAAGAAAATACAACGGAAAAAAGCTGCCGTTTTTATGCAGATAATATTGAATGATCGATGAATCGATTACTTCACATCTGAAAACGTATAGTTTTGTACAGAACTCGGGATTTTGGCAATCACTGGGTGATTCATAGCTGTTCCATTGTACCGAGTACTAATTAAGTAAATAGGTTTAACATGTAGGTACCAACAATAAATAAGAATTTTACGATGTAAGTACCTACTTTGTAAGTTTTTTTTAAACTGGAGTAGCTTACTACCTCATTCATATTTAATAGCATCGGAGAAGAGCTGAGTAAGTCGCGACGGTCCGCTGTAAAGTTTTATACTGTTGTTATTTAAACAAGAAAACTTCACCAACTACAATAAAAGTATGGTATAAATTGAAAAACACGCTGTAAAAACGAGATTCCTCGCTCGTCGTCATTTCCATTTATATAGGGCAAGTTGTGCCAAGTTCATGCGCGGCTAATACATAGATTAGACTGCGGAGTTGCCTGTGTGCTTGAAAAGATGAGCGCACAAGTTGTTTTGATTCAAATGAGTTCGTTTATCTTGCTTTTTTAAGGCGCTACTCGGAAAAAGTATGGACTTTTTGACTTAAAAATATAGGACGGTTACAGTTGTTACAAATCTGGTATTAAGATATATATTTCTTCATACCTTTATCTAGAATCGTATAGTTTCAAAAACACGATTTTATGATTTTGCCTCGACACTTTTTTTATTCGAAAGGACCTCTAAAAAATTCGAAAATTCAAGATTATTCGTAAATGGGGTTACTTACACTATTGGAAATTGGTTTAATTACCTAGTGGACACCAATAATATTAAGGATCGTATAGAAGCATTTTTTTTAAATCGCTGTAGTTTTTTAATACGCCGTGATTTTGTGTTTTTTTAGCCGAATCTGCAAAATCGGTCTCGCTCCCGCGCGCTTCGTTTTCTCAATGCTATCTCGCTTCAGCATAAATTTTCCGAGTATCGCCTTAAATAAATTAATTGAATAGAAATCTTGAAAGTTTTGCAATTCGTTGTTCGAAGCTCGCCGTTTGAAAAGTTCGTCCACTCGTGTAGAACATAATATGATCTGAGTGTAGAACTGTAGAGTATACAGAACTTACTGAGCAGCAATCTTTATAAAATATGTGAGTTATTGATATTATGGTTGAAATTAAATAATTTCTACAACTCCTACAAATTAAGAAAGGAGAATACCTACCTCTGTGGAGAATACGGCCAAAAAAAAATAATCCCACGTCCTACAGCAAAGAGAGGCATCTCAAAAAAAATCGGCCAAGTGCGAGTTGGACTCGCCCATGAAGGGTTCCGTACCCATATAACGTACCGATTGCCTATACCTATCCAAAATTCCACTATAATTTTTCGTCAGCAAAATATAACTTTGTTTTTCATAATGTTTGTATGACTGACAAAGTTACATTTGCGGTTTTTGAAAATGTGTTTATTAAGATGTATTAAGATCTACATGATATATTTTTCTAGATTTTCCTCTTTTTTATTTCAAAAGTTAGAGGGGGGGGGGGGGGGGGGACACACATTTTACCACTTTGAAAGGCTCTATCTTTCAAAATATAGACTTTGAGAAAAAAGTGTTTGAGAAACCTTTATGCCATTTTTAAAGACCTATCTATAGACACCTTACACGAATATGTTTGATTTAAAAAATATTTTTCAGTTTCAGTTCCATGTATGGGAGAGCCCCTTAATTTGTTTTTAATTTTTATTTTTGTACTAAAATCGTACAGCGGTTCACGGAATACATCTACCTACCAAGTATCAACTGTGTAGTTTTTATAGTATTGGAATAAAGTGGCTGTGACATACGGACGGACGGACAGACAGACAGACAGACATGACGAATCTATAAGGGTTCTGTTTTTTGCCATTCGACTACGGAACCCTAATTACATAAATCAGTAACAACATAAAGATATGTAACTAACATAAATGTAACTAACATAAAGAAATGCAATAAAAATTTGTTCATGGGCAATTGATTTAAACTTAAAATGAATTTCAAATTATTTAAAAATTCTTGTCTAACCTGTTACCATAATAGGTACTAGACGAGACTTTTAATCAAACTCCATAAAAGAGGTGTAGAATGTTAGTATAGTCAAGTCACTACTTGCCAAGTTGCCATGTAATCATTCTCAGTTTTGCTGTCTCTCTCTAATACTGTGAAGTTGCTGAACATGCGAGGTTCTATAAAATGCAGTAACAGCTGTAAGAATCTGTACTGCTGGAAGCATCCAGGGTTAATTAATTAATTTTAATAGAGTCTTGTAGCAGTTAGATAATATTTATAGAACAACCTATTTTATTATGACGTGGACACGCACGAACCCAAAAAAAAATGAGAGAAGTTTTTTTACTTTTTAGAGGATTTTTCTGTCGGGGTTTGTTATATTTTATTACCACACTTTTATTAGCTTCACTTGTAACTAAGTCACAATGTAAGAAAATCTTGGAATTCCATTTTAACCTACTTCCAATTGTCGTATTGGTTTGAAACTTTGCAAGTCTATATGAATCCGATGACAATACAATAATTTGCTACCATCGAGCTGATCTGATGATGGAGTCAAGAGGTGGGCAATAGAACTCTTCAATGGCTGCTAGGAAACCCCTCGAGTTTAGGCTCATTTGTTTTGTTATGATGAGACCTATTCGCTACACTTGGTGGTGAGGGTCTGATGATGAAGCAGGGAGGAAGCCAGTGGCACTACTTAATGACCAATAGGAAACACCTCGAGTTCTTGCTCATTTGTTTCGTTCTGATGAGACCTATTCGCTACACTTGGTGGTGAGGGTCTGATGATGAAGCAGGGAGGAAGCCAGTGGCACTACTTAATGACCAATAGGAAACACCTCGAGTTCTGGCTCATTTGTTTCGTTCTGATGAGACCTATTCGCTACACTAGGTGGTGAGGGTCTGATGATGAAGCAGGGAGGAAGCCAGTGGCATGTTTACGGGGTGGGCAGACACATGAATGGACTGTGAAATCGATTACCACCCCCATCCATAGCTTGCCATTTGTTAAAGTAATAAATAAATATGTAGTTTAAAAAACTATAAAAACACACTTTTATAGGAACAGACTAAAAGTACAAAATAACCGTCTATTCAGTAACTGAAATTAAAAAGCGTGGTGCGCCCTTTGCAAAGCATGCATTCAAGTACTTAATATTGACAACGCGCACCACGCTTTTTAATTTCAGTTACTGAATAGACGGTTATTTTGTACTTTTAGTCTGTTCCTATAAAAGTGTGTTTTTATAGTTTTTTAAACTACATATTTTTTTATTTTTCATTTTCAATTACACACATAATATGATTGTAATAAATATCTACTATGCGTGTCAGATCACAATCGCAGCTAGCTACCTACTCTTGAACTAATCTTGAAACCTTGTCTGAACAGATCGTCACAAATTGTAGCTAATAAGTAATAACTCAATGATCTAAAAACAATCTCGATCATGTCAGGTTCAGGTGACGTCATCGTCAGCTTTCAAACAAAACAATCCCGCATCAAAATCGTTCCATTCGTTCAGGAGCTACGAGTAGTTTTTATTTATTCGTGTGGCTACGATGCCAGAGACAGACACACAGATATGTCGAACTTAGAACACCCCTTTTTTGTAGGCCCCGACTAAAGAGGAGTCGAAACGAGAGAAAATTAAAAAAACTGAAAACATGAAATCCATGATATGACTTTTTCCTTCTGCGCGTTTGACGGCGTTTGTATCCGTATAAATCTATTTTGTTAGTAAGAACATTTTTGTCTTGGATCAGACTTGTAATTTTAGACTTGTGCAAATAATTTTTTCCATTTTTTCTACGTCTGGAGGTAAACGTCGCGTCGTCTAGTAGCCACGTCCAAGGAAGGAGGACGTGTAATCCAATTTTTCTGATGAAACGTCCAAATTATTTTTCTCTGATCGTTGACATTTCCAGCTATCCCTTTTCATTGTACAAGTACAGGCATGAGTTTTCCAAAACTTGCCCGACTGTTTGTAATTTTAAAGTAGAGAGAGTTACACGTGCCGGCTTTTATGAGTTTTGTTTGAGCAGTACATCGGCGTTTGAATGGAAGGTGATTATGAGCAGACTCGCGTCTGCGTTTTGATGGAAACTTAAGTTGGTTTTCATTACGACTTTTGTGGTGGGTTTGTTGCAGTGTACTCGTTTTTAGCAATGATAAGTCGTTGCTATTAGGTCTGAGATTAATGTGGTACGTTGATAGTGATATTGATATGTAATGGTAGGAATTAGGATGTCATATACATATTATATTATTGTTTTAATTTACGTTTTATTGCAGACGTTTCGCCACCTTGCCGTGGACCGTGATCACGAGATGACGGACGTTTACAGTGTGCGCGTAAATTGTTCATATACTTAGCCTTACAGGAGGTAGGTAGGTATGTGCCAATTGCCAAAGCACATTTAAGTTATTATGTTAAGGAAGTAGGTACGGGAGAGGCCTTTGTTTAAAAGCGGATGTGACTGAAGGAATACAAATATTTGAATATTTTCGTTCCCGTGGGAATATCGGGATAAAAAGTATCCTATGTTTTATTCTATCTCTGTTGGGAATTTTATCCAGATCCGTTCAGTAGTTTTTGCGTGGAAGAGTAACAAACATACCTCCATACATCCATACTCACAAACTTTCGCATTTATAATAATATTAGTAGGATTAGAAATACGTTTAGAACAGAACGTAATAATTATAAAAAAAAATCGCATTAACAAACAGACAATAAAGATTATGTTTTAAGATGTCTATCATCCCTATCGGCTGCAGCGCTGCCCGCCCGCCCGGCCGGAAGTCCGCTGCGTCCCCCTTCCGGCGCCGCCACTTCCGGCAGTGACGTCACAATTAATCTTGCGGCCATCTTCCGCTGTGTGCCGGATAATATATCAGGAAGAAAAGAAATAAACGCTTAAACGAATGTAAAAGATAAAAGAAGGTTGGCTACGTAACCGTTTGCGAATTTCTTAGGTCAGTTCTATGTTCTATATAGATGTTCTTCAGTCTTATAACGTAAGAATCAAATGCAAATCCATAAACTATTAATAGTCAGCAAATGCTTGATTATTCATTGTTTTATAATCATTAGGTAACACTGTTTGCAAAACAATGTCAACACAACCGTCAGATCATGCATTTCCTTATGTAAAAAATAAGTTGATAATGAATAAAAATAAGATATTTAAAATAATTAAACCTAACAATGAAAATAAAATTTATAAATTTTAAAAACCCCCGACAAAAAAAAACCTCAAAAAAGTCAGAAAATATTTTTTTTCTCTCAGTCGGGGGACCCCCAACGTATAATATACCCTTTTAGGTACTAAAAGAGTATTCTTATCATCTTCTGACTTCTTTAAGGTTTTTTTTTTGTGTCGGGGGCTTTTAAAATTTTAATAGTTATTTTATTTTTATTTCATCCTTTTTAAATTACCTACACATAAAATTAACAAAGCCGCATTGAAATCGCTAATTTCAGCCAAACAAATCGGAGCAACTTAACTTTTGTCGGCCATTTTTTTTGCCGCCATTTTGTTTTTTTATTTATTTATTGCCACCTAAATTTGCCCAAGGTGTACATTATTTTAGTCAAAGCACCACGTCTGTATTTTTTCCGTTTCGGCAGGCAGTTGACCATCTCCATAAATGTCCGGATGGATTTTTATAAAACGTGGCTAAGAACCATCTCGATTAATATAGCTTTCAATTAAAAAAAAAACCGCAATGAAATCGCCTGATCCGTTTAGGCACTACGAATATACTTACGTACAGACAGACAGACATAGGCCTCAAACTTATAACACCCCTCTTTGCGCTGCGTCGGGGTTTAAAAATATTATTACCACCACCACTCCGTAGTTACCTACCGCAAAAGGTTTAAAAGGTTCCTCGTCCCGTCCGCAGTATCAATATCCGCGTCTTCCCTTATATTCCCGATTTCCCATCATTAATTTTTTCTCCCGCCCTACCGATTGATTGCCTGCAACTTAGTCGCAGGAGGATGTAGCTTCCATAAAAGTTGGCTTAACAATTTCGATACGATAAGTACTGAAATAAAAAATACGCGTTAGAACTTTTCGTTTGTTTCATTTTTTTTGTAGATACTTTTAATTCGTTTTTTTTTTGTTCTTGCTTTCCCACCCACCGTTTAGTTGCAAGAATGGTCATATGTGAGGTAGATTATGAAGTAAATGCATAAGACTTTTATTCCAAAAGCCTCCATCCCGGAACTCCCGTCCGCAGTATCAATATCGGCGTCTTCCCTTATCTTCCCGATTTCCCGTCATTATTTTTTCCCCCGCCCTACCGATTGATTGCTGCAATCACGGCGAATGACGGCCATTCTTCAGCTGGCGGGGTATCAATTAATATTGTTTTTGTCCGTTATCAGTGTCAAGCAATAATGAAGGAAAAACAAAAGAATGAGGACCATGTTTAAAAAGAATGATCTTCAACAATCCCAGACTTCCTGAGTTGATTGGTGTAGGTAGACCTAATTTGAATAAGCTAATTCTAATTTATAAATTTAGTAATAAAGTAAGTAGGAATATTGACGATTCATAAGTACCTACATATTTATTATGTCTAAGTAAATAAATATTTTTTCATTTTAATTTTAATTTTTCATATATGACTTACGCAACTTAGGTAGAGTACGTACCTAACCTCTTAGGTACAAAGCGAGCCATAAAATAAAACCAACACCATAGGAAACAATTATACAATGAACACATTACACACACGTTAGATTTTAAGGTTTGAAATATTACTTTTGCTTATTTCAGTTTGATACCCCAAAGATTTGGCACCTTTGCATGTGTGATCAGATCACTGTAGAACAATATCTGTAAATTTTCACACTCTCCTATTAGGCATTTAACAAAATTACTAGCATTTTTTAACATAAACTAGCATCTGTAAAAAACTAATAAAAACAATTAAGAACTGATTATTCAACACTTAGTCTTTACATAGAAGAAAGTCCCAATTGAATTGAACCAGGTGTTAAGCTGGAAACAAATTATCGGACGCGGCTTAAGGACGCGGCTGGCAGCCGCGACTTAAAGATATCTGGACTATGAAAATACACTGAGGTGTGCAATCTATCGGTCGTCAGTCGCGGACGCAACCATAGACTAATATGACGTCATCGGACGTCCGATAGCAATCTGGTGCGCTGGATGTTTTTGTCAGCCGAAGCAACGTCCCAAAAGAGTGCACACTTATCAGTCGCGACTGTCAGTCGCGACTGTCAGCCGCGTCCGTCAGCCGCGTACTATAATTTGTTTTCGGCTTTACATTCACATAGAAAGATTGCAGAACAAAAGTGTGCAGGCTCTGTTAAGAGTGGACTCATACTAATTAACATTTCCTGAGGGAGTCGAGTTGAATTCCCGGGAGTCGGGACTTCAGGCACTATTAGCTGTAACTTTACACTAACATCTCGAGTTGAATAGGGAAATGGTTAATGACTGGAAATGTGCTAAGCGAGTAAGCAAGCACCTTGAAAAATAATGAGAAACATTTTGAAAGAATAAACATGAAATAAGTTGAGAAATTCCTATAGATTTAATTTAATAAAAATAAAAAATAAGAATAAATGAAATTAGTTGAGAAATTTCTTCAATTTACAATTGTTTGAACAAAAAAATATATATAAAAAGAACAAATAATATCTACTATTATACGTATCTATCTAGGCCTATGCCCAGCAGTGGGCGTCGTTCGGCTGACATGATGATAATGATGATGATTATAGGTATCAATTTAATTGTAATTTAACGTCTTCAATTAATAAGGGGTTGACATGAGTCAACTAGCAGCGCAAATCGATTTTATTTTATTTCTTCTAAATAAGCCCCATAAAAAAATGTCTAGGTCATGTGTATAACGTCTAATATTTATTTAATAACTTTAAACCATTATGAAATGCGTACAATAGTTTTATAATGGGTTTGATTGAACCAAAAATCTAGGTTTAAAACTGTTTGAATGCTTTTTAAATTATATAAAGTTGAAAAATGGAAAATGAAGTATTTAGAAAAAATCGACCCGTCTCACAACTAGCTCCGATGGGACTCGAACCCACGACCTTTCGCTTTCCGGGCGACTGCTCTAACCACTGAGCTACGGAGTCGTTACGAGAAGCGTCGAATTTATCCAATACTTCTTACACGCTGTATAGTCAGCGTTAAGACTATACAGCGTGTAAGAAGTAGAAGTAAAACTTTATATAACTTATATAAATAAGTTATATAAAGTTACCTATTTAATAAATTATAAGATTCCTTTTTATTATTTAGAAGAAATAAAATAGATAGATAAGAAGTTTATTTTGCCGATACACACACACATGATAAAAATAAGATTCAAAGTAAAAAATAAGTAAAGATAAACAATTTTATTAACTTAAGTAAAGGCTATGTCAAAATTACTTTAGAGCACGTGCTCTAAAGTGCTACGTGTGCAGCAGCAAGAAGGGTCAAGGCACAGTATTAAAGGGCTTATTACACTTGGCTAAATTCAGCATCTAATTAAGCATACATTGCTTTCTTTGAGCACATTTGTAGCAAGTGCTGCAATCAAAACAAGCAATGTATGCTTAATTAGATGCTGAATTTAGCCAAGTGTAATAACCCTTAAGATCTATACACTGTGTGAAGGGTAGGTGTGTTGATTTGCCAGTAGGCAAAACACCGATTTTCAGCCGTCGCAACTGTAGCGCGTCACAATCGTAGGGAGATGCTGCAACTTAGGTAAGTACTACACTTCCATCTCGAGTTTAATAGGGAAATGTTTAATATCTGGAAATATGCTAAGCGAGTAGAGTGCTCAGTAATAAGAGAAGAAACAAAATTGACATTTTATGTTGTTGAAATATCAATTAAATGGGCGCGTATTTTATTTGCAGCTTTTATTTAATAAATACTTACCTAAGTATTGCCGTGAAATGAAATAATTGTTGTCTGGTGCTCATCACTCATTATTTTAAGACACTCTTGTGGTATAGTCCATAAAACTTATTTAAACCGCACACATGAAAACAGAACAAACTTATAAGTAGGTAGCGAATTTTGGTTAGTCAGCGCAAGCGCTAAGAATAATCCACAGAACACGAGGCCCCAGTTTTCAGCTAAAATTACAAAAAAGTAACATATAACTAAGATTGTTTATAAGTAATTTGCTAACCATGTATTAGTAAATATTGGTACAGTCAAACAAACCGATTCGTGACCCTCCATAAGTTAATTTTCGAACAGAGATATTAAAATTCATTATGGTCAAGATTCAAACTTGTTGACGTTGACGCTGAGCCTGCGCTGAGCTTATAGTTTTGACGCTTTCAAAGCTTTCTAAAAAATCATTAGCAAAATGAGTCACGATTCAATTCGTTCGACCGTTTACGAACATATGAATAATAGTCAATTAACCCCTTCGGTCCTGGGCAGGGACTTATATCGATATTTGAAAAATATCGATATAAGCATAAAATTTCGATAGTTGGATATCGATACGAAATAGCGATTAAAATATCGATATTTTAATATCGATAATGTACGAAACGTGCGAGTGCGACGCGCGACGTTGCCAAACTTAGCAGGGCGAGAGGATCGGATCGGGGGATTATTGTCGGAGCGACAACAACGCAACGGCAAGACGACAAGCGTTTGATTTTGTTTTGCGTTTTGGCAAGCGGCAGATAGCTACCAACTAAAATGCGTTCTTTGCGTATTAAAGTAATTTACCTGTGGCTATTACGATACCAATACGAATGACGAATACATCGTAATTAATGACCCAATACGATAACAAATTACGATACGAATGCATTAAGACTTCTTTTTGATAGCATTTTATTGAATTTATTTGAAGCTTTGTTTGAATATATGTTTTTATATCAATACTAGCTGTTGCCCGTGACTTCGTACGCACGGTAAAGTGACTTTTGTATTTGTTTATTTTAAAATAAGTACTTATATTTACCTGACGATACCTGACGACCGATTTGGCGCAGGAGCAAACTACCTGCCTTCCGCGCCAGAGGTCTCGGGTTCGATTTCCGAACAAGACAAATATTTGTGTGCATGAACATGTCTATTTGTCTTGGTCTGGGTGTTTTCTATGTATAATAAGTATGTATTTACAAACAAAACATATTTAAGTACTTACTTATATATTTATCTGTCATCAAGTTCACATAGACACAGTTTCTAGAAATTGCCCCTGCCGTGTTTGTATATTTACGAAGTTTGCAAATTTGTACGCAAACATAGCGAATTTTACACAAAACGACAAGATATTCCATCGAAATATCCATCACGATACAAAAATAAGTTAATGTTGCCAAGTTGCAGATTAAAATTAACATCTAATAGTACATAACATTCATCTATTAAAATATATAATAAATTACCTCCTTCAGTTAATGAAAATAAAAATTCTTTGTTTACTAACCAATTAAAAAAAATCTAATAAATAAATGCTATTACAATTCAAGTGAATACTTCAATGTCATCATTAATACTTAAAACAAAAAATAATTTATTAATAGGCTACTTGACTCATACTTAATTTGATACATCGAATGAAAATTTCCATCACATCACCGAAAAAAAATTAAAAAAAAAAAATTGGCTTAGGAAAACGTAATATAGCGATATAATGAAATAAAAGTACAAGATTGATAAGTAAAAATAATTTAAAAAATATATTTTTTTAATTTTTATTTGAACTGATGAAAACACATCATCCATGTTGAGACGTATTGGATTAATTTGCACACAAATAAACGTCACTTTCACTTTTTCTACATATAAGTAAGGGTGTATTCCACTTATCAAAGATGAATGTTGAATGTATAAAATTGAACGTCAAAGTCTTCAAATTTCTTTAATCAAATGCATATTGGAGAAAGATCTTTGTTAAGTGGAACTACCCTAAGGTAAGTAAACAACCACTTGACACTTTCAACACTGTCAAGTGGTTGGTTACAAATTTTATGACGTCAGAACATGGCGAAGAGCGTTTTTACCGGTTAATAAAAAGCGAAATTTTAAAATAAAATTTTTTGGTGTAATAGGACAATTATTAATCGTTTAGGACACGATGTTTAAATGAATACTTCCGACATTATTAATTAAAATAAAACATATTTTAATTTTAATCTCCCAACCAAAGAATGATGGGCTCCAGATTCATACGTTCTAAGGATGATTGGATGGAATATGGTGGATATCATCAATAAAAATCTACCACCAAAGAATCTGGCACGTCACAATATATGGTCATCTTCAATATCTGATGCGCCGCCAAAAGTAGCACTAAGTTAAATAAAAAAACGACGTCAAAAAATTTAAAAAAATTGTTGACTATCCGGTAATTTTTTATTCAGTTATAAGGATTCATTTTCTAACGCATGTCAATCACTTATTAAAGAGTCAAAAACTCTTATTTGACTTATAACCCGGTCGATTTAACATGACACCTGCAGGTTATACCCATCTCTCTCACTCTCCGGGCATGACAGAATCGAGTGAAAGAGACGGGTAGAAGAAATAAGGACACAAATCGTTTGGTCATTCACATTTAGCAATTCATTTGCGATCCAGTTTTTAGGAGGTCATAGAAAGCAATTCATTTTAGGAACCTATTCTGCATCGCGCTATTTTTGAATCGCTGTTTTAAAGTTGATGGTAGGCACCCTGGTGTCCATTTAACTGGACATAACATTTTATTGCTTGTTTTAAGAAAAACATATAGTAAAAAAAAAACTTGGGAGTGTATTCAGGACTTTCATAAGATTTTTGTTTAATAAAAAGCGTAATATGTGTTAATGTAAGTAATTCGTAAATAAAAATAAAAAATCTAAAAATAAAATACTTAAATAAAAATTTGAGATTTTAAATTATTTTTATGCATTCACAATGCAATTTTGTTAGTAAAGGGTGTTTTTTTTAGAGGTATAGAACTTTAAGTTGGCATTTCTTTTCAAGATGGCGACCGATTTGACAGCTGTCAAGTGATTTATTCTCAGTTTGGTTTGGCAATTTATCATGAATAGACTCACGCCTGAACAACGCCTGGGCTGGTGGAATCATTGGTCCGTACTTCTTCAAAAACGATGATGGCCAGAACGTTACAGTCAATGGTGATCGGTAAAGAGCCATGATTACTAACTTTTTCATTCCTGAATTGCACAGTCATGATGTCCAGGAGCTGTGGTTCCAACAAAACGGCGCAACATGTCACACAGATCGTGCCACAATCGATTTATTGAAAGACACGTTTGGTGACTGCCTAATTTCACGTTTTGGACCTGTGAATTGGCCTCCAAGATCTTGTGATTTAACACCGTTAGACTATTTTCTGTGGGGCTATGTAAAGTCATTGGTCTATGCGGATAAGCCACAAACGCTTGACCATTTGGAAGACAACATTCGCCGTGTTATTGCCGATATACGGCCTCAAATGTTGGAAAAAGTCATCGAAAATTGGACGTCCAGATTGGACTACATCCGAGCCAGCCGTGGCAGTCATATGCCAGAAATTATATTTAAAATGTAATGCCACAAGATTATCTTTCGAATAAAAGAAAAATCATGTCAATCGAATAATCCATCGTTGTTTTATTGCAATTTGAAGTTCTATACCTCTAAAAAAAACACCCGTTATAAGAAAAATGTGATAGTAAAAAGCTGGTATGTATCATAATAACTACGGTCGTTTCGACTTTGGCCGAAATAACTACGGTCAAAAGAACTACTGTTCAAAATAACTACTGGACGTTACACCTATGTTTGAAATAATAATTAATGGACGAAATCACTACTGGTCATCTCACCTACGATCAACTCACCTACGGTTATCTCACCTACGTTTGATTGAACTACTGATCATTTCACCGACGGTTTATTAAGTTTAAAATAGTGACTCACGTAGGTACTCCTGATAGGTGCGAGGAGCGAAGCGACGAGCATGTTAGGCTTACATGAACCAACAGCGCGAGTCGAGCGAGCGAAGCGAGCGTGCCGCGGCAGCGGCCGGCGAAGCGCCAGAAACGACTTTATACATGCTCCCGTTTCCTATTAAACTGAAGTAGGGGGTAGGGGGGTGTATAAAGTCGATTTTGGCGCTTCGCCGGCCGCTTCCCCAAATCCCCCAAACCCCCCGACCTAATTATAACCCCTACCCCGTTGCCTAAGCCGTGGCCTGTTCGCTGGCGCTCGCTGGGCCTCCCCCACTATGGGGGTCTCACCTGGTGCGGCAGACCGCGCAGAGGGCCGCGCAGCAACCTCCGGCGGGGGGCACTCTTTTCGTCAGAAGACGGCCGCTTAAGCGGCATCCAACCACCATGGGGCAGTGGCCCCTAGAGATGACGCCCGGGGAAGGAGCAAAGGCTCGAACCCGTTCCAGCCAAGGCTGACGAAACCCGACAACGCCGGCCGCTGCCGCGGCACGCTCGCTTCGCTCGCTCGGCTTGCGCGGTTTTCTGGTCACTGTTCTAACCTCACCTAACCTGAAACGTCTGTTACACTTTTTTTGTTGGGTGGCGCAATAAAACGGCTTAGTAATAAGCCGTTTTATTAATTCAGATTCGAAGGGGTTAAAATAACTTCCGGAACTAGCCCCTTTTTGTACTTCTTACTACTTTAACGACTTTAAAATAACGGTACAGCGTACAGCTGCGAAACAAGGTTCTTTCAAAGAAAATGGTCTTCTGATAGACTCGCGAAGTTTTCGCAAACAACAAGTTGTGCTGGAAAATTTTATTTTGTCCAATAACTTGACAAAGTTGCGGCGATAGAAATAAAATTCTTCCAGTATTCGGCGACGTTCATAAACTTGGTAGAGGTTGGGTGCAGACCTATAAATTAAGTGGAAACTAGGAAATACTGGTTTTAGAACGTTCCTGGTAACGTTCTTTGAGTAATGGAATTGAGAAGAAATGTTAGGTGTTAGGTGAAAAAGAAAGCCGGGTAGAGTAGAGATTATTTGGAAAAATTGTATGATACGGTACTTTATTATTATGATTGGCAACCTTTATTTTGTCGCAAAGTTTTCACAAAAAAGGAAATAGTAATCGAACCTTTAAGTTGGGAGCCAGAGCACACCGTAGTAGCACAGTGTTAAGATATACTGTGGTAGTAGGCTACACTGAGTAACCATGTGTTTTTTGAAGAACATTAAACAATTTTTAATAGATAATCTTGATAAGTACAAAACATACCGGTGCCCACTACAAACTTCAGCAACGTAGCGCAATATTTCTCAGCTTTTGTACCTAGCGTGTTCTATAATTTATGTAAATAAAGTCTTACAACAATATGCAAATACTTACAATCAGAAAGTACCTGTAACAAATCCTAGGCAAACAAGCAGCAAAATAAGTAGCTACATAGTGTACGGGCAGCCACGTCGCACAGTGGGGGCTACGTGCTATACTGAGCTACGTGCCGCGAATAACTGCTGCCGTTCTTAATTAACCGTCCAGGTGCGCGAATTTATACCCGAGCCGATCCAGCTGCAGATTAACCTGGATTTTTAACTGCATCTAATCCGTACGGTGAATTGGAACTCTCTAGTTTATTTCCAGGATCTTTATCTTCTTGGATTATCTCGTTTGAGTTTAATTTTCCTTGAGAGAATCTGTGAATTTGGATAACTTAGGTGCGGTATTTTACAAAAATTAAGAAAAATTGGTCGTTTCGTTTGCTGTAATCGGGTCGGAAATTATAACCCATTGGCTTCGCCTGTCGAACATGGTATAGGCCACAGATATTGCTACTACAGGTGATCTGTGGGTTTAGGCATAAGTACGTAACTTATTTTTTCCAGATTATCATTTTTAGAGTAAATACTTAAAGCTGGATGAGTAAATGAGTTGATAAGAGCAAAAATCATAAAAGATTGAATGTAGCATGAGTAAACTATTCAGTTATTGTTAGACCATAGTTCTACCATTTTACATTCAAAGTGCTGTCAGCGCTTTATGTTATTATTTGGTCTACTGACTGAAATACTTTTCTGGGCTGAGTGAAAATGCTTATACTGTGCTAACGTTATGATGAAGTGTCCCACTCGCAGCGGGAGGTCGCGGCGCAATCGCGGGGCGGGCGCGGGTGGCTAACGGGCGTTTGTTGTGAAAAACTTGCTTGTCAAACTGTCCGCCGGGCGGCGGAAACGCGCGGACACACGGGCGGGCGGCGCGCGGACCGATAGTCAGTTGTTTATTGGGTCGAAGGAGATTCTTGATACGTACATTTTATTAACTGTTTAAATTTTATCAGAGAAATAAATACGTAGCTGCGTTACGTTTGTAAGTTTGCCTTTTTGCCACGATAACATTGAATATAAGAAATAATCAAAACTAATGTAAGTAGTTGCAAGCACCTTCGCAGCTTTTCTTAGTCACTTCCATAGTTCCTTTAGCGTATCTCGCGAGTCCGAACATCTTCATTAATTTGACAGTTCATATCGTATTCAGTCGGCTGCAATTTGTATGGAATGACATTTAATATGATATAATATGAACTGTCAAATGAATACGATTGGCTTTACGCAATTTATTCCGATAATTTATTCATAAGTTCCGCGTGGTTATTGTTATGGTGCGGCCACAGTCTGCTCCTCGCGAGCGCGTTTACGTTCGCGTTGTCGCCCTAGTTTGCCCTAGCAGGCACACTCTCGCCTTTGTCTCGAGCATACCTAAAACCTGATACGTTCGCGTAAGCCGCATGCCAAACTGACGGAGCTCTGCTCCCGATTTTGACGTGCAAGTATAGTTGCAACATTACACACCTCTTCGTAATGTTCCCCTTGGTTATAGTAATGTGTTCCGCGGCACCGTGTGTCCCGCGTGTCCCGCGCGTGACAGCCGCAGTACTGCACCAATATTTTCCTAAGCCATTACACACTCTTCGTAATGTTCCCCTTGGTTATAGTAATGTGTTCCGCAGCACCGTGTGTCCCGCGTATCCCGCGCGTGACAGCCGCAGTACTGCACCGATATTTTCCTAAGCCACATGCTAACTGATGGGGCTCTGCTCAGGATTTCGACGTGCAAGTATAGTTGCAACATTACTAGTATCTGTCTGTTTTTCTTTCTTCTTCTTTCTTCATTACGCACCTGTTCGTAATGTTCCCCTTGGTTATAGTAGGTAATGTGTTCGGCAGCACCGTGTGTCCCGCGTATCCCGCGCGTGACAGCCGCAGTACTGCACCGATATTTTCCTAAGCCGCCTGCCAAACTGACGGGGCTCTGCTCCGAATTTTTGACGTGTACCGTTCCGGGATAAGTTAAAAGTCGCGTTCAAATGTTATAGTGTTTTGGCATTGTTGTCAGTTGTTAGTTGCGAAGCGTGGTTAATCTACGCAGACTATATTATAATATCTTTGACGCAGACACTGTAAGCAGGTATATGGCAACAGCAAAGAACAATGGTCAAATCGTACCTGACTATGGGCAAAAATCGGCTATAGATTATAAATTCAGTCATTATTAGTTAATTTTGGAACTACAATTTGTTATGCCCCAAGAACTTCTAGTTCCAGAGAAATTAGGGGATGTGTAACAATAAATAACATGAATGGGGAATCATAATAATTATAGCTTTTGAACAGTCCTCACTATAGACAACAGACTTTGAAGACCATGGCAAATTCCATTTCACGTTCTTCCATGAACATTCCCACGTCGCATTTATCGAAAAATATAACTTTTCATAAAAAAAAGTCTTAAATTATAGTGATTTTTATGTTTACTCTTTACAAAAAGTATTTTTACTTTACTAAAACAGAAAATAACAATCAATCAGACTATGTTTCAAGCTAATGATTTTTTTATTTTCGTGTTTAGGAATGTCACTGACGTAATCAAATGACAGATGTCAATCATTGAGTAGTAAAAAAAATCGTCCTTTTGTAAGCAGGCGAAGACATTTAGCCATACGGCCAATTCTTGACTCTTGAGTATTATTGTAGTTTGCTGTGCCCATGTCATCATGACTGTTGTACACCTTGGGCAGTAGTAAAGTAGAAATGATAATTTAATGCCAATAAAAATAATTGACGTCTCTGAGTGCGGCAGTGTTCATTAAAATTCATTTAGGCAGATTTGAAATGTAAAATCATTTGTTCCTAACCTCAAAATATAAAAAATGGAATATCTCTCTTTCCTGAAGTTTTAAGTTATATCTTGAGCTACAAAAGTGATTCAGATTATTATTAGGTCTATGATTAATACAAAATTTATGATGCCCATGGACATTTAAAATCAGGTCCAAGTACTATGGAATTTAGCCAATGTCCTTTGAGTATGCACACGTAGACAAAATAAGAAGATCTACATCTGATTCTAGGTAAACTAATATTATAAATAAGGATAAGTTTTTTGTTTTTTGTTTGTTTGTTTCTGTGGTGCTCCCACATTAGAAAATTCTGATATCTCATATCCCCACGGGACCGGGTGCCACTCAGATATTACCGCGCGGGTAGCAGCTAGTATTACTTAGCTAGTAAAGTGAAAGTCTAATTAAGTTTCCAAATATTACCCTATGAACGTCTGTTTGCCTGTTTCTTACGTTGTGATGCTGACAATAAGCCTTCTATTGTCCAGTCTCGAAAGCACTGTTATTATTCATTTACCATTATAACTAATCTGCATAACAAGCTTTCGGCCGAGAGCGCTCGAATCAAGCTTCAAAGTCCATAGCCTCCTGATTTTCCGGCCACGAAGATTTCTACTTCAAAGGATCTGGAAAGACCTGCAGTGCTCCCCTATCTTACAATATTCACTTCTACAACCTTAACAATAAAGTCGTATTTCGTTATTACTAACCGCTATGCGACAGGAGTTTTGAATCACATCAACATTAGGTTTTAAATAACACGTAATAAGGATAGTTTTCGTTTGAATTTGTATGCAGCTTTGAGTAAAGCAACCTCGAAACACGTAGAACTGCCTGTTTCACGGCTATGCGGTCACGTTGCTTCATATCCCACTGAATTTATTTCCACTACAGCTGAAATGGCTCAACGGATTCTTTCAACTGTCGTTTTTAACCGACTTCTAAATCAAAAAGTAGGTACGTTATTTATTTGGTGAGGAATTATTTCTTACTTTTTTGATGTGGTTTTTTTGAAGGCGGTTTTATTTTTTTATAAAAATAATTTTATATAAAACAAATAGTTTCAGTACTTAGTGCTGAATATTCACACAATATTTGATCAAGCCACAGATAATATAATACTGATCAAGCTCATATTAATTATTTCATTACGAACAAAAATCATATGAATATTCGATATGGTTTACTTGTCTCTCTCTTTTCTTCTCGGTTTATGTCATAATTTTGTTTACTCAATTTAATTTCTTGCGGTGTCTTTTAATTTCTCGAATAATATAACTTAAAGCTTTTCTTAACATTTAATAATTTGTAGATGAGGAAAAATTTAACTTCTTCGTATCCTGCCGGCCATTCGGCTTAATAATTATACTTTTTCGGACCAATACTGTGCCACTTGTATAGCATTATCGGTGGCGCTATAAAGGTCCACAAGTGTGCAGGATGAGGGGCAACGCATCAGGGCAGGACAAAAGATGTGCCATTGTTTGGGGGGAGGCACCTGTAGTCTGTCATCGTCAATATAAACCCACCGGCAGAGATTGTCCTTGCTTCGTCCGGTCTGAGTTCGCAGTCTATTAAGAGAGCTCCAGGATTGCCAAGGCAATAAATTGCCGGGTGGTAGACACTCACTGAGAGTGAGAGATGATGGAGCATATTAAGATTTTATAATAAGATTTTATACAAGTTAATTATGTTTCTTAAATTTAGCTAAGTACGTAAAACATGCAATACACTTGTGAAGCACGTAAAGTATTTGCAAGAAAGCTTCCCCCACACAATAATACTTATATAGGTAGGTACTGTGTTGTGTGTAGGTATACCGTGCGTGTGTGGGCTTGCGTGCGTCTTCCGGTGCTACTTGTTGAGGACTAGTCTTGTAGTTTGATTTGTAGTTGGAATCACAAGAGCTATAACTTACTAGCTTTCCGCCCGCAGCGTCGCCCGCGTGGACTACACGACGTTATCCCGCGGGAATGTGATGTTTTTCCGGGACAAAAAGTGACGCTCCAGCTCCCAAACTATTCCCATACCAAAAATCATGTAATTGGTAGATTCGTTGCTACATTTTGACGTGGAAAACGGACAAACAAACAATCAAAGAAATTTTTAACATTATAATATTGGATTTTATTAATTGCACCACAAAAATAACTGAGTTGCACATTGTTGATCGAAGGTTGCACACCTAAAATACTGACACATACAAAAGTACGTTTTGGTGTGCATTGCAGTATTTTTGTAGGTTAGGTTAGATTCGTGAGTAGTTAAATACTACCCTCATAATATTAGTATGAATAACATAGGTAAAAAGGTACAGGCGGGAGCACATCAAGTATATTGTACATACCTACTGTGTAGCAAAGTCTCCTTGTTATTTCCAAACAAATAACTCAGCACCGGGCCCGGGCCTTGCGTGCGTCCGCTGGAGCTACTTGTTGAAGGCTAGTCTTGTACTCTGATTTGTGAATGGATTCACAGTAACATGCAAACCGCCTTCGTGGTCTAGTGGTTCACACCACCGATTTCAGACCAAGAGGTCCCGGGTTCGATTCCCAGCGGGGGTACATATTGTATTCGGTTTGGTTGGTGGTAGGACTTGTTCTTAGTCCGCCTGGCTAGCTACCACCATCTTATTTAAGTCTGACGCCATAACAATGATGTTTTCAGCATTATTGTGTTCCGGCAGTTAGAGATAAGATAGTCAGTTCCTCAGTGATTGAGGATGCCGGGAGTAGTGCGTTTCCACCTTCAGCCTTATCACCACTTAACATCAGGTGTGATGAGGGCTAAGTGCTACCCCGTTGTAGATAAAAAAAAACATGGCGGCACACCAGACTTTGGGACCGCCTTAATGCCCTACGTAATAAAAGCTGCTGTCGCAGTTCAACTGTTTAACTTGATGTGGCTGTCGAGTGCACATCCAACAGAATATCGAGTAAAATATTTGCAAGAAAGCTTACCTTATTCACACAAGCATACTGTGAGCAAAGTCTCCTTGTTATTTCCCAACAAATAACTCGGTACTGGGCTTGCGTGCGTCCACCGGGGTACTTGTTGAAGGATCGTCTTGTTTTATGATTTGTGCTGTGGATGGAATCACAAGAGTTACATATTAGAAAGGTACAATCAACAGCACAATTTGTTTAAGTTCCGTTTCAGTTGTACTTTGAATAGGTAACCTTCTTAACTGCAGAACACAGAAATATTTTGTACTCGATGAGAATGAAGAGTCAAACGTCTTTCACGTCAAAACGGAGCAACGGTTACGGATTGAAGTGATTTTTGGAATCGAGATAGTTTGGGAGCTGGAAAATGACAAGGGCTACTTTTTACCGCGGTAAAAAATCTCATTTCCATGGGAAGATCAGTCATTCCATAATAAAAGCAGGGGGGTGTCACTCCGCAGTTTAGGTACGTTTGGACGGCGCGCCTGCCGGGCAGGCGTATGGCATAGAAATTAGGTCCGCAAAAGAGCTAGAATATATGCGATAGAAAGAGATGCAACGACAACGAGTGGCCGTTCGTAATTTGCATGCGCCGTACAAGCTGAATTCTACTTTATTGCGTTATAGTTAGAGTTGCTATTTATTTAAATGACTTAGCGGAGTGAGCTATCTGTTACTAGTAACTATTAAGTAATCTGTGATAAAAGTAACAACGTGTTTGTTCGTCTTTCACGTCAAAACGGAACAACGGATCGATGTGAATTTGGTATGGGGAGAGTTTGGGAGAAGGAAAATGGCATAGGCCCCTTTTTACCGCGGTAAGACATCTCATTACCATGGGAAGATTCGGCTCTCCATGATAAAAGCAACAACGTGTTGGTCCTTCTTTAACATCGTTAAGGATTTGGATTGGTACTCGCTTATATATAGTTTGAAGGTTGAAGAGGGAAGTTTTCTTTCAATTGAACAACATCTAATTCCCACGAAAAATGACATTGATTTGAGCTTTTGAGTTGAAGTCATACAAAATATTTTGGCTGATTTTTTCGTCGAAACGTTGCTGCGGATCTTTACGCTATTTGTTAGGGAAGTTGGAAGTAGTTATAACAATGTGTTGTTTTTATTTTACAGCTGATAAACAAATCATTAATTATTCCCTTTGACCACGCGTGCAAAGCCGCAGGCAACAGCTGGTTTTCATATAGTACAATCCCAAAGTATGAGACTCACATACACTTGAAATACAGTTTGTAGCGCTTGCGTGAAGCCAAGGGCTTACAAGTATCTGGAAACCACAATAAACGCCCGGCTGCGAGACCAGGATACCAAGCACGTACCCAGGATTTTTTGTCGGGGGGGCGGGGGTCCGTTCAGGAGAGGGGGGGGGGGGGTAGTTTAAATGTTTGTTGCTCAATCATGCCAAAACGGCTAAACGGATTTGGCTGAAATTTGGGACACAGATACTTTGTAGCCTGGAGTGGAACATAGGCTTCTTTTTATTCCGGAAAAATATCACATTCCCGCGGGATAACGTTGTGAAGCTTACGCCCATCCCGCGGATTAACGGATTTCGGGGGGGGGTTCAGACCCCCTGGACCCCCCCCTGGGTACGTCCTTGCAGGATACTCACTAAGCACACGATGTGTTTATGACTGTTATGAGACAAGTTAGGAAGGTACCATTGAAATATGTAAGTATACATCCAGGGTGTTAGGGGCACCTTTGCAAAAACTTTAACCATGGCTTCAGACTATCATGCTGAACAACGTACAGCAAGAATTTTTTGTCGGAAATGAAAAAAAAAATTGACTCTTCATACAAATTTAGCAACTAATCGGGACATTTTGTATGGAGAGTCGAAATATTTTTTTCATTTCCGACAAAAAAATCTTGCTGTGCCTTGTTCAGCATGATGGCCTGAAGCCATGGTTAAAGTTTTTGCAACGGTGCCCCTAACACCCTGTATATTGTTCATGGGTAGTATTTGGAGGGAATTAAACCGCCAAAAATCAAATTCTACGAATTTTCTTGAGTGGAACATGCCAAATCGCGTCGAATGAAGCCGTTCACATAATTGTGATCGAACTTCACTTGGTAAGTTCGTTTGATATTCAATTCTATTCGCGTAACAATTTTGAATTGTTTGTTATTCATTCACTTGTTGAAGGCAGAATGGATTTGGTCGACATTTTGAATACAGATAGATCATGGACATGACGCGGATACCTAAGTACTTACCTACCCTATATTCAGATACGAGAGCCACGCGAACAAATCAGAAGTTTCATACATCTCGAAATGAAATATATCTCTTATTCCAACATAGTGAATAAATTGTTTAGTAATACCCCAAGAGCTATCCGATATTTTTGTAAAAAATTCAATAACAAGCCAAATTTTTGTAAACGCCCCTTAAATATAATTTTAAGAGACTATATTTTGGAATCCAACATAATATCGCATTGGAAGGTATAAAAAAAAAGTTATACCCCGAAAATGGTGCAATTCTTTCAGCAAATATGCTATCACCAATTTTATAGTTAACATGTGTTTATGTTCACCATATCTAAGCACCAAAGTCGAAATCCATAAAGATATAAAACGGGAAACTAATACTTTAGGAAGAAGTCGGTTGTTTCTGATAGCATTTTTAACATAGGTGTAATGCCAATTTGAGTTTACGTAGAGAGTTTTTTTTTAAGTTTATTTGTTTTTCATTTACAAATATAGGGGGATTATATACTTTTACGAAAGATAGTAATAAATGTATTCAAATGTAAAGTGAATACCACTTATACCATTTTTGCCTATTTTTTATAGATTTTTTAAAGCTTTGTATTTGTTTTTTTTTATGTCGCTGTCATAAATATTGGTGGATTACTAATGAATTATTTATTAAACTAGATAATCTAATTTTCAATGTTAAGAAATTACTGATATAGAATTATTGTTGAGTCTCCATAGAGCGAATTAGTTTGGCTCTCGGGCTATAACAGAAATAGGCCCGTTCTAGCATCGCGTGCAGCGGCTCCTTGTTAGCTACTTGTTGAGAGCTGCGATATTTATGGGGAGTAAGAGCCCCAGGCGGACTTAGGGCTGCTCTGCATGCGGATGTATCCACACTGAAAGAAGTTACTAAACGTACTAAACGTTCAAACTTAAAAAAGAAGGGAAAGGTTTATTTGACGACTTCCGTGGTCGAGTGGCATAAAGACTGTTATGAAGGTGCCGCAATCCTTGAACTCTGCTAGGTTCGGGTTCGATTCCCGGTTGGCTACCGCGTAACTTTATGAATATGAACATCATACGGTTTTTAGAGCTTTAAGTCAATTTTATGAAAAAATTGCCACTATCAGCTCCCTGTTTGTCGACGTTTAACGTCGAGTTTATCAATAGCTAGCTAGCAACGTTTAACAGAACAAAGCAGCAACAATCTATTAAAATAAGAAAAATACAGAGAGAGACATAGAAGACCAAGGAAACGGTGAAGGCAGATTATTCGCTCCAGATGCAACTCTGATGCTGGCGACGATACTCAGACATAAGGACCCGACCCCAGAGAGAGAGACATAGAAGACCAAGGAACCGGTGAAGGCAGATTATGCGCTCCAGGTGCAACTCTGATGCTGGCGACGATACTCAGACATAAGGACCCGACCCCAGAGAGAGAGAGACCTAGAAGACCAAGGAACCGGTGAAGGCAGATTATTCGCTCCAGGTGCAACTCTGATGCTAGTGACGATAGACATAAGGACCCGACCCCAGTGAGAGACATAGAAGGCCAAGGAACCGGTGACGGCAGATTATTCGCTCCAGATGCAACTCTGATGCTGGCGACGATACTAAGATATAAGGGCTGGACACCAGAGAGAGACATAGAAGACCAAGGAACCGGTGAAGGCGTATTATTCGCTCCAGGTGCAACACTGATGCTGGCGACTATACTCAGACATAAGGACCCGACCCCAGAGAGAGAGACATAGAAGACCAAGGAACCGGTGAAGGCAGATTATTCGCTCCAGGTGCAACTCTGATGCTGGCGACGATACTCAGACATAAGGACCCGACCCCAGAGAGAGAGACATAGAAGACCAAGGAACCGGTGAAGGCAGATTATCCGCTCCAGATGCAACTCTGATGCTGGTGACGATACTAAGACATAAGGGCCGGACACCAGAGAGAGACATAGAAGACCAAGGAACCTATGAAGGCAGATTATTCGTTCCAGATGCAACTCTGATGCTGGCGACAATACTAAGACATAAGGGCCGGACACCAGAGAGAGACATAGAAGACCAAGGAACCTATGAAGGCAGATTATTCGCTCCAGATGCAACTCTGAAGCTGGCGACGATACGGCCGTGATTTTTGGTGTGAGGGTAGCTGGAGAGTGACAGACTACTTCTTATCTCGTGAAAATCACATACCCGCGGGGCGGGGCTAACGTCGTGTAGTCCATGCGGGTCGAAGCCGCGGGCGGAAGGCTAGTAAATAATACTAAAGAATAAATAAAATAATTACACATAATATTTGAAAAATAAAATGATTACTTAAGTTCTACTCCTAGGTATTCGTCTCAAATTTAAACTCGGCTTTGGTATTGTCACATCCTCGCGCTTTCTTGATAAACGATGATAGCCCAAACGTCCAACAATAAACTTTAAAGGCAGCCCTACACCATTATGATTTATGAAGCCCGGTGTAAGCTACCCTGTAATTTCGAACGCAGTGCCTTTATCAAGCGGCTTCGTTCCTGACAACTTGCTACAGAGCAAACAACTCAAACAAGTGTCCTTTAAATGTCAAGTGATTTTGCTGTCGCTACATAGTTCCTGATACACGCAAGTGATTGCATAGTATTTGATTTGATGGTTGTAAATCAATATCGAAGAATTTGTACTGAGTTTTGCAATTGTTTTTTGTAAGGGTCTATTTGTCTGGTTCTTGTGCTTTACACTTCGATCAACAATAGTACTAGATGAAGGCTCACGAATCTACTTATAATTATACTCTCAAGTGGGCTTATGAGGCTTGGACATATCTGTCACTCCAAGTAGGTATCTAGAACTAGGTGTTATTGTTGATCGAAGGCTTTACAATGTCCAAACACAACCTAGGCAATACGACTAATGTAGGTAGTAGTGCGCTTCCTTATTGTGATGAAGGCTAAGTGCTACCCCGTTGTGAATAAAAAGAAAAAAAATAAAGGTAATGTTGCTGTAAATACTTAAAATCGTTTATCAATAAATCTTCATAATTTTTTTGTAGTTTCTTGCTCTTGGGTTCTATAATCCAACTTGAAAAAAACAAAACAGTATTGCAAATACATCTCTTCTCGGAAGCTTATAAAAAAATACAAACTATACCAGCCTGATAAAGTTATCCTAAGCCCAAAATATAGTCAAGCTTACAATAATTCATATCATAGGTTCAGCAAAAAATTGGTAGGAATGCTTTTTCACGAAAATTGTGAAGCTTAGGAAAAGAGTGACATGTGATTTTTAGTAGATAATTGCATGATCTACAATTTTTATTAAATGTAGGCTATAAAGAGCAAAAAACCCGTATAGGGCAGAGGTACCCTTTGTGGCCACTTTAAGGATTTTTTTACTTTTAGGCACTAAGTACTAAATGGTCTTAGGTATGTAAGACACAAGTTATATCTTAAATTATAGATAATTTATCTACCTTTAAAGGTACATTTTTCAAAATTATAAAAGTAAAATAGTTTTTTTTATATTACACACAATGTGTGAGACGTGCCAAATGTACCGGTTTTGGCCACTTACTGATAGTTAAACTTTTGTAAGTATTGCGAAAAATCAAAACCAAACCCAGGTAAAATCAATATATTCTAATGCGCTAGAAACCAGTCAATTGCAAAACAACAATTTGATTGTAAAAAACAAAGGTGTATAAAGTATTTCATCCAAAACAAATTTCTTAAAATTTTCATACAAAACATTTTTTCAAACAGAAAATGGAAGTTATTGAAAAAAAATCTTATGACATAGGAATTCTAACGATTGTTATTATTGCCTTAAAATACCTTATTTTAATTGCCTTTATCAAAAATGGCTAAAAGTTGTTTAGAAAACTTTTAGAGCAAAAAGTGGCCAAAACCGGTACAGTGGCCAAAACCGGTACGCCTGCCCTACTTATCAATAACATTTTTGCAGACGTGGGATTGATGCGTACTTTTCACATTTCATTTTTAATGGTGTCCCAATCATTCGTACCAATTTTTTGTGCGAATTATTGTACGCTTGCATTTTTATCTTGACCGGGCTAGACTAGAATGCGGTAAACGGCAATTTCAGATGAGAATATTTTCTTGTTTCATACTTTTTAGAACGTGATTTTTCAGTAGTCGGGTTTTAGTTTTTGAACTTAATTTTTATTTACATTATTTTGGGGCATAATGTCGCACTGTGTAGTGCCGGCACATAAAAAGCATTACCTCCTCTCTTCTCGTGGGTTTCGTAAGAGGCGACAGAGGGAAAACTGCCATCAAGAGATGGGCAGCAGCGTCTCCATGTAACAGCAGGCCATACTGCGATTATGGCAAATCCAACGCCCCAAATGGCTTTACACCAAAAAAAACAGCCCCCAGTCCACGGCGGCCCCGCTATTCCTAGCTACGGTAGCGGCTATGGTAACGGCGGGGCAGGGGGTGCTGAGAATCCCCGGGTAAGACCAGGCTACCAACACAGACGACTTGACCTGGCAACCTAGAACACGCGCATATTGCGGACTGACTCGAAGGTCATAGAGTTGGAAAAGGCTGTTAGTAAGTTACACTGGGAGATCATTGGATTATCTGAAGTCCGAAGAGACGGGAAGGACTCGATTATCCTGCAATCCGGTAACTTACTTTACCACCGGGAGGGCAAACAACAGTCCCTAGGTGGTGTCGGGTTCATCGTCCACATTCCACAAGTCCCTAGTCAACAATGTGATCACCATTGGAAGCGTGTCGAGCAGGGTAGCGTACCTGATACTCAGAATATCGAAACGGTATTCGCTAAATGTCGTACAAGTTACGCTCCGACCTCGAGCCTTCCTTCTAAATGAGTGGGTCTAAAGATGAACATGGATAAGACGAAAATCATGTCGGATACCCATGTTGCAACCGCTCCAGTTAATGTTGGGAACATTACACTCGAAGTTGTCGACCACTTTGTTTACCTAGGGCAAACGGTCCAGTTAGTTAAGTCCATCTTCGAGAAAGAGATCTCTCAATGAATCCAGAACGGATGGGCAGTGTTCGGGAAGCTCCGGCATATATTCGCGTCCAAAATACTTCAATGTCCCAAGACGAAAGTCTTCGACCAGTGTGTGTTGCCAGTAATTACTGGCCTACTGACCTATGGAAGTGAGACGTGGTCTTTTACTATGGGTCTCATAAGAAGGCTCAAAGTCACCCAGCGAGCAATGGAGAGAGCGATGCTTGGTATTTCCCTGCTCGATCTAATCAGAAACGATTAGATACGCAGGAAAACTAAAACAACCGACATCGCTCGAAGGATTGCATCGTTGAAGTGGCAGTGGGCGGAACAGATAGCGCGGAGAACCGATGGCCGTTGGGGCGGACAGGTCCTCGAATAGCGATCGCGTACCGGACGACTTTCCGCGGGCAGGCCCCCTACAAGGTGAACCGACGATCTGGTCAAAGTCGCAGGAAGCCGCTGGATGCGGGTAGCGCAGGACCGATTGTTGTGGAGTTCCTTGGGGAAGGTCTATGCCCAGCAGTGGGCGTCGTTCGGCTGATATGATGATGATAAAATTCGAGATAAAGTAAAAATTCGATTTATGCAAACAAAGCCGCAAGCAACAACCAATAAAATATACATTTTTGAAACTAGCTCACCAAGAGCTTTCATTTAATACCAAACACGATATTCTTCGCAAAAAAAAGTTTTTTAGTTCACAACTTTATGTCGTCTAGAGGGCGCTATATTCAATTTCATGTGACGTGACATAGCCTATAACCAGCAGACAATCGAGACGCTTCCAACGATACCTCAATTGTGAATATATGATCAGCAGTTTAGAAGTTATGCGGGAACAGATGAACATACATACAAACATACATACATACATACATACATACCGGTCAAAATCATAACCCTCCTTTTTTGCTTTGTCGTAGTCGGGTAAAAAATAACAGGCACTGCACGTTCATGTTGGTTAAGAGACCTAAACAAAAAGACTGAAAAATTCTCAATTCAACCTATGCACGCAAGCTTTGTTCTGTGTTCCCAACCAACGGTAAAGTTCTCCAAAACCTACAGACGTAGTCACCAACATTTAAGACAAATCTAAAATGTCTCTCTTGGCTCGCAGCCAATAAGTTTCAATTCTCGTCGGTAACGCTTACGTGGACATGTCGTCGCCCGTACCGCAAACTCTGTACGAATTGAGGAATTTCCCGGCTGATTACATATAGAATACATTTGCTTGCATTCAATTTCGACTCCGCGCGTACGGAAAATACATAGATATATGTGCACGCGAAATTCGTCTAAATGTGTTCAAGCGGGAAGTTCGTCGATCTTACAAATCTGCGGTGGGTTGCGACCATTACGGCATGCGGCAGTGCATAAACACATTATGAAACTGCGTCACTGAAGTTGTGAAGCTTCGCAAAGTTTGGGAGCCGCTGGTTTATACGATTCGATGTGTTTGCCGAGCGCGGTGAAGTGTGTTTGAGAAACAAGGAAGACGTTTTTATACCAAAACTCATCGAATCTATCTAGCAGTACCAAACAGTCGAGTAAAATCTGATCATTTTTACCCGACTGCAAAAGAAGGGTGATTGAAATATTCTTTAACTATAGCCTTCGCCCGCGTGGACTATACGACGTTATCCCGCAGGAATATGATGCTTTTCCGGGATAAAAATTAGCCTCTCAGCGTCACTCTCAAGCTCCCAAACTATCCCCATAACAAAAATCACGTGGATCCGGTGCTCCGTTTTGAACTTTTAACGTGAAAGATGGACAAACAAATGAACAAACAAACACACTTTTAGTGTGGCTTTAGTAAGAATGTGAGACGAATTTAGTAGAAGTTTTATTATTTTTGCGATCATCATCAGCCATATATCCCCACTGCTGAGGCTTCGGCCTTTCTGATTATGGATGGATAAGGAGACGGGGGCATTGACCCATCACGCTGGCCATGGGATTCCTGCGATATTTGGAATTATGTTTTAAAGCTGTAATGCGTAAGTTATACTACGAAACCTACGAAGTTAAAAATCCCAAAAAATAGAAAAAATCAACCCCAGTCTAGTCAACTCGACGAAGATTTAAACACACCCTTACCAACAAACAACAAACCGGAGTCGGTGACATCCGAATAATCCGGAAAACTCCAAAAGTTTCAGCAAAAGGGCGCGAATCACTCCGACTCCGAAGGTAATCACTCAATCCGCGCACGCAATCGGCGAGTTTACTTTACTTGTCGTGCGTTCCTTCAGGAATGTGGTATGTACTGGCACAGTATTAGTAGTAGGTAAGGCTGTGGTACTGGAGAGATGAATGATACGCGTCCGTGCTTTATCAAGTTTATTGCGAGACATAAGAAAAGCCCGAACATCGATGCTTTTAGGAGCACAGAGAAAAAAATCTTTTCGTGTTCTGTGTATAGGAACTACCGCCATTAGTAGGTATATTTGTATAGCCTCATTACATACATAACAGAATGGTGTTGGGAAACATAGATATGTTTACTTTTTGCCGGTGTAAAAGTGACATCACACGGACGCAAGCTACGACAATGTGACGTATTTACAAGCTTTTTATTGTAAGTTAGTTAATGGGGAAAAATCTTTGAAGCTTAATTTGACCCACTTCTCAGTGTCCGATGGAGCTGAAATTTTGTATACAGGTTTGGTTCAGATGACAATACAATATTACAGTACAGTCAGAAAAAAAGCTTGTCATAAAAATGAAATTTTTACTAAAAACTTATTCTTTTGGAGAACCCGTGCGCTTAACATAAAAGCCGTTACTAGAAATACGCATTACAATGAGGGATTTTCTGACAGATGATTAAAAAAGAAAAAAGTTAGTTCCAAAAAACTCAACAGATGGCGTTCATCAGACATGGGTTTGCTTTTTTTAAATTTGCTGGCAAGGGCCCTGTTTAACCATTTTTACAAGTCTACAATTATGTAAGAAAGCTAGTGAAGTACTTGTTTACTCTAGTTTTTACTCTAGTAGAACATCAGAATCACAAGTTGGCGGCCATTTTAAAAGAAATCATTCACTATTATTACGAGTGTAATGTCAGTGACATTGACATTAAGATAATAGTAGATTGTATTACAAGGGAGCAAAATAGCATATTTACGGCGAGGGCGTTATTTTTAATCCAGAGCGCAGTGAAGGATTCTAAAGTAGAATCCTGAACGCAGCGAGGGATTCAATATACGTCGCCCGAGGTGAAAATAATTTTGCGGCCGAGTAATACACTCTACTTTTATTTCGAATTTATTATGTATGTATGTAGATACATAGGAGGCATCCGATGGACATATAATTTTTTTATTTTTTGTTTAATTGAACTTCAAATTTTTTAAATATAATAAAAAAAATAGAGAAGGCTATGCCCCCCGCCACCATTCTTTTATTTTCTAGGTAGTTTTAGTTGTTTTTGTTGCTTTTCTTATTATGAAAAGCAAAGTGTATTTACTTCCCATAAATTCGAAATAAAAGTAGAGTGTATTACTCGGCCGCAAAATTATTTTGCGGCCGAGTAATACACACCCCGGAGATCCGGGGTTTTTAGCTTGGACGCACCGTTTTTGAGATATTCTCATTTTTATAAAATTCATTTTTGAAACAGTTCCGGCCCCCCACCCCATACAACATCAGTAGAAAACTTTTTCATTGCCGATGAGATAACTCTATGGTTGACTGTAACCAAATTCAGTTCTATTTTTAAAAATACTTTTACACCCTAGGGTGCAACGCAGAGTTTTGAACCCGCTGCTCAGTTTAAAGGCCTGATCAGACGAGGGACTGTCCGCCGAGTACGTTTTTGTCCATCGATATAGATCTCTTATAAATTGTATCGAATAACGCACACAAGGAACTAAAAGTACCTCGGACAAAAAGTCCCCGAAAGTACGGCGGACACCGAGAGACTGGACTGGACAAAAGTTCGCGGTAGTCCCCGAAAAAAAAAAGAACAAACGTAAATAGGCGTAACAACGCACACAACGAACTTTAGTCTGCATTGAGCGCCCGATAGTGAAGTAGGTCTTCGGGCAACAAATGACCGCACACTATATGCGTTGAGTCCGCGACAAGTACCCGGAGGAAATATTTTGGACGTACAGGGACTTTTTGTCCCACGGGGACAACAGTCCTTCGTCTGATTAGGCCTTAAATATACATCACTTTTCGAATATGAGAAATGAAAAATATTTATCAGCCAATGCAATGCATTTATATGTCATTAGGTATTCCAATGACACTCTTTTTTGTTACCGTAAAAAACACTTGTTATTTACATCGTGAAACAGAATTTACAAGTCCATGTTACATTTCGAAGCTTGTGAACTTGTAAACTTGTATCTTTCGAGAAGTAGGCCCATCTCTGTGTGGTAATAAACAATAGAGGTGAGTGGATTCATGTCTGGTCAGCGACATCTATCGAGCTAATAAATAAACTTTTTTTTTTTAATTTGCTGGTAGAAAATCTCTTAACAATAAAACGTCCTTTAAAGTTTTAATGAGATAATAGCTTTTCGCCTGTGGATTTGCCCGCGTGAACTAAGTACATGATGTTTTCCCGTGTGAATAAAACATTTTCCCCGTGTATGTAAGCATCGCTGCACACGACCCATCGACCACAACCACAAAACACCGCCACCGACCACTTTGCTGCAGTTTTCATACATTTTATATGAACTCGCCGCACACGGTGACGCCGGTGGTCGCCACATGCTATAAATCGTCGCTACTCGCTTCTTGTGGCCGCCTCCGACCGACCACTAACGCCGAAACGAAATATTACAAGCAAATGGGCACAGATAGTGAAACTCATCGAAAAAACAACGGGTTGCACCTAGACTTTTTCACAAAAAAAAGGAAAAAGCGGACTGGATTTGAACCGAGTTCTTCTGGTCAATGTCCGTTTTCTAACCTGAGCTATTACAAGTTTGGAAACGGTGGCGAGCCATCGTATTCTAATGACATTGTAACAGTTTTTCGACGTCATGAGTCCGTCTTACGAATTTTCGATCTGACGGTCACGTGTCCTGACGCGAGTTTATCATTTTTTACCCATCACAAAAACTGCACAACGCCGCTAAAGAAGTTTTCACTTATTTAAATTTTTACTTTTTTGCATTCACAATGCAATTTTTATTAAGTAAGGCAGAGGTACCCTTTGTGGCCACTTTAAGAATTTTTGACTTTTAAGCACTAGGTACCTACTAAATGGTCTAGGTATTTAAGAGAGACAAATTATATCTTAAATTATAGATAATTTATCAACCTTAAAAGGTACATTTTTCAAATTTAAAAAAGTAAAATAGTTTTTTGTATATAACACAAAATGGGTGAGAGGTGCCAAGTGGCCAAAGGTTTTGGCCACTTATTGATAGTTAAACTTTTGTAAGTATAGCGAAAAATCAAAACCTAACCAAGATTAAATCAATATATTCTAATGCGCTAGAAACCAATCAATTGCAAAACAACAAATTAATTGTAAAAATATGTAGTTTAAAAAACTAATAAAACCCACTTTTATAGGAACATACTAAAAAGTACAAAATAACCGTCTACAGATTCAGTAACTGAAATTAAAAAGCGAGGTGCGCGTTGTCAATATTAAGTACTTGAAATGCAGGCTTTGCAAAGGGCGCACCACGCTTTTAAATTTCAGTTACTGAATCTGTAGACGGTTATTTTGTACTTTTTAGTATGTTCCTATAAAAGTGGGTTTTATTAGTTTTTTAAACTACATATTTATTTTTTACTTTTTAGTTTCATAAATGGCAAGCCATGGATTGATGGTAATGGATTTTTCAGTCCATTCATGTATCTGCCTACCCCTTAAACATTGAACGAAACAAATGAGCCCAAACTCGAAGGGTTTCTCAGTGGTCATTAAGGAGTGTTACTGACTTACTCCCTGCCCCATCATCAGACTCTCACCACCAAGTGTAGCGCATAGGTCTCATCAGAACGAAACAAATGAACCACAACTCGAAGGGTTTCCTAGTGGTCACTAAGGAGTGCCACTGACTTCCTCCCTGCTCCATCATCAGACTCTCAGCATCGAGTGTAGTGAATAGGTCTCATCAGAACGAAACAAATGAGCCCAAACTCGAGGGGTTTCCTAGTGGTCATTAAGAAGTGCCACTAACTTCTTTCCTGCTCCATTATTAGACCCTCATCGCCAAGTGTAGCAAATAGGTCACATCAGAACGAAACAAATGAGTCCAAACTCGAATGGTTTCCTAGTGGTCATTAAGGAGTGCCACTGACTTCCTCCCTGCTCCATCATCAGACCCTCACCACCAATTCTAGCGAATATGTCTCATCTGAACGAATCAATTAAGTCCCAAACTCAAAAGGTTTCCTAGTGGTCATTAAGGAGTGCCACTAGCTTCCTCCCAGCTCCGTCATCAGACCCTCACCACCAAGTGTAGCGAGTAGGTCTCATCTGAATGAAACAAATGAGCCCAAACTCGAGGGGTTTCCTAGTGGTCATTAAGGAGCGTCACTGTCTTCCTCCCTGCTCCATCATCAGACCCTCACCACCAAGTGTAGCGAATGGGTCTCATCAGAACGAAACGAATGAACCCAAACTCGAGGGTATTCCTAGTGGTCATTAAGAAGTGCCACTGGCTTCCTCCCTGCTCCATCATCAGACCCTCACCACCAAGTGTAGCAAATAGGTCTCATCCAATGAATCTGAATGAAACAAATGAGCCCAAACTCGAGGGTTTTCCTAGTGGTCATTAAGAAGTGCCACTGGCTTCCTCCCTGCTCCATCATCAGACCCTCACCACCAATTGTAGCGCATAGGTCTCATCAGAACGAAAGAAATGAACCAGAACTCGAGGTGTTTCCTATTGGTCATTAAGGAGTGCCACTGGCTTCCCCCCTGCTCCATCATCAGACCCTCACCATCAAGTGTAGCGAATAGGTCTAATCAGAACAAAACAAATGAGCCTAAGCTCGAGGGGTTTCCTAGCAGACATTAAAGAGTTCTATTGCCAACCTCTTGACTCCATCATCAGATCAGCTCGATGTTAGCAAATTATTGTATTGTCATCGGATTCAAATAGACTTGCAAAGTTTCAAATCAATACGACAATTAGAAGTAGGTTAAAATTGAATTCCAAGATTTTCTTACATTGTGACTTAGTTACATGTGAAGCTAATAAAAGTGTGGTAAAAACAAAGGTTTATAAAGTAGGTATTTCATCCAAAACAAATTTCTTAAAATTTTCATACAAAATATTAATAAAACAGAAAATGGGATTTATTGAAAAAAAATCGTACGACTTATGGAATTTTAATGGTTAATTTTTTATTTTTTTTATTTTATTTATTATTATTTTTATTTATATTATTTATTATTATTACCTTAAAATAGGTACCTTATTTAAATTGACTTTAGCAAAAATTGCGAGAAGTTGTTTAGAAAACTTTTAGAGCAAAAAGTGGCCAAAACCGGTACAGTGGCCGAAAACCGGGGCTTCTGTCCTACTTATTGAAATTGAACGATTCCGTCGCTCAGTGGTTAGAGTTAGAGCAGTCGTCCGGATAGCGATAGGTAGTTGGTTCGAGTGCCATCGGAGCTGGTTGTGAGACGGGTCGATTTTTTCTAAATACTTACTTCATTTTCCATTTTTCAATAAGTTTTCACTTCAAGAACTTTACTTTCTTAAGATTACGAATAAATTCATCAACTTTGTGAAATAATATTGAAGTGACGACGTACACACTTACTCGTAGGCAAAACTTCCACAACTCAAACTCTCAACGGATTCCAGTTACGAAATTCTTCAGAACTTTTCACGAGGCCCTTATGCCGGAGCAATAATTTATGGTAAAACCATAAACTTATTATACTGTATAAATAAGTTTATGGGTAAAACATACGAATGACTTCTATGGTACGGTCGCCAGCACGCCGGGTTACTACAAAATGTCAAAATGTATTAATTGAAACAGAACTCTACAAGTTGGAAATAAGGTTGTTTTTTTTTAAGGAAATTTGACAGTTTTTAGTAAGTAAGCTGACGTGCTAGCGACACTGTACACGTTTCGGAACCACTTCGGAACGCTTCAATGTGACAAGGTTCAATGTTGGTTATTGCTAGTACCTGTACATAGGCAGGGTAAACGGTTAAAGAGAGCAACGTAGAGTAGAGTGCTACAAACTTATTTGAGGCAGGGTAAACGGTTAAAGAGAGCAACGTAGAGTGCTACAAACTTATTTGAGGCAGGGTAAACGGTTAAAGAGAGCAACGTAGAGTGCTACAAACTTATTTGAGGCAGGGTAAACGGTTAAAGAGAGCAACGTAGAGTGCTACAAACTTATTTGAGGCAGGGTATACGGTTAAAGAGAGCAACGTAGAGTGCTACAAACTTATTTGAGGCAGGGTAAACGGTTAAAGAGAGCAACGTAGAGTGCTACAAACTTATTTGAGGCAGGGTAAACGGTTAAAGAGAGCAACGTCAAGTAGAGTGCTACAAACTTATTTGACCCGGTTATGGCGGTGGTGGATAGGGTTGCCAGGTCTTAAAACCGAAAAGCCGGACTGGGGGGCTACCGGCTAAGAAATCTGGATATGGGTATGGGCTTCAACTGTCATTTGAATTCCTTATTTTGATAGGTTTTTGCTGCTTTGTTCTGTTGAACGTTGCTAGCTAGTTATCGTTATACCTGACGTCACAAAACAAGGAACTGATAGCGGCTATTTTCTTTATAAAATTGACTTAAAGTTCCCAAAAACGTATGAAGTTCATATCCATAAAGATACGCGGTAGCCCCCCAGGTCAGCTAGTTTATCCGGACTTTTGGATATCAAAACCAGACACCTTAAAAAACCAAGGAGTTCATGCCGCTTGCATGCTCGAGTTCGCCAAAGCTGTAAAAGCCGGACGAAAACCAGACAGGCCGGACAGACACCGTCTAATTTGGCTGAAGGTCTTAGAAGTCAAGGCCGGTTAAATTGCTACAAGAAGAAGAAAAAATACATAGTTAGCGCCGTCTCCGGCGCGCGCCGCGTACTTACTTACTTACTTTGTGGCATTGTGGCGCCGTTGTCTGTCCCCGGAACAGAAAATTTTGTCATCTGTCACTCTCGTTCAAAATTAGCTGTCAAAATGGACTGTCGGCTGTTTGTTAGCAGTATGAAAACACACTCTACTCTTACGTGCTACAGACTGCAGTGCCCGTAGTGTAAGTTTTTATGTCAAAAAACGCAAACTATTTCGATTCCGTATTTATGTCAATTTGTATGAAAACTGTATTAGCGCCTCTAGCGGCGAGTAGCGCGCTTATATAGTTTTCATACAAATTGACATTAATACGCATTCGAAATAGTTTGCGTTTGCTTGACATAAAAACTTACACTAGGGGTACAGGTACTGTTTACTCTACCTGGGTACACCAGGTAACACCAGGCTGTCTTTTATGAGTCTCAAGGACGACCTAATTCACGATTACGGCTGAAGTTATCATGGTTTCAGCGGCTCGCTTAGTTTTTACGAGAACCAGGTCACTGGAAGTTGGATGAACAAGTTCGCCTGTTTGTTAATTAAGTCTTAATTGCTTTACGGCTTGTTTGGGATTAGGATTAGCGGATAAAGTAAGTACTTACCCTCTTTAACGCCCAATAAAATGTTAAATGTACGTCAAAATAAATGTATTTTCTTTCTTTCTATCTCAAATGTTTTGTAAGTATAATATTAATTCCTTTCTACACTCAGAAACTGACTTTAATAATCGCTGCTTCGAAAGTGAAAAAACATTATACAGGGTGTTATGTTACCACCCATGTTTCTTGGGGAAAGTTGTTAAATTTTATGAGTACAAGCTGTGGTTTCGGACTTGCAACTGGCCAAACTAACACCCTGTATAAATGAATTGAATTCCAATTTAACACTGGGCAAGGGTCGCCATTAGGACAAATACATACATCAATTTGAATGTCAAAAATATAATGAACTAGCTTTCCGCCCGCGGCTTCGCCTGCGTGGATTCACAACGTTATCCCGCGGGAATGTGATATTTTTCCGGGATAAAAAGTAGCCTATGTTCCTCTCCAGGCTACAAAGTATCTGTGTCCCAAATTTTAGCCCAACTCGTACAGCCGATTTGGCGTGATTGAGTAACAAACATCCAAACATCTAAACATCCAAACATCTAAACTTTCACATTTATAATATTAGTAGGATTATTATGACTAATCGTTTTCCGATAACCCTCAACAACGTCAGCTTGATCAAAAAAGCGTAGACCGGCAGGTCTATCTAATTTAATGAGACGGCACTAAGCCCACGTCCGCGTCGACAGTAAACATTTCAGAAGAATAAAAGGAAGGGCCGGGACAAAAATACCCCTTTTTGCTTAGCTAACTAATCAAGACAAGAAACTAAGAGAAGCCTCATTTGGAGCTTCTGATTTGTCTCCATCTCTAAGCACACCAATGGTGATATGATAATAAATGTATGATGTAAATAACTTAATCTTCATAGCCCAATAATCCTCAAGATCCAATAATATAAAGATTATAAAGATCCAATAATCCTCAAGATCCGCAGCCCAATCAAGAAAGCAACATAGAGAAATAGGTAGCTACATAGTTAAATGAGACGGTACTAAGCCCACGTCGACGGTAAACAAAATTTCAGGAGAATAAAAGGACGCGGCCGGGACAAAACGACCCCTGTTTGCTCAGCTAATTGAATTCGTTGTCGCTGCTTAAGCGATGTTTGAGTGGCGCGCACGCATTCATTAGGGCTTAGATTAATCGTTTTAAAGCCCAGCGGTGGACAATGAGGCCATTGATAATAGCGTATATAAATTAATTTGATTGAGCTCTATCATTAATTCATATAGGTACGTACTTAGATGTTTTGTTTGACGTCATAAGTTTTTTTTGCACTTGAAGGGTACAGGGGCAAAACAAAGAATGTCACAAAACAGATTTTTGTGTAATTTACATTTTAATGTAAGTATATTTGTGAAAATTTGTCAAAAGTTTATTTGTATTTACAGCTGATCTTTGTAAAGTAAACTTAGGTTCCTATCAGTAAATTATTAAAAAATAATTATGCAAGACAAAAATAAAAAATAAATAAAATAAAAAACAAAACCTGTTTGTGACATTTCTTGTTTTGCCCCTGTACCCTTCACTTGTAGTTGCACTTTACGATATTTTTTATCCACAAGGGGGTGGCACTTTGCCTTCATCACAACTGATGCTAAAGTAATGATAAGGCTGAAGGTAGAAGCGCACTACTCCCGGAATCCCCAAATACTGAGGAACTGGCTATCTTATCTCTAACTGCCGGAACACAACAATGCTGAAAACATCGTTGTTATCTTATCATCGTCAGCCTTAGATAAGAAGGTGGCAGCTAGTAGCCAGGCCGACTTTGAACAAGCCCTACCACCAACAAAACAATTGACAATAAATTGATAATGAAAGAAAAAATTGTTCTGTATTTATTAAAACGGAAGTACCTACTTATAATTGGATGTATGTGGGCGGTTGGTGGGCAGTATCAACTTTGAACTACAAGAATTGCTAACATTACCTTTTACTTTTTTGCATTCACTATGCAATTTTTATAAGGTATTAAAAATTAAATATTAGTTACAATAAAACAAAAACGACCCATCCTCCAAGTAGGGCAGGCGTGCGGGGTTTGGCCACTGTACCGGTTTTGGCCACTTTTTGCTCTAAAAGTTTTCTAAACAACTTTTAGCCATTTTTGAAAAAGGCAATTAAAATAAAGTATTTTAAGGTAATAATAACAACCGTTAGAATTCCTTATGTCATAAGATTTTTTTTCAATAAATTCCATTTTCTGTTTTAAAAAATGTTTTGTATGAAAATTTGTTTTGGATGAAATACTTTATAAACCTTTGTTTTTTACAATTAAATTGTTGTTTTGCAATTGACTGGTTTCTAGCGCATTAGTATATATTGATTTTACCTGGGTTTGGTTTTGATTTTTCGCTATACTTACAAAAGTTTAACTATCAGTAAGTGGCCAAAACTGGTACATTTGGCACCTCTTACACATTATGTGTAATATAAAAAAAACTATTTTACTTTTATAAATTTGAAAAATGTACCTTTAAAGGTAGATAAATTATCTATAATTTAAGATATAATTTGTGTCATAAATACCTAAGACCATTTAGTACTTAGTGCTTAAAAGTAAAAAGATCCATAAAGTGGCCACAAAGGGTACCTCTGCCCTACCTAATTCCGCCGAAAATTGAACCCGGGATCTTTTACTGTCCGGGCGGATCATCTGGCCGCTGAGCTACGGAATCGATTTTTATAATGTTTCATTTTCAAAAATAAAGGTGACATGTCTAGTTTTTTTCGAATAACTACAACAGTATTGACCTTATGAGAATGCCTGACAGTTTTACTGTTTTCTATAAGAAATTGAGTTTTTTACGTACCTATGCATTGTCATAGGTACCTATGCATTAGATCTTCATAATAATACCGCAAACAAAACAGTAGGTATCTAAACGCAAGAAGTAAGTTTAGTTCCTAAAATCTTTTATTTTCCGCGAAGCTGAAGTTATAACAATAGGTACTGTGGTATCATATTGTTAGGATATGATACCTCCTTGCATTGTCTATGGTTGATTTATGTTTAAATCAGTATTCAAAATATCGAATGGATTGTCATTACCTACGCGAGTAGTTTGTTTTAGTCCAGACGATTCCGCGGTCGCGTGTTGTAGTAGATATAGAATATATCGGCCATGGTGCCGCAGTAAAGATTATATCGATTGCAATTACATTTATTATTTAATAGAATCCCAGTGTAGGGCTTCTTATGGTGTTAGGCGCAAATCTTCGCAGATCTATACTGTAGTTTCCATGTTTCAGACCCTTTGGTGAAGATGGAGGTCTTATTGTTCGACGGCATCCACGGAGATGTCGAAGTTTTTTTTCGGAGCTACGAAATAATGACGGCTCTGCAAGGCTACGAAGGCGAGGCCAAGAAAATCGTCGTCGGAGCTTTCTGCACGGGCGCAGCCCGATATTTCTACGATAAGATCGTCGATATGGTGAAAGACTACGACGAAATGAAGAATGAGTTTATCAGGGAGTTTGGTTTTGTATCGGACCCACTTGAGTGCTTCGAGGAATGTGCCCCTAATATGTGTGATTCTAGCAGTGGTGATAAATCTAATCAATGTGTTTATTTTGTACCGGAGTTAGAAAATGTGCCAACTCCCAATCATTGTGCCTCTCGCACGCCAAACGAAAAACCCCATGATTTGTATGATGCAAGTGAATTGAATGATTTTAGAGCTCAAGCCCCGATGATGCCCATCACGACATCATCTTGGAGGACGACTGAGACGTCCCCACAATCTAATAATAATATTATTGTAAGTAGAGAAGAGGATTGTATGCAGCTGACGTTGGTGCAGGACAATCACAACACAAGTAAGCGTACGCCGTTTTTATCTATTGAGTGTCGTGGTCAGAAAATAGACGCCTTGGTGGACACCGGTGCGAGTGTGTCGGTAATATCACAGACGGTAGTAGACAGTCTAGGTCTCAGTGTGGACATGGTGAACGCTGAACTACGAAATGTGAGTGGTGGAAAACTTTCAATAGTAGGGAAAACTAATGTATGTTTCTTGATAGATAACGTGTTGTTTACACAGCGATTCGTTGTTGTAAGGGACATTGTACCAAACATAGTGTTGGGTTGTGATTTTCTTAGCAAGAATAGCATAATTATGAATTTTGAAAAATTTTGTATAATTTACAAAAAATTTAATTTTGAATTTAATGTTGACATGAATTTTATGTTGACATCGATTGACATTGATGACAATGAGTCACAACAGTCACAAGTGATAGATGTCTCGAATGACGGATGTCAGAGTAATTTTCGAAAAAGTAATATGTCAGAAAAAAGTTCGCATGTCATTCCTAGATTAAAAAGTTTTTTTATGAATAAAAATAGGAATGACAGTAAAATGAAGAAAGGCGCGAAAAAGTTTGAAAAGTCGAATATGAATAGGATTTCGAAATCCAATATAAGTTCGTTATGTAATATTAGTTCTTTACGAAATAAGAAACGTTTGAAATATGTAACATATAAAATTAAATGTAAAAATAAATTTTCTTTCATAGATTCATTTTATAATAGGGATAGAAATAGGATAGGATTTTAGGATGTTTTATAATAGTGATTGTTAGATAGTTGAAATGTATAATTGTGTGATTTGTATTAATATGTGTTTCCTTTTCATGTACGGAAATACTGCACCTGAAGCCCACGAAGTGTCCTGTGGTCCATTTATGATGTACTTATTTAATTATTTTTTTAATGTTTAATTTAATAAAACAATTATTTTTTTGCATTTTTACTAATTAGTAGACATCGTGTCGTGTCTCTTTACCTTCATGGGATAGGGCAGGAGGATGACCTATTATCTAATTAGGTGTGAGAATCCTCTGACCTTAACTTATGTTGATATTGACATCACGTTTCGTTAATGATCTGGACCACAAAAGTAACACTTCTGTGTTTCATTTTATTTCCGTTTTAGTTAGTTTGTAAGTTTTTTCGATGTCACTTAAGGAACGAGGTGACGTCAACATTTGTTGGTGAGGGGGGAGGAAACCCTGATGGTCCAATAAGGACCAGGGTCATATCCTGTTTGTTGCAGGATCCCTCTAACCCTGACTGGCAATGTTGTCGACACCACGCTACATAAACTGTGGTGGCCCCTAGTAGACAGTCTGCTTGAGGTTACCACAGGTTTATGAAGTTCCAAGCTTGTTGTCGGGCACCTTTTGAGATGAGGGTTATTTTTGGGTAATTTCGTAGTCAATATATTATTGGTGCCTGTCCGACATGTTTGATCTTGGAATTTCGACTTAGTTAACGCTTAAATGAGCTAGGGTTAGCTTTGATTGTAACTACATATGATGTATTAGGGTTAGGTTTAAGGCTGGGCAGACCTTTTCCCTTGGTTTTGGTATGTCAAGCCAATGCAATGGTTGGTTTGTTTTGATTTCAAGAAAGTAATAATTATATCGACCATTGTCCTGGCTGTCCGTTAGTGAGGACCAGTCTTATTGATGTGATATCGTTCCAAGGTAGGCAGGGCCTTCGCTTTAGGGTAATCCATGTAGGAAAAAACATTTCTTTAGTAAGAAAGGTTTTTTTTGTTGCGGCGGCGGCATGTGGTATCATATTGTTAGGATATGATACCTCCTTGCATTGTCTATGGTTGATTTATGTTTAAATCAGTATTCAAAATATCGAATGGATTGTCATTACCTACGCGAGTAGTTTGTTTTAGTCCAGACGATTCCGCGGTCGCGTGTTGTAGTAGATATAGAATATATCGGCCATGGTGCCGCAGTAAAGATTATATCGATTGCAATTACATTTATTATTTAATAGAATCCCAGTGTAGGGCTTCTTAGTACCTACATGCTTACCTATAACAACAAAAGTACTAAATCGAAGAATCTTCCCACCCCGGTCCGATAATTGCTACAGTTTGGGCCCGTATGGGACACACTTGTGTGTTTCTTTTTTCTATTTATTTTTAACAAAAGAAGGTTTATTCGACTTTCTTTCGCAATGGCTCAGTTTACTTGCGAATTTGAAAATGTTGAGAAAAGAAGGGCGACATGAGTTTTTTTTCTGTTGGTTTTGTATTTTCTAACATTTTTCTGTTTTTGGGTTACTGCAATTTTTTTGTTATTCAGTCTGTTAATATATTTAAGAAATACAACAATTCACGACATCGATTTTACAAAAAATCTTAATTTGTGTTTTTAATAAAAATAAATAACTTGTGTAATATACCTACTACCACTTAACAAAATCACAGAACAGCTAAGATTTTCCTGTAACAATAGAAATCTTTCTGCCACGTAATTCTTGAGAAAATTCCTCTTAACAATAATTCAAATCATACAGACGAAAAATCGCGGAGATTACCTTCTAAAATATAATCGTAGAAAATTAATAAAATATATTTCAAAAGCTTCTTTGAATTCGAATATCAAAGATTCAGGCTACGTTTATTTCCAAGTCGTCGACTCCTAACAAAAGTCTCGGAAGTGTCATCTTCCTAAAATGATTTCCCATTGCAGGAAACGAGTGTAAACAAAGCCGGGAGGTTGTATTTGATTATCGCGGTGAAGACGTCTCGGGTTCATTTGCATCATTAATGCCCGCGATATTAGGGAAAACGACGTCTTCCTGTGTCCCGGACACGCGGACTTGGGACGTGGTCGGAAGCCTGGATGTGGCAATACTAACTGGACGAAACTGGTTATTTCCTTTTAATACAATTTTCAGTAGGGTTGCAAAATTTGAAGGTGTTTTCAGATATCGCTCAATAAATTAGGGACGGTTTAGTTTTAATTTTTTTCCATTCCAGATACAATTTACCTATACAATTAACCAATGTAATGGTACTAGTGATGTACCGTGCCCGGGCACGTTCCCAAGGACTGGAAATTTTGCCGGCAGCGTTGCCGGCAGTGTCCCAAAGTTCCCAGCAATATTCCCAAGCAGCATTTTGTAGATTAATATTTTACCATGCAAGAAAATTTAAAATAAGACTTTAAAACTGTTTGATTATATTGAATTACGTAATAAATAGCCACCAACATCAGAGGTAAGCACATATGAAATGAAAAACAGTTTGATATAAAATAATTTATTTTTTTATTCAACAAACTAAGAAAACAAAACAAAATAATCTTGCCATAATTATCAACAAATTATAAAATTGTAAGACACAGAAGAAAAATACATTATTTATTTATTTAATTTAACAAAACGACAAAAAGTCTACTGGGAATTTTGGGCAATATTCCCAATGTGCCCGGACACTTCCCGGGCACATTGGGAGTGGAAAATTGCCGGCAGTGGCAATATTCCCAGGCGTACATCACTAAATGGTACCCTTTACGTTTTTTATACATATTATTATTTATTTATTTTCGGCCTGGATCGTCCCACTTCAGGGCAAAGGCCTCTCATCCTTCTTTTCATCTCGCGCGGTTTTGTGTTGTTGTGTACCCGTCACTCATAATCATAATATACGAGACAAGATCGTCGCGCCATCGCCCGGTGGACGTTTGGGTGTGGGGATCGCATCGCCGACATGCCCACTTTTATTTCAGCATTGCTGGTTGAGAGACGTCGGCAATAAGAGTTTTGGAGCGCAGTGTCGGGTTTCTTATGCGGTCTGCCAACTTCATACCCAGCATGCTACCACAAAATAAAGAGTTTACCGCCCGCGTAGTTACTTTGTGAGGCTACGCTCTATCATCGTCAATATTAAAGTGCCAGTTTCCAGTTTCCTTCCGCACGCAGTTTCAGTTTTACAGTTTGTTCGGAAAAGATCGACGTTTCTGAACGCGTCTCTAATGTCACGTCAAATTGACATTTGGCTGTCACTTGAAGTTGACAGTGACACTTGATTGGAATTCTTGTAAGAAAAGCATGTCGGATTAATTTTGCTGAATTTGTTAAAAATCGCTCGCGTTGAATATGCCTGGCATATCGAGTTTGAATTGAATCTTAAATTATCTATGTGATCCCGTTTTGTACGACCAAGGTTTTGACGCCATCCATCGGGCTGGTCACGGAGTTTTGAAAGAAAGATAATTGTCCACCACGCGCTTTTTGTCGGGACTGTAAATCGTAATAAAAGAGGCTCCCCCGTGTGTGTCATTGTGTACCTATTGCTGAAGCGCCCAGTGCCTTGGGAACGCTGTTATTTGTGTTGTGAGTAAGGTGACGAATTGGTAAGGTCTGCAGAAGAAGACGAAGAAAGGACCCCAGGGGCGCGCGCGCTCCCTTACACCACTTCTGCCTTGGAGACGTTCGACACACAGACCCGTATGTAACCTCACCTTACTTAACATTCTCTCCGCTGTGTATCGCAGTCCAATTGTTCAGTTACATCCCAGCTGAAACCAAGTTTTTGTCCGGAGTCTATATTAGTGAAACCGCTTCCACTGCGCTAGCTGATTCCGCGGTATAGGCAGGGGTGTACTGAACATTTCTTGGTAGCCAAGAGCGTAGCTTGAAGGCCTGAGAGGCCCACGCCAAAACTTTGTATTAATCAGTGCCGTTTTGATGACCCAGTCTGGTCCGGACTAGATTAATTTGTACTTGTAAATGGTAATTAACTTGCATTTGAAAAGTAAAGGGCATTCCTTTGTTATTGGTTCCATGTCTTGTAATTAATTGTCATGTATTGAAGTTCCAAAGTGTAAACAGATGCCTTTCTTTGCTCATAATAATTATTATTTAGTTTGTTAGCAAATTTGAGTTGTGAATATTGACAAGTTGTTGCTAAATGGTGGCTAATAAAAGGTTAGCTAATAAGTTTGCACTCAATACTTAGTGAAACTTAAATGATTTGGGACATTGTTTACACATTGAAACTCATTGAAACTTGTGCTTTGAAATAATTAAAATTAACTTGTTGTTGTGGTGATATCCAAGTGAATTTCAATAGTCAGTGATTTGGAGTGAATTTCAATAGTCAGTGAGTTTTGTTGTTTTCTGATAACCTCCAAATATTTAAGAGTTTGTGTCATTATAAATACTTTGTTGTTGTAATATTGGAATTTTGTGGTTATTAGTAACCTCCAAATATTGGAGATTTTTGTGTTATAGTGAATATTTTGAATTTGTTGTTTTTGTTGATAAATTTGGGACGTTACAATGACGGCCTCCTCGGCTAAAGCCAAAATACGTTCTGAGTTACGGTGGTTAGCTTCTGCGGTTGCATTATTGGATCGACCGGATAGGACGGAGGCCTTGTTGAACAGATACGTAGATCTGCCCGTACGTTTGGCTGTTGTTGATGAACAGTATGCCTTATTTTTGGAAAGGACTGTTGAGGCCGATGTGGAAATGCGACAAGAAGTCGATTTGGATGTGGACCAGTGTTATGATTTTGCGGACAGAATTACCCAGGTGGCTCGACCTTTGCAAGTGGCAAGAGAGAATGAACCGAGCCCGTCCCCGGTCACATCTAAGAGTATGCCCCCTCTATTTGCTAGATTGGCCCCCTTAGACCTAAGGCGTTTTGCTGGTCGTCTAGAGGACTGGGAGGGCTTTATTAATATTTTTGATAGTCTCGTACATGCCCGGGATGATTTGACCCAGGGCCAGAAGTTAGCTTATTTATTATCCGTGTTGGAAGGGGAGGCCCTTGAATCGGTTCAACATTTGGCCCCCTCGGATGAAAACTACCCTATTGCTAGGGATTTGATTGCCCGTCGGTACCAGAACGTACGACGTCTGGCGGACAACCATGTTGCCGCCATTTTGAATTTACCCCGCGTTGCCAGCGTGATGCACTTGAGAGTGGCTTTGTTGAATCCGCTGTTGGTGGCATACAACGCATTAAAAAACTTAAAACTCCCAGTGGAGCAGTGGTCGTTTTTGTTACTGCACATTGTCCTGGGAAAGTTGCCGGACTCTGTTAAGGTCCGTTTTGAGCAGCAGTATGGTGGGGATAGTGCGACTTATCTGCCACCCTTCTCGGACCTCTTGACGTTCCTGGAAGGAGAAAGTAGACTGGCAGATAATTCCTCTCTGGCCGGTCCTATGGGACCCGAACGACCTGTGCCACAGAGTAGATCCCCCACCGGACCCCCCCGTAGGGGGCGTATGGCCCCTCGCGCGCCCGGCCGCTATGCCACCGTCCAGGAGACCGCCCGCTGCTTGTACTGTCGGGAACCGGGTCACAGCACGACCCGTTGTGATAAGTTCCTCGACCAGCGCGTCCAAGGCCGTCGAGCGATCGCGCGACAACGGACATGGTGCTACTCGTGCTTGGGCCTGCACATGCAGCGCGAATGTACCCAAGCGCACCCATGCCGCTTTTGCAAGGGCAACCACCATCCCCTCCTCTGCATGAACAGCCCAGAGGGCGGCGGAGCGCCGCAGCGTGTCGCTGCAGGATCACCGCGTATGGGTGGGGGTCTCGGACCCCCCGCGGTGTTTGCATCCCGCAGCAGTTCTAGTGGCCACCAGAGTGGCCCCAGACGCTCTCCGCCACGTTTGGAGCCTCAAACGGGCGGGGGTCCCAGGGACCCCCCAATGGGAAACCGATCCCCAAGGATGGGGATGAATTATGCGAGCGTTGCCGGAGGTCGTAGAGGCCCCCCGCGACGTTTTGAGCCTCGCACGGGCGGGGGTCCCACGGACCCCCCCATGGGAAATCGGTCCCCAACTAGGGGGTTCGATTTTGCGAGCGATGCGGGAGGTCGTAGAAGCCCCCCGCGACGTTTTGAGCCTCGCACAGCCGGGGGTCCCCGGGACCCCCCTTCTGAAAATCGGTCACCGTGCCCCCGCGACTATGGGGCGACGTACACGGTGGATGCTAGGCACCGATTCTCGCCGCCGCTCGCCGAATACCCGCGTTTGGAGCGGCGCCCGCCCCGTCTTCAAGGGGCCGGGAGATATAACCCGCCTGATACCGGGCGAATTGGACGTAGGCAGTATGTGGGAGATTGGGACCCACTGGATCGCTATGAGCGACCCCCTTACCATGGGGGGACGTCTGGGGACCCCACATACTAGCAATCAACGTGTTTACGGTCGATTGTAGCCACCCCTCCAGAGACCGTTTTGTTGCCCACGGCCTCTGTGCTTGTCAGGGGATTGAATGGCGACCTTGTGGAAGTTCGCGCCTTGTTGGATTCCGGTGCTCAGGGGTGTGTTGTGTCATCTTGGTTAGTTAGGCGGTTGGGCCTCAAGATGCACCCCCACACGGAAGGCGTGAGAGGTGTTGGCGATGTGAAAGTCCCCGGGTTGTTAGGGCATGTTGACTTCACATTTACATCACGTAATAAGTCCACGCCAGGCATTAAGACCTCGGCGATTGTGTTGGACACAGTTGTTGGCCGTCAACCTTCAGTTGACTTGGGACCGAGTATGTTGTCTTTGGTGTCTGATTCCCCACTCGCCGATCCAAATTTCTTCCGCCCAGGCCCGATTGATGCTCTCCTTGGAGCCGATGTCCTGGGGCGAGTTTTGTTGACGGGGAAGCGAGTTTTGCAGCCAGATGGCTTGGTAGCTCTGCAGACGACACTCGGTACAGTTGTGATGGGCCCTGCTCGCCGCGTTTTGGATTCCCTTGATGAGGATCGCGGTCTTGTTTTTAATGTGTCTCTCTCCGAAGTGGTGCAGAAGTTTTGGGAGGTTGAGGAACCTCCACCAGCCCCGCGGGTAGACCCAGTAGCGGATGAATGCGAGTTGTATTACCAGAATAACACTGGTCGCCTCCGCTCTGGTCGTTTGATCACCCGTCTCCCCTTTCGTGCCGGCCGACCTCCTCTGGGCGAATCCCGACCGCTAGCGGAACGTAGGCTAGTGGCGATGGAGCGTCGCATGAGCAAGGATCCGGTCTTCCGCCAGAAGTATGTTGAATTCATGCGGGAGTATGAGGAGTTAGGGCACATGTCCGTGAGCGATTTGGATTGGCGCTCCGTTGAGCACTTCTTTTTGCCGCACCACGCCGTTTTGAAATCCGGAAAGATTCGGGTGGTCTTTGACGGTTCGGCTCCCACCTCTACTGGAGCGTCCTTGAACCAGTGTCTGCATGTAGCTCCCAAGCTGCACACGGAGATCTCAGACATTTTGACCAACTTCCGGCGGCACCAAATTGTATTTATGACTGACATCCGGATGATGTTCAGACAAACGGTCATCCATCCAGAGGATAGGAGGTACCAATTGATTTTGTGGAGAGAGAGTCCTAGGGACCCCTTGTTGATTTATGAATTGAATACGAATACGTACGGTTTGACTTCGAGCCCGTTTGTTGCGATTCGTTCTTTGTTGGAGTTGGCCGAGAAGGAGCGCTTGAGATACCCTCGCGCCTCCGCCATTTTGGCCAGTGACGTCTATGTGGATGACATTTGCACGGGCGCCTCATCTGTCTCAGAGGCGATTGTCCTGAGAGACGAACTCACCGCCCTTTTGAAGTCGGGAGGTTACGAGTTGAGGAAATGGATATCCAACTCGCCTGATGTACTGGTAGGTTTGCCCGAAGAGCACCAGCAGGACCCCCACCTATTCGAAAATGTTGATAATCCCCATGTGGTGACCGTCCTTGGCGTACAGTACAAACCGGTCTCTGACACTTTCACTTATTGTGTGGATTTACGACCACCGAAAGTCTGGACCAAGCGTTTAGTATTGTCTACTGTCGCACGTACCTTTGACCCCAATGGGTGGATTTGCCCCGTGCTGTTTATGGCCAAGTGTTTCTTGCAACGGTTATGGGCTTCGGGTGTGTCGTGGGATGAACCCCTCTCGGACGAGTTACTCCGAGATTGGTCGAGCTTCGTTTCATCCCTCCCCGAGATTAATGAAGTGCATTTGCCGAGGCTATTCCTCCCTTCTGAAAATTGTAAAGTTACTCTTCACGGCTTTTCCGATGCCTCCGAACGTGGATTTGCTGCGGCCGTGTACCTCCGCACCGTTACTGTTGACGGAGTTGTTGCTGTGCATCTGGTGATAGCGAAAAGCAAAGTCGCTCCCCTTCGGACTCGTCATACGATCCCGAGGTTGGAATTATGTGGAGCTGCCCTCCTAATGCGTTTGTTGAACCACGTATGGCTCACATTAGGTCGATCTATTAAGATACAAGAGGTTTATGCTTGGACGGACAGTCAGGTCGTCCTTTGTTGGTTGAAGGCTCCGGCGCACACCTTGGACGTGTTTGTGGCCAATCGAGTGTCGCAGATTTGTAATTCCGACATCGAGTTGATTTGGAGACACGTGCCGGGAACCATGAATCCCGCGGATTGTGCGTCGCGGGGTTGTGTAGCCCCAACCCTAACTAACCACCCCCTCTGGTGGGGCCCACAGTGGTTGATGCGGCCTGAGTCGGAGTGGCCGCCCTCTCCAGCGTTGTCGAACGTAGCCGTTCCTGATATGCGGGCATGCGTCCTGGAGACTAACCCCGCCGGGGAAAAGGATTTGTTGTTGGATCGGTACAGCTCCTTACAGAAGCTGCTTGGTGTTACCGCTTGGATCAGACGTTTTGCGTACAATTGCAGAAACCCACGCGCGAGGCGTGATTCGTCGGTTCTCACTCCGGACGAGCGTAGGGACGCGCTCTTGTTTTGGGTCCGGAGAGTACAAGCTGATAGTTTTGAGTCCGAGATTGAAATTTTGCGTTTAGGCCGTCGCAAGTTGAAGGGCGCGGTATCGCGATTGAATCCCTTCCTGGACGAGAGTGGGCTTTTGCGAGTCGGCGGAAGACTTCGAAATGCGAACCTGCCGTATGGAGCTCGTCACCCCCTTTTGTTACCTAAAGCCGGACATTTGACTCAACTGATAATAACAGATCGCCATGTGAATGCACAACATGCTGGCTGCAATGCTTTGTTGGCCATTTTGCAGCGTGAATTTTGGATTTTGTCTGCTCGTCGAGCCATTCGCACTGTGGTTTTCCGTTGCCTGCCTTGTTATCGATTGAAGGCCGCGACCATGCAGCCCCAGATGGGTGACTTGCCTGCTGATCGCGTCACGGAATGTAGAGCTTTTGCCGGAGTCGCCACCGACTTCGCCGGTCCCTTTACTGTAAAGGCTTCGAGACTGCGTAATGCTAAAACCTATAAGGCGTACTTGTGCGTGTTTGTGTGTTTGTCCACCAAGGCTGTCCATTTGGAAATTGTCTCGGAATTGTCTACCGAAGCCTTTGTCGCCGCCTTGAGCAGATTTGTTTCCCGTAGAGGACTGCCGTCATTGATACGTTCCGATTGTGGTACTAATTATAAGGGAACGTGTAATTATCTTAAGGAAGTAGTTAAGTTTTTTGTTGATAATAAAATAGACATTGGAACCACCCTCTCCCGGCGTGGGATAATCTGGAAGTTTAGCCCTCCAGCTTGTCCGACCTGGGGAGGAATTTTTGAAGCTTGTGTAAAGGCTGCCAAGACACACTTGCGTCGCGTGATTGGAGAAACTATTCTCACGTTTGAGGAACTTGATACGGTATTTTGTAAAATTGAGGCCGTCCTCAACTCGCGACCCTTGTGCCCGTTGTCTTCGGACCCGAATGACCTGGAAGCGTTGACCCCAGGTCATTTCTTGATCGGACAGCCCCTTTTGGCGTTGCCTGAATATCCGATTCAGGATGTAGGATCCCATCGTTTGTCGCGATACCAACTTTTGAAACAGATGTCCCAAAACTTCTGGGCACGTTGGTCGATGGAGTACTTGCATATCCTACAACAGCGCGTGAAGTGGACAGATAAAACCACCCCACCCCAGACTGGCGACCTCGTGTTGATTAAGGATGCTAACCTGCCGCCCCTATGTTGGCGAAGGGGGCGCATTGTTAAACTCTACCCCGGAACTGACGGAGTTCCTCGTTTTGCTGAGGTTTTGGTTAGAGATTCGGTTTTGAAGAGAGCAGTTAGTGGGCTCTCCCGATTACCCGTAGATTGACGTACCGTTCTTAACGGTCCGGGGCGGGGGGATGTTCGGAAAAGATCGACGTTTCTGAACGCGTCTCTAATGTCACGTCAAATTGACATTTGGCTGTCACTTGAAGTTGACAGTGACACTTGATTGGAATTCTTGTAAGAAAAGCATGTCGGATTAATTTTGCTGAATTTGTTAAAAATCGCTCGCGTTGAATATGCCTGGCATATCGAGTTTGAATTGAATCTTAAATTATCTATGTGATCCCGTTTTGTACGACCAAGGTTTTGACGCCATCCATCGGGCTGGTCGCGGAGTTTTGAAAGAAAGATAATTGTCCACCACGCGCTTTTTGTCGGGACTGTAAATCGTAATAAAAGAGGCTCCCCCGTGTGTGTCATTGTGTACCTATTGCTGAAGCGCCCAGTGCCTTGGGAACGCTGTTATTTGTGTTGTGAGTAAGGTGACGAATTGGTAAGGTCTGCAGAAGAAGACGAAGAAAGGACCCCAGGGGCGCGCGCGCTCCCTTACACCACTTCTGCCTTGGAGACGTTCGACACACAGACCCGTATGTAACCTCACCTTACTTAACATTCTCTCCGCTGTGTATCGCAGTCCAATTGTTCAGTTACATCCCAGCTGAAACCAAGTTTTTGTCCGGAGTCTATATTAGTGAAACCGCTTCCACTGCGCTAGCTGATTCCGCGGTATAGGCAGGGGTGTACTGAACACAGTTCCTACTAAACTAAAGATGGTCCTCTGCACCGTATAAAGAGTGCCATTGTTTCAAAAAGAACAAAAATCATTTTTGTTTACCCTTTTATTTCCTTGATGTTTCATACATATTCAAGGGCAAGACATGTTTCCTGTAACGTCGTGCGTTACCAAGGCGACTTAATGTCCCAAGATGTATATTTGATGATGTCCCCAAGTTCGGGGTCCATGTAAAAGGATTCTAAGGCGTTGTTTAAGGCGGTTTATATTCGTAGCGGGTCCCAGCCGCTGGGCGCTCGCAAATTGGTTGGGCTGCCTGTTTATGGGTTTATTTAGATTAGGACCCTTATGTGTTGTGTACCCTACTTGTTCTTGTGTTTGTCGATATCATTTATTTTATGTAAATATATGATGAATTAAAGAATTCGATTATGTTATTAATCCTTAATCATAATTTTATACTTGCCTAACCTACTGAACAAATTGTATTAACGCGTCTACCTATACTTTTGGCTTGATTAGTTAAGTGTTTTGTTTAACTAAACTATGCGTTGTACTGAATACCTACCTATTAATAAAACAAACTCAGTAAAAAGACTATACAGTTAGGAATAATGCTACTATAGAGGCGTTGCAATGAAAGTCCTATTCCCGATAAGAAATTCGATTTATAACTTATTTACAGCCTCAAACAGATGAATTGAACTTAAGGAAATATAAATAAAAGTCCAGTAGCTGTTACTTGGCAGGTGTATGCTATAATGCTTTGACGATGAAGACTGTAACGAAATAGGTTGAAATACACATTAAAAACAATGGAATCTATTCACGGATTTCTTAAAAGCGTGGAGTTTATTGAAGCATTGAGCTGTCAATGTCGTGCAGGCGCTGACGCCCGTCACAATGATGCCGACTTCGATAGACTCACGCGCACCTTTAATAATAGTGGTTAGACGATCAAGCTACAATGGGTAGGAAAACTAACTTTTTATCACGGCAGAGGGCGTACCTACTATTGGGAGGTGGGAGAGGGGGGGGGGAATTGGGGAATTTTGTTGATTAGTATAACAGCTTTCAAAATCGATGAAATCTTTTAATTGCGTCATACGACCACAGAGTATATTGCTATTATATAAAATAATTAATATCGTAGAATTATTATTATAAGTATTATCTAAAACATTGTTTTTTAAAGAATTCGTTTTTAGAAACAGATAAAACCAAATAAGTTATTTGTAACATAAAAAATCAGGCTATTAATTCCATGGAATTGTATAGAGTAGGTACGGGTCAAACACCAAACATGGCTGTATGGACTTAGTTTCCCTTGCCTTCCCTAAAAGAGAAAATTCCGCGGCCATAAGAAAAATATTTTTTTGATTATTTCTGTTTAGTTTTACTGTCTTCATATTCAAAATGAAAAGTAGAGTGTTTAGGTACTTCGGGTGTATGGACCCATAACAGTCTCGAACTATCGGCGCTCTCACTTCGTTCGTGCGCCAAAACACTCGACTGTTATGGGTGCCATACATACCTTGTTAAACAATCTACTATACCTAACCTATTATTTATTAGATTATAACATTGAAACACTTCGCAGGTATATTCAAATTAGGCCTAAATTAAGTTACTCAAAGTTGCAATATAATACGAGGTCTCTTCGCATAATAATTTTATTTAGATTCAAGGCGTGTGCCAAGACATGTGGCCCCGTTACCTCGGAAGTTTGGTTAGAGTACATGGACAAGCTAAACCAGTACCACATATTAATGAAATAGTTACTTTGGAACCAGTTCTACAACTAGGTACCGACAAAAACGTGGGAAACAAGGTGCAGGAAGGAATCTGACAGCAGGTTCAGACTTCAGAGTGTATGGTGTCGCGAATACCGCGTCGCACCTACAAAATCAGACCTTCATTTCTGTTAATGCGTACATTATTTGGGTGCAAAATGACTATTAGATTGTTCCCAGTCTTTCGTATTGTTAAGTCCACAGCTTTGTATGTAGTTACTGAATGTGCGTTGCAAATTCATTAAAGTTTCTGACATTCTTAGTGAAGTTTACACCGCAACGGCCGCGCACCGGTCGCACTCACATTGTCATGACAAGTCTCGTTATGCCAATAATCTTAACGTTTGAGCTACTGACTGAAATTTGCTGTGGCTCAGAGACGTCATCGAGCCTGAACTCAACACTGAACATTCTTCAAAGATGTGTTGACACGATTACGGGTTCAGGAAGTTACGTGTATCTTTCCACGCAATCTTCGGAAGCATGACTGAGGTGAAATATTTTGCTTCTTTGATGAAGTTTTAGCGTTTACAAGGAGGCAAATATTGAGGAAATATATTGCTGTTGGCTGTTTAAGCAAAAGTTTTTAAAACGGTAACGAAATCTTCACATATAAATAAACAAGTATTAAATATGGTAAGGAGGCTCTGAAACTACAGAACAAATATTGACGATTCTTTCACCTGTAGTAAGCTACATTATACCTAACTGACAAAGGCTATATATTTTATTCTGATATTTCCACGGGAATGGGTATTAAAACACGGGATCAGCTTTCATGAAGTATTAACATAATAGGTACTGTGGTATCATATTGTTAGGATATGATACCTCCTTGCATTGTCTATGGTTGATTTATGTTTAAATCAGTATTCAAAATATCGAATGCATTGTCATCATTACGCGAGCAGTTTGTTTGAGTCCAGACGATTCCGCGGGCGCGGGTTGTAGTAGATAGAATATATCGGCCATGGTGCCGCAGTAAAGATTTATATCGCTAATACATTTATTATTTAATAGAATCCCAGTGTAGGGCTTCTTATGGTGTTAGGCGCGAACGAATTACGTAGAACGCAATTATACGGTGTTTATGTGTTGCAGATTCCCAAGATAAACTAGGAAGACCATGGAGGTCTTATTGTTCGACGGCATCCACGGAGATGTCGAAGCTTTTTTTCGGAGCTACGAAATAATGACGGCTCTGCAAGGCTACGAAGGCGAGGCCAAGAAAATCGTCGTCGGAGCTTTCTGCACGGGCGCAGCCCGCTATTTCTACGATAAAATCGTCGATATGGTGAAAGACTACGACGAAATGAAGAAGGAGTTTATCAGGGAGTTTGGTCTTGTATCGGACCCACTTGCTGAATTTTTTGCGAGAAAGCAGTATTTCAACGAAAATTCGTTGGAATATCTGTATGCGTTGGAGATATTAGCCGCTCGTGCTGGGAACGCAATTACAGAACAGTTGTTCATACAACAATTCCTGCGGACAACCGACGTTGTCACACGCAGCAAATTGATGTCGCAAATCTACGTCGACAAAACGCATTTAAAAAAAGTAGTGAGACAGTTGTATAACCTTGAGTGCTTCGAGGAATGTGCCCCTAATATGTGTGATTCTAGCAGTGGTGATAAATCTAATCAATGTGTTTATTTTGTGCCGGAGTTAGAGAATGTGCCAACTCCCAATCAATGTGCCTCTCGCACGCCAAACGAGAAACCCCATGATTTGTATGATGCAAGTGAATTGAATGATTTTAGAGCTCAAGCCCCGATGATGCCCATCACGACATCATCTTGGAGGACGACTGAGACGTCCCCACAATCTAATAATAATATTGTTGTAAGTAGAGAAGAGGATTGTATGCAGCTGACGTTGGTGCAGGACAATCACAACACAAGTAAGCGTACGCCGTTTTTACCTATTGAGTGTCGTGGTCAGAAAATAGACGCCTTGGTGGACACCGGTGCGAGTGTGTCGGTAATATCACAGACGGTAGTAGACAGTCTAGGTCTCAGTGTGGACATGGTGAACGCTGAACTACGAAATGTGAGTGGTGGAAAACTTTCAATAGTAGGGAAAACTAATGTATGTTTCTTGATAGATAACGTGTTGTTTACACAGCGATTCGTTGTTGTAAGGGACATTGTACCAAACATAGTGTTGGGTTGTGATTTTATTAGCAGGAATAGCATAATTTTGAATTTTGAAAAATTTTGTATAATTTACAAAAAATTTAATTTTGAATTTAATGTTGACATGAATTTTATGTTGACATCGATTGACATTGATGACAATGAGTCACAACAGTCACAAGTGATAGATGTCTCGAATGACGGATGTCAAAGTAATTTTCGAAAAAGTAATATGTCAGAAAAAAGTTCGCATGTCATTCCTAGATTAAAAAGTTTTTTTATGAATAAAAATAGGAATGACAGTAAAATGAAGAAAGGCGCGAAAAAGTTTGAAAAGTCGAATATGAATAGGATTTCGAAATCCAATATAAGTTCGTTATGTAATATTAGTTCTTTACGAAATAAGAAACGAATTAAATTTGTTACATATAAAATTAAATGTAAAAACAAATTTTCTTTTATAGATTCATTTTATAATAGGGATAGAAATAGGATAGGATTTTAGGATGTTTTATAATAGTGATTGTTAGATAGTTGAAATGTATAATTGTGTGATTTGTATTAATATGTGTTTCTTTTTCATGTACGGAAATACTGCACCTGAAGCCCACGAAGTGTCCTGTGGTCCATTTATGATGTACTTATTTAATTTTTTTTTAATGTTTAATTTAATAAAACAATTATTTTTTTGCATTTTTACTAATTAGTAGATATCGTGTCGTGTCTCTTTACCTTCATGGGATAGGGCAGGAGGATGACCTATTATCTAATTAGGTGTGAGAATCCTCTGACCTTAACTTATGTTGATATTGACATCACGTTTCGTTAATGATCTGGACCACAAAAGTAACACTTCTGTGTTTCATTTTATTTCCGTTTTAGTTAGTTTGTAAGTTTTTTCGATGTCACTTAAGGAACGAGGTGACGTCAACATTTGTTGGTGAGGGGGGAGGAAACCCTGATGGTCCAATAAGGACCAGGGTCATATCCTCGTTGTTGCAGGATCCCTCTAACCCTGACTGGCAATGTTGTCGACACCACGCTACATAAACTGTGGTGGCCCCTAGTAGACAGTCTGCTTGAGGTTACCACAGGTTTATGAAGTTCCAAGCTTGTTGTCGGGTACCTTTTGAGATGAGGGTTATTTTTGGGTAATTTCGTAGTCAATATATTATTGGTGCTTGTCCGACATGTTTGATCTTGGAATTTCGACTTAGTTAATGCTTAAATGAGCTAGGGTTAGCTTTGATTGTAACTACATATGATGTATTAAGGTTAGGTTTAAGGCTGGGCAGACCTTTTCCCTTGGTTTTGGTATGTCAAGCCAATGCAATGGTTGGTTTGTTTTGATTTCAAGAAATTAATAATTATATCGACCATTGTCCTGGCTGTCCGTTAGTGAGGACCAGTCTTATTGATGTGATATCGTTCCAAGGTAGGCAGGGCCTTCGCTTTAGGGTAATCCATGTAGGAAAAAACATTTCTTTAGTAAGAAAGGTTTTTTTGTTGCGGCAGCGGCATGTGGTATCATATTGTTAGGATATGATACCTCCTTGCATTGTCTATGGTTGATTTATGTTTAAATCAGTATTCAAAATATCGAATGCATTGTCATCATTACGCGAGCAGTTTGTTTGAGTCCAGACGATTCCGCGGGCGCGGGTTGTAGTAGATAGAATATATCGGCCATGGTGCCGCAGTAAAGATTTATATCGCTAATACATTTATTATTTAATAGAATCCCAGTGTAGGGCTTCTTAGTACCTACCTGTCAGAGGAACTTCAGGCTTCAGGAATTATTAGTGACGAAAATTGATCGTCATTTATTTGTTAGGGTCGTATACTGTCACTTACCTACTTAGGCCTCAGATTAGGCTTATTTTCTTGAAGAACATTTCTCTTGTAATATTTGAGCGTAATAATTCACTGACAGGCCCAAGTCTTCGCCTACCGTCTCGGCTTCACAGACACTGTTTGTGTGTAACTGTCAGGAAAATAAGTACTTACTTACAAGATATTTTGAAAAATCATTTCTATAAAAATGTTTAGCGGCGTTGGCAGAGTTAGAGCCGCTCACTTGTATGAAGAAAACGCAGACTCCAGATAACACTCATATAATTATTGATCCAACTTACAGGTACAGGCATAGTACAGGTATAACAATATAGATACAGTCGACGTCTTAGTGAACTTATCCCCTCGAGGCTAGTTTGAAGAATCACCTCTCTTTGCTCGTTAATCGGGCTCAAGCCTAGCTACCCCACCGATTTTACCACAGATTAGCCTATTAAATTTAACAAAATGGCGGCAAGAGACGGCATTACCAGTGTTGCTATTAAAAAATAAGAAAAACCTTCTAAAATCATGACATTCGGCCATCTGATAACGTGCTGTCTCCCGACGCACATATAAAAATTATTTAGAATCAATTAATTAGGTAAGTATACAGCTAATATACTGATACACAACTATTCTCAATAGTTAAGTCTTACAACTATGTACCTATTTAGGTTAATCTTATAGTGATAAAAACCTTAAGTTAAAACTTAAAACATAATTGAAACAAATACATTATATTACACAATGCTCAACAATAAACTTTTAAGGAAGCCGATGACTTGTTTAGAATATAGATATTATCGTGAAAATATTGTTTTAGTAAATGGTTAAGTAATACATAATCAAATAAAATAAATTATCAATAAAAAACTAATCTAAAACTATTTGAATCAATGTATAAATTAACATAATCATGACATTCGTTAACAAGCGACTATTATTACTTAGAAAACTTATTTTGAAACCATACTTGTTATATAATCATGTGTAAGTAAGTATATGGAATGATTAAAGTAAAGTCTGGTAATAATCTATAAGCATTAGTTATGGGTCATAAAAGAAAAATGGATTAGCTTGGTACTAGTTTACATCAATGCATTGTCAGGAGCTACATTCAAGAATATTAGATGGTGTCAGAAGCAAAATCCCTAAGAATGTTACATTAGGAATAGGTAGGTACAGAATTTAACTTTAACCTGATAACTAGACACCCTTATCACTTCACTCAAATAGTGGAAAAAGCAACTACGAGTCATGAAAGGATTAAAGACCTAATATTAGATGAATTTAACTATCGCTAAGTTTGACCTAGTTTAGTCCTTACAAAAACAACTGTAGGCCTCTGCACAGTTACCAATTTTTACCCAGATATGAGTAACAAACCAAGTTATAGATACGTATTTACCATAGTGCACAATTTGTATTAAATCAAGATATGAATTAGGACAACTAAAGGAATTATTTAAAGGCATGTTCGTAATAGGCATTATTACCGATTAATTTAAATATTCTTACAAGGAAGTTACACTACTAATGAAGATGGCGCAGATACAATTTGGAACCGTCACAGCAACAATTTGCTTTTCCAACTTGTCAACCAGTTGTCCAAGGTTTCCAGAGCATTCTTCTCCAGCACCAAATCTTAAATGCATCTATTCTCTGCCTCTGTTAGAATAGTACAATACATGGTTCCACTCCGTACATGAAAATCAAAAGGTCATACTATTATCATTTCTAATGAATAAGTTAATGATTTTAAACAAGTTCGCAATTTAATATCAAAACTTAAAAATGTCTACAAGGTATCCTCATACGAGCATGACCCGCATTCTTATCAACAAATATTCATATTACTATGAATAATATTAGTGTAAATAGATTTAATAATTATAATTGGGATATGAAGAAGTATATTACCATGGATAGAAATAGGACAAGTAAAATCATGAACAGCTTTTCGCCCAAAAGAATTAACAACACGATGATTTCCCGTGGGAATAAAATATCCTCCCGGGGTCAAAAAAAAGCCGATATGTTTTTCCACAGACAAAAGATTTCAAAGATCTGTCCCGCCGATAGCCGTGATTGGGGAACAAACATACAAGCTTTTGCAATCATAATATTAGTAAAATGAGATAAGATACATGACATGATAATATATACTTCAATATAATTCAACTTCAGTATCAGCGATCCACTCGTCTCAATATCCGACTTACAACCACAGCCCACGATGATCACCATCATCACAACAACGATCACCCTGTGATCTGCACCTTCAGTATCATATTATCTCCTCTCATTACCACAGCACGTACACTCTGCTGCCTCCAGTTTGTATGCTGTGTTGGTTCGTACGTTCAAGGGTAGCGGGATCCTCATTATTATATTAACTCGATGCTAGCTCATGATAAGTACCTACTGGATGCTACAATTGTCATCTGAAAGCAGTAAACTCACAACACACATAGTAACCAAATCAATTTTATTAATCATTCAAAAGAAATAGATGTATCTGATAATGAATCAATAGAAATAAATGTAACTATATGAATTCTCATATTCTTTTATAAACATTAGTAGGTAAGGTACTTAGTACCTTCAACCATAGTAGAAACAAATGTTCAACTGACCAGATCTAAAAAAATATGGAAATGATTACTACAGAATATGTGAAGGAACTTCAAAGGTCCGTGAGGATGGTAAACTGCTAAGAATTTTAGTATCACGAGCCTACCAAATGAGACGGTAAATTTGACAGATCTACTTGATTTTTGGTTTAATAAAGATATTAATGCTCATTAAGATAACAATATATTAGATTCACATAATTTGAAATCATATTTTGTCAATACGTACACTAGGACGCACGGAGCGAAAATCTGACAAAAAAACATTAATTTTTACTAAAATAGTCATAAACCCGAGGACAACAAATGTCTTGTAATAATTGTAAATCGATTTTTGTAAATGCAGTTAGTAAATATTACATGTAACGTTTTTGTAATTTCAAGAGTGGTTTAGTATATACGAATTGATGACGTCATTGACAAATACTAAACAGTTTTGTAATTTTAAGAGTTCAATAGTAATATCGGGAATGATGACGACATTGACAAATACTAAACTGTTTTGTAATTTTAAGGGTTCAGTATTAATATCGGGGATTTCAACGTCATTAATATTACTAACCGTTTTGTAATTTTAAGAGTTCAATAGTAATATCCTGAATAATGACGTCATAGATAAATACTAATTTTTAGTTTATTTAGTTTTAGTAATTTATGTAGTTTAGCAATTAAAAGTAAAAACCCATACAAGCTGTTGTTTGTAACAGAGGCATCAAAAGAGATTTATAAAGCTCTTTCGATGAATCTGTTACAACAGTATGTATGGGTCTTTACTTTTAATTGCTAAACTACATAAACTACTAGAACTAAATAAACTAAAAATCACTATTTACCTATTTATAGATAATTTATAGATATGTCATAAATCTCTTAATGATAACTTATAATTACTTTATATTAACCTACTGTGTTCGTGCAATGAAATACTCTTTTAATTTTCCTATTTTATTTATTAAAAAATAACCATGCAAATTAAAAGGGACGACGCTACCGTTTTTGCATCAGTAACAGATGATCATCTGGGTGAAATTTTTCTTCTTTCTAAATCTTGTTTGGGATGAAGTTGATGAAGATGGATGGAGTCATTCAATTTGCCTTTTTTAGGCCTGCGTTTAGTATTGAATTGCCGTCATGTATGCATTTCAGTGTTTGAAGAACCTTAAACATAAAAATGTTTTATAAGTACAATAAGCTACACAACACAAAGAACAACTAGAACTAGTAAAAATAAATACTAATACCCACATAATATGACTGATACGGGCTGGCTTGAATCGGAATTGGAGTAATAGTGCGATGCTGGATGAAGTTTGTGGCCTCTGATTTGACTGTGGAACTGTAACTGTTTGCTATAGTGGGTTCTTTGGTTCTTGTATTAGAAGCGATGCCAATAATGGGTCATCCTCAAACAGATTACTGTACTGACTGATAGGGTAGGCGCCTGGAAGTAAAAAATGAGTTTCATGAACAAATTTATACACCTCTCATGCAGTTTACTCTCTACAAACTCTTACATACAGTAACCAGGGTTATTAAGTTCCAAAGCAAATGACTTGTCAATAAGCTTACCACAGAATGCACCAACGTATTCAATGAGACGCCAATTTCCTAAAGGTCCCTGATGAGATTGTCCATTTTTAGGGGTTTTTCACTGATTATTGATGATGTTGATTTTTGAAACACTAAAACTTGGACCACCATTTCACTTGACACAAGCGACAATTTGATCGTTTTGGCACATCCATAAATAGCGACGAATTTTCTTTGATTTTATTATGACCGCAACGTGTCACTTTCGAATCGCGTGCGCGTGCAAACTAGAAAAGAAACGAAATGGCGAACAGCCGGACAAGTAGGTACAGACAATTACTAAAATGGAACTTAGAATTACAAAACGTGTTTGTTTTATTGTTTTAAGAAATACGGTAGTAATTTCAAGAAAATAGTTTGTAAATTTAAAAATGTTGTTATTAAATATCACAAAAGTTTGTAATATTGCCATGTACTAAACACATTTCTTGAAAACACAAATGACCTTTTTTAAATACACTAAATCAGTTTGCAAAAATTACAAAACTTTAGCTATATTTACCACAATTTGCAATAACCATGAAAATATGTAATATCTTACATTTACTAAAACTGACTTTTAGGAATTACAATTACAAATACTAAGGTTTTGCTTAAAAGTAATAATGTTTGTAAAAATAGCAAAACTTTTGTAAGTAATATAAAAACTTAGTTTTTTCGTCAAATACAAAACAGTTTCTTAATTTTTGGTGGTCTTTTTTTTCTCCGTGCGGTAGTATTAAAATTCTCAAAAACTAATTTTAAATCATACCGCCAATAACAACAAAAACACGGCAAAACTAACTTGGTATGCTACAGCATAGGTACTTGTGGCTTTATTTGTTAGAACAAGTTTAAAACATGAATTAAAATGTTTGCATGAAGATGTATAGAACATTTTAATAAATTGAGAGGTGTGATTGAGCAATAATCGTTTTACTTTATTTTGCTTAATTAGGAAAACATCAGTTACAACTTGACAGTGTAATAAACACGATCTACTTAAATGCACTATGGACTGTTTACATGTTTTTGCATTAGAAACATCATTTCATCACTATGTTAATGAAAACAACTAGAATAGATATCAGTGAATACTTCTTGCAGTGCTGTCTAAGCAACTAAGTATCTCTGCTTTTGACTTGCATCTAAATCATTAAGAGAGATCTAGAACACTACGCAGTACGCACAAATAGCAAAATAGCTTCTAGTGATTTTGGCTGTAAGATTTTCCATCTGTCCAAAACAAAACTGAGTTGCCCGGAAGAAACCGCAGTAAGACGATAAGGCCACCATTTGGTTTACAATTTGTTATCTTTGTAGTATTATTATTATTTCGTGTGTGATTGTTCCGTTCGTAATATTGTGTACAAATAAAGAATTAATCTATGTATCTATCAAACTAGGTACTTAGATAAAGAATCTTCGACGTTCCCGGAAAAATGTAAAGAATGATGATTTCTACTCAGTCTTATGGCTTTATTGTCTAATTATGTAGAAGACTCAGAAAAGTATGTTCCTGATAAACTTTCTCTAGCACTCATCCACAATTTAGTTTGAATTTAAATTAAATTTGAGATTTAAGTTTGCCACTAAACTCAAATTTAAAAAGTCAAGCATAGTGAATTCTTTTAAATTAAGCTACATGTAACAAAAATAATAGACGAAATGTCCACTTGAACAAAGCTACAAAAAATAAAATAAGTAATAGGAAATAGTAAATTTTGGATATCTTTGCATACCTACATTGCTTCCATCCCGAACTAAGTAACTCGAGCACTTGTGTTATGGCATTTGGGAACAACGACGGGGATTACCACATACAATCGGGCAGAATATTGAAAAGTCCGCTTTAAACATACACCCGACAGGGAATCGAACCCGGTAGGTACCTCAGAGACAGCGGCACCCCGAAAACCTATGCGTACGTACACCGTATCTACAACACTGCTATGGAGGTTGTTAAGCTTATACCAGAAACTAATATTGTTTCCATAGTTAAAAGGTCTATAACAATCTAAGTTACACAGATCACAGTTTATAAAAGTATTACCCAATCGCAATCTTGGAATACTAAATTCGCGACTTTAATAGTGTGCTCTTATTCAAAAGTGAATCGTCATCATGTCTAATCTTATCAAGATCAGAAATACATCCAGTCCTGCGTAAAGGTCACCTGGGCATAGACCTAGGCATAGAAAAACAAACCTAGCTCATGGATATTGACCACTCATGAGAATCAAGATATGGTATGGATTTCGTATAAATGGAAACTAAGGTAATTATAAAAATCTTAACTAGGTAAGACAATAACCCCTACTCAAATTGTGGAGCATATGGATACTTATTATGCAAGGAAAAAGAAATGATGCAAACATAATTTAGTATATAAATATCCTTATAAGTAAGTAGGTACTATGTTGCGATAATTAGAGCGCATATTGACAATAATACTTTAAAGGTATCTACTGCTACAGCTGTGGTACCTACTAGATACTCAATGTCAAGCACGTAGGCAACTGTAGATTTAAAAGGCTTTTCATTCTTCCCTAAGGGTATTTTGATAACATCTAAATGATTCTATGAAAAGATAAGTTTTTATAGTTTTGTTTTGTTTTAGTTAGTTTTAGACCTTTACAAACTTTATTTCAGGGGGTGTTACAATCAATTTAGTCGGTTCTGCGAGATGAAAATTAAATCTTAAATAGCTTTATTCGATATGCAAATAAATAAACATGAAACATTTTAATCAAAACAACTTCAATACTTTCCCATAAACAAAATGCTCTGCATCATCTCAAATCCTCTTTGACCAGATTCAGCTACGAAGAAGGGTATTCCTCCTTCGCTCAAGACTCCCCTGGGTCGGCCACGTCACCCTGGAGGCCTACCAAGCGGCGCACCAGGTGGCGCGGGCCGTATTCGTCCTCAGATGCTATTGACCTTGGAATGTATACATTATTCATCGGCAAAAGATCGTTCCGTGTCATTCTATAATAAAATCATTAGGTTATCAACACAATATGCCCTTCAGGAAAATTCATGATTTATACTGTTCACTAGCTACAGTAGCTACCTACATCCTTTATTATTTACAAAAACCATTTCTTTTATTAAGAGCTACTTATCTAGTGCAAAAATGTAAAATGAGTATTGTAAAAACAAGAATAAAACGTTTGAAATTATCTTTGTTCTGTTGTAGTTTCATTTAAATCTAATAATCTTAAAAGTGGCCATACGGGTAGTAAACCAGTATGAAATATAAGTAGGTACTCATTTAACCAGCCTGTGAGAAACGTACTCACTTAACATTTGAACATATTCAGACGAATGTATGCCACCAACATACATCGTTCGTACTCTAAAATCCGGCGAGTGTATGCCACAAACATATACCGCCCCCTTAATTCCGACGAGTGCATGCCACAAACATACATCGTCCCCTAATATCCGACGAGTGTATGCAACATACATACATCGCCCTCTAATATCCGACGAGTGTATGCAACATACATACATCGCCCCCTAATATCAAATTCAATTTAATGCATTTCAACAAACTAATTCAATGTATCTCTTGTAACCAGTGAGCATGCATAGCTTGCTCACTCAACCCAGTGAACACCCTATATTTGTTCGCTCATCATTAAAAATTAAAAATATTCACATTAGAGATATCCAAATTCACATAAAGACTTTCATATTTAAATATTTAAAGATACCATATTAAAATATTCGTATTTAAACTCATATTCATAGTTCAAGCAATTTATATTGCTATTCACGGTGTTCATATTAATTTAATCCACAAAATTTGTACCTATTAATTAATATATCAATAAATAGAAAGCCAGAATTCAATTGTAAGCAAGTAATACGTACCTATTAAACCAATCTTACCAGGTAACGTAGGTAACCAGTAAGCATACATGACTCACTCAACCCAGAGAACAACACGTTCGCTCAATAGGTACATTAAAAACAAAGGAAAATTTGTAATAATTAATTTTAATAATATTAAGATAAATAAAATGTAAGCAACCAATCATAAATTATTCTTACTCTTTACTACTTCTTACTAGCTTCATAACTTATAGTTTTCTTTTATTCACTGTTAGTATTAGATACCACGTTAAAACATGGATTGTATGCAAAATTTAGTAGCCATAAGTGATTTTACTCTGTGCAACAGTAAAGGCTATCAAAACTTAGCACTAATTACTTAAAACATTACATGTAGGTACACAGCCAAAACTGCCAGTCCTAGCTCCATGTGTAAGATTATAAACAACATAAACAGCAAGTACTCTAATAATATAATAATGCCAATCATCTCCATTAATTCTGTACAATCCACATTTAATACATCATGTAAATTAAACAACAACAATCAAGATATTATGCCAGATTCATGGTACGCTATGATCGTGCCATACGAAAATATCTACTACATACCCGCGTTTAAAATTATGTAAGTATAATCGGAGGGTAGCCCCGACCGTACACGAACACAATTAATCAATTCAAATAAAAGTGTGATCTAGTTTATGTCCGTTCCGTCGGAGAGTAGCCCCGACCATGTACGGAACACAATCCGCCACACAAATATTCCAATTTTAACGCTTTAGATTTAACTAACACGATCGGAGAGTAGCCCCGAACACGAATTAGTAAAATCTTAGTACTAAGCTACGCATATAGACTTTTTAAATTATGTTAGTATAGTCGGAGGGTAGCCCCGACCGTATACGAACACAATCAATTAAAACACAAATGCGATTTAGTTTATGTCCGTTCCGTCGGAGAGTAGCCCCGACCATGTACGAAACACAATCCACCGCAAAGGTATTTAAAATGTCATTTAGATAAAAAAAATACGCATTAACATGGAATCTGGAATATTTATCCTTTCTCTGCGTGAAGAGAATAAAATAACTCGTTTGGCATTACTATAGCACAGAATAAGCAAATTATTCTTATTATCAGGTTTAGAAATAAACTTACGTGGGTACTTTACCGCTTCTGAAATATGAAGAAAACGCAGACTCCAGATAACACTCATATAATTATTGATCCAACTTACAGGTACAGGCATAGTACAGGTATAACAATATAGATACAGTCGACGTCTTAGTGAACTTATCCCCTCGAGGCTAGTTTGAAGAATCACCTCTCTTTGCTCGTTAATCGGGCTCAAGCCTAGCTACCCCACCGATTTTACCACAGATTAGCCTATTAAATTTAACAAAATGGCGGCAAGAGACGGCATTACCAGTGTTGCTATTAAAAAATAAGAAAAACCTTCTAAAATCATGACACTTGTGATTTTTAATCGAGCGATAATTTGATCTTTCTCGGATTCAGTGTAGACTTATATGGCAGTGCGCGCATAAAATAGTAGATTTCATTACAAGTGCGGAAAGCCTGTCATTGCAAAGAGTTCCGACAAATGTCTACCCGAGCCGAGGCGCAGCCGAAGGTGAGGGTTGACAGTCGGAACAAGTTGCAATGACGGTTCCGCACGTGTACTGAACAACTATTTTTAATACAGTTGCGAAAAAATTAAGCAATTTATTAAAATAATAGAACACAATAAACTCAACTAACTAATCGTAAAAGAATATAAGCAGACTTTTTTTTTGTTTTCTTCACCCATTCTGGGTTGGAAAAGGAAACTATGATCATACAGCCAAGGCTTCAGTAGAATTTTTTTATTGATATGAAATGAAAATTAAATTAAATGAGATGAAATGAAATGAAACCTAACAAAAGCAATCCGAATCCTACAGGAGCGCCTTTCCTTATTTCTCTCTTTTACCACATCGTTTTCCATTAAAGCCTAATTATTGCACTAATTCCACCATACTAAGTACCTACCACAATAAAAACCAGAAAAAACTAATTTAGAAAATTAAGAAATAAGGTCCCTCATTTTCTTTTCACTTACCTACTTGCGCAAACTCCTATAAGCAGATACTATGGTAAATAGTGCACGTCATACCATATTTAGTAATCTGTGGTCATACAGCCAATTTTATGATTTTTTTATTTTCATAAATTTAATTTGGCCGATACTAATATTAATTTAATGTATAATTAAAATTACTTTTAAATCTGATATTGAAACAAATTAGTAGCTTCTTTTTAGAAATATTTGCATGAATCATAAAAACTTCTATGATTTTTTCATATCTATATGGTTGGTTTTTTCTTTATAATAGACAATATTTTGACAGTTGGGAAAGAAAACGCACGAGTTCGGGAAAGGTAAAGAAAAAGTTCGAGTGTGTAATAGCCCACATCCCGAACGCTATACGTCCCTGCAATACGCCACTTTTTGAGCAACTGTATTAAAAATGACTTTTTAATACAGTTGCTCAAAAAGTGGCGTATTGCAGGGACGTATAGCGTTCGGGATGTGGGCTATTACACACTAGAACTTTTTCTTTACCTTTCCCGAACTCGTGCGTTTTCTTTCCCAACTGTCAAAATATTGTCTATTAAAAAGAAAAAACCAACCACGAAGTTTTTACTAAAAGAAAATTCATAGAAGTTTTTATGATTCATGAAAATATTTCTAAAAAGAAGCTACTAATTTGTTTCAATATCAGATTTAAAAGTACTTAATTTTAATTATACATTAAATTAATATTAGTATCGGCCAAATTAAATTTATGAATATAAAAAATATATAAAAGTGGCTGTATGACCACAGATTACTAAATATGGTATGACGTGCACTATTTACCATAGTATCTGCTTATAGGAGTTTGCGCAAGTGAAAAGAAAATGAGGGACCTTATTTCTTAATTTTATAAATTAGTTTTTTCTGGTTTTTATTGTGGTAGGTACTTAGTATGGTGGAATTAGTGCAATAATGTGGCTTTAATGGAAAACGATGTGGTAAAGAGAGAAATAAGGAAAGGCGCTCCTATAGCATTCGGATTGCTTTTGTTAAGTTTCATTTAATTTCATCTCATTTAATTTTATTTTCATTTCATATCAATAAAAAAATTCTACTGAAGCCTTGGCTGTATGATCATAGTTTCCTTTGCCAACCCAGAATGGGTGAAGAAAACAATAAAAAGTCTCTGCTTATATTCTTTTACGATTAGTTAGTTGAGTTTATTGTATTTTATTATTTTATTAAATTGCTTAATTTTTTCGCAACTGTATTAAAAATAGTTGTTCAGTACACGTGCGGAACCGTCATTGCAACTTGTTCCGACTGTCAACCCTCACCTTCGGCTACGCCTCGGCTCGGGTAGACATTTGTCGGAACTCTTTGCAATGACAGGCTTTCTGCACTTGTAATGAAATCTACTATTTCGATAGTTGTACGATCAAACTATCGCACAACTACCGGCTGGTCGGTAATGTGCAAGAAGGACTATGTGAGCGCGCGCACTGCATTCAATTAAACTATCACCCAACTACCTAACTAGTGCGCAATTTTATTATAGGTAGGTAGGTATTATCAGTAGCGTTGGTATTAACATTTGTTGAAAAATTATTTTTATAAAAAAATAAAACCGCCTTCTAAAAAACCACATCAAAAAAGTAAGAAATAATTCCTCACCAAATAAATAGCGTAAGTACTTTGAAGTCGGGCGTGAAACATGTAAAATTTTTTGTTGTTTTTTGTTAAAACCCGCCCGACTTCAAAGTACTTACGCTATTTATTTGGTGAGGAATTATTTCTTACTTTTTTGATGTGGTTTTTTAGAAGGCGGTTTTATTTTTTTATAAAAATAATTTTTATTTCACTCTTTTTAGTGCATCGTGCAGGCAATTTGCGTGTTTTCTGGTAAATAGGTATGTGATCAAACTCAAAACCTCCTTTTTCGAAGTCGGTTAAAATACCTTAAGGTATCCCCTTTTTAACAAAACAAGAATCATCTAAATCGGTTCATAAACAAAGGAGTTATGCCTAAAGATAAGTATTAAATTCACATAAAGTGGTAACGAAAACGACAGTATTTTCAAGATTTCCTGAAAACTACTGAACCGATTTCAAAATTTCAAAAAATGGAACCAACTTGGAAACCAACCTGATGTAATAACGTTTGAACCATTTCAATCGGTTCAGCCGTCTTCGAGTAATCGGTGGACATACACAAAAAAAAAAATATATACATACAGACGAATAGAGAACCTCCTCCTTTTTGATTTAGAAGTCGGTTAAAAAAGGAGGATTAATGTCATAAGTATACAGACAGATTAGATCAGCTTGTGGCTAGAAAAGTTTGGAATATAGTTTCACTAGCTGCTCCGCGCGGTTTTACCCGCGTGGTACCCGTTTCCATGGGAATATTAGGCTAAAAAGTAGTTCAGTTCAACCCATTCAGTAGTTTTTGCGTGAAAGAGTAACAAACATCCATACATACAAACTTTCGCGGTTATAATATACCTACTAGCGGCCACCCGCGGTTTCGCCCGCGTGGTTCCCGTTTTCGTGGGAATATCGGGATAAAAAGTAATATCGGGATAATAAGTTTTAATCCAGGCTATCTACTATATGTGTGCCGAATTTCAACAAAATCCGTTTAGTTTTTGCGTGAAAGAGTAACAAACATCCATACATCCATACTCACAAACTTTCGCATTTATAATATTATTAGGAAGTAAGGAAGCATATTATTAGGTTTTATTAAGGTATTTTATTACTTATGCGATAATATTTAACAAATACGACACATTCATAAAAGTAGACGGGAGTCTCTTAATAAAATAATTATGAACAGCTTTATGCTATAAATAAATTAAACATCTCTTGTCCGCGTTTCCCGCCAGGAGCTAGCGTCATTTTCTCGCTGCTTGACTTTTTAAATTCTTCACAGATCTAATAAGGCGCGTAACGTCTTGCCCGCACAATGCTCTCATTAATGAAATTAACCGATCTAATTATTCTTCCGAAGGAAAAAAAATTAAAACGTCCGTTAATTGTCGGCAGGAAATCTGTTTCATAATTTTTTATGGATTCATTTGGGTTTTTGCATAATATAATCTTAAATCTGCGTGGTTCTGGTTCCCGTGGAAGTGTCGAAAATATAAAACTTTTATGCAATAGGAAGCATGATCGTGAAGAATTCATGCAAATTCTTTAAGCTTTTTTCAGTTTTTACAAGCTTTTTATTAACTTGCCATGTTAGTTAGTTAGTGGGGGACAAATCTTGCAAGCTTAATTTGACCCACTTCCCAGTGTCCGATGGACCTAAAATTTTGTGTACAGGTTTGGTTTAGATGACAATACAATATTTAAGTACTGTCAGCAAAAAGCTTGTCATATAGTAGGTTATGCTTTTTTACCATCAATTAAACAGCAATATAGTAGATTGTACAACAAGTGCATAAAATGAGTTTTATGTACGAGTTATACACTCTGCTTTTCACTTCGAGTGGGCGGAAAATAAATAACAATATTGCAAAAAAGAAAAAATAAATACTTCGCCATATTGGCGGGAAAACTTTCTTTTTCTTTTTTTTATACGTGGAAGTGGCAGCACAGTGACTTAGCATAGATCGTAGTCCATAATGCTCTTGAAATACTTATTTCTTACAAAACTCATTAATTTTGTCTAGTTTTATTAATTTAGTAATTTAACATGGATTGTGTACAAAATTAAAGAAACAAAATGAAATAACAAGTTTATTTAACGAAGTTTAATTGCGTGTGTGACTGTTTACCTGACGACCTTTGTCTTAGAGTCTGAGACTTAGACGAAGATTTTACTTTATGCACTAGAGCATAAAAAGCGATTTTATGCAGCCTATACCCAACATAAAGACGAACTTTACGAGCATGAGAAGTGAAAATTATATTGTTCTATAGTTTAAAATTATGTATAGGTACTACTAACTACAGAACGAGACCAACGTTCCAACTTCTCCCTTGAAAAAATGTCTCTATTATACTTTTCCATTATTTCCACCGGCAAGATATGCACCAAATGATTTCAGAGTAAAAGCCTGCGCAGACGAGGGACTTTTGTCCGCCGACATAACCTAAACGTGGTAAGTAAGTAACTTTCGTCGCGAATTCAACCGATTTCGACGGTTATTCCATTCGTGAAGGTCTAGCGAGGAATCAAGCGGTCTACAGACGGTGCAAAATAATAAATAACTTTTCACAATCACACCAATTATCTAGCTTATATGTAGTTATCATTAAGAAACTGTGTTATGGAAACTAGATAACGGATAAATATATAATTAAGTATATACTTTTTTTTGTAAATACATACTTAATATGCATAGAAAACACCCAGACCAAAACAAATAGACATGTTCATGCACACAAATATTTGTCTTGTTCGGGGATCGTACCCGAGACCTATAGCGCAGAAGGCAGGTATCCTACCCCTGCGCCAAAATCGGTCGTCAAATTTAACAAACAACCTGCAGCCACAATCTGCTGCTATCTGCTCATACAGTATATTGCGTGAGCGAGAGACAAATAGCAGGGCCGCCATTTCCAGTCCTTTTCTTTATCTGACCGAGTAATTATACAGTCAACCAGTCAACCGCGACTCCAGCAGATTGTGGCTGCAGATTGTGCCTGGAGATTGTATGTCAAATTGCACCGTCAGTAGAGCGCTTCAGGAGTCGCTAGATAGCTTCATGGGCAGAATAGGTAACCTTAGTTTTCGTTAAATTCCCAGCGACTTTTAGGTTATGTCGGCGGACAAAAGTCCCTCGTCTGCGCAGGCCTTAATGGAACGCGCCTACGGGACTGCGCAAATAAAATTATAATTTAATAGTTGTGTCCCCAAATGGAATATTAATGCGGAGGGATAATTGAAAAGAGTGACTGATGTACACCCTGCCAGTTTTAATTGATATTGTTTGGAAAGTGAATTTACCCCTCGTGGAAGAACAATATCATTTTGGAGCAGGTAAATTTGATAATGTAGATAATTGTCATGTCATGTATACTTACAGCTAAAGTACTACTTACTTTTGTTTTTTTTTGTACATACAATGAGTGTATCCTATTAATAGGACACACTCACAGAGCCTTTGGGTTAGATAAAATTAATTTTTGCTTACATACTTACAGCACATAGATAAGTAAATAAGTAATAACTATTGCCAAATTGAAACTGTCGAATAAAAGGCTTGTCTACTACCCTTTCGGACACCTTAACACCTCCTATTCCCTGTGTGGCTTTTATATCAAATTTTAACCGTTTTATAAAAAAAAAAACACCCAAACTCTACATTTAGTTTATGTAAGGACTAGCTGTGCCCGCGACTTCGTCCGCGTGGAATAGTGACTTAGCAGCATTTTTATTTTTTTAGACTAATAAGCTTTTTTGTTATTTTTATTTATTTAACATATAGGGTAAACCAGGCATACGTGCCCTAGTCGATAACTATTAAGCGCCAAATTCAAAATGCATCTGTGAGCTTTGCGAGTGGGGCGCGCTATCGACTGGGGCACGTTGGTATGCCTGGTTTACCCTATTAATACAGCGCTATGAATGCTATGATACATATTAACACATTAAAAATTTATATCACATAGCCTTCCGCCCGCGTGTACTACACAATGTTACCTGAGGGAAAGTGATATTTTTCCGGGATAAAAATTAGCCTATGCCACTCTCTAGCTCCTACTACCCACCCACATACTTACTAAAAATGCAGAGATTCCCTGCATAGCACAAACTAATAGGACATTGAAAATGAAATTCAGGCATAAGGAAATAAACGAAATGAACACACAAATTTTATTTTTACAAATTTATTTTTTTACAATTTTAATTTGTAGAACTTGCAAACTTTTATTTTAACTCTACACACTTGCAATTAAACATGTTAAATATGAATCTTAAAAATAAATGTTACTTAATCAGAAATACACGAAATTGTACGATATAATGCGAGTAATGCGAAAAGAAATGAAGATACAATTGTTTATCCCAAACATCATCACACAATCCACCAACAATTCGTTTTTTACATAACTCCCCATTTAGTCATTAATAAAAATAATTACAGAATCCAAAAATTTTTTTTTTAAGTTCAAAATATTCCAAAAATCCTTTAATCACCACCTACAACAATATAAAAACTAAACTAAACTAAACTCTCATACACACCCAACTTCCATACCACAGTACTGTATAGTGTATAACCATGATGCGCTACAACTCACTCGCCGAGGTACATTTTTGAGGGCACTACGGCCCATATATTTTTTTTTATTTTTAAAATTTTGATCTCATTTGACCTCCAATTAAATACCCCAGGACCGTTTTTTTCATTTTTTTAAATTTCAACTTAGCTCTCGAGACATCCGGGCCCAAAGTCAAAAATCAAAAATTTTCGACTAAAAAACCGGTCTCTTTTTTTTAATTCCTTCACCATCTGATAGATCTCGTCAATCAGCGTCCTTTGACACCCTATTTATCTATGAACTACCAATAGCTTCCATTCAATCGCCGTGTCGCACTAAACTCCCAAATGTAACCAGCGATCTAAAAGTCATATTCAATAACAAAACACGTCGATCCGTTGCTCCGTTTTGACGTGAAAGACGGACATACAAAGAAACACACCGATCATTTATTTAATCCTTGCGCTAAAGTATGAGAAAGTCAAGTCAAGACACTTGCAAATAAGAAGTCCTCAATTATCTGTTATCGACATTAAATTTTGAAACCAGCAACAAATTGTGTAGATATGTTAAATAAATTGTCAAGCCTTCCACGGTGCAACTCCTTTAACAACTCAATAGGGGTAATAATCGCCTGTCAATATGTCACCGTCGACTATACAAAGTGAGTGAGTTAGTTGCGCACGGTGTCGCGCTATTTTCGCTCCAAAGTGCTGAACATTAGACTAATACTTGCGCTCGATCCACGTCCACTGCGAATGGAGTTGACTGCACTAACTGAAGAAGGGAAGAGTAACCTTTTCAACAAGTAACAATAAAAAAAAATGTGTGTCAAAATGTGAATACAGTCGATTTGTTTTGCTTTGTCAATCTCTTTATTTTGTATTTACCAAATGCAAAAAGGTAACTAAAGTAGTTAGATTTACAAAACGAAGACATAACTTAACTAAATATCCCAATCTGCGGATAGCGGTGTGGGTTGCACTTTTATAAAACGTTAGTTATAGATAATTTCATTTATTGTAATATTTTTAGTGACAACTGTTTGTTATCCCAAATAAAGAAATAAATAAAATATGCCACTTTTTAGGTTAATAAACACCATTGTGAAAAAAATGTAAATATTGTTTTTATTTCTTTCATAGTGTGAAATTGAGTTTCAAAAATTAAAACTGTAAAAAGTGAAAACCTAGACTTAGCTCGTCTAGATTTTTGAACGTTATATAAAATGTGATCAAATCTTATTGCTGTTTGTTTGTCAGGCACAGGTTAAAAGATTATATTGAAATTCGAGTTGCATCTAAACAGTTTCTCATCCCTGGCCCGCTAGTTTTGTATGCAGAACTGTAAATTCCGGCCATCACAGCGAGCGTGGACCGCGAGATGTATATTGCAATCACTATACAAATGCACACACTACACAAATGTACTCAACTGTTTTAAACATTCTATTGCCGCGCCACAGCGCTATTTGCGAGATATAAAGTAGGGAGTGATTGGTTTAAATTTTTAATTGTCGTTGGCTTGAATCTTCCAGGGTGCCTACCATCAACTTTAAGACAGCGATTCAAAAATAGCGCGATGCAGAATAGGTTCCTAAAATGAATTGTTTTCTTTCGTACTATGCTATGACCTTCTAAACACTGGATCGGAAATGAATTGAATTGAATTGAATGAATGACCGAACGATTTGTGTCCTTATTACTTCTACCCGTCTCTTTCACTCGATTCTGTCATGCCCGGAGAGTAAGAGGGACGGGAATAACCTACAGATGTCATGTTAACTTGGCCGAGTTATAAGTCAAACAAGGAATATATAAGTATTCAAGTCAAGCAAGATTGCAGTGGAAAGCAAACAAATTTTCAGTGTCGTTTGATTTAAAATTAAAAGTGTAGGATCGCACTAAAGAATTTCAAGTAGGTAAGTACCTAATTGGCAATTAAGTACGGTACCTACTTTAGTGCGGTTCTTATTGCTAATTGACAATGTAGAAATGTTAGTTTGAGGTGATGTGACTGTGCCGACAAAGTGTGATGGTCAGGTAAGCTAGAAAGCACAGCGATGCATATAACTTCATTTCGCTAAAAAATACTAATGCATTGATTGATGCATGCGGTTGGTTCTGAATGGAAACTGGCTTGTCTTGATATTGACCTGTATTTTTTCACAGAAAATATGCATGTAAGTTCTGGAACTGGAGTTCTCGCCGATGTAGTAGCAAGCTGCGACAGTTTATTATAAAAAAAACAACCGGCAGAAGTGAAAGAGCTCCCTAGACTTATTCACAATTATAAAAAAATAAAACCGCCTTCTAAAAAACCACATCAAAAGAGTAAGAAATAATCCCTCACCAAATAAATAACGTAAGTACTTTGAAGTCGGGCGTGAAAAATGTACAATTTTTTGGTTGTTTTTGTTAAAACCCGCCCGACTTCAAAGTACTTACGTTATTTATTTGGTGAGGGATTATTTCTTACTTTTTTGATGTGGTTTTTTAGAAGGCGGTTTTATTTTTTTATAAAAATAATTTTTATTTCACTGTTTTTAGTGCATCGTGCAGCAATTTACGTGTTTTCTGGTAAATAGGTATGTGATCAAACTCAAAACCTCCTTTTTCGAAGTCGGTTAAAATACCTTGAGGTATCCCCCTTTTAACAAAACAAGAATCATCTAAATCGGTTTATAAACAAAGGAGTTATGCCTAAAGATACGTATTAAATTCACATAAAGTGGTAACGAAAACGACAGTATTTTCAAGATTTCCTGAAAACTACTGAACCGATGTCAAAATTTCAAAAAATGGGACCAACTTGGAAACCAACCTGATGTAATAACGTTTGAACCATTTCAATCGGTTCAGCCGTCTTCGAGTAATCGGTGGACATACAAAAAAAAAAAAAAAAAAAACATACATACAGACGAATAGAGAACCTCCTCCTTTTTGATTTAGAAGTCGGTTAAAAATGAGAATAAGACAAAAAAATGAAAACTTAAAAAAAAGACAGACTGGAACCGAGGTCTTCTGGCTTCTATGCCGCCCGTTTTCTTATCCGCTATAACAACTTTGGAAACAGTGGCGAAATTTGCCTTCGTATTCTAATGACATTGTAAGAGATTTTCGATGGTCACGTGTCCGTCCGTCATGGAACAAGTATGACAAAAAAAAGAAAACTTCAAAAAAAAGACGGACTGGAACCGAGGTTGAACCGAGGTCTTCTGGCTTCAATGCTGCCCGTTTTCTAACCCGAGCTACCTATAACAACTTTGGAAACAGTGGCGAAATTTGCCTTCGTATTCTAATGACATTGTAACAGTTTTTCGATCAGGGTGCCTACCATCAACTTTAAGACAGCGATTCAAAAATAGCGCGATGCAGAATAGGTTCCTAAAATGAATTGCTTTCTTTCGTACTCTGACCTTCTAAAAACTGGATCGCAAATGAATTGCTAAATGTTAATGACCGAACTATTTGTGTCCTTTTTCTTCTACCCGTCTCTTTCACTCGATTCTGTCATGCGTGGAGAGTGAGAGGGACGGGTATAACCTGCAGGTGACATGTTAAATCGACCGGGTTATAAGTCAAATAAGAGTTCCTGACAGCTTAGCGGCTGTGAAATGTCATTGATCGATCACTGAATCGCTGTCATTGATATTAAGCTGTCGTGGTACGAATAAGCGAAGCAGATCAGTTTAGGTCCTAAACAAAACCGCAATAAGAGTTGATGGTAAGCACTCAGGTCACGTGTCCGTCTTACGAATTTTCGTATTGACGGTCACGTGTCCTGACGCGAGTTTAACATTTTTTACCCATCACAAAAAGTGCACAACGCCTCTAAAGATGTTTTCACTTCAAAAACTGATTCAAAATTCCCACAAATAAAACTCTTATCAGAGCACAGGTTAACTTGTTGGGAAATATTAAACCCCTTAACCGCCAGTGTCCCAAGTGTCCCGACGTCCTCAGGCTTATCAGCCCACCCAGCCGAAGATGACGCGATAAGGCCCAGCGGCCCTTAATTGGCCTCAACTATTGTCCTTTGTTTTTGAGATCAACGGAGATTTAGTGCTTAGCCCTGCGCTTGTGCCTGACTCGTAGGACTGGTTAGCTCGTTAAAGATGGACTTCCGTCAGATATGGTTAGGAAGACTTCCTTTTGTTAGAATATAAGTAGTAGCAGGCGCCTGCGAGTTTGTCCTCGTGAACGTAAAACATTTTTAAAGTGCAGTTACACCTATAGCTTGCTAATTCGATATCAGGGGGGCTACTGGTTAAAAATATGTATATGAGTATGGGCTTCATTTGACATTTGAAGTCCATAATTCCATATTATGTCCATATCATACAGTTAAAATTTATATAACGCGGTTACTCTAGTGAAAACTAAAAAAAATTTTTTTGTCATCTCATACAAAATGGATCAGGCCCCCGATTGAATGCACTGTCTCTGTCACTCACGTAGAATAGACAAAGACAAAACACAGAATTCAAATCAGATTCCGTTTCTGACGATTTATTAATCAGGGGGCAGGTTGATGGGCAATATAGTATGGGACAACAAAAAAAATTATTCATTCGAAAAACATCAAAATTCAATATTTTTTATTCAATTTAGGTTGAGGTAACAACACTTATGAACGTCAGAGAAGCTACGCCATCGGTTCGCAAATCCTACGGCGGGAGACCTTGCGAGAAGAACCGGCAAGAAACTCGTCATGGGCAATCTTTTACTCCCTGTTTTATTTCATACAAAGTCGTCAAATTGAAAAATGACCTTCGCACATTAGTAAGGTCACTTTCCATCACAATAGAGAATACTTAATTTAATTAGTTACATTTGCTCTTACATATTATCACATTATATAACAGTAAACAATTTTCAACTAAACAAGAGATTTTAATCGAATATTTTAATGGGCATACATCTCATTCATATTAAGATTACTAATAAGAAAATTGCAAGTTGTGCCATACATTCGAATATAAAATAGTAATAAATAAAATATAATATTTAACTACACGTTAAGACAAGCAGTCATGAGTAGACCCATTCCCACTGGCGGCACCCGTTCACGAGCATGACGCATGAACCAGCCATCGCTTCGCTCAACCATATTTTAGGGAACGTAACGTAACGACCCGCCTCATACGACACCACCGCAGAAATGTGTATAGTGAGCATGACATACTACAAAAGTTACAATATTAAAAAGAAATAAATTCTATTTGTAAGGTAAGACACGACTATCGATGTAAGACTTACCAGCTTGCTCATAAAGAGCAGATAATACAATCATATAACAACTTATCTCAACAACATTTAACACAAGTAGACATGAGCAGACCCACCCCACTGGCAGCACCCGTTCACGAGCATGACGTATGATTATATTTCGACCTATGTTTCTAAGGAAAAGTTTTGCAGTTTTTTGGGTAGAATCACTTCCAAATTATTACTACTTATTTTTTAAGCCTTGTAGGTAGGTACTCTTTCGAATAAAAAAGAACCATAGCACTTTGTGCCAATAGTTCGTAGAGATATTGACGCGTAAAGCAGGAAATACCAGTCGACAACAAAGTGTTTTTTAAGGATTCTGAAAAAACTTCTGAACCGTTACTGTATTTTTATGGGACCAAATTGCAACTTTGGTATATCAGATAAAAAAAGAATTATCAAAATCTGTTCACAACTTGGCGGAGCTATCGCGGAACATACCTACAAAGAAAGTATCAGACGCGAATGGACAACCTCCTCCTTTTTTTGAAGTCGGTTATAAAAAGGCAATAGACTGACTGAGTTATGTAGGTACTATAGCATAATTTTATTATAGATGGGTATTGTGATGGAGCTATACCGACTTCGCTCGTTAGGTTATTCCTTTATTGCATAAAGTCTCGCTCTGCCGAACTTCCCCTGGGAACCCTTTAATTTTCCGGGTTGAATGAAAGTAAAGAGGGGACGATTATTTAAAAAGTCTTGCACTTACGTATAAGTTCAAGATAACTAGGTAGGTACCAACCAAATTGTTGTTTTTCAACGACAGGACATGGTCTGATACAGGATCGACATTTTTAAGTTCTAACGACCCACTCCGGTTTTGCTTGGGATTGACTTATGTAAAAACAATATTCGGCACTTCAAGGCTCAAGACCTTTAAAATGGTACCGGAACATGCCGGAACCACATTTCTACTGCTACCCACGCCACGCGGCGACACAGGATGCCGGGCAAAATCGAGTTTCCAAAAATAATAGATGGAGATTTTCATTACAAGAATGCAAGAACCATCCCAGAAATTCTGTCTTTATAGCAATGAAATTTGAAAATGACCGAAAAGACGCTGACCTATTTATTACCAGGTAAATCTAAAGTAATTAACTTTCTGAAAGAACATAAAACCGCCCTGGTCAAGCCAGAGTCGTGTGTCACTTTTCATACGTCACACGTCACGCGTCATCCGTCATGTGTCACGGCCCGGCCGGGGCGACATGCGTCATCCGTCAGTGCCGCCCTCCCGCTCGCGCGCGATCACTCAGCCGCGACCTGGGAGTTTCAGCGACCCTCCCTGAAGCCTCTATCTCTATATTATCGCTCCCATAATGTGTTCTTATGAGACGTCTCGGGTTATTTTGAAGGCTGATTTATGTACGCGCGTTTTATTAGACTTTTTATTATGCTGAGGATTTTTCAACGAAGAAAAGATAAAAAGTAGGTAGTCCTACTGATAAATCAATACCACATACGTGTACTAATCAATAGCCTCTATTACTACGCATATGTGAAATTTTCATCGCCGCCGGGGTTCTCATAGTAAACTTCGTGTAAAACCCTTTGCATAGGCACTTAAGTGATTTTATGTCATGACATGAAAGCGTTTTTCTGCATGCTGCAGTAAAGGTTTATGGTATTTTTCATGTCTCATATTCTGAAAGTAACTCCTAACTTGCGTAAAATGCGGGTTGAAAGTGGTATGTGGCGGCCCTAGGGCCGTTATGAAATTTTAAAAAGGAATAGGAGGGGTCATGCCAAAATCTGTAATAGCATCTACACACGTTCCGATCCGACAGCCGATTTTGTCTGCTCTCAGACCAAATCTGCGCTACACACGTTCCGATTTGGTCTGGGAGTAGCCCGAATTGAAGGTCGGATACGAACGTGTGTAGAGTCTTTAAGTATCTCTTTGGACATTTATTTACCAACTAGCTTTCCGCCCGCGGCTTCGCCCGCGTGGACTTCACGACGTTATCCCGCGGGAAAATGATATTTTTCCGGGATAAAAAGTAGCCTATGTTCCTCTCCAGGCTACAAAGTATCTGTGTCCCAAATTTCAGCCCAATCCGTTCAACCGTTTTAACGTGATTGAGTAACAAACATCCAAACATCCAAACATCCAAACATCCAAACATCTAAACTTTCACATTTATAATATTAGTAGGAAGGCATGCAGGCAAAGGCACAGAAGTCTATACAGCCATGTTTTGCTATTATATAAAATAATTAATATCGTAGAATTATTATTTTAATATCTAAAACATTGTTTTTTTCAATAATGCGTTTTTAGAAACAGATTAAACCAAATAAGTTATTTGCAACATAAAAAATCAGGCTATTAATTTTATGGAATTGCATAGAGTACGGGTCAAACACCAAACTAGACTGTATTTACTTAGTTTCCCTTGCCTTCCCTAAAACAGAGAAAATGAACAAAAAACTAATAGTCTTTCAAAAATTCCGCGGCCATAGGAAAAATATTTTTAGATTAAGTATTTCCGTTTATTTTTACTTTCCTCATATTCAAAATGAAAAGTAGAGTGTTTACTTCGGGCGTATGGACCCATAACAGTCTCGAACTATCGACGCCCTTACTTCGTTCGTGCGCCAAAACTTTTGAATACTCAAAAGCCAAAACACTCGACTGTCATGGGTGCCATACATCCCTTGCCAAACAATCTACTATTTAGCATTTCGAAATGACACAAACAGTGAAATTGTCCACACACGCAGGTGACGGACGATGAGAATCTCGAGCGACGATGAGAATGACCCAAATAATAGGCTTCAGACTGAAAACTTCACTAAGTTTAAAGCTCCATCAATATTTCAATAGACCCTAAATTATTGATATAGAAAGAACGTTGAACGCTTAAGGCCGTGCTTTGTTACGGCTGTGTTGAACCCTGATTTAATAGATTTATGGTTATCAATACTGACAAATCCCATACATACCAACTGGACATTGGCGAAATCCAAAAGGGAACCGCCACCGCATAAAAAGAAGAAGAAGAATCCCATACCGACCTAAGTTAAAGTTACAGAATATTGTGGTCCAAGATAAATAACGGCCAATTGGAAACCGACGCGTTAGTAATAACAAAGTTTTCCTTTATCTAATAAAATGGTAACAGTGAAATCTCGAGGGTAACAAAGCTACCACATACACCGACCACGTTCGCGGTAGCGTTCCCAAGCGGAACAAAAACAAAAGCTATCGATAGCCCAACTTTAATTTGCAGAAGCGAAATTGATTGCGGGAACATCTGTTATGGGGCGTCTAATTGCGGAAGTTTAACAACATAACCGAGACGGACGAATGTTTCGGTGGGCCGCGGGCGCCGGCAGGGTTGGCTGCGGCGGCGGCGTTGAAACGCGAGATGGTTGCCAATCATTATTATTTAAAATGTTTTGGTATCTGCTAAGGGTAAGATTAATTTTGTTTTGTTTAATTTTATTCTACTTACTCCAAAATTCTCAAGAAATAACACAAAAGTTGAATTTCTGTCCTACTTCCTACTAATATTATAAAGGTAAAAGTTTAGATGTTTGGATGTTTAGATGTTTGTATGTTTGTTACTCAATCATGCCAAAACCGCTGATCGGATTTGGCTGAAATTTGGGACATAGATACTTTGTAGCCTGGAGAGGAACATAGGCTACTTTTTAACCCGGAAAAATATCACATTCCCGGGAGATTACGTCATGTAGTCCACGCGGGCGAAGCCGCGGACAAAAAGCTAGTATTTTATAATAGTTAAAAACACATTTAAAAGCATTTTTATTGCTGACTGTAATATACCATTTGATTTGTTTTGGGTTTTTTTATGAGTGGTATTCGTTAGGAATAGAATATTTATTACGATGATAAACAAATACCATTGGTAGTTATTAGTTTTTGGTATTAGAAAGGAATAAATCATTTTGGGTATGTTTCAGTAGGAAGAATGTGTGATAAAAATAGATAGTAACTATCTACAGTTTAATAATATAATACCAAACTGTATTTAGGATATAAAATCTATTGTTTTATAACAAGTTTTTGAACCAGTTTCAATTTTGAGAAATACCTATTCCAAGAAAAGTCAAAGTTTTCAGTCAATATATCTACCTACCTAAGTAGAAGAATTTTTGTTTCGATCATATAATTATGATACCATCATCATGTTTGTCAGCCAAACGACGCCCAATATGATACCATATTATTTTATATTAAAAGAGTACCTATATATCATTCCTCATTGGATGATGATTGCTGTGCCTATTGGTAAACATAAATAAGTAAACAAATCATAAACCGATTACGCCGAGAACAACCTATCTGTTACCGAAAAAACAAAGTAGGTATCCACTAAACAGAATAATACATAGTTTATGACTCGAATGAATACAAACCACGAATTAATATTGAAACGACTAGCGGTAGTGTCCGTCCGAGCATGGTACAAAAAGCCCCAGTGATCCGGACTTAATCAAAAGTTGGCGCGCTCCGAATGAGGTTACATCTATTACTAATAGATAGCGAGAACTACCAAGTTGGATTAGGGGCGGTTGATAGCCCAACTTTTCGTTTAACACAAAACATGATAGCGATCTCGTCTAGTAAAATAGCCGGTAAACCCGACCACGACTTTGACGCTGTGAGCGGAAGCTTACACGTGGCGATGGAGGGGCGGGCGCTGAGTAAATATAGAAGTTACTTGTATTTCCAAGATTTGATTAAGTTCATAGATAATTAAGTAACGAGTGTAACTTATGTATTACTAGCGGGCGCCAACTCCCATGGTTCCTGTTTCCGCGGTTTTACCCACGTGGCTCCCGTTCCTGTGGGAATATCTGGATAAAGAGTATTCTATGTTTTAATCCAGGCTATCTACTATCTGTGTGCCAAATTTCAACCAAATTCGTTTAGTAGTTTTTGCGTGAAAGAGAACAAACATCCATACATCCATCCATTGCACACAATTAAACTTTCGCATTTATATAATTTTATAGTAGGAAGTAGTCCTAAGGATTTTCAAGATTTGATTAAGTTCATGGAGAAACTCAGTTAGTGCTTACAGTAACGGGTACTTATAACTAACATAATATATACTGCTTTAAAATTGACAATTAATTTAGGCATGACACCTTACCTTGCCTTGCCATTGGGGAGTACAGTCGCGACAGTTCGAAATTTTGCGGGGCTCGACCGGAGTTGCTTGTAGGTACTACCTATTGAGTATTTTGTTGTTGCGTTGACTAATTCTCCCGCTTCAGTACCTATATGGTCCTCAAGCCAGGATTTTTATTTGTTTGGTCAGGCTTTAGTGGACTTTATGAATGACGACTGAAAATCCCCTTATTCGTCTTAGGACAGATTCTGGTTACGACAGATTTATTGTTACGGCAGATTCTTGTTACGGCAGAATTAGTATGGTCGCGCCTTCTAATTTGACGCAAAGATCTGCATTTGCGTACCTGCTACTTCCTATCACTTTGCAACCGCGCTAAGCTTTCGTTAAGAGCGGTTAAGTCGTGGCCACACGGGAGCGGCTCTGAGTCCTGAGTGAGCTTCAGGAATTATAACACGTGCTGTTATTATACAGTGCTTACGGTGTAATGATGTAGTTATAACCTTTTTAACAGCCTTGGTTTACTGCTCGTTTTTACACTTGGAGCTCTGGTATAACAGCTTGCTCTAAGTATTTAGGTACCTAGTGAATATAACCAGCTATGATTACAAAGTAGGTACATTAGCATAGACAATAAATACCCAGATACCTACCTATGCCCAAAGTAGGTACTCCAATCCAAACAATCTATTTATTCCTTTCTTATACCAAAAACGAATACCAAGTATTTGTTTACGAACGTAATTAGTTTAACAAAATACCATTGGATTTACTTTTTGGTATTAGGAAGAAATAGCTCAAACAATCGGACGTAAATACATATTATAATGTACCTACTTACCTACACTTACTGAATAGTTTCAAATTATCAGTTAACCTATCAGTTCCAACTTATCAGTAAGTACACTTACGATTTTATAGGGCTCTACTACGAGAGTTGTAATCGCAACTTCAAAACTAAGTGGCTTTGCGAGCAGGGTTACCAGATGAAACAATGAAAAGCCCGTAGAAAAGGCCTGATTTCCATTGAAAAATCCTGAGATTTAGTTGCAAATTGAGAATTTTCTCTGAAACGTACACAATTCAAAATAGTCATATTATTATCGTTTTTATTCACTGCGGATCTCGGTGGTCTCGCTCACGCGTTGCACATCGCACTTATTTCACGCATATCATAAAAATGTAGTGTTGTGACTGATTTTGTTGCACATGACTTGCTCCTTCTAAGTGTGAAAGGTATGGTATTAGGGGAAGGCTCTCGATTGGCTGAAGCCCTACCTTATGAACAGGCAACGATACGTTGAATTCTCAAACATAGACGATGATTAAATTCTTTTTAATCAGATGTCAAAATAAACAGCTTTGGTGTACCTCAGGGGAGTATTCTGGGACCTTTACTTTTCTGATTTATATCAACGATCTTCGGGAAGTTACAAATTATCCTTGTGAAGTATTTGCGGATGATGTGTCAGTAGTGGTGCCATGCGTAAAAGTAGACAACTATAATCAAGAACTAAACAACACGGTAGAACTCGTAACAAATTGGCTTAATCAAAATAATCATAGAGTAAATTTAAATAAAACAAAAAGTATTCAATTTATTAATAAAAATGGAAATAAGGAAGACTTAAAAATAACTTATGACGATAACCAAATCAAAGAAACAAAAGAAGTCATGTTCCTCGGCATAATACTAGATGATAAATGCACTTGGGAAGAACATATAAATAATTTATGTAAAAAATTAACTCTTATGTTTGTGTCTATGGAAACTGAGTAAAACCGCAAGCAAACAAACCACTCTTCAGGCGTATTACCTACGGGCACGTTTGCTCAATTTTAAGATACGGCATAGTTCTATGGGGCATCTCTTGCTACACGAAAAAGATTCTCATTGCTCAAAAGGCATGCATTCGTGCCATATATGACGTGAACAATTTAGTTTCATGTAGACCTTTATTCAAGGAACTAAATATTTTAACTGTTCCCTGCTTATACATTTATGAGATGTGTATGTTTGCCAAAAACCATCCAGAGCTGTTTCCGCGTTTGTGTGATGTTCCTCGGACGCATAGCTGTAGACGTCCAAGTACCTAATTTAATAATTCCGTCAAAAAAAAAAAAACAGCACTGGCCTCTAGCAACAGTCATTCTATTCTATAGCTAAGATGCTAACAAAGAATCAATTCAGACATAAAAAGTGGCTACTTAATTCAAAATTGTTTCTATAGTATGAGTGAGTACTTTGACTATAAATTGTAACATTTGTATTGTAATGTATAACTGAATTAACTGAATTTTATATTAATAATTTTAGCTTGACATTAATTTTAATTTTAATATATTTTATGTTTTTTTCTTTTGCATGTGGCTGGGTGAATGTGCCCTGCACTTTGATTTGTTTTTAGATCTTGATTTAACTCATTTAACTCATTCTTGCAAAATAAAGTTTATTCTATTCTATAAAGTACATTCTGTATTTTATTACAACATTTTATAAATCCTGACTTTTATCAAGTCCGGCCGCAATAAAAAAAAAAAAAAGTATTCACTTAGACATAATAAATATATAGGTACCTACTTATGACTCATCATCAACATTTCTCTACCGCCCATTCAAGACTTTTTTTAACTGACAGAATCCTGAGAAGAGTCTAAAAATCCTAAGATCTCAGGACAAATCTTGAGATATGCTAACCCTATTTTCGAGTCACATTCGATCACACGTGAGAAAACAATAAAGCCAGTGTAGGTCGTCGTCAATGGATGCGTCGAGGAGGACAATCATCATCATCATCAGATTCAAATTGTTAAGTCGATTATTCATTTAAACCTCAGATCATCTATATATATATATAAAAATGAATCCCTATTTCCCTTGGTCACGGCATCACGCGTGAACGGCTGGACCGATTTGGCTAATTTTGGTCTTGAAATGTTCGTGGAAGTCCAAGGAAGGTTTTAGCGGTGAGAAAATAGGGGAAGGAGGGGTAAGTTGGGGTAGAGTAGAAGTAGGGTAGGGGTAGAGTAGGGGTAGGGTAGAATAGGGGTAGGGTAGGGTAGGGGTAGGGGTAGGGTAGAGTAGGGGTAGGGTAGGGTAGGGGTAGGGGTAGGGTAGGGGTAGGGTAGGGTAGGGGTAGGGTAGGGTAGGTAGGGTAAGGGTAGGGTAGGGGTAGGGTAGGGGTAGGGTAGGGTAGGGGTAGGGTAGGGGTAGGGTAAGGGTAGGGTAGGGTAGGGGTGGGGTAGGGTAGGGTGAAGTAGGGAGCAGGGCCACGGGAACGAAGTCGCGCTGGGTCAGCTAGTATAATATAGTATTAGGTATATGATCTGAGATTAAACTCAGGTAGGCAGTATCTACAACAATGTGATTTTGTTTTATAAGTCAAAGATAAAGACAACTATAATTTTTAAACCGTAAATCACTATCACAATCTAACGGCTGCTGTACACGGGTAGAGTAGGTACCTAAACGGTAGAGTAGACCGGTAGAGTACCTAGCTTGCCCGCAGTGCTAGCTACTCTACTCTACCAATGAAGTCTACATTAGTATATTATTTATTATATAGTTAGTACTCTACCGTTTACTCTACCCTTGTACAGTTGCCTTAACTGCTTCACTCAGAGACGCTAATTGACTTTAATTGACAATTAAATCTCTTTCTGTCTCTTTTTTATGTCCAGTATTGAATAAAGTAGGAACGATAATTTAATGACAATTAAATTTAACTGGCGACTCTGAGTGCTCTTATTTAACTTTGGACAATAACCAAATCTATCATTCTTACATTTATTAGGTATAAATACTCGGTCATGCATGATAAAAGAAAAAGAGCATTATTACCAAGAAATTTATATGGGTATACAATGTACCTATACCCATACTTTCTTGGTAATAATAAAACGTATGTATAGTAAACGTACATACATATACTATAAGTACATACGTTTTTCCTTATCATGAAAGAACCATCGTGCGTATTAACGCAATTTGTATCATTTCGATATATTTCCCGTCGGCTGTGATTGATTGGATCGCCGATAAAGAGGAACTGGAAGGAAGGGTACCTATTGTGAACCAAATAAATAAATTATCATCGGAACAATATGGCTTCTACCTACAACCGATTGATAGTTTGGGTTTTGGGGAATATTCCAAGCTTGACAGTGACAATGTTAGGGTGAAATTAAAATAAGTTTTTAGTAAAAATTTCATTTTTATGACAAGCTTTTTTGCTGACTGTACTTTAATATTGTATTGTCATCTAAACCAAACCTGTAGGTACCTATACCAAATTTCAGCTCCATCGGACACTGGGAAGAGGGAAATATTTCGAAGGAACCGCACTATTGTCTTTTGTTAACACAAAAGTTGAATTTGAACGTCGATTATAAAAACAAAACGTCTCGTTAAAGTGTCGGTTAAGTTTTATAGGCTGCTATGACTCATATGCTGCTCATAAATGTAACTTCCGTCGTCGCGCGCACAAACAGATGTTTGGGAGAGCCCAAACGCGCGCTTAAATGCTTTGTTTACGTAAAAAAATGAACCTGTAATTTGATACCCCTGATAGTCAACAGGTTAAGCTTGCAAGATTTGTCCCTCACTAACTAACAAACTAACCAACTAACATGGCAAGTTAATAAAAAAAAGCTTGTAATAAAAAGCTTGTAAAATAGGAACAGTTAGACATTCTTTCTTTATTTATTTTTTATTCTCTTTTGTTACGTACTATGTAGGCTTTATTATTTGTAGCCATGGAGATTCTACAAGGAAACTACGAGTTTTCAGCCTGAATAAAATAGTGTAGAATAAGTAGGTATCCCGCAGACATTTATCTATGTAGTGGCTGTCTGTTGTCTCATATGACCATACGTTCTGTTTCAAAGAGTAGGTGAGACGGAAGACAGCCACAGTCTACAAAAAAGTGTTATTACTGTAACGATGTCGATTCGTACCAGTCATTATGGATGGTTAAAAACTCTATGATGACTGGAAACTCCATCTAGTTCTACATACTGGCCATTAATTTTATCGAATCCTATCCTGTTCTTTCAATTCAAATTCAAAATCTTCGTTTCACGTGTCCTGTTCATCATTTTTGATTCAGTTCTACTAAAATCACCAAGCCGTACAGAGCTCTCGGAGCATTACCAGTTTTTTATACCAGTTTGAGTTGTTTGTAATAGTATTAAATAAGTGGAACCCTTGACCCTTGGAAAGGGGTAAGTTTTCATCATCATATCCACTACTACCTACTTACCTACCTACTTTTTGTTATTCATGTATTTTTTATCTTGTGTTACAGTTCCTATTCTTCCTATACGTTTCTTTATTACTACCTTTACAATAAAAAGTCAAGTCCCTATAAACATCATCTTTTTATTCATCTATTATCTACAAATTAAATACTGGGCGGTGACTTCCGACGTTCCGGCTAGTGTACCACTGGCCGACGAGGACGTCCCGTCACACTGGCTCTCCGGCGGGGAATCGAACCCCGGTCTCCCGCGTGACAGGCGGGGATACTGACCACTATACTACCGAAGAACATTGAAAACGAGAAAAAAAATCAGCTGTTCCATAGAAAATTTTAAATCGAATAAATCAAAATGTATGGCACAGCTGTTTTTTTTTTCGCGATTTCAATGTTGGTAACGGGCCCCATTTTTGTGTGTAAATAAAAAAAAATACATGGGGGTTCTTTAATGACTCTTATAACTTCAGTGCTGTGGTTGTTTATAAAATACATAAGAGCTATCGAATAGCATCAGCTTGGCTAAATTATTAATTTTAGTAAGTATGTTAGACCCATCTCGCTTCTGAGCCATATCTATAAGTTGTTATGGAAAATCATTACGAATCGTCTCGCTCGCAGGTTTGACGACTTCCAACCTCCCGAACAAGCCAGGTTCCGGAAAGGCTACAGTACCATAGACCACATTCATACGCTGCGGCAAGTTATACAGAAGACCGAAGATTATAACTTGCTACTTTGCTTGGCGTTCGTGGACTACTTATGAGAAAACCTTTGATTTGATTGAGACTTGGGCGGTGCTGCAGTCTCTCCAAAGGTGCCAAATAGACTACAGGTACGTGCTGAGGTACTTATACCAAAACGCCACCATGTCGGTCCGATTACAGAACCAGAGCTCTAATCCTATCCAACTACAACGAGGTGTGAGACAGGGAGACGTCATCTCTCCCAAACTGTTCACAGCTGCGTTGAAGGATATTTTTAAGCTGCTGGACTGGAAAGGGTGCGGCATCAACATCAATGGCGAGTACCTAACACACCTACGGTTTGCCGATGATGTAGTTCTTATGGCTGAGACCTTGGAAGAGCTGAACACAATGCTCGAAGTTCTCGGTAATGCTTCGCAAAGAGTGGGTCTTAAGATGAACATGGACAAGACGAAAATCATGTCCAATGCCTATGTTGCACCCGCTCCAGTTAATGTTGGGAACATTACACTCGAAGTTGTTGACCACTATGTTTACCTAGGATAGGACAGACGGTCCAGTTAGGTAAGTCAAACTTTGAGAAAGAGATCTCTCGTCGAATCCAGCTCGGATGGGCAGCGTTTGGGAAGCTCCGGCATATATTCGCGTCAGAAATACCTCAATGTCTCAAGACGAAAGTCTTTGACCAGTGTGTGCTGCCAGTAATGACCTATGGAAGTGAGACGTGTTCTTTTACTATGGGTCTCATAAGAAGGCTCTAAGTCACCCAGCGAGCAATGGAGAGAGCTATGCTTGGTATTTCCATGCTCGATCGAATCAGAAATGATGAGATCCGCAGGAGAACTAAAACAACCGACATCGCTCGAAGGATTGCATCAATGAAGTGGTAGTGGGCGGGAGACATAGCGCGGAGAACCGATGGCCGTTGTGGCGGAAAGGTTCTCGAATGGCGACCGCGTACCGGACGACGTTCTGTGGGCAAGCCTGCTAAGGTGGACCGACGATCTGGTCAAGGTCGCGGGAAGCCGCTGGATGCGGGCAGCGCAGGACCGATCGTTGTGGAGATCCTAGGGAGGCCTATGATCGTCGCCAGTGGGCGTCGTTCGGCTGACATGATGATGATGATGATGAGTATAATGTAGACACTATAATTATGTTACTTATATGAGTATATAGGTATGTACTAACAAATCTACCTACCTAGTTAAAGTTTAGTTTTCATCATCATCATTTCAGCCGTACGACGCCCACTGCCGGGCATAGGCCTCCCCCAAGGATCTCCACAACATACATATACTCACGCCTATTTCCCACGGGGGTAGGCAGAGACTATGGATCGCCATCGGCTACGTAATTTGTATGGATATCTAGTAGGCAAGTACTTAAGTACGTACATTAGAATCTTTACCTTATTAGACCTCTTATATTTTTTAATTTAGTTAAAAGTAGTATTTTTCACGTCAATTTATAAGGAGCACATTAGGTAGGTAGGTATGCGTCATGTTTGCGAGGCGCGTAGTAAGCGCGTATTTATGCTAAATCTCGGACCCCGGGGTACGATTGCGCCAGTTTATGATTATGACATTCACTCCACGCCGAGATTAGAGTCCCGGAAAAGAAGCAAAACTTTACCTCCGCAAGGAAGCTTGAAAACACGCCCGCCCGCCACGTCACAGAAGTAATCCATCTTACTTCCTACTAATCCTACTTAACTACTATAACTAAATATTAAAGTTTAGATGTTTGGATGTTTGTTACTCAATCACGCTAAAACGGCTGAACGGATTTGGCTGAAATTTGGGACACAGATACCAACTTTGTGACCTGAAGAGGAACATAGACTACTTTTACCCCGGAAAAATATCACATTCTTGCGGGATCTGGATGAAATTTGCAACAGAGATACTGAGATTATAGGCTGGAATAACATATTAGAATACCTTTTTATCCCGATATTAAGTTTTTTTACCAACTTCAAAAAGAAGGAGGTTATCAGTCTGAACTTTAAGTAGGTACTTATGTGAATTACTTAGTTGGAATTGGAATTGGATAATGTTTGAGTATAGCGTCCTATATGTAAGTAGGCTTCCAAGTAGGTACCGGTAAGTCTAATGTGTTTGTCCACGAATTTCTCAAGAACAAAAATGTCCTATCGAGATGATTCTTTTTGATTTATGTCAGGTGTATTGCAACTTAGGGACGGCCAAGATTCATCAAAATCGGTTTAAGTAATAGTTTTTGTGATATGATATGATTAGGTAGGGCAGAGGTACCCTTTGTGGCCAATTTACGGATTTTTTGACTTTTAAGCACTAAGTACTAAATGGTCTTAGGTATATAAGACACAAATTATATCTTAAATTATAGAAGTAAAGTAGTTTTTTTTATATTACACACAATGTGTGAGAGGTGCCAAATGTACCGGTTTTGGCCACTTACTGATAGTTAAACTTTTGTAAGTATTGCGAAAAATCAAAAATAAACCCAGGTACAATCAATATATTCTAACTAGCTTTCTGCCCGCGGCTTCGCCCGCGTGGACTACACGACGTTATCCCGCCGGAATTTGATACTTTTCCGGGATAAAAAGTAGCCTATGTTCCTCTCCAGGCTACAAAATATCTATGTCTCAAATTTCAGCCAAATCCGTTCAGCCGTTTTGGCGTGATTGAGTAACAAACATCCAAACATCCAAACATCTAAACATCCAAACATCTAAACTTTCACATTTATAATATTAGTAGGATGCGCTAGAAACCAGTCAATTGCAAAACAACAATTTGATTGTAAAAAACAAAGGTTTATAAAGTATTTCATCCAAAACAAATTTCTTAAAATTTTCATTTAAAACATTTTTTCAAACAGAAAATGGAATTTATTGAAAAAAAATCTTATGACATAAGGAATTCTAACGGTTGTTATTATTACCTTAAAATACCTTATTTTAATTGCCTTTATCAAAAATGGCTAAAAGTTGCTTAGAAAACTTTAAGAGCAAAAAGTGGCCAAAACCGGTACAGTGGCGAAAACCGGTACGCCTGCCCTATATTAGAAATATAAAAAAGCACAGCCTTCCCTATCGTCTTCTTAGAGAAGGCTTTTTACTACATGCATAATATGATTGATTATATGTGTATACGGTACATATTATTATATCAAAATGACATGTTTTACAATTTTTGTCTGTCTGTTTGTTCCGGCTAATCTCTGAAACGACTGGACCGAATTTGACGGGAATTTCACTGGCAGGTAGCCGATGTAATAAGGAGTAACTTAGGCTACTTTTTTTTGCAATTTTCGTTTGTCTGTCTGTCTAATTGTTCTAATCTCTGAAACGGCTGGACCGATTATGACGGGACTTTCACTGGCAGGTAGCTGATGTGATAAGGAGTAACTTAATTCTTAGGCTACTTTTTATCCCGGAAAAACATCATATTCCCTCAGGATAACGTCGTGTAGTCCACGCGGGCGAAGCCGCGAGCGGAAAGCTAGTAACAAATATTGCTAGATCACCAGCATGAAATAAAACCAAAGATTATGTTACAAATTAATATACTTTTAATAGACTATGTTATTACTGTACAATAACATGCTTAAGTACTCACATAATATATAAGGTATTTAAGAAAATACAAATCACATAATCATTCAAATCACATTAATTGCTTATTCAATACTATGTTTGTCATTCATGGGTCCTTTGAGAGCTCAATCTTACAAAGCAAAATGTCCTATAAGCTATTGGAATGGAATAAAACTAAAGAAAAGCAGCATTAGAGATTTTTAAATGCAGCTTATGCAAAAAATTAGACACTATTCCCAGTGAAGAAGGAACATTTTCCTTTGCAAGAAAAATAATTGCATTAAGACCCATGCTACATGTATAACTCGCGCGGATAAAGAAACAATCTGTAAATGGCGGCCAAGCATTAAGTGTGAGCGCGATAGCATGAGCCACCCACGTGCTCTACATGCAGCATGACGGTATGTGTGAGCGAGATAGCATGACCGACCGGCCGCCATTACCATATTGTTTCTTTATCCGCGCGGCTTATACAAAGTATAATCATTTAATCATCTAATATAGTTAATGTAGTTCCATTGGATTTGTCCTATCATCTCTAGATAACAGGGCTATTTCTAATTCCAGTTTTCTCACTTTAAGTTTAGCTATTTCAATATTGTACTGATGTTCTCTTTCTAATATTTCCATATGTTTCCTCTTGAAGTCCTCATTGTTATTCACAATGCTATGTATGAAATTTTTCATCCTAAAAATTTGAGCGCATTAAATTCTAATAAGTATTTAATTAATTAATTATAAAACTATTTTACAGATATTTGCATATATTGTACTCACAGGTTGTTGTACACCATTTTATTTTGTTCTATCATTTGATTTTCTGTTTCATCAAATAGTTCTTCTGTGGTGTCTAAAAATAGTGAACAAATATTGAGGTATTTTATAGTAGTGACATAAATAAAGCACATAATTATGCTGCATATTGGTACATATATATGAAACTAAATTATTTTTAATTCTATTGTCCCATGAGAGATGGTTGTGAGATGGGTAGATTTGTTCTAATAGGTATTGTACTTCATTTTCAATATTTTCTATCCAAACCTCAATAAAAAAAATAATTTACTGAAATTATTTTTGACACTGACTTTGATTATGAAAATAATACATACTTACATTCAGTACTTGGAGAACCATTTTGCTCTGACAGATTTGTCTCGGATGGTGACCTTTTTATTTCTTGATGATATGGTGATGTGTTTCCATCCATCTGTATGAACTGCAATTATTGTAAGATATTTATAAAATTCAACATTTGTAATTGGTTACTTTTTGCCTTTGATATTGATAGACTCTGGTAACATGGTCCATGTCACACAAATGATAATGTTAAAAGTTCATTGCACATCAAAAGGATTTAAAATTTATTTAATTTTCTTATAGAAACATACAACTTGAAAAAGTACTAGAGTACATACAACAGTCAAAGAATACTTAATCAAAATAATTATAATCCAACAAAGTGTCTACAACTAAATAAAACAAAATTGCTAAACTGCCCCCATACCGGCTAAAAATATGGATATGGACATGGGCTTCATTTGACATTTGATGCCCATATTATTACCTTATATGGAATTCAAATGTCAAATGAAGCCATATCCATATTTTTTAACCTGGTAGCCCCCCTGACATCTGCAAATAAGCCGCTAAGATATTATATTGTGCTTATTATTAAGACTTTAAATACTTCAGCAGCTGACATAGCCATCTAGCACCGGCAAAAATGGCACATAATCTGGAAAACTTCAATCACATTTTGATATTTTCCAGATTACATTTTCAAAGTTATAGGCCTTAACTCAACATTTGCTTTTTTTTAAGATGAAAACACAAGTGCTCTTGAACATCTAGTTGGATCAATTTAATCTGGAAGTAATTTATTTAGGCCTATCGTCACTGTCAGTTCAAAAGGACGTATGACAAAAGGACGTATAGTCCCGAAAATCATGATTCAAACAAAATTTGTTACAGGCACTTTACAAATCTATATTTTTTTTTATTTAAAGCTTGTTCCTGTCCTGAATATTGTTAATCTAGGTATGAATTCAAGAAAAATAAACAGTTTTTGTGTCTCCTGAAAACCTAGGTACTGTTTTATCATACGTCCCTCTCCCTTTGAACTGGCAGCAACGCTATTTTATTAAAATTAAATCAAAAGTAGTTCAACTCACCTCTGCAGGCACTTCATCGCTGGTATCATAATTAACATTTACTGTAACTTCAAATGGAGCTTCAGAAATTGGAATATTTGGAATAGGTTGGTCACAATTTTTGGGCTGACTTTTTCGCCGATAGCCTAATACATTTTCTTTAGAAGATTTTTTAAATCTCCTCCATGCTAATTTTAGTTCAGTCACACTTCTTTCATCAGTTTCAGTTTTGCTCAAAAGCCGGTTGAAGCTGAATAGGTAATGAATAAAACATGATGTGAAACAATGTTACAAGATTGACAAACAACATTACACTGTATAAAGGTAGGTACCTACATAAAATTAGATATAAAAAATATTAGCATCAAATCCATGCTACCTACTTACTCTTTTGTGATATTTTTCCATTCATTTATTTTAGCATTGCTTATATATGGTTTCGTAGACCTATTTGTTAAAATCGACGAAGATTTTGATATCAACTTTTGTAGTAATTCCTGAAATAGGTTATTCTGTTACAATAATTGCAGATTTTGCAAAAAGAAAAGTGCAAACACGAAAATCTGGCTAACCTTTTCTTCTGCGGTCCATTTTTTGTTTCTGGTTCTTTTACCATTTAAGTTTTCCATTCTTTTATGATAAATTATGTGAACAAAATTATCAACAACTTTTTCTGTTAAAAACTTACACCATATCAGCAAAAGTTTAGCTTTCTTTCGCGTTCTGGCGAACGAACGAATCAGCAAAATAAAATTGTTTGCAACTTTGCAAATTGAATTGAAATTTGAATTTGATCACTTTGTTTGATTGATGTGAATGTGACGTTTCGTTTGACAGGAACCGTCAACCGAACGCATTTTTTTTTAACGTTTACCCATTCTGGGCAGGCAAAGGGAGATTTGCCCATGCAGCCTTGTCATCAGTCTTGAAAATGTGTTCAGCATTTTTTTTCTTTCGTATTTTTCGTAAAAATATTGATTCATTTCTTGTTCTGACCTGCAAGTGGCCCCTCTAACACGGCTGTTACCGGAACAGACTGTTGTTGCATTGACATAAAAAAAAATACTGTCACATGAGTTCCGTTTTACCCCTTAAAGTTTTACCCATCATATTCTTGGTTTAACCATCTTTGATAGTAATGGTGTCAATATTTTATCTTCACAAATCATAAAACGATAAATCAAGTACCATTTGAAAAACGGCAATTACTTTCAATAATATCGTTTTGATATATAGTTTTAGACTTCATTTAAATATGCAGTGTGATCCATCGGGACGGGTCGAAAGTTTGAAACTATAAGAGATAGAGATATTTGTTCGAAGGAACCATTGTCGTCGACTTTAGAGAGGAGACTTTCACTGGCAGGTAGCTGATGTACCAAGGAGTAACTTAGGCTACTTTTTATTCCGGAAAAATATCACATTCCTTCGGGATAACGTCGTGTAGTTTATTATAAATGCGAAAGTTTGTGAGTATGGATGTTTCTTACTCTTTCACGCAAAAACTACTGAAAGGATCGGGGTGAAATTTGCAACAGAGATAAATTGTAGCCTGGAATAACACATAGGGTACTTTTTATCCCGATATTCCCACGGGAACGGGAACCACGCGGGTGAAACCGCGGGCGGCCGCTAGTCATTATATATACGGTACATATGCCAAAACAACATTTTTAAAAATTTTTGTCTCTCTGTCTGTCTATCTGTCTGTCTGTCTGTCTGTTTGTTCCGGCTAATCTCTGAAACGGCTGGACCGATTTTGACGGGACTTTCACTGGCAGGTAGCTAATGTAATAAGGAGTAACTTAGGCTACTTTTTATCCCGATATTCCCACGGGAACGAGTACCACGCGGGTGAAACCGCGGGCGGCCGCTAGTTACAAATAAATAAAATTGGAGTGTCTATTTGTAAAATATATTTTTTACTATTTTTGTCTGTCTGTCTGTCTGTTTGTTCCGGCTAATCTCTGAAACGGCTGGACCGATTTTGACGGGACTTTCACTGGCAGGTAGCTGATGTTATAAAGAGTAAGGGCGTTTGTGCACTACCACTGAATTTTACCGATCCGGAAAAAAACGGATGCTTGTATTTAATTAATTACTAATATAAATGATTAGTTATTAAAATACAAGCATCCGTTTTTTCCGGATCGGTAAAATTCAGTGGTAGTGCACAAACGGCCTATCTTAGGCTACCTACTTTTTATCCCGGAAAAATATCACATTCCCGCGGGATAACGTCGTGTCGTCTACGCGGGCGAAGCCGCGGGCGGAAAGCTAGTATTTTCATAATTGAAGACATAGGGTTCTATAGTAAAATGTATCTACCTATTCCTAACAACCTACACAATCAACTTTCGTAATGAAATAACATAGGTAACATTTTTGTTTTGAAAACTGACAAGGTTCGATTCCCGATTCGTGTATGAGTTTTTTGACTCTGACTCTTTGAATGCAGTTTTTCTTAACTCTAAAATCGACAACATGGTTCCTTAGAACACATATCTCTATCACTTATAATAATAGTTTCAAACTTTCCCATACTGACCTGGGGGGCTACCGGCTAAAAAATATGGCTACCTGGTTCATTTCAATGTTTTTTTTATAGTATCTTAAAGACTATGTTTTTTTTAAATGCTCAGACTGAAGTTTTTATACCTACCTATTTAATATATATTCATTCTGGATTCATCAGTAGGCTAGTTTATGAGTTTTAGGGCCTCAAAAATGATCGTTTCACGACTACATGCGCCTTAAAAAATGTACACCCTGGGCAAATTTAGGTGGACTAAAAAAACAAGATGGCGGCAAAAAAAATGACTGTCTGTACTTGGTCTGTACTCTGTACTTAACTTATATTCGTAGTGCCTAAATGGATCAAGCGATTTCAATGCGGTTTTTTATTTTGTGTGTAATTTTAAAAAGGATGAAATAATAATAAAATTTTAAAATACCCCGACACAAAAAACCTCTGAAAAAAAAAACATTCTCTGTCGGTCGGGGGAGCACAAAAAGAGAAGTAAGTACTAAAAGCGTAAGCTATACGTTGGGGGTCCCCCGACCGAGAGAAAAAAAAAAAAAAATCAAGACATTTGAGAGAGACATTTTATTTTTTAATTATTATGGGGTTTTTTTTCGAATTAATAATCAGCTTTCGAATATATCCATAGGTACAGTCGAGTTCAATAATATCTGTGCATTTTCGGACTTTGTTGCATTAAGTTTTTTTGACTTGACTCTCTGTACTTCAAAAGTGCACAGATATTATTGAACTCGACTGTACCTATTACCTAATAACCTCAAATCTTTAAGGGTGATTTCTTTCTTTATTTCCTTAGGCATTAAATAAAATCTGACTTTAGACTCATTAACTGATAGAAAAAAATCGCCCAAGTGCGAGTCGGACTCGCTCATGAAGGGTTCCGTACACACTTAACGTACCAATTACGTACACCTAGCAAAAATACCACTAAGTTTTTTCCAGAAAAAAATAACTTTGTCTTTCATAGTATTCGTATGCATGACAAAGTTATATTTGCGGTTGCCTTTTAACTTCGTCATATGTACTATCGTGATTTTTTCACGTATCCAAGACCAACCATTTGGCTGGCAGGGGGGGGGGGGGACTTAATTACATAAGTACTTACTTCACGTGTAGGGGAGGTAACCTAAAAACATTTTTTTTTTCAAAATTTAACTTTACCACTTTGTTGGCGTGATAAATATGTATACAGGATATTTTTTTTATCAGTGCACAAATTTTTAGGATCGACTCAGAATCGATAAGTGAACAACTTTCTCCTAGAAACATGGGTCGAAATACGACAAAAATTTTTGGACTTCCCATACTGATTCGATCACGTGATCAGTCCGATTTGTATGGAAGGTCAAAAAAATTTTGTCATATTTCGACCTATGTTTCTTGGAGAAAGTTGTTCACCTACCGATTCTGAGTCGATCCTAAAAATTTGTGCACTGATAAAAAAATTATCCTGTATACATGCTAAATTACGCTTTCTAGTATTAAGACTATGAGGTAGACTGGGGACAGACAGACGGACAGACAACTATAAGGGTTCGTCCTTGTTTTTTCAAGATTCAAGATTCAAATTTGTTTATTCAATTTAGATTGTTATTTACAATACTTGTGAACGTCATAGAAGCTACGCCATCGGTTCTCAAACCCTACAGCGGGAGGCCTTGGAGAAGAACTGGCAGGAAACTCCAAGGGTTGTTTTTTTCTCTTTTCTCCCTGTTTTATTTCATACAGAGTCGTCAAATTGAAAAATGACCTTAACATGGTATGACAAACGTCAGTTTCCATCACAATTACACAATGGGTTATGATAAATACAGTTAAGTATAGGCGAACTAATAATCATAGCGGTGAACAATTTTCAATTACTTAGGAACTCTACTTAAAGCTTTAATATTAGTTAAAAACAAAAGACAATTCTACTATATAGGTACTGCAAGTTGCGCCATACATGTTTCAAATGTAATTCTTAATAAAATGAATAAAAACAAAAGAAAACACATTTTAAGGCAAGCAGATAGAGCAGACCCACTGTTGACACTGTTGACTACGGAACCCTAAAAAGAAACACAATTTGCTATATCGAGAATTTATGCATGTCAAATCTTTGACAGGTTTTCATAACAATGTATGGACAGTGCCCATTGTTCTTTTGAAGTTATATTATAACCAAATTAGGTACTCGCGGAAGCAGTCAAACCACAGAACAAGATGAGTCAAACGGCCGCCAGTTTAAATAGATTTTACCATATTAAAGTATTTGAACTACTTACCTATTTCAATGGGGATCTGTAAACAAACTGTTATGAAATACTGAAACAAGATTTCCGCTTACCAACAGTAAAATTTTCAGTTTCTTCTTTTTTAGCTTGGCTTTTAGCTTAACAAGAAATAAGTCATTGTATAGTGTAGAGTAATCGACAATAGGCCTTCACCTGTCTAAAAAACGCGTTCACCTAGGGAGAGCACAAAAGGTCCTTAAACGCATCAAGCAGATTGCGGCAAAAATCTTAACACGCCGGGTGCCGAAGTATGGGTGCCGATAAATCCAGTCGAAAAAGAACCGCTGTTTATTGTGCAGAACGAAGGAAGACAGGTCTCAGCAAAATGGTTGCTGAATGCCCCCGAAGGTATAACAGGCTCTTCAACTTCATTATTCTAATTGCTTTTTCATACGGAACTCAAAACGGTTTACTCTTTCGAGTGCCATCCACTTTGAAAACGTGGAAATTAAATTATTTTCTCGTCCTCAGCGGATGTTTTTGACGAGATTAATTCGAGATAATGGTCCGTTTCTCCGTCTCGTTTCTGAAATTTTGAGTCCTCAAGTGCTCTTACCTTTTTAATTTTTCTAAGGCGGGCCTGCGGGACAAAGCTATGAATTAATTTTATTTTCGAGTTTGACCTAATTCCGGCTTGAGGTCCATTTCGTCTGGAGCTGAAGTTAAATTATGTCTCTTACGATGAATTAATAAGCCTTTGTGCTCTGTAATTACGACGATGTAATTGCTGATGGAATTAAGGGGTCAAAATAGGATTAACCCTGTGGTGCCTGTGGCTTGGCTTGGGTACACCTAGGTACGTATTATTGAGGTATTAGATTAGAACAATGGTAACATTTTGTTTTATTGGGTTCTTTTGGGTTTACTAATCAAAAATTATTACAAAAAGTTGTTGGTTCGGATTTTCGGATCCCGTCTTAGTTGTTTTTGCCATAACACAGGTGCTTCCACAGAACATGGAAAGTACCTAAGAGAAAATAATCTTTCCTTGTTCTGTGGGTGCTTCAGCTACTTAGTTTCGGATCGGAGCAATATATGTGATGGTGTCCAATATTTATATTTATTACTATAACCTTCCGCCCGCGGCTTCGCCCACGTTTTACTGTACGGGTCGATTTTTTCTAAAATACTTCATTTTCAATTTTTCAATCATTCGTGATTAATAATTAAAAGACTGTTCACGCGCGCTTGCGAGCGGGCAGTTGTCATTGTCAAGGTCACGGGACAACGCGCTCGGGCCGGTGTTTTTTCATTCGTTTAGTGCGCCGCCAACAGCCGTCCGCGCAACATCGCGTTCAGTTACCTACCCGTATTGTGACCGAGATTGCGAGTTTTTGCACCTACTAGTGCCCGGTCGGGGTACGGACTTGTGACCCGTGTGTGTTCGCTTTGAAAAGCGCCGGGAAAGTTTTAGCTGTCTATTAGGGCATTGTGTAGTTATAAGAGTGTTAGCTATAAGAGTTTCCCATCGGGGGTTGAGTGAAGATCGTTTTGCCAGGCGCGCGCCGGCGAGACAGCGATCGGCCCCCCCTGGATTACGGACAGTATCTTCTACCATAAGGTAGGGCTTGTTCTTAATTTACTTAATTTTGCATGAGAAACCTCCGTTTCAATAAACTGTGGAACACAGTCGATGGTCACCACAATTGTGCGTGATCATAATTTTTGGTAGCAAAGCGTAGTTAGTTAGCGTACCTAGAAATACCTAAAAAGCGTACCTAAAAATAAAATTATTTTTTTTTGTTGAAATCTCGAGGGTATTCCGAGACGATTTGAAGTACTAAGAAATTGTTCTAGTAAATTCTCGAAGCGAATGTTTCTCACTTGGTGGATCCGATAATAGATAGACACTTATATAATTGTTGTCACATACTAGTGATTTGATACGAGTTTACTCGCCTAGATGTGTATATTTTTTTTTGTGTGTCCGGATTTATTTGACGAATAGTTTCGTTCGAAAGTGTGTTTATTAGTACCACATACTAGTGATTTGATACGAGTTTACTCGCCTAGATGTGTATATTTTTTTTTGTGTGTCCGGATTTATTTGACGAATAGTTTCGTTCGAAAGTGTTGTTTATTAGTACCACATACTAGTGTTTGTTCCGAGTCCGCTTGCCTAGTTAAAAAAGTGGAACTAGTTTTAATTATTAGTAGTATTAAATTACGAGTATCTATATATATAAAAATGAATCCCTATTTCCCTTGGTCACGGCATCAGGCGTGAACGGCTGGACCGATTTGGCTAATTTTGGTCTTGAATTGTTCGTGGCAGTCCAAGGAAGGTTTTAGCGGTGAGAAAATAGGGGAAGGAGGGGTAAGTAGGGGTAGAGTAGAAGTAGGGTAGGGGTAGAGTAGGGGTAGGGTAAGGTAGGGGTAGAGGTAGGATAGGGGTAGGGTAGGGGTAGGGTAGGGGTAGGTTAGGGGTAGAGTAGGGGTAGGGTAAGGTAGGGGTAGAGGTAGGGTAGGGGTAGGATAGGGGTAGGGTAGGGGTAGGGTAATAGTAGGGTAGGGGTAGGGTAGGGGTAGGGTAGGGGTAGGGTAGGGGTAGGGTAGGGGTAGGGTAGGGGTAGGGTAGGGGTAGGGTAGGGTAGGGTAGGGGTAGGTAGGGGTAGGGTAGGGGTGGGGTAGGGTAGGGTGGAGTAGGGGGTAGGGCCACGGGAACGAAGTCGCGCTGGGTCAGCTAGTTATTATTAAAAATAGTTTTGTTTTTGTTTGTTGATAACGGTTTAGTAGTCGATTTGCGAGGTTGACTTGGCCGTGCCGTGTATGCCATACCGTTAATCCTATACGTTTTGTTTATACCGTTATATTGTCAGCCCTTGAAATTGGTAAGTTGCTAATAATTTATGAAAATAGTAGGGTCCGTGTATGTCGTCCGAATTTTAATTGTGTTTTATATTATCGTGACGCGACCTATTTCTATTGTTTTTTTTTGTTGATGTTTACCACGTTTATATTTCTTTGTTTGCTTTGTTTATTAAACGGAGTATAAATGGCTCCTACGAATCCGCTCGCCGTATCCAGGGCTGGCATCCAAGGAGTTTTGCGTTGGCTTGCTTGTGCGGTCACATTAATAGACCGAGCCGACCGGGTAGGCGCGTTGCTAGCTCGGTATGGCGGGCTGGCAGCTCGGCTGCAAGACCTGGAGCGCCACGCCATGGAGTGTCGCGCGTATTATCTGGAGAACCCCCCAGCTGATGATGCCGTGTCGGAACAGCTGGAGCAGGATGTAGCCCAGGCCTATGAGCTGGCTGACCAGCTCACGGAGGCGGCTGAGAGGGCCCTGGCTGTTCGGAAGGGGGAGCCGGTTTTGAGCGGGGAGGTCAAACCTACCCCGACGGCGTTGCTAGGCCGATTGCCTACTTTGGAGATTCCCACTTTTAATGGGGATCTGTCAGCCTGGATGGGCTTCATTAACCTGTTTGACAGCTTAGTGGATTCACGACGGGACTTATCCCCTAGTGAGAAGTTGGCCTATTTGCGCTCCTCCCTGCGAGGAGAGGCCAGCGCGGTAATCCAGCACCTGCTCATCAGCGACGACAACTACCAGGTGGCCCGCCAGCTTCTGGTTAGCAGGTACCAGAATGTCCGGTTACTGGCGGACACCCACGTGGCCACGATTTTGGCCCTCCCGCGAATCACGCGGGTACACCTGTTACGGAGGGAGTTGCTGAACCCGCTACTGTCAGCGGTCAACTCCCTAAGGCGATTGGACCTGCCGGTGGATCAGTGGTCCTTTGTACTGCTGCACATAGTCCTCGCCAAATTGCCCGCTGAAATGAAGGGGCGTTTCGAGCAGAGGTACGGAGGCGACAGCGCCTCGTATCTCCCGCCCTTCGCGGACCTCCTTCGTTTTTTGGAGGACGAATGTAGGGTGACAGACCACCTGGAGCCCGCCCCGGTTCCAGGTGTTGGTCGTATGGTGGCGGCGAGGGAACAGCCCCGTCGCCCGACCAACCGGTATGCTGCCTTCCAGCAGTCCCCTCCCCCCGCACCGAGTGAGCGGTGCAGGTATTGCAGGGGAGATAGGCACGTGGTGCACGAATGTGCCAAATTTAGAGGCCTCCGCCCAGAGGGACGGAGGGCCGTTGCGAAACAGCGCCAATGGTGCTATAGGTGTTTGGGGGGACACATGCAGTCGGCGTGTCCCCAGACAGAGGATTGTCGTCTTTGCGGAGGGAGGCATCACCCCCTCCTTTGTTTGGACCGCAAGGACGCCGGGAGCGACCGGGGTTCGAATTCCTCGCGCACGGGCGGGGGCCCGGCAGCCCGGAACCGGTCCCCTAGAGATTCGGCGGGGCTTAGCCCCCCCGTTCAGTTCCCCCCGGAGAGGGGGAACTATAGGAGAGACGCCCCCGCCACGGGCGGGGGTAGGGGGGTACCACAAGAGTACGCCACGGTGGCGATGGGCACGGGCCCTATTTGCTACTCCCCCCCCCTAATGGAGAGGCCTCGATTGGGGTACTATGTACCGAGGCACGCCCCACACGGGTATTACCCTGCACCTAGGAGTGCTGTTGGTCGGGGCCAGTATGTACCCGATTGGGACCCGCTCGCCCGGTACGAGCGTCCCACATTTGGCGCGCCGACTCAGGCGCGAGGGGGACAAGTACCCCCCCAAAATTTTTAATGGCGCCCCTGTCGGACCCAACCACCCCTACGGAGCTTGTGCTGTTGCCAACAGCCTCCGTGAATGTTTGGGGACCTAAGGGCAATGTTGTCACGGTGCGTGCCCTTTTGGACTCAGGTGCCCAGGGGTGCATAATGTCCAGGTGGCTTGTCCGACAGCTGGGTCTTTTGCTTGTGCCGCATCACGAAGCGGTACGGGGGGTGGGAGACTCGCGGATCCCTGATCCGATTGGTCGAGTTGAGGTCTCCTTCTCCCCCCACTTCACGCCAAGGCCGAAGATCGGTGCTTCGGCGATAGTCTTTGATAAGGTGGTTGGACCACTCCCGCAAGTGCGAGTGCCGCCATCCACGATTGAGCTGACGTCTGGACTGGCTTTGGCTGATCCTTCCTTCCACCGACCGGGCCCAATACATTTGTTGATTGGTGCGGATGTCCTCGGTCGTGTACTGTGTGGAAGCAAGCGAGTTTTGCAGACAGCCGATCTTGTCGCCTTGTCCTCGTCGCTGGGTCATGTGGTGATGGGAAAGGTACCACAGACACCAGAGACCCCGTCGGTAGACCGCCAGACCATTGTCGGTTCTACTTTGTCCGACGTTCTCCAAAAGTTTTGGGAGGTGGAGGAACCTCCCACTGCCAAGCGGTTGGATCCGTTAGCCGAGGAGTGCGAATTGTTCTACCAGAACAACACTGGGCGCCTCCTCTCGGGTCGCTTGATTACCCGCTTGCCCTTCTTGGCGGTTCGCCCTCCTTTAGGGAGCTCCCGACCGATGGCCGAGAAGAGATTGTTGTCCATGGAGCGTAGGATGGCCAGGGATCCCGCATTCAAGGAGAAGTATATAGACTTCATGCGGGAGTATTTGGACCTTGGGCACATGTCCATCTCGCAGTTGGACTGGCGTAATGTGGAACATTACTTCCTGCCACACCACGCTGTTTTGAAGACCTCCAATGGGAAGATCCGCGTGGTCTTTGATGGTTCAGCGCCCACGTCAACCGGAGTGTCGTTGTCGTTGAATCAGTGTCTGCATGCGGGGCCGAAGTTGCATCACGATGTCTGTGATGTTTTGACCAACTTCCGCCGGCACGCTGTCGTCTTTGTGGCCGATATCCGCATGATGTTCAGACAGACCGTGATTCACCCGGAGGATAGACGATACCAGCTCATCCTTTGGCGTGAGGATCCCCAGGATCCGATGTTGGCTTACGAGCTGAACACCAACACTTATGGTTTGCGGTCGAGCCCCTTTGTGGCGATCCGTTCGCTTTTGGAGCTCGCAGAGCGCGAACGGCTACGCTATCCCCGGGCATCTGCTCTTATTGAGGGGGGGGCCTTATTTGTCGACGATATCTGCACGGGGGCCTCGAGCTTAGATGAGGCTCTCGTCTTACGTGATGAGCTGATTGCGCTCTTGAGGGCTGGTGGCTATGAGTTGCGGAAGTGGCTGTCTAACTCACCGGACCTATTGGCAGATTTGCCTAAGGAACACCAGCAAGAGCCGCTCCTCTTTGAAAATCCGGAGACTCCAGACATGCTGTCTGTTTTGGGAGTCCAGTATCGACCAGTCCCGGATTTGTTCACATATAGATTGGAACTGCCAGACCCAAAGGTCTGGACTAAACGCACGGTGCTGTCTACTGTAGCCCGTACCTTTGATCCGAACGGTTGGCTCAGCCCTGTAGTGTTTTCGATGAAGTGCTTCCTACAGGAGCTCTGGGCTGCGGAATTGTCATGGGATGAGCCCCTCTCTGGTAGCCTCCTACGAGAGTGGGTGAGGTTCGTGTCATCCCTACCCGACGTCAATCGGGTTTGTATACCGAGGCAAATGCTGCCTTCGGGAAAGTTTAAAGCCTCCCTGCACGGCTTTTGTGACGCGTCCGAGAGCGGATACGCGGCAGCCGTTTACATCCGAACGGTGGATGCAGCAGGCGTTGTCGCCGTACACTTAGTTACGGCCAAGAGTAAGGTCGCCCCCCTTCGGACTAGGCTAACCATTCCGAAGTTGGAGTTGTCCGGCGCCACTCTCTTAGTACGGCTACTCAATCATGTTGCCGACACCTTGGGAAACGGTGTCGACTTGGAGTCGATATTTGCGTGGTCTGACAGCCAGGTCGTCCTTTGTTGGCTGAAGAGTTCAGTCCACACCCTTGAGGTTTTTGTGGCCAACCGGGTCTCACAAATTCAGACTTCAAAGGCCCCGTTGATTTGGCGCCACGTACCGGGCGAATTGAACCCCGCAGATTGTGCCTCCCGCGGCTGCGAGGCGCCTGAGTTAGTGGACCACCACCTATGGTGGAGTCCATCATGGTTGTTACGGCCTGAGCGCTCATGGCCTGCCACCCCGGCTGTGGCCAGAGTCCCAGACCTAGGCATGCGTGTTCACGCCGTGGAGACGGTGGCGGCTCCGCAGATGGAGTTTTTGTTAGACCGCTACAGTTCTCTTGATAAGTTGCTCGGCGTGACTGCTTGGATGAGGCGCTTTGTGCGAAATTGTCGCCAGCCTCAGGAGAAATCGTTGTCTCCGGTCCTCGCCCCACAAGAGCGGCAAGACGCTCTGTTGCATTGGTTGCGAGTGACGCAACAGCGAGAGTTTGAACCGGAGCTGAAAGCCCTGCGCTCAAGTAAGCCCAAGTTGAAGGGACCCTTGGTGCGGTTGAATCCCTTCTTGGACAGTACCGGATTGCTGCGTGTCGGAGGTAGGCTCAGACATGCCAACCTGCCGTACGGATCACGCCACCCTTTGTTGCTCCCCAAGGATGGACCGTTAGTTAGACTGTTGATTACAGACCGACATGTAAAGAATGCTCATGCCGGTTGTAATGCTTTGACCGCGCTCCTCCAACGAGAGTTCTGGATTTTGTCAGCGCGGAGAATAATCCGATCCGTTATTTTTCGTTGTCTCCCGTGTTACCGTTTGCGCGCCGATACGATGCAGCCCCAGATGGGTGATTTGCCTGCCGATCGAGTGAACGAATCGATGCCCTTCTCAGGAGTTGGAACGGATTTTGCGGGGCCATTTACCGTTAAGACATCGCGGCTTCGTAACGCTAGAACGGAAAAGGCTTACTTGTGTGTATTTGTTTGTTTGGCCACTAAAGCGGTCCACCTGGAGGTGGTTAGTGCCCTCACCACAGAAGCCTTTGTAGCCACGTTGAATCGTTTTGTGTCTCGCCGCGGAATGCCGTCGTTAATAAGGTCCGATTGTGGAACCAATTTCAAGGGCACCGATAGGTATTTAAAGGAAGTTTGTGAATTTTTGGATAGGAATAATTTTGAGATCGGATCCACACTCTCTCGCAGAGGGGTACGATGGCAGTACTCCCCGCCATCCTGCCCCCACTGGGGAGGGATTTTTGAAGCAACTGTAAAGGCCGCTAAAACTCACCTTCGTCGCGTTATTGGGGAGACGGTCCTCACGTTTGAGGAACTCGCGACCGTATTTTGTAAGGTTGAGGCGGTCCTCAACTCGCGTCCGTTGTGTCCGTTGTCTTCGGACGCGAATGATTTAGAGGCCCTTACGCCGGGCCATTTTTTGATTGGCAGACCGCTTAACGCCTTGCCGGAATATCCTTATTCCGAAGTGCCCTCCGGACGGCTCTCGCGATTTGAATTGCTCCAGCAGCTTACGCAGAGTTTTTGGCGCCGTTGGCATCTGGAGTATTTGCACATTTTGCAGCAACGCGTTAAGTGGTCGGATAGGACGACCCCACCCAAGACCGGAGATCTCGTGTTGGTAAAGGATCCAAACCTGCCGCCCCTCCGCTGGCGTTTAGGACGCATTGTTCAGCTTCATCCGGGGTCGGATGGTGTGCCCAGGTTTGCCGAGGTCCTGGTGGGGGACTCTGTTTTGAAGCGAGCGATCGCTACCCTCTCTCGCCTACCCTTAGATTGAGTTGGCGGACAGTTTGCTACTGTCCGGGACGGGGGGATGTTCACGCGCGCTTGCGAGCGGGCAGTTGTCATTGTCAAGGTCACGGGACAACGCGCTCGGGCCGGTGTTTTTTCATTCGTTTAGTGCGCCGCCAACAGCCGTCCGCGCAACATCGCGTTCAGTTACCTACCCGTATTGTGACCGAGATTGCGAGTTTTTGCACCTACTAGTGCCCGGTCGGGGTACGGACTTGTGACCCGTGTGTGTTCGCTTTGAAAAGCGCCGGGAAAGTTTTAGCTGTCTATTAGGGCATTGTGTAGTTATAAGAGTGTTAGCTATAAGAGTTTCCCATCGGGGGTTGAGTGAAGATCGTTTTGCCAGGCGCGCGCCGGCGAGACAGCGATCGGCCCCCCCTGGATTACGGACAGTATCTTCTACCATAAGGTAGGGCTAGTTCTTAATTTACTTAATTTTGCATGAGAAACCTCCGTTTCAATAAACTGTGGAACACAGTCGATGGTCACCACAATTGTGCGTGATCAAAGACGGCTACGTGATTTCGAAATAATTTCGGGTATTACCCGTGGCCCCACCGTTTTGCCCCACTGGTGGGTCTACAGTTAATTTTTTTTCCCCGTAGACCCACTGCAATAGAGTTTTAAATTATGCTTTTCAATGTGCCAGTTTCCGTGGGACCACTGGTAATAGCCTCAGGTAATTTCTTTCCCCGTAGACCTACTACACTAAACATATGCCAAACAATGGGCGATTTTCTGAAAGTTCGCTCACTAGATGGCGCTGTCCCACCTATGCAGTTAGAAGGAACGGAACGTTATACATTTTACTTAGACGCGACTTTTGTTACGTAAAACGGAACGTCAGACAGATGTTATTTATTTACCTTAATCTTTAAATTTACATAATTCGTTTCTGTTCCTTACAGTAGTACCTATCATTACTTATATAATTTGTTTTAAGTTTCCTTTGGGTTTTATAAAGTAAATAATTTAAATATGATTCATACCAAAACATACCATAGACATGTACATACTTCGTTCAACGCCATCTAGTGAAGCTTTTGGAAGCTTTTTTTTTTAAATGGCCTCTCAGAAAATCGCTTATTATGCTTAATATTTTTATCCTTTTTTGACTGTAGTCACACCGCAACGCCCCACTTGACATAAAATTTAATAAAAGCAAAAATATAAAAACTTACTTTATTGAATAAACTATAGGTTCTCCTTACCTCAAAGAAAAAATAAAAAGTAAAATATTTAAATGTTTACTTTTTGCATTCACAGTGCAAGTTTTATTATTGAAAAATGGAAAATGAAGTATTTAGAAAAAATCGACCCATCTCACAACCAGCTCCGATGGGACTCGAACCCACGACCTTTCGCTATCCGGGCGACTGCTCTAACCACTGATGACTCCGTAGTTCAGTGTTTAGAGCAGTCGCCCGGATAGCGAAAGGTCGTGGGTTCGAGTCCCATCCCATCGGAGCTGGTTGTGAGACGGGCCGGTTTTTTCTAAATATTTCATTTTCCATTTTCAAAGTAAAATATTATATAAATACAAATTAAAATAAATATAAAAAATATTATTCTTATTCATACTTTTCCAAACATATAAGCAGTGGGACCACGGTTAAAGTTAGTTTTGTTTCAATTCCCCGTAGTCCCACTGTGAAGCAGTATCTACGGGGAATAAAAATTACCTATGAACCCACCAGTGGGTCATAGCGGTGGGGCCACGGGTAATACCCGAATAAAATAATTTATATAGCGAAAAGGCAAACTTTTAAAGCTAATTAATTATGTGAATGATTGACTGTAAACTGATTAGTAATTAATACCTAATCAAAAGAAGGCTACGTAATGGAAAGGAATTAATTTATTACAGTGCAAAGGCAAACTTAAAAAAAAACATAATGCAAAAACGCCGACGTCAAACGTCAAAATAAAAAATCTATTTCTAATTCTAGAAAAGAGGTGCATTATGCACAATGACCGTCCTTGACCTTCACCCGAGTCTACCAGACTCGGGTGAAGAGCTAGTATGTAATTCTATGGAACAAAAAGGGAAAAAATTGTGTTGTTTTGTCCAATGACGTCATGTTCCATAGAACAAATCCGGAAATGAAGACACAGGCTGACGCTATAGTCTCACCGCTTCACATGTCGTGTACACAGACTGTGCTCGGCTCCCGTGGCGTCAGTCAGTATCCCGCCATGTCGAGTAGGTACCTATTAAATTATAGGCCCCATGTGGGGAACAATCTGCATCATATGCTGAGTCCTAGGCGGGGTCAGGCATTGAGGAACATGTTGGGGAGGTATGTGATATACCTACCTACGTTATGAAGTACTATGAGCGGCGCTAATTTTATGAAGGTACATCTCGCTGCACAATAGCTAACGTCTGTTTGTACGGTCGCCAGCACGTCGGGTTACTACAAAATGTCAAAATTTATTAATTGAAACTGAACTGAACTGAAATCTGTTGGACATAAAGTTGAATTTTATTTAAAGAAATTTGACAGTTTGTAGTAACCTGACGTGCTGGCGACTGTACTGTGAAATCTATCATTTCCTTTTTAAATGATTTATTTTCAAATGAAAAAGTGCATTAAACTTGGTCTCATCTTTATCTGTGCCATAAGTATACCTTATGTTTTAGCAAATCTGGGGCCAAGTCTGCTAACGTAAAGCCACAATTGTGTCTAAATCGTCTTTCAATTGTAGTTCAGTTGTATTGTTTTTTTACACACTAGTTACAAGAAATGTGTAGGTACCTACTTTTTTCACAATACTACTGATGGTCATACCACACACTACTTTCACATCACATCATACTGTCATAATTCTTGTAACTAGTGTTTTAAAGAGCACTACAACTGAACTACAATTGAAACACGATTGAGACACGATTGTGACTTAACGTTAGCAGACTTGGCCCCCTGGACTTTGATTATGATGAACACGGAAAAGTTGGGTTGAATCCGATTGTAAAGTTTAATAGGTAGGAAAAGAAAAATTTACTTATTTTTGGCAGAAAGCTGTCTGGCCTTAGTCATGCCACCGGGCTGGAAGATCCAGTGATTAGTCAAACAAACAAAACAGGTCAAACAAACTCTTCAGCTATGTGAGTAGTAGGTATAGTTGATTACTTCGATCATAGTTGTCAACAACGTCTCAGCGATGTTGTCGGAGTGCTAGTGCTAGTCCTCTACTAAATAACGAGCCTCACGCGGCGACGATGTCTCCATGCGCGGAGACGATTCATCAGGACTGCATGCAGGACTCCGCAGACTTTGTTTATGGATGTGTGTACAACGTGAGTTATAAGTATTACCTACTATTCGGCTTATTATAAGTATAGAATAGTGTTTCTTTTAATAATAGTTCCCAACAATATCTCAGTGATGTTGTCGGAGTGCTAGCCCACTATTAAATAACGCGCTCCACGCTGCGAGCGTCTCCATCCGCGGAGACGATTCATCAGGACTCTGCTGACTTTGTTTAAGGATGGGTGTACATCGTGAGATATGTTATAGTATACCAGATTCAAAATGTGAGAATATTTTAGTATAATATTATCGAAGGTGGAAATTACTGTTTTACATTCACTATGCAATTTTTATTGTTGAAAAATTGATAAAGAAATATTTATTAAAAATTTACCTGTCTCACAACCAGCTCCGATGGGACCGAAGGTGGAAAAGCTGAAGCTATTAAAAACAAACTTTTAAGAATGTTTCTTGCTAATATTCGTAACTGAAGGTGACCCAGCCAAGAAATATTGCACTTGCCTATCTACAACAAAAAAAAAACGATTATTTAGGAACATTTATAACTTCAGGATTCCCTTATAAGGCGCGCAACTAGAACATCATTACCGGCTATTTTTATGTCCGTTCTGCTGGAGCATGGGCCTTCCAATGCATGGATAGGGGAAAGGACCATGCATGGCCCATGCACGCGGGCCTAATTTAGTTTGGTGGGTAAGTACCTACTAACTGCAAATGAAACCGGGACCAATTAGTGTAGTCAATGAAGCTAGTTGACCCCCACAGTAATTCCTCAGTCACAAAAAACTTTACAGCATAATAAAGTATCAGTAAATTAAAAGTATGGTATAAATTTCCAAAAAATAATAATAATAGAAGGTTAGGTATTTTTTAATGAAAGTCTTATTTCATTGATATCTTTTTTAGGAAAAATGCCCCGTCTAAACTTTCATCACCGGACATATTCATGTAAGGTATAAAAACAATAATTATGAAATATCCAAAAAAATATCCCAGCAGAAACACCAAATTTTAATAAAACAATTGGGGTGACTTGAACTGAAAAATGTCTCTGTCGAACTTTTTAACGGAATTATACCATTTTGCCAAGCATACTCATGCTTGAAAAAAGTTTTGGATTTTTATCAAGTATCACATACTAGTATAAATAACTCATTTGGTAAAATAAATTTGGACTGAGAAATTACTCGCTTCAATATATAAACAGATTTGTTTATTTAGGTATAAATACCTAATTTCCGTGTAAGTTTTTTTTTGGATAATCATTTAAAAGTTTATGGCTCATGCTATTTTATAACCCAGCAAAGTTTCATCGACTGAGGAATTAGTGTATGGGTCTCCATACAAAGAATCTGTTCATTGCCTACACTACAATGGCTAAAGGGCAGAAGGATGGTATAGCATCCCACGAACTATACCATGATTGTTAAATAGTTTAAAAAACCGTGATTTCCTCATGCCACTTTCTAGATGCACACAAAAAAAATCAAAAAATGCCATAATTTCAAGCAGCGAATGTTATTTGCTTCGCCAGTTTTAATGCAATTATAATGTAATTTTATTTGTGTCATCCGCAAAGTATTACGATATCGTATTCATGAAAACGTTGGGATCGAATTATGTCGGCGCCACGCTGCGATGCATTAGCATTTGGGGTGGCTCTCGTGTATTAAACAATGGTTTTGCAAATAATAAGTTTTGGTAAAAATCTGTCATTCATTGATATAATATTGTCAACCATTAGGTATGTGAACTTTAATTTTAACTTATAGGTGGTGGCAGTAGAATCAGTAGGTAGCTAATAAGCGTCTTTCGAAAACACCACTTGGATGTGGTTGAACAAATGAAAAAAAAAAGAGGAACAGGAGTTTCTTAAACAGTACAAAATTTAACAAAACCTCCAGACCAGTAATAGTTCAGCAACATTAGAAGGGAAGTTTATTACTGACTTCAAAGTTTCAAGTTGATAAACTTTGGGTTATACCTTGTCTTCATTAATCCTGACTTGATTTACTAACTGAAGAAAGCTCATAAGCTACTTCATAAGATACTCAAGTAGGTATGTAAAGTTTTTATCCATTAAGCCTCAGTGACTTAAGAAAGTCATCAAAACAAAGTTTATATCAAATGCTTGTACACCGCCCGTCGTCGCCTCCTGTCCTCGCGAGCACAAAACAATTTATCTCAATGCAAAAGTTTCAACCATTGTGTGCATCCCCTAAGTAACAAGTTGATGATTTGTTATGATCACTGCGACGCGCGCAGCGGGCGACCAAAAACTGCATTAACTTGCGACGCGGGCAGCTTGGGCCAAACTCAACTTTAATTACAACAGCCAAGTTGCAAATTCAAATAAAACTAACAACTTACCGAAAACGCAAAACAAACGAAACTAAACGATATTGCTGTAACAATTAAGAAGAGGATAATGAAATATATGAGTCATGTGAATCTCTATCTTAGGGTAGTGGGATTGAGTTGATATTTGAGCGGGATGGTTATTCAGAATTAAGCGGCGTTTAGTTACGTCTCTTTCCTGTATAATAATTTCAATGGTATGACAAGTGTTAATAATTTATACTATTTTAACTCGGACGGTGCATCTCTGTTTAAAATGTTAAGTGACTTCTTTAAATTAGATTTTTAATGGGGGTTTCCGGGTTTTCTTTCGGATCATCCCAAGCTCACCTCATAGATTCAGTTGATTAAATTTATTATGATAATTTGGTCTTATAAAATGGAATAGATATCTACTCTTATTATTAGGTATGTATGACACAATAAAAATATTATGTTATCTATTTATAGAACTAGAGAAAACCGTTAGTCGCTAATAGTGCTTTTTTTCTCCAAATGATTGATGGTCTTTTCCGATGTAACTTCTATACAACGTGTTAATGAATTGACCCAAAACCTCTTAGGTGGAGATTATGCTCATGAATATGAACAACTTTTACTATGGGGCCAACTCTGCAACTCAAAAATCAACTGTTTCATACATTGTGTTCGAGTAGGTATTGACAATTTGTATGAAACAGCTGATTTTTTTTGTTGAGTTGCAGAGTTGGCCCCTTAGTAAAAGTTGTTCATATTCATGAGCATAATCACCACCTAAGAGGTTTTGGGTTAATTCATTAACACGTTGTAGATATGTTTTAAAAATTTTAGGCAATTGAGGTATCTAAAATATTAGTTCACAATTTATATCTATTAAACGATTTCCAACTACAACACTCATCTTCCATTCCATTCCACGCAACAGTTTATCACAGATACTTAGGTAAATATAATCTACAGATGGTATTTTGAGCGTAACGGAACGCAACTCGGAATGTTGCTCGCGAGAAGATTAATGTCGTCCGATTGTCTAATATTTTGTGCGCGAAACACAATTTATTACTGTAACGTCAATTTTATTGGGATGACATGCATCGTGTATATTTATGGAATATTTCTAAGTCTATTTACGGGCGATCGCTTGCGCTTCAAGCGTCCGGGGAACCATTTTAAATGTAAATGTTTGCGGAAAATCAAGTTTACAGTCTCTCGCACAGACCGCACAGTGTACATTCTTAGCGGGAAGTTGCCAAACTAGAAGATTAAATACAACACATTTATAGTGTACGTAGCCTAGCATAATATCAAAGGTATTTAGGGTTGTCGCTCTACTTGGCATTTCAATGGGGCGGTTAGGGTGTCGCAAAGGTGGTGCAGAACTTAAAAAAAATTTCAACTGTTGTAGTATGGAGCCAGGACATAGAAAAATTTCGAGACATTTTTGTATGGATTTGGGACTTAGAATATTTATCGTTTCTTACCTTGTATAGCAAAGGAGGTGCGGGACTTAAAAAAATTCAATTGATTTTGTATAGAGCGGGGACTTGTAAATATTCAAGAATGAATTTTATAAAAATTAAAATATCTCGAAATCGGTGCGTTGTAGTTGAAATCTAACAAAATCTAACGGGGCCAAAAAGCCAAGTACATGGAGCCGTGAAAAGAAGATAACGGAGATACTAAACAAAACCACTGTGTTTTGAAAACAAGGATGATCATGATCACTTAGATTTCTTATTACAAAAATATTTTGAATTTTCTTCCGCACGTCCTATTAAATGTGGTTGGTACCTACCTACCTATTTTGTACTTGGTTGGTGGTTTGGTACCTATTCCAGTATTTCCATCGCATTGCGAACTTCTGTGGTCAAAACCGTGTATATTTTAAAAACAATTCAGGATAAGCGAACCCTTGCAAATGAGCTCATGTTTATGTTTGACCGTTCCGCGTGTATAAGTAAACATTTGTTTATGTGCTTAATGCTTAGTGAGGTGCGAGTTCTAAGTTTATATAGGACCTCTGGCAAGGTTACAGTTGGAAACGTGAAAATATCTGCCCCTTGCTAACGTGAAGTTTTTATTTATTAGATTCATATAACAGCCAGTATTCCTTACCTTAATTCTATTCTGTTTCTATTTAGTTATGTAGCAGGGTTCGAAAATCTTTTTTTGTAGTGAGGCGAATGCGTTTGCGCATATTCCGTCTGCGAATGTGCGAACGGTGGTGGTTATGTGGGACTCGCCTAGCCGCTTCCTGCCCCTCATTCAGTCGTAAGGACTCGATGGGGGTCAAGAGGGGGGAATACCCACTAAACCCCTCAGCTACTTTCTCACACCGCCGTCGGCAGGAGTTGCAATGTTGTACTCGCTCCTTTTGCGATACGACGTCTTCGCAAAAAGAAACCGCCGCATCCCAGGATCTGTCGCCACCGAGCATGGCTCGAACCATGCCCGGCAGTGAGAGTTTCTGCTCTATCACGGCAACCAGATTGCCGCGTCGCAGAGACCAGGCGCAGGGCACACCTTTAGGGTGTGCTCCGCGCTGTCTTCCCCAGCGCCAAAATCATGGCACCGTGGGTCGCTTCCCTTCCTATCCGAATCAGGTAACTACCTTCCGAAGCATTCGTGTTCGGAAAGCACCTGCGCCAGCCTGAAAGTCAGCGTCCCATACTCACGTCGTACCCATTCTTTGAGGAGAGGGCGGACGGCGTCTACCTCAGATCATATAATACTATACTAGGCGTCTACCGTCCGCCTACTGGCCTTATCCACGTCCAGTCTCTCCACCCAGGCACCCATTAGCACCTCTTCTGCACGGCGCCTTGCGACACTTCTTCCAGGGAAGCACACACCTCCCGGAGTACTTGAGATTCTAGCTCCCAGGGCTCCCCCTGGTAGAGTTAGACTTGGTGAGTTTATTCGTTACATACAAAAATACAAATCTTTCCTCTTTATAATATTAAGTATAGATAAAACAGAGCGGTTCCTTCTAGAAATATCTGTAAATTTCGGCTGCACTCGCAAATTCACCAAATAAATAGAATGTAATCAAACGCCCCGCCTACGTCTTTTGGTTGGAGTTAAAGGTTAATCCCAGCACAGATTCGCGAATCGATTCCGCTCTGGGCGAGCTTTTTTGAAAACCTGGCTAAGATTAGTTAACCTGATTAATTAGGCTGTATTTTTCGAACCGTTCGTTCCCAGCACAGAACATAGAAAAATCTTTTCATCTCTCAGATTCGGAAAGTGATGTATATTTAAACTGAGCAGCGGGTCCAAAACTATCCGTTTCACCCTAGGGTGGAAATGAATTTTAAGAATAGAACTGAATTTGGTTACAGTCAACCATAGAGTTACCTCATCGGCAACGAAAAAGTTTTCAACTAATTTTGTATGGGGACGGGACATGCAAAATTAAAAAAATAGTAGATTGTATTACAAGGGAGCAAAATAACATATTTACGGCGAGGGCGCTATTTTGAATCCAGAGCGCAGTGAAGGATTCTAGAGTAGAATCCCGAGCACAGCGAGGTATTCTAAAGTAGAATCCTGAACGCAGCGAGGGATTCCATATACGTCGCCCGAGATGAAAATAATTTTGCGGCCGAGTAATACACTCTACTTTTCATTTCGAATATAAGGAAAGTAAATACACTCTGCTTTTCATCTCCCTCTATAAGAAAAGCAATAAAGACAACTAAAACTATCTAGAAAAATAAAAGAAAGGTGGCGGGAGGCTTCGCTTTCTCTGTTTTTTCTATAATAGGTATATAAAAAAATTTAAGTTTTGAAATAACAAAAACAAATTTTAGAACAAAAAAATTTTTTTTTATATGTCTATCGGATGCTTCCTAACTATCTCCGGAGTACCATAGGGGGTTGAAAACTTTGTTAGATTTTAGATACGCTACGAGACGGACCGTTTTTGAGATATTCTCGTTTTTATAAAAAAAAAAAATTTAGCTAGTCCCATGAGTACCGTCCCCATACAAAATTAGTTGAAAACTTTTTCATTGCCGATGAGGTAACTCTATGGTTGACTGTAACCAAATTCAGTTCTATAACACTTAACATCAGGTGTGATGAAGGCTAAGTGCTACCCCGTTGTGGATAAAAAAAAAAAAAAAAAATTCTTAAAATTCATTTCCACCCTAGGGTGAAACGGATAGTTTTGGACCCGCTGCTCAGTTTAAATATACATCACTTTCCGAATCTGAGAGATGAAAAAAGTATTTTATAAAAACGAGAATATCTCAAAAACGGTGCGTCTCGTAGCGTAGCTAAAATCTAACAAAATTTTCAACCCCCTATGGTACTCCGGAGATAGTTAGGAGGCATCCGATAGACATATCAAAAAAATTTTTTTTGTTCAATTATTTTTTTTAATTAAAATTTTTTTTTTTCTAAATATTTTTTTGTTATTTCAAAACTTCAATTTTTTATATACCTATATAGAAAAAACAGAGAAAGCGAAGCCCCCCGCCACCTTTCTTTATTTTTCTAGATAGTTTTAGTTGTCTTTATTGCTTTTCTCATAGAGGGGGATGAAAAGCAGAGTGTATTTACTTTTCTTATATTCGAATTGAAAAGTAGAGTGTATTACTCGGTCGCAAAATTATTTTCATCTCGGGCGACGTATATTGAATCCCTCGCTGCGTTCAGGATTCTACTTTAGAATCCTTCACTGCGCTCTGGATTCAAAATATCGCCCTCGCCGTAAATATGTTATTTTGCTCCCTTGTAATACAATCTACTAATCTATGTTCTGTGGTTCCCATGTTCTATTATATTGACTTACTCTGATGTTTTTTTTTTTAAATAACTAAATAGCCCTGCCGAAAATTGTACCATACCTAGGTATAAATGGCGAAAAAGCGAGTTAGTTAATAAATTAAAAAGACCCTTGCGAGTTAAAAGAAAACTGTACGAGGTAGCTTTGTAGTGTGGAACGACCTGACCTTTCCGCCGTGTGATAAATTGATTCCTTTGTCGCGGGCCCGCTCATTGGGACTGATAATCCGAACCCTGTGTAGTCGGATTGGGTTGGATTGGTTAGGTAGACGATTTGTACCGCCCTGCACTGTTGTATGGTTCTGAATGCTGGACAACAAAGAAAACGCATGAGCAAAAGGTACATACCAGCGAAATGAAGATGCTCAGGTGGGCAGGAGGTGTAACGCGGCTGGATAAAGTACGTAATGAATACATACGTGGAAGCTTTAAAGTTACGCCGATCCCAGACAAAATCGTCGAGAACCGGCTCCGCTGGTATGGCCATGTCAAAAGACGAAGTGACGAATACGTGGTCAAAACTGCACTAAACCTCCCAGAACAGAAGCGAGGGTGAGGCCGCCCGCCATTGACCTGGTGGAGCTCCATAGAAAGAGACCTTAAGAAAGCCCATTTGCACGAAACGACAACCCAAGATCGTTTGACCAGGAAAGTGAGGAGACCCGACCCCAAATAATAGGATAAGGAGAGGAAGAAGAAGGTAGACGATTTGTGTAATAATGTGGGTAATCCTATCCTACTACCTACTGATATTATAAATGTGAAAGTTTAGATGTTTGGATGTTTAGATGTTCGGATGTTTGAATGTTTATTACTCAGTCATGCCAAAACGGGTTAACGGATTTGGCTGAAATTTGGGATATAGATATTTTGTAGCCTGGAGAGGGACATAGGTTACATTTTATCCCAGAAAAATATCACATTCCCGCGGGATAACGTCGTGTACTCCACGTGGGCGTAGCCGGGGGCGGAAAGCTAGTTTTAAATAAGGTAAGGCTTGGAGATACGGTTTGCAGGCGTAGGTAGTTCAAGATGACATTAGGCATAGGCGTCGCGGCGTGGTTGCAGTTTTATTTTTCAGAAAGGAGATGAGTTTGAATAATTTGAAATCGAGATTCCGTGCTGTCACGCCTTACATGTTTATCCCTGGTGAAGAAAAACACGCTTACAGCAGAAATCAACCCATTGATGACCCAGAATAGATGTTTCTGGAAGTGAAGAAGTCCAACTAAAATGGGAAAAGGCGAAGAAGTTCGAAATTGTTCAAGAATTTCTCATCCATGAATTTGTTTTTAAATCAAATGTTTTTTATGGAAGAACTTATAAGTAGCCAAGTTGGTAGCGATGTTAGCGATTTAATAAGTACGATTTCTATCTCTAGCATATACATGGCATGGCTTGGCCAAAAAGAGATAACCTGTATTAATAATGTGCATTGGTGAATTAATAAAATTAATAAAGAAAGAGTTTTCCATAGGTACATTGCTCTTTTTCAGCTCATTTCTTGTTCTCTTTTAGCAAGTGATGCAATCAAAACAAGCAATGTATGCTTAATTTAGGATCTTAAATAGGATAAGGGTAGCAATGTATGCTTAATTTAGGATCTTAAATAGGATAAGGGTAATAAGCCCTTAAATACACCAATGCCAGTCACTACTATAGATCGATTCACGAAAGACATTTTCGTCGGGAACGTTCAGGAGAATGATTATTTTATAAAGCAGGGAACAATAGCCTTGTGGCCGTCCCTTGGATCCGAACAGCTATACACCAGCTAAGCCTGCCATGGTACTCCTTGTACGATAGAAGCAAAAGGAATTGAAAGGTAATTTATGGATTACAAAGGTATTTAGACTAGTAAACTGGTTGAATTAATGGTGTTTTTTTATAAACTGAATGTACTCTTTCACGAATACAGATACGTAAGTACCGTATTTTTGTGTGTATTTGTGTGTGATTTATAGATGTATAAAGCTTTAAGAGCTTGTTTGAACAACCAAAATCTTTAAGTTTATCAGTCGGATGTAAATAAAGTTGAATTAGGACAACCCACATTTGTGATTTTTGTAAATTAGAAATAAGATAAGTCAAGGTATGTATCTCAGTGTGTGTAATTTAATTATTTCAGCTCTTACTCGCTTTTTAGCACCTACGTTTACATCATAATAAAATAAGGAACGAAACTGCTATTATTCAAATGGCTTCATTGCACTATTTCGTTGGCAATGTAATTTCCCCTGATTTTATATCTAACTATAAAATTAATAGGCGCGTTAAAAGCTTTCCATTGTGGCGAGGTGTGAAGTGTCGGTATCAAAATTTACGATAAGCCTATCACAGGGGCTAATTGGCGATTAAAAGGAATCAGTTTATTGCCATTCGTTCTATTTATAGTTTTCGAGCAATGCATATAATCTTTGTGGGCGTTAGTCATTAGTTATGAGCATAATAAACGTTTACTGGCTGTAAGTATTGTAATTCATTTTGGTTATTTTACTACTGCATTGCGATACAATATTATTTAAGGTAGAAACAGTTTTGTTGCGTGACAAAATTTGTTTACCGAATGGAAAATTAGAAAGAGGTTATTGTATCAAAACAATGTATTCGGTTTTTCTATCTATTACTAACTTTGCGCCGCGGCTTCGCCCGCGTGCACTACACGACGTTATACCACGGGAATGTGTTGTTTTTTCGGGATTAACAGTACCTTCACTCTCCAGCTCCCAAATTATCCCCATACCAAAAACACGTCGATCCGTTGCTCTATTTTGAGGTGAAAGACGGACAAACAAACAAACAAACACACTTTCTCACACACTTTCTCTCACATTTATAATATTAGTATGGATTTCTGGGCTGGTCAATTTGTTTCCGTTATTTCTTTGGTTTGGTTTTAATAATAGAAGCATCCGATAAGTGGTTGCCCCAGAATATACTATTGGAAGACATCAGTTGATTTAATAAAAATCCAATTTGATCATCTGATTTGGGTTTATGTGCTTTTAAAACATATAACTCATTTCTATTTAATGTTTTAAAGCTTTTGTGTATTTAAATTAAATGATAATAGCATCAAGTGCTCATGAAAAACTCAATTAAAGAATGTAAAAGTGCTTTCCTCACATAGGACACATTTTTTTATTAGTAACATAGTGTCTTGTAGTTCATTTGTTAAAGTCTGCAGGTAAATTGTTTTACCAATACCAAAGTATAGTCTTCATTGATCTATCGCTCTACAAAACGGGTATAGAACTCAAAACTATCGGAAACTGTGTTTTCCGTGTACCTATTTCAATTTGAAATGTGTCTGGCTTCAGAACAACTTTCAGGACAACTTCTGACGGCCAACGTTGGTTCCAGTCAAACTTATCCGAGTTGGGTGAAGTCGCCTTTATTTGAACTAACAATATGCGATTTGGAAGTTCCGATTTTATTTATTCAACAACTATTTAGGGAATTTATAAAACATCTAGTTTAGTTTTTAATGAAATGGTGTACCTAATCACGACTACACAATTGATGTTAAACATTACATTGTGATGTTTTATTCATCTCGTATCAGTATTAACAACAGATATTTATTTTTTCCGTGTTCCGTTCCGTTTCCGTTTCCGTTTTCCGTGACCACGGCCCCTGGAAAGGTGCCGAAACGTCGGATAAACCCAAAAAATCTCAAAAACAACTAAAATTTAACCAAGTTGTTGAATAAATTGCGTGAAAAAATCCGTGAAAGTGTTTTATTTATATGGACAGTTCGCGCAGAAATCTAAGATGTGTTTAGATATTTATTTTTAGTTATACGGCATCATTTGCTTTCGGATTGCCTTCTAAAAGGTTTCGTTGGAAGCAAGCGTGGGAAAGTTTAAGAAGTATCATTTAGCTTAATGAATAGAATATAATAGAATACATTTATTTCTTTATAAAACTTAGTCTAAGAAATACTTACATCAAACTTAAAAAGTAACATCTATTTTCCTTATAATACATAAATCAGATATAATTATACACAATTGCTGTTGATATTGTGAATGGCACAACGCGTTTCGTGCTTAAGTATAACACATCTTATTTTGTTCTGCCTAAGTTATTGCATAGTTCGTTGTAAGAATATCTATAAATACCTACAACAGCGTTGAGAGATACAAGAGCTTTAGGTAAATTCCGAAATCCGGCTCCAACCCTATTAATAATATTCGCCCTAATAAACTTATAGAGAACACACTGGACGAACCCGACACTCCCAATGTCCATATTAAACGCGTATTTACAAACAACCCGATACAAATAGAGCGTCCATCCGACCGCATGCCCACACTCAATTTTCCATTTTCCCAAAGGCTTAAGCAAATACCTCGGGCCCATTATTCAAACTGAAATGTTCCCGCTTTGCGGACAAGCCGTGTTTTGTAAGAATAATCAGTTTTACTTGCAAATATTTCACTTGAAACTTAAGCAAACTTCGACTTTAACACCTAGATAATAAAGCTATTTAGTAGTGTCAGTGGACGCAGCACTAAAATTCGTCTTCGCAGACAAGCGTTTATTTAAACAGGGTAATGTGACGGAATGAAGATAGGTTGGTTGACTGTACACGATATGGTATGCTTTCAGGCGATGTCTGTTTAAGTTGTTGTATGATAGTTGGCACACTAGCGTTTTATTCAGAGCAAACAAGATGCTTTGATTTTGATACGTATTCGTGTCAGCTGTGAGCAGTATTAAAGAATGGTCATTGAAAAGAAAGTGACTGAAACTTGTTCTCTTTCCATTACTTAGATTAACAGTCGATAGATGCTGCCTCACGATCAAAAACACAGAATGTATTTTTTTAAACGGACAAGAAAGTTACGACTATTATGATCTTACGTCAAAAATGACAGGAAATAAGAGCGCACGTTAGAAGTGCGCTCTTATTCGCTCGGCAATTTTTACTCTCCAACCGGTTATCTAGTGTTTGTCGATACCTAGATAGAACTGGTTGTCGATACCTCTCGTCAATTTTATGGTGTTGCTTTTACTGTCGATAACGTACAGTTAGCTTATCTTATTGTATACTGCTACTCTAAACCTTAGTTTTGTTTTCGGTGGTTTTGTTTCTTAGTGGATTTTTCCCAGGCAAAATCCTTCTCTAAAAAGGGGGATATGTAACGGCTGCCATTTTTACTTACTTCTTTCATTGTTTTATCCATAATAATCGCACAAACTATTAATGTTATGAAAAAATCATTACAACTATAAACAAATGTGGTCTATTCAGTTCTATTGTATTTATGTGATAGGAGCTGTCAATGTCAGATGCCACTCAGCTGTCTGTTTGTTTGCGATGTTCCGAAGTAACATAGCTATAAACCGCCGCGCGTTCCGTGGCAGACTGTGATCTGTATGCGAAATACTTTGATTGTAGTTTCGTGCATATTTATATTGCATTTCTTAACGTAACAACATAAATAGTCTATTGGAAGCAATTTTACTAAATTAATCTTCCAGATAATTCTGAAATCTTCACGACGTAATTAGTCGGTGCCTTGGCTGTATGATTAAAATCCAATGACAAGTTGAATCTATCTATGCAAAAAAATTATAACCCTACTTACAGCCAGAATGTTCTGGAAGATTTTTAATATATAAAGGAGAATTCGCTAAAGATTTCTCCTTTTTCTGGTTTCTCGCCCCAACATAATTGGGTGAGTGTTTTGTGCGCGTTTTATTTTCGTGATAAATAAATTATATTCTCGGTGCTATAACCTCAAACAGCCGTTCATCAATTCTATTCTTTTACATATTGTTTTCGATGAGATGTTTATTTCGTCATCGAATTTATACTAATATAAACTGCAATTGCCACACGGTGAACGGAATACTAAATATTCCGGGATCCAAAAGCAATTTACAGCCTAATATTTCCTTGTAACCTTGTCGTGACCGGTACCTAGAAGAGTGGGTTGTCTTTATTCAAATACATTTTAACTTACACCTTTAAATTGTCCCTCTTGTTCTGTAACTTTTAATTAGTATAACAATAGCCGCTGACATGAAAGTTAATGTGCTCCTCTTTCTTTAATAGTAACCTAATTTAAATGACAATATTCCTATCTCAATTGTAGCCCAGTGTCATACCCACTCATACACAGCGGTCGGATTTAGTGAACACATGTTCATACCTGTTATCGTAACATTTCAGGGTCGTATCTCCGGGCAACATCTCCCCGAGTCTCACCGGTACCTACCTTCTCCGGGCTACCTACACGCCGAGTACCTGCCTACTTCGTGCCGCTCTCCACCTGCTCCTGCGCGCCTAACCGCCAGGAACCTGCTCTGCTCCGGTCTACCCCGGAACAGAACCCGCTGCCCCTAAACCCTAGCGGCTTCACCTCTCCTTAGGAAGTTATAAAGCTAAGTTGACCTTAGACTTCCAACGCCGATCACCGAGCCAGTTACCCCCCCTGTAATTTCATTTTAAAACGGTCTAACCGAATTATACATTTAATTTTATATACATCTTTTATTTCTGAACTCTTGCTCTCCGGCTCCTCCAGCCAGGAGCGTTTCAGTGGCGCCCAGCTCATTTCAGGCTCGCTTGGTGATCAGTGCTTTATTAATTAATTTATTTTTTGTGCTTCGTATGTGGGTACCTATTTTTTTATCTGAGTTTGTGTAACGAACGGCTAACCGTGGTGATTTAACTGTAATATTTTCTTTAAATATCAGCCTTTCCTTGGTTCTAAACCTGGAAGCCTGTGATTTTTATTTTAACCGACTTAAAAAAAGGAGGTTACTTACCTTTCCTTATAATTTTTTTTTTTAACTTTTTAACTTAAAGCCCTTGATATTCATTTAACCTACTTCAAACAAGGAGGTTATTTACTTTCTTCATTTAAATTGTATTTTTTTTAAATTGAACTTACAACTGTTATAGTTACCCACATACCCCTTTTGTTACTTAAGTAGTGGTTGCACTTGAGTAGGCTCGTCGCGCAAAAGACTCACCTAACGTACTTAAATATGGCTGTGCGTAGGATAAATTTTCTTTCCTTACAAAAGTCGGAACTTGAATACGAAGTCGGACTTCGCGGAGAAACACCGGCTGATAACGTGGCCGATTTAAGGAAGCAAATTACAAAGATCTCTAAAGAACTTCCTTCTGAGGAGATTTTAGCCTCGCATTTGTCTTCTGCTGACGACTTAGACGGCATCTCAGCCGCATTAAACAAATCCAATAAAAACCTAGAATTATTAAAATCTAAATTTGATAGAGGTGTTTATTTGAGAACGGAGGTTATTCTTAACCACGTTTTTCATCGGCTCGGTAGAGTTGATGCGGCCGAGGACGCGTTATTATTGGGTGCCCTTGCCGAATGCAAGCGCGGCTTGAAAGCCCAAGACAAGGAACTGTCCACTTTAAAACCTAGGGAGACACCTGTCTCAGGCGCGAATGCGGGTGACCCTTTGCTCCCCGGTCCTTCTACTTCCAGCCGAGAGCAAGTCAACGCGTCGGAGTCTATTATTAATGTTACTGTCGATCGGGCACTTTCCGATTTCACTAAACTTAAATTCAACGGGAAAACTTGTGTTGTTTCCTTTATTCAAAAGGTTGACGAGTTTGTCACAGCTAGGGGCATAGATTATAGTAGGGTTTTGTCGTTTGGTTACGAAATTTTTACCGACGACGCCTTGTATTGGTTTCGTTGTGCCAGGCCAAAAGTAAATACCTGGGGAGAGTTAGTAGCCTTGCTGAAGGCTGATTTTCTTCCGAAAAACTATGACTCTCAATTTAAATCGGATATTAGAGCTCGTACCCAGGGTGTTAACGAACCAATTGCTATATATCTTTCCGTAATGGAGGTTATGTTTTCTCGCCTCACGAAACCAATATCAGAGGAAGATAAATTAGAAATTTTACTTACTAATATTAGGCCTTGCTACGCTAATGCTCTTACTCCGTCTTCGGTGATAAACTCCATCGACGATCTTAAAGCTATTTGTCAACACGTTGAAAAAATACAGTGTCAAATGGCAAATTTTGTTGAGCCTTCTGCTTCTAATATGTCGAACTTAGCTACGGAGTTCGTTTACCGCGGTGCTACTAGCACTCCGGTTGTTAATAAACCTTTTACTAAAACTAATAAGTCATTTGTTTCAGCTGTGAACAATGATAATATATATTGTCCTAGATGTCGTTCTAACACGCATAATTTGAAAAACTGTACTCAACCACGAACAATAGTTTGTTTTAAGTGTGGCAAAGATGGTGTTCGCACCCCCGAATGTCCGGATTGCAATAAGCCTACCAATCAAAAAAACTAATTGATCGGGATTGTGAAACTAGGCAGCTTCGCTCGAGATTCTCTAGTCGTTGCGATGAAGCTGAATGGAAAGAATGGTTATCTATTATATCGAATCCATCTCATAGTCATTCTGAGTCTCCAATCCCGGAATCTGAAATTAATTTTTCTCGACCGTATATTTCTGTTATTATTGGTGATAATCATGTCGTTGGTCTTTTAGATACCGGTTCCGGCATATCCTTACTTGGGAATAATTATCAGGAATATATATTAAATCCTAATAATAAACTTTATTCTTGTGACCCGTTACAGCTTTCTGCAGCTGGCGGTCAAACTTTTACTGCCTCTAAATATGTTATTCTACCTTTAAATTTTAAAAATAAAACTATTCATATTAAATTATTTGTTGTGCCGGAAATTAAAAACAATTTAATTCTTGGTATGGATTTCTGGAGGAAGTTCGAGTTGTTTCCGAGTGAACTCGATAGCCTTTTGCTGGATGAGTCTAACGAATTTAATATATCTAATATTGCTCTTGACGATCCTAAACAAATTTGTTCGTACGCTCAACTTAACAACGAACAAAAGGAAAACGCTGATAATATTATTTCTCAATTTCGTAGCATTTCCTATGAAAAATGTGGTTTAGGTCGTACTTCGTTGATCACTCACGCTATAGATACAGGTGACTCTGTTCCCATTCGACAACGTTACTATAGAATGTCCCCTCAGAAGCAACAAATTCTCTCCGATCAACTGGACGAGATGTTGAAAGAAGATGTTGTCGAACCATGTGAGAGCCCTTGGTCTAATCCCGTGCTTCTTACTCCCAAAAAGAATGGCGAGTATAGATTCTGTCTCGACAGTAGGAAACTAAACTCTGTCACTCGCAAAGATGCTTACAGCTTACCTTATATAACTGAAATCCTAGATAACCTTAGGGATGCTAAGTATCTATCGAGTATAGACCTATCTAAATCGTTCTGGCAGGTATTAATTAAGCCTGAAGACCGATGTAAGACTGCATTCTATATTCCCTCTAGAGGAACTTTCCAATTTAAGTCTATGCCTTTTGGGTTGACCAATGCACCTGCCACGCAGCAAAGATTGGTAGATTTGCTGTTTTATGGTCCTGAATTCGAAAATAAGGTCTATGTATTTGTTGATGACGTAGTAATTGTGTCTAATTCCTTTCAGGAGCACATTTCTTTACTTTTACGAGTTTTGGAGAAACTAAAGTTCGCAAATTTAACTATAAATTTCGAAAAATGTCAATTTTTCAGAGAAAAATTAAAGTATTTGGGTTATATGGTCGATTCGAATGGGCTACACGCCGATCCGGAGAAAATTGAGGTCATTGTGAATTATCCTACTCCTACTAACAGGAAGGAAGTTCGTCGTTTCTTAGGTACTGCTTCTTGGTATCGTCGTTTTATTCCCAATTTTAGTTCATTGGCTGCACCATTGAACAAACTTACCTCTCAGGGTAAGAATGCAATTCCTTTTGCCTGGTCACCAGAAGCAGAAACTGCCTTCAAGAAGCTCAAAGAGTGTTTAACGTCCCCTCCGATTTTATCTTGTCCGGATTATTCTGAACCGTTTCAAGTCCATACCGACGCTAGTGATTACGGGATTGGAGCTATACTAACTCAAATTTTAAATGGCGAAGAGAAAGTTATAGCCTATATGAGCAAGTCCTTGTCGGCACAAGAACGAAACTATAGCGCTACGGAGCGGGAAGCGCTCGCAGTAATTGTGTCTATAGAACATTGGCGCTGTTATTTGGATAATGGCCGTAAATTTACCGTTTTTACTGATCATTCGTCTTTAAAATGGTTTCTAAATATTAATAACCCTACAGGTCGACTTGCCAGATGGGGAGTACGTCTTTCTGCGTTCAACTTCGACATCAAACATAGACGTGGCAAGGATAATGTCGTTCCAGATTCGTTGTCCCGTGCGGTGCCTGTAGCGGCTATAGATAGCGTCAACCGATCTTCTTCACCTCCTGTACTTGATCCCTGGTATTTGGAGCTATTTGCCGGTTGTCAAAATTCCCCTACCTCTTTTACCAATTATAAAATAAATAATAATAAGTTATATCGCTTCATAAAAACTATAAATCCCTTAACTAGAGAATTTGAATGGAAGGAAGTTGTTCCTAAAGAATCTAGAATTGATATACTTAAAGACTACCATGATAATCCTACTTCTGGACATTTAGGGATATTTAAAACTTTTAAAAGAATTTCTTTAAATTACTTCTGGCCTGGCATGCATAAAGATGTCGTAAAATTTGTTAATGAGTGCGATGCTTGTAACTCTCACAAGCATGCAAATCATCCTACCTTAGGATTTATGGGACGACCTAAGGAATGTTCTAGACCATTCCAAATGATTAGTGTGGACTTGGTTGGTCCCTTACCTATATCTAGAAAACAGAATACTATGCTACTTGTAGTCACTTGTTGTTTTTCGAAATACTCGCTTTTGTTTCCTATCCGTCGTGCTACTGCCGACATTATAACTAGTTTAATTGAAGAGAAAGTCTTTCTTGTTCATGGCATTCCTAGTACTGTTTTGATGGACAACGGTAAGCAGTTTGTCAGTCAAAAGCTTAATCACATGTTTTCTCAATATAAAATACCAAACGTACGCTTTACTCCTAAATATACTCCACAGGTAAACACGGTTGAGCGTTATAATAAAACCATCATGACTGCTGTTTCCACCTTTATTGAAGAGGACCACAGGTCCTGGGATAACAACATTCCCAAAATACAATTCGCACTTAATACAGCCGTCAGTGAAGTCACAGGTTATACTCCGTCATTTCTGGTTTACGGGAGAGAGTTAGTGCCGTGCGGTTCTCACTATCTTGATGTTGATCTGTCCGATGAAATTGTTTTTGCGCCTAGGGATGTGTATGCTGAAAACACTGGTAGCTTAGAAAAATTATGGACCAAGTGCAAAGTTCTCTTATCAAGTCTCATTCCCGAAACTCTGGGCATTACAATCTTCGTCGCAAAAACTATAACTTTAACGTTGGTGATACTGTTTGGAGAAAAACTTATTATCAAAGTGATAAGGATAAGCAGTTTTCAAAAAAACTTGCTCCTAAATATATAAAATGTCTCATTAAATCTAAACTATCTCCTCTAGTTTATGAACTTGAAGATATGAATGGGAAAAATCTAGGTTCCTGGCATATTAAAGATTTTAAAATAAATAACTATTCCTAAATTAAATAAATTTTTTAAATAGAAATTCTACAAAGTATTAGTCTTCGTCGTTATTTTTACCTTTTTATAGCAAAATTTTGTTTTAGATGTATTGAATAAATTGTTGGTCATCGTTTTTTACTTTTTAATCTGATTATTTTTAGCTAGGGCTTTTATTGCATAAAATTATACATAAATATAATTTTAATTAAATACATTTATAGCTAGGGAACCTGTTCGTTTGAATTGTGTCTGCATGAAGTTTATCTCTCGACTATTTTATTTTTAATTTCGCATTGTTTTAACATTAGCATTCTCAACGGGAATGTTGATTCAGTTACACTAAATAACTGGAATTCTTCTCCTGTCTTGCGATTGTTGGTCCTTGTACCGTTCTATTCGATTAGTCTTGAACTGGTTGTCGATACCTCTCGTCAATTTTATGGTGTTGCTTTTACTGTCGATAACGTACAGTTAGCTTATCTTATTGTATACTGCTACTCTAAACCTTAGTTTTGTTTTCGGTGGTTTTGTTTCTTAGTGGATTTTTCCCAGGCAAAATCCTTCTCTAAAAAGGGGGATATGTAACGGCTGCCATTTTTACTTACTTCTTTCATTGTTTTATCCATAATAATCGCACAAACTATTAATGTTATGAAAAAATCATTACAACTATAAACAAATGTGGTCTATTCAGTTCTATTGTATTTATGTGATAGGAGCTGTCAATGTCAGATGCCACTCAGCTGTCTGTTTGTTTGCGATGTTCCGAAGTAACATAGCTATAAACCGCCGCGCGTTCCGTGGCAGACTGTGATCTGTATGCGAAATACTTTGATTGTAGTTTCGTGCATATTTATATTGCATTTCTTAACGTAACAACATAAATAGTCTATTGGAAGCAATTTTACTAAATTAATCTTCCAGATAATTCTGAAATCTTCACGACGTAATTAGTCGGTGCCTTGGCTGTATGATTAAAATCCAATGACAAGTTGAATCTATCTATGCAAAAAAATTATAACCCTACTTACAGCCAGAATGTTCTGGAAGATTTTTAATATATAAAGGAGAATTCGCTAAAGATTTCTCCTTTTTCTGGTTTCTCGCCCCAACATAATTGGGTGAGTGTTTTGTGCGCGTTTTATTTTCGTGATAAATAAATTATATTCTCGGTGCTATAACCTCAAACAGCCGTTCATCAATTCTATTCTTTTACATATTGTTTTCGATGAGATGTTTATTTCGTCATCGAATTTATACTAATATAAACTGCAATTGCCACACGGTGAACGGAATACTAAATATTCCGGGATCCAAAAGCAATTTACAGCCTAATATTTCCTTGTAACCTTGTCGTGACCGGTACCTAGAAGAGTGGGTTGTCTTTATTCAAATACATTTTAACTTACACCTTTAAATTGTCCCTCTTGTTCTGTAACTTTTAATTAGTATAACAATAGCCGCTGACATGAAAGTTAATGTGCTCCTCTTTCTTTAATAGTAACCTAATTTAAATGACAATATTCCTATCTCAATTGTAGCCCAGTGTCATACCCACTCATACACAGCGGTCGGATTTAGTGAACACATGTTCATACCTGTTATCGTAACATTTCAGGGTCGTATCTCCGGGCAACATCTCCCCGAGTCTCACCGGTACCTACCTTCTCCGGGCTACCTACACGCCGAGTACCTGCCTACTTCGTGCCGCTCTCCACCTGCTCCTGCGCGCCTAACCGCCAGGAACCTGCTCTGCTCCGGTCTACCCCGGAACAGAACCCGCTGCCCCTAAACCCTAGCGGCTTCACCTCTCCTTAGGAAGTTATAAAGCTAAGTTGACCTTAGACTTCCAACGCCGATCACCGAGCCAGTTACCCCCCCCTGTAATTTCATTTTAAAACGGTCTAACCGAATTATACATTTAATTTTATATACATCTTTTATTTCTGAACTCTTGCTCTCCGGCTCCTCCAGCCAGGAGCGTTTCAGTAGGTACACTCGGCAGCACATCAAGTTAAACAGTTGAACTGTGATAACAGCTTTTATTTCGTATGGCATAAAGGCGGCACAGACTATACATGTTGAACTTAAGACCACATGTATAGTCTGTGCCGCCGTGTGTACCTAAGTATTGTTGAGCGAAGGACGGTTATTGAAGAATTTTAACACATCACCTGCGTCGCCGTACACGGGCCACCGACCACTTTCCTGTAGTTTTCATACATAGTCGTCACTTGTTTTTTATTCTAGCTTCAAGTGGCGGCGTTTGTAGCTCGTGTGCGGGCGGAGACGGTAAGTGTTACTAAAGTTATAAACAAGAATATTGCATAGCAGCGACATTTCTATACTTATCTAGAATCTCGACACATTGTGAGTGGAAGTGTGACTATTTTATTTAAATGACTCCACGGTCAATTTGTCATGAGAGAGTCTATGGTGTGAAATAATTATTAATGTTTCCTATAAATAATAGTAAAGTTTTTTTTAATTATTATTACCTAAGAATCTCTTCGTGTTAAAAGTGTTTCGCATGTTCTTCCTCAGCATTAGAGTTAGGGAAAATATTTTGATGTAAAGTATATTTTGATGTTTGACCACCTTGTAAAAATATTTAAGCATCACTTACACTGTTCAGAGACACGCGAACAATCCATTCAACTACCGTTTCTTCAGTAACCGTAACCGCTACACAATAGCAATAAGGTTCTGGAGGGTTCCACCGAGGCACCGAGGTTTTATATCGCGCAAAGCCGCGCACTTACCGCCCGCCGTTATCTACCCATCTGCCATATTGTGCGTTTCGTCGGGCTTGTTACGGCCGCAAGCCTGCGACTAGAGATGAGATACACGGTGCGATATTGCGTGCGACACTGCTTTGTGATGGAGAGGACGATAAAGAGGAATAGTCTTTAAAAATAACTTTTCATCCTACTATATTATTATATATAATACTAGCTTTCCGCCCGCGGCTTCGCCCGCGTGAACTACACGACGTTATCCCGCGGGAATGTGATATTTTTCCGGGATAAAAAGTAGCCTATGTTCCTCTCCAGGCTACAAAGTATCTATGTTCCAAATTTCAGCCAAATCCGTTCAGCCGTTTTCGCGTGATTGAGTAACAAACATCCAAACATCCAAACATCCAAACATCCAAACATCTAAACTTTCACATTTATAATATTAGTAGGATTATAAATGTAAAAGTTTAGATGTTTGGATGTTTAGATGTTTGTATGTTTGTTACTCAATCACGCCACAATGGCTGAACGGATTTGGCTGAAATTTGGGACACAGATACTTTGTAGCCTGGATAGGAACATAGGCTTTACTTTTTATCCCGGAAAAATATCACATTCACGCGGGATAACGTCGTGTAGTCCAGGCGGGCGAAGCCGCGGGCGGAAAGCTAGTATCTTTTTAATATCAGCCAGACAGCGTTTTAGTAGTTTCCCATGATTTACCTACTGTTAATTTACAAACTTTAATTCCCCAACTTTTTACATAAAAATTGTCGTAAGTATATTAAACATTATCAAAAATGTGAGGTTAAAGGTAATTAAAAAAAAATTATTATGGAAATAACGACCAGTCATGAAGCAAAAAGTACCAAGGTTTATAAAATCTTGAGGCAAATGTGTGACGTTGGAAAAAATAACTTAAACTGAGCTGGAGTAAAAAAAGCTCTGACACGCTCCGAGTTTCCTCACGTGTCTTCCATTCTGAGGCTTTCCCAGCAATAAAATTTGCATAACTACGCTCCTTGGCACGGGCACAGCGTCTTATTAAATTTCCACCCCTCCAAAACTCATTAATGGTTTGTACTTAACCACCTAGCGATGTTATTCCGTGATAAATCATAAGGTATCACGTAATAGGTCCGTGCGTGGCTGAGGATGACTTTTATTGCCATTTCAAGATGGAAGTAATCCCGGGATCAAGGGTGGAACGGAACGCCTCAAGGATTTGGGATAATCTTTTGTTTATACGCGCTTTTTTGGGAAATTGTAAGATATTATGGCATTATGTCCGCTAATAATTCTTTTGGTGAATTTCGTTATTTAGGTTCATTGTGGTTATTTGTAATATCAATTTATGTAAAGTTACTTTGATTTAGAGTGTATGAAATATAATATTTTTATGTCCATGATATCGGTTTTATAGATTAAAAACAATAGTCATTTGTTAGTCATCGCTGCGTGCGCTCAGTTACATTTAATATCGCTTTTGCATTGACCAGATATATTTGTGATCATGTTTCAACAGTTAATGTAAAATATAAGTTAGTCAATAAAGAGGTGTCGGTGAAAATGGTTTATTGGTCGGCAATAGTGTTAAGCAGTTTCTTATTCATTTATGGTTCTCAATCGGCTTTGGTGACATGGGCCCCTAATAAAAGTTTTAATTTAGCCGTGAATTTCGAAAAAGGCACTCTACCATGCTCAAAATCCAAAGTTTTTTTACCGGAGTCAGTTCAAGAGTCAATTTTGATCGAGTCATTTATAGCAGTCAGTGAATTAATATTGCCAAGAGATGGTACGATTCTCTTAGCGGAAGGAGCTTCCATTATTTTGGGAGCTGATTCAAGTGATGTAAATTGCACTGAGGAAAACGTTTATTACAAGGATGACTCTTCTTTGGCTTGGGAATATCCAGGAGTATGGAACTCTTCAAGATTTAACAAGGCAACTCCCGACGCTGAAAGGATTCCATGCTACGATGACGTTGCAGTATTTCCTAAGAATGCACAGTTTACGATAAAACTTCCAGATGCTACTCAATACGTAAGTGGGTTAATAATTAACGACAGAAGTATGTCGATGAGAGAATCGATGGAACTAGTCGCGCGTGGAACAGATGGGACTCAACAGTTCGTACTAGGAGACAGGCTCAATCCGTTTCCAGTGATAGCCTCACAACGAAAGTGTCAGACAACATCAGGATGCCCTTGTCAACCTGACGGCATTGACATCAAATGTAATTTGAAGTACTGCCCGCCACCAAAATGCTCAAACCCGATCAAGCCAGTTGGACATTGTTGCGAAATTTGCGGTGGGTCGCTTTTGTTTGAAATTGACAACTTTAGTATAACAGCGTTTAAGAAACTCGTTAAATCAGTAATTGATAATTATGGTGCAGTAAACTTTGTATATCACATAGGATTGCTCCCTCATATTGACGTTAAAACTATGAATACTGTGCCTAAGCGAGTACAAGTGATAGTGATGGATAAAGGTGAATATACAGGAGCTAGTTCCGAAGTTGTCAATGAGATTGGATACCAAATGTCGAAAGAATGGGCTAAAAATGAGAAATTGATTTCGTTGAGTGGAAGTCCCATTTCAGAATCTGGCTTGGGTGGTAAGATTGCATTGTCGATGTTCTTTGCTGTTGTGGCTACAATAGGAGCTTTGTTTGCGTACTACTACAGAAATTCGAAGTTTAGTATTGCCGATTTAAGAAGTAATTTCAATATTCGTGGTGGCGCTCGACTGAACAGGTTCCAGGAAAGATCGGACAGTGTAGTGTCTTTGACGAGAAGAGATTCCACTGTCTCAGGTTTACGGGAAAGTGGTGCGACTGCTTTTAGAAATCCTTTGTATGACTCCAAGAGAGGCCGAGTTACAGTAACGAAATCTACGCCAGAAGAACAAGAAGTGTCCACGTGAATTCATAATAGTATCGGTGTCAACCGCAGGCATGATAATTATGTGTAGATATTAAATAGAAAATAATAATTTGATTAGAGAATAGAGAATTAATAATATTTGCTATAATTACGTGTAAGAAAAATAAATCTTTTGAATTACTTATCTTGTGTTTTTTTTCCTAAAAACATCACTCAATCAAACCAACCCCTTGTGTCAGCGGCAGAAACTGAAGATTCTTCCTCACAGAGCGGAGGTTTGAAACCTGACACGCAGCCAGCATTGAAACCGTCCCCTTTGTACGTTTCCTGCGCTTTGAATGTAAACTCAATCAATAGTATTCGGTTTCACCAAAACTGTTCAAAAGACGCGACTGTCATGAAGAATCGTTAATCATCTTTAAGTTCGAGCGACGACTGAGTGTGCGGCCTTATTATAGTAGATACTACTGGTGTTGGCAAAGTTAGCTTTGATTAAATTTTATGGCACTGAAATTTTGTGGGTGATGGTTGTCATAAATTTCAAAGACGGTAGGTAAGTATATTCTCTTAAAATTTTTATAATCTTAATTTTAAGATAATAAATATTAAAATACAAGCATTAGGATTTATTATCTTTTGAGATTTAACTTCATTCTTTGCATTGATGTTGTTATTATTATCTTACTAATGATAAGTTTTAATGGTTGGAGTCTATTCGAGTCTCAGTCTGTCGTAATTACAGCTAGAATAAAAATGTTCATTATGTTTACATTTCTGTTTTGTTTACTACTATTACAGTACTCCTACCAACAAATCTCTTTAGATATTTGAAAACAGCACTTTGAAAGCTTTTGACGGATGGTATAGTTTTACGAGTACCATAACGACAGCGGACCAATCGCCGTAATTCTATGCAGCGCGTCTTCATCGCGTTTGGGTCTTGACATTTGACTTCGTATTGCCGTAATGACATAACGCCGCACACGTCACGCAAACCTAATAGTCCTACAATCCTGTCTCATCCTGTGACATCCGTGACAGAGGAACCACTTGCAATACGAAATTAGCTGTCAAAATAGACTGTCGTATGAAAACTGTTTTAGTTTCAAAGATTAGTTTCTGAACAGAAAACGTTGTCGCGCTGTCAAAGCCGGCGTTATCAAAAACGGCATATTTTGCACGTCAACTGCACTTCAACTTCACGTACACTTGACTAATACGTCATAGAATTACCGCGATCGGGGCCCAGGTTACGTGCTACAGCTACAGATTATGATCTTTTACGGAACTGTCGCACCTTCTCCAGCCGAGCGTTGTGCACCAACCGATGAGAAACAAAACGGCTCACGGTCGTTTTCATTGTCGTCGCTCGCCATTGTTTTTGTCCGAACCCAGAGGGCTTACTCTGAAAAGCAAAACCCGAAACTTCGGTATACCCATCCCTCTTACTCTCTAGTTGGGACAGAATCGAGTGAAAGGGGCGGGACTAACCGAAGTTTCGGATTAGCGTTTCAGAGTACGGGCCCTGATTTATGTTCGTTTAACCGTGTTACGCCCCCACCGCAGACGCAGACTCGCCGTGACTGATAAGCGTGTGTGTTTGACGCCATTGTCGCGCTATATGAATAGCCTATGAAAATGGCACTGTACCTACCTACGTTTCTATTTGACAGTTCGGTAAGCAAAGAAGCATGTTTGATTGACTGCTTATTTAGTTACTTTCTTCTTCGCCATTAGTTACTGCGATCATGAATTCGGTGAATTCGATTTCTTTCTGTGAAGAGCTAGCATCTAATACATACGTAAGTACTAAAGAGCAATGGAACATTGCAATAAGCAATGCCATGATATTCAAATACTAATAAATTATTTGCTTAGTACATTAAATTCTAAAATGGATTTACGCCACAATAACAAAATGAAAATGACATCAATCTGATTCCGCATAAACGTCACAAAAACGATAAAACAAATAAGGCATGCTCTTAAACTATTTCCGAGTAACCAGCCCTAGCACAATTCATAAAAGTGAGGGCTGCCACGTGAAGTTAAACGTGAAAATATAAGTGCAGGAATTATTGATCTAGGCTTTTCCCTGCAGCTTTGCTCGCGTAAACTCCAGTTACATCAAAAGTCAAGATTGTTATCCTTTATCTTTTTATCAGTGTCTAAACCATATTTGGCGACACAGGCATCATCATTTGGCTGTATTTTTGATAATGTAAAATGTAAAGGAGAGTTGTATAGGTAGTCACAATGTAGGTAATATTAAATTGAAGTCGCAAGGCACTCGTCACTCGCCACTGTTCTTGTCTTGTAACTTGATGTTCTTATGGGGACATTCGTGATTAATTTGGGTAATTGAAACGTGACCCACCATAAGTTCATTTTCTCCTGTGGGCAGCGCAAGACCGATCGCTGTGGAGATTCTTGGACGAGGCCTACGCCTAGTAGTGGGCGTCGTACGGCTGACATGATGATGATTACTTTTTAACCTCTTTGATAAAGTAGAATAGTTAGTTATTTTGAAAGTCTTTCAAAAGTTAATTTTAGAGTCAAACTCTAATGCCCGAATACTCGTACGTTACTTATCTTTGGGAGCGTCTGTGGAGCGTCTTAAACATCGTCCTGTCACTTTAAATGTCAAACGTATGAAAGAGATGCCATGATGTTTGAGACGCTCCCAAAGATAATTTGCGTTTGAGAATTCGGGCGTAAGGTACTTATAATAAGATATGTTTGTGTATTATTTTCTTCTTTAATGATTAGTTTAGTATGAAGCTTGCTTGAATGATTAAAATTCAATGGGGTGGAAAGGTTCTCGAATGGCGACCGCGTATCAGACGACGTTCCGTGGGCAGGCCCCCTACAAGGTGGACCGACGTTCTAGTCAAGGTCGCGGGAAGCCGCTGGATGCGGGCAACGCAGGACCGATCGTTGTGGAGATTCTTGGGGGAGGCCTATGGCCAGCAGTGGGCGTACTTCGGCTGACATGATAATGATGATTAAAATTGTATAGGGTTGAAGAAATTAAAACTTGTTGACATTGACACTGACGTTCATAGTTTTAACGCTTTCAAACAAATAATTAGCAAAATGGGTTATGATTCAATTGGTTCGACTGTATCTTACTTGCCTAAGTTTTCCAATCTTAAGGTATCGGTTGGAACCGGGTGTCGGACGACAATTTGCAAGCGTCGACGCTCGATTTCATACAAAACAAAGAAACATCAACTAGAAACTAGTATGGCGCGGCGTCTTGTCGCTTGCAGTTGTTGTCCGACGCCCGGTTCGAACAGATACCTTTATGATTCAGCCCTAGTGTCCAAGCTGAGGTGCTGCCCCATAAATCGAGGGCTGGCACATTTGTCACCGGCCGGCGCGCGGGCAGCGCCTGAAACGTGTCGACTTCCAATTTTACGAGGCAGTAAAATGATATACTGCGCCCTGTGATGTGGAGGTTTTTTATGTTTACTTGCTCCTTTTAATCCTGACGGGCTATGGCAATATGGGTACCTATGGAAGCTGGATGTGGCGAAAGATGCGGTGGTATGGTTTGTAGTCGATTGGTGGTGACATCAAAAGGGTTTATGGGTAAAGAATTGATCAAGGTTTACTGGAAAAGATCTCTTTGAGGGATAAGTCCACCTTTGCCATATAGCCTTTAAGACTGTTAAATGTAATTTTGTTATTTGTGCAATAAAGAATATAATAATAATAAAGAATTGTTAATCATAGAATGGTGTTATTGAAGGTTCCGATAATCCTGTTAGCTCTTATTTGTAACGGATAATAACCTACATAGGTATATAAAAATGTGCGATGAGGTGCAATCCAGTCCAATTTTTTAAAAAATGTGCCAACTAGAAAAATAAACCTAAGACAGCCAAGTCTTAAAGATATTGCGTTAAATTTTATTTGAAGGAACCACAAAACACAACGGAGAGAGAGCTTTTACCGACATCGAAGTGCGAAAATGATGTTCTAGCGCGAGTCGTCGTAAACAATTCTATTCTATTGTTAGTTTTATAAAATTTAAATCCCATATTGGCATGCCTTCTGTCATTTTATCCATGTCTTATTTATGTATTGCTAGCTTTCCGCCCTACACGACGTTATCCCGCGGGCATGTGACATTTTTCCGGGATAAAAAGTAGCCTCTGTCATATTATTCTGTGCCTCTGTTCCTCTTCAGGCTACAAAGTATCTGTGTCCCAAATTTCAGCCAAATCCGTTCAGGCGTTTTGGCGTGATTGAGGAACAACCATCCAAACATCTTGACTTTCACATTTATAATATTAGAAGGATGGGTCTTTCTTTTATAGCTATACCTATAGCTTAAATTTAAAGGAAAAATTGTGAAAGTAAAAACCACCAGCTCTGCAAGAAACTTTCAGGTGGGATAGTTTAGCTAGGCGGGGAGTTAAATTGCAAGGCTTGGTTATTACTATCACAATTTTTCCTTTATTTACAGAATAACATTGTGAATGCATAGAAATAATTTAAAATCTTAGATTACATTTAACGAAATTGTTATTGCTTTCATTGTAAAAGGACGGTGTATTTTACAAGTTTTTTTTGTTTTTTTATTTAACTTGCAGTGTATGTATGTCCGTTCGGGTCAAATCTTGCAAGCTAAATTTTACTCACTTTCCGGTATTTGATCAAGCTGAAATTTTTCATACAGGTTTAGTTTGGTTGACAATAGAATATTAAAGTACAGTCAGCATAAAACTTGTCATAAAAATGAAAATTTTACAAAAAACATATTTTGAGTAAAGGCGACAAACGGCTGAAAATATATTTTTTATCTTTTCTCCTGCGGCTGCAAAGTATTTCCGCTTCCTTGTGTTTTGACAACCACTAAAGAGAATCCCGTTTAGTGTAACAGCCACACCCCCAAACTATTCGCGACTTGCAAGGAGGGTTGTAACTGGATTACATCTCGAGTCATTTCTCCCGGCTGGAATCATTTTAGTGCGCGTTAGGATTCGGAATAGTATAGGGCGGTAACTGAATTAAGATGGATGGAGGGTTCAGACTTTCCAGTCTGCATTAGGATGCTTCAAAGCCTTAGTGGTTCTGGATGGAGATTGATGGGGTTTGTGCATTTGTTACGTCTGCTAACACGGTTATGCAGCTTATTTGCTGAATTTGAGGTAATATATGAATAAAAATTTTAAATTATATTAATAATAATTATGTTTTTTTTATTTTGATTTGTTTTATTATGTGGTTGATAATTGTGAATTCTATGTTTTAATTTAAATTGCATTTTAAATTATTATTTTTATATTTATTTTACATATTGTAGGTAGGTACCTATGTATTATTATTTCTATTTATATATTTTTTAATAATTTCATTGTTACATAATATATATTTTTATTTCATTTATTTGCTTATTTAATTAGGAATAACAACAGCCATCTAAACTACTTAAGTAATGCTATTTTAAATCTTTAATATAATGTATGTATTGCTATATTAAAAATTTCTTGGGCCAAAAGGGTTATTCACAGAATATTTAAATATGACATTCAGACAAAATTTATAAAACATTGTTTATTGAATAATAAACATTGAAACATTGAATAAAACGTAAAGACGAAGCAGTATGGTTCATTCCTTTAATCGTCAAATTGGTCTGCTGAATAATTTTATTCCGACTGATACAGTTCTCTACACCGCCGTCAAACTACAAAGAAATCGTAGTGGGTACAGTATAGTTCCAGCAATACCTACAGTCATCATCATCATCATCATCATGTCAGCCGAACGACGCCCACTGCTGGGCATAGGCCTCCCCCAAGGATCTCCACAACGATCGGTCCTGCGCTGCCCGCATCCAACGGCTTCCCGCGATCTTGACCAGATCGTCGGTCCACCTTGTAGGGGGCCTGCCCACGGAACGTCGTCCGGTACGCGGTCGCCATTCGAGAACCTTTCCGCCCCAACGGCCATCGGTTCTCCGCGCTATGTGTCCCGCCCACTGCCACTTCAATGATGCAATCCTTCGAGCTATGTCGGTTGTTTTAGTTCTCCTGCGGATCTCATCATTTCTGATTCGATCGAGCAGGGAAATACCAAGCATCGCTCTCTCCATTGCTCGCTGGGTGACTTTGAGCCTTCTTATGAGACCCATAGTAAAAGACCACGTCTCACTTCCATAGGTCATTACTGGCAACACACACTGGTCAAAGACTTTCGTCTTGAGACATTGAGGTATTTCGGACGCGAATATATGTCGGAGCTTCCCAAACGCTGCCCATCCGAGCTGGATTCGACGAGAGATCTCTTTCTCAAAGTTGGACTTACCTAACTGGACCGTCTGTCCTAGGTAAACATAGTGGTCAACAACTTCGAGTGTAATGTTCCCAACATTAACTGGAGCGGGTGCAACATGGGCATTGAACATGATTTTCGTCTTGTCCATGTTCATCTTAAGACCCACTCTTTGCGAAGCATTACCGAGATCTTCGAGGATACCTACAGTCACATGATTGAAATTTTTAAGCTAGGTAGGCACTATTTTAATCTTTGAACTACTGTTAAATCTTTGTCATTAAGTATTGGACCATAAACAAACTAACTAACGTGAGATTGCAAATAAGAGGTTAGATATCTGAAATCGTAGAGACTTATGAACAGAAGTTTTATGAACAATAAGCAAAACTACTGCAACGCTATAAAACCTCAAGCTAAGTGGTACCTATCCTTTACGAGCGTGTTAGATTTTAAGGAGAAAGTATGGAAATATGACTATTCTGATAAAAGCTGTAAACTGTTTAATTAACTAGGAATAAAACCATAAAGCTTATATTTCAATAAGGCCAGAATCAAGTAAAACACAAATAAAAATTTAAAAGCATTTTATTATTTTGATTCGTCCTCAATTTTTTACCTACTAAGGACATCTTTTAGCTGATAAGAAAAACGGGCGAAAAAAACTCACCAGCGTTATCAGAAACAACGACATGTACAAAAATAGTTATGTCGTTTTTGGACAAACAACACATTTTATCGAAATTAACATTTACAACCACATTACGTTTCATGAATAAAGATTAAACAACATTTAGGAATAACATCAAGCATTTGCTATAAACTGTTACTTCATATTATTACCGTACTCACATCATTTATACAAAACCACTAAGGACAACATTGATTTAATATTATCAAGTAATAAACAAGTATATCCCTTTAACAAAAGAATAACTTCAGCAACATCTACCAGACAATACATTAGCATTGGATAGATTTTTTGGTACTGTAAGCGCACAGGTAGGTTCGAGGGTCCGACGCCGGTGGGGTAAATGATAACCCGCCTCCCCCCCTGATTTTTCAGCTTTTAGGGGACTTGGGGAACTGGGTGAAATGGTCCCGACCTAGGTGACTGATCACCCGTCCGGCTTCGCTGGCGTCCCCCCTATAAATAATAATAATAATAATAATAATTGGATAGCAAAGAAAAACAGTAACAGAGAAATATAAAATTACAGGGGGGTATACTTAACTCAACAGTGCTGACGACTCGAACCACAAGACTGTTCGTTTTACCGCCAAGCTAGCTTTTATATCTTTATTGACAATTCCTTAAAACATTAACAAGGATGATACTTTTATTAAACCAGTGTTCAAAACCTTTTGAAACTTATGAGAATGATTCATCACTATCTATTATCAAGAAACACATCGTAAATTGTAAGAAATATCAGTTTTAAATTCTCATCTTGTTTGGAAACAAGTAATGTTACAGTCCGACATCAATATTCTTAACATTTATCAACCTTTAAATATTTATCATAGCCAAATGATTTCAAAACCACTCGAAAATAGCTAACATATTATTTTATTAATAACAAACAATAATGATAAGATAAATTCTTCAAAAATAACAATATTAGTAACAGTCTATCAGTTTTAATTCCACTTCCTGTTCTTGAAGGAACGTTTAGTTAAGCGGATATACATTTACCAACTTATTGATTTTATCACAGCCAAATGCTGTAAAAATCTGTCCAAAATACTAAAATTTGTATTTTATAACTAATAAAATATTATCATATGGCAATTCACTCAAAAATGTCAATATTATAACTTGACTAATTCCCTAAAGTAACACGGCCATACTGACCGAACTTCGTCCCCGAAGTTCCCACTCAATACCATTAATTTTAACGTACTTTTTACACCAGACATTTTATAAGTGATCTGTTTCATATATATTGCATTTGGTTGTAATCTATACATATAGGTACCTAATAAAACAGTAACCAAACTAAATCTGTACCTATATGTTATATTTTCAAGAAATAATTACTGCTACCTATTATAAGTATACAAGATATAGACCTCAAAACGATAAAAAAGTCATAGAGTGCCCTGTTTCCGTGTCATTTGGTGATTAAATACAAAGTTATACATGTAGTATACTATACTATACTTACCTTTCATTTAAGTATATAATTTTATATTGTGTAGGTATCATTTATGTAATATGTAAGTATATGTATTTGTTTATTTTTTTCTTAGTAATCCAATGATATCATTTTATATTGTGTATGTATTATTTATGTATTTTGGGTAAGAAAAAATGTTGTAATTATGTATTGTGAAAGTAAAAATTTAAATAAATAAGTATGTATTATAAGTATATGTCTTGAATGTTTTGTATGACTTATGTTTATTATCTTCGTATCGATCATTCCTCTTTACACCCCGCTTTTTTTTTTCTGTCAATTTCTTCATACAGTAGGTTGTCTGGAAGAGATCGCTCTGAGCGATAAGACCGCCTTTGTAACACTAGTTTTGAAGTTTATTTTTTAAGTATGTGATGTTTTATGTTATTGTGGTGTAATAATAAAGCGTTAGGTAATAAATAAATAAAATATACACACATATAATAGTTGATGTATTTTTTGTGATAACTGCGATATTTGGTTGTAATAAATACATAAATAAGATTTTCACTACACTGGTCAAGAGCTTCGTTGGCGTCAAACCCCATCACCCGCTGCACGTGAAGCCAGGTAAGCGACCGCTCATGGCCAACAGCGTATTATCTCATCATCATTTCATCTCAATTTTTTTTTTCTCATCTCATTTCATTTCAACATCACTCAAAAACAACAAATCAAATACAATCTTAGTCAACATACCTACTGCCACCCCTGGGCAATTGTCTCAATAATCACATATAGTCAACAAGTCAACTGCCACACCTGGGTAGTCAACTTAATAATCACTTGTTCAATAAAATCATCGTGACAGTGGTCATGGTCAAGTGTCTCAAATTAGACAAATGGCCCACCAGCATCATTTTTAAAATTACGATCAAATTTAATGTCAAATACCAAATATTAAATACATAGTTGTTTCCTCTTCTTATGTGTGACTCAAATATGTTTGGCAGCAGTGCTTTCAAAAACTCCCCTAAGGTAAAGTCATTTGGAAAAAAAAATCGTAGTTTCATACAAGATTTTAGTTTTAATTTTCCATAACAATTAAATAAACGATCTTGGCTAGCAACACCATAAAACGTTTTCTGTCAAACTACACTGCGCTAACGATTAATTACTCAAGTGGTTCCAATATCGAGATAAAAACCCTTATTCTATAACTCTTTGGTATTCTGTATGCAAAATTTCGTCCAAATCTTTCAGCCGTAAGCAACAATTTGTTTTTTATTTTTTTATTATTTTACCTGAATTCTATTTACTTCTAACTTTATCGAAACTTTCTTAATAATACAATTGTACAACTTGAAATATTCGTAGTTCCCGTCTACCTGTAAATCGACGTTTTGAATTAAATCTATCAATTCTGAGAAATTATTCGAATTCTAGTATGAGAGAAAAAAAACAAGTAAACTTTTGTATGGTTATGTTTACCAATTTCAATATTTTCACAATCCGCTTGGCCATACTGATATTGCTGTATATCTTACATTTGACACTGGAACTACATATCACTATTCGACTATAAGATTCCTACATATTTTGATACGTATTTGAGGTAATCAAATATATTACCAATATTTCTGTAAATATAAAAAACCGATTTTATTTGAAATGAAAAATGCGATTTTTCCTCTAATGGCAAGCAAGGAAGAACCAAACGAATAAATATCTTAATCATTAACTGAAATTACTTTCTGTGTCGTTAAAACGGTAACAGATTTCAATATATAAAAGGTAGTAAATGTATCCGATTCTAAATAACTCTTATTTTAATGTCCATTAAAATAAAGTGATGTTTAGCATCTTAAAGAAATGTGCGATATCATCTGCGGTTCAAACTCATAAAACTGAACTAATTTGCCATTACTTAGATAAATAAAAAGTGTAGAAAAAATAAATTTTCCGGATTTGTGAACCTAATATACCCATTACTTTCCCATGTGGCTGTTTTTTTATCATATAAAGACATTAGTATTTATGATTATGACCAACATTAGACTGATAGTAGTAAAGAGTAATGAAGCAAAACGTTTCTCAAATTGCAGTGGTAAAAAAAATGTATCTCGCATCACTCGATTTATCAATCAAGGGTCAAGACAAGACTGAAAATAGTTTTGGCGACTACTAGGTCCTACTACTACTACCTAACTTGAAAGAACCATTGCAACATAATCTAATTCAACTACTGTTTTTTTTTAACCTAAAATATGGATAACATTCGGACGAGGAGTCCGAGTAGATAACGTCTTTCGATTAATTAATCATAATGGTATTTACTCCTAGTAACACAGATTGACTATCATTTTCTCAAAAGAAACTTGGAAAATAGAAATTTTAAAAGTAAGTAAGTTATATAGAAGTATACCAACACACTTATTCGAAGAGATAAATCTGTAGGTATAAGTTTTCCAAAATCTTCTTGATTATAGCTAAAATGTTAGGAAGGTATTAGGTAGCCAGTACCTAGCCAGTTTTTTTATTTTTTTAGAATAGCAATATATTCCATAGCTTGTGCTACCGGTTTGGAATTCAGCTCCAGTTGTATTAAATATAATCCATACATTTATCCAATAAATATCATGAAAAATAGATTCTTGATACTCAATTGTAGCAAAATCTAATTCAATACACATGGTTTTGTAGGTACTAATAATTTTCGTTAATACGTGGTTTGAAATACCTACTAAGAAGTCTTTAATTTGTAGCTTAAGATATTGATACATTATGTAATTAAAGAATATCGATTCTGAAAAACAGCTTATTGAAGAATGAATTATGATTATGACATTTATGACACAAATAGAATGAGAAAACAAAATCTCAGTTAGCTTTTTAGCGATTTTAAGCGACAGATTGATGATTATAAAACTGAATACAACCTAGGCACTGCAAAGATAATTTTATTTCTTAAACGAACTTAAGCCTCTCTGAATCTAATGCGGGTAAAACTATCTCGTACAAGCTTTTCGCTCGCAGCATGGCCCGTGTGAGCTAGACGATATTTCCCGTGGCAAAGGTATATTTTCTAGAGGTAAAAAGTCTTATGCTATTTTAGAGCATAATTTATATCTCTGTCCAATTTCATCCATATTTGTTCAGCCGTTTAACCGTGACTGAGTATCAAAACAATCACACACAACAACACACTTAAACTTTACTATGGCTGAGGTGAGGTGTCATTACATAGGTACATGTACGTACCTACATAATAATAATATGTATCATTCACATTACAATAAACCAGGCATTATTTTATAGGATAATCCAAACAAAAACTCATAGTTAATAGATATCGCAGTTCCAAATATAGGTACACAATATCACAAAAACTATCGCATAAAAAGTCCACAAATACACTGACCCAGAGACAGGAGAATGTATCCATAGTTTCAATTACTCTGACGAATTACTAAACTGTCAACAACGGGCGTACCAAAACATTCAGTCAATATTAAACTACCTCCTACATGGATGGTGCGCCATCCACGTACATAAAATTGCAAAAAACCGCCACAATTGTAAGAATGTTTATGGATGCCCCCGAAGAAACAATAAATTTTTCACCCACTAACGAATTAAGTAAATCCATAAAACTTTGATTATTTAAAAAACCTTTAACGCACAGTCCCACAAAAGCGGAACATACTATGTATTTTATAAGTGAGAAACGCAAAAAATTAAGTTCAAAAACTAAAACCCGACTACTGAAAAATCACGCTCTAAAAAGTATGAAACAAGAAAATATTCTCATCTGAAATTGCCGTGGTCGTATGCCACTTTTCCTTAGAATGAAAATATTGTTTTGTTATATTATATAGTCGTGGGCATACGACCACGGCAATTTCAGATGAGAATATTTTCTTGTTTCATACTTTTTAGAGCGTGATTTTTCAGTAGTCGGGTTTTAGTTTTTGAACTTAATTTTTATTTACATTATTTTGGGGTCATAATTTTGCGCTGTGTAGTGCCGGCACATAAAAATAATAGCACTACCCCCTTTCTTCTCGAGGGTGTCGTAAAAGGCGACAGAGGGAAAACTGCCATCAAGAGAGGGGCAGCAGCGTCTCCATGTCACAGCAGGACATACTTTTTTTTTGTTTATAGTGAGGGCAGATACAGTCTTTTCGTATACCGCTAACGGTATGTTGGACTCAGGCAGACAAGGTCTGTCTCTCGCCGCGCTCAGCCCTCCCGCCAAGCCCAATAGGCTTCGCGAACAGCAGGACATACAGCGATCGCCAACACTTGGCAGGCCAAGCGTGGCGATTATGGTAACCCGTAACCGGCAAATGGACCTGGATCAGCCCGGACGGTACAGTCAATAACGAGATCGATTTAACATGTCGACCAAGATGTAACTAATGTTTTTAACTATAGGTTTTGATATAAAATAAAAGAAATTGAAATATAATGAAATGTGAAGTTTTATTTTTGTAACATGTAAAATTAGGTCCTTACAAGAAATACAGGGCGTGGGGATAATTATTCTACTTTGCAGCTCACTTGTTGCACTGTCAGAGGGACTTAAATTACAATATTCTCACTGAGTTGGAAATTACATAAACAGGTAATGAAGTTTAATCTAGACAAATAAAGTTTCAAAAGAAATTTATATGAATAGGAGACCTAGGCTATCGCTATCCTTAAAATAGGTTTACAACGTGTCAGACTGGATATACAAATACAAACACAAATTAAAATATGGTTGTTATTCAATATTAAACGTTTTATAAGTTCACAAGTGTAGTTTAAATCAAGTTGGGAGTGTTACAAAGTTGGAAGGTAGGTAGGTAATACTTATATGTACGTAGTTAAGTTAAACTTATAAGAGGGGAGAAGATTAGAGACAATTAATGGGCGCCACGTTTATGAACAGCTCATAAACGAAGAGAGTATGGAGAGATGTAGTTAAGAGATAAAGATATAAAAAGATTACACCTGAGATTAATATTCCGAGGAGGGGTTGCGAACGCCGGTCTCTCAAGGCCTAAGGTCAGCGAACGAGGGCTCGCCGGTATGATGTCAGCTTCGCAGGTGCTCGCTCCGGACAGGTAGTCCAGTCAATAATAAGAACTGTCGAGGAAGAAGAAAACACAGCGTTATGCCAAAGCAGTGACATAAAGAGATGTTGGTAATTTGTTTGCCATTTAGCAGATCGACTTACCCGGACGCTGAAGATCGAGGACGAATCAAGAAAATTGCAGTGTTCACACAATGATACAGCTTAGGACGGTTAGGTTTATCAGGAATAAACTACGTAGGTAAAAAAATGTCTATGCAATAACAGTTCACAGTGACTTTGCTTCACAGTCTTTCTCACAGTCAGTTAAGTAGCGGTTATCGAGAGAAAAAAACACTGGGGCCAGACGGGCCCTATTTATATGTTCTGCCACGACTTTTCTAGAATCTTGTTTTTAATTCATATTGCTTTACCATCAATCTCGAATTTTCCAAGGTAAGTAGCATAGACAATGCTCACTTGTACATTTCTAGAATGATCCGAATATAGTCTATGGTTAAGAAAATTAGCTAAAGATAAATGAAGAATTATATAAAATCAAATAAAGGCAGATTTGTAGAATATGAATAACTAATTACTTTCATTGTAAATTAGATATTCATAATGTTATTGATAAAAGTTTTTAGGTACCATAGATAATCTGGACTCAATATGTAGAAGTTCAATTATTAAAGCAAGAGAGCTACTCTACGCCAGATGTCAGTTTCGGTGCTGTTGCATGAACGGGATGACAGGATGGCTATGCATTTAGGTGTGAGAGAGATGACAATATATGTGCGGCATACTTTGCCACTATTTGACACCAGATGGCGCTAAAGTTTGATGAAGTGTGGACTCTCAACGCAAGGTGTCTTTATAAGAAAAAGAGATGGAAATAGCTGGACATCCATGCAAGAATGAGAAGACGTATATCTCTGGATAATTGCTCGTGGAAATAGTTCTGCTGTTCCTCACAAGATTGAGCCAGTGGTTCAAAATTATGATGTTTACTCTGATAAAATTAAATGTCAAACGTCAGACGTGATAGATGTTTGTTGACAAATATAAGTGTACCTAAGATGTAAAAATTAGCAATTATTGTTTGGAATTGAGTTAATGAGAATGTATGTACTTTGCAATAAGGGATGTATAAAAACTGTGTTGTGTAAAGGTACAAAATATTGGATAAAAAACAGGAATGAAGGTTAGTACTATCATAGTTTATTATGAATGTAACATATTAAAAAAATGATATGTTACAATACCTCATTAGTTGAGAAAAAAAAAAAAAAAAAGAAAGGAACTGGGATGAGGTGAGTGCAGGACAGGTCACTATCCCCACACAGTAAAGAAAAGAAAGCGAAAGCGTGAGGAAGCATGAAGGGAATGGGTAAAACAAGAATAGAGCAAGAGGAGAAAAAATTGTATAGAAAGGAAAGTTGTGTAGAGAAAGAAAAGGTTGTGTAGAGAAAGAAGGAATGGATAGCACGGTATAGTAGAGTGGGAAAATAAAGAAAGTTGTAGGTTGGGTATCAAGTAAGGAAAGGAAAAGGGCAAAAGGAAACAAAACAAAAACAAAAAAAATAATCTATATACGTATACTACATGCCAGCTGTAAACAAATAAGTTATATAAATAAACGGAATACATAAACAATACAGATAATTGATATCGACGGTGGGTCTTACTTCTGGCCTATGTACCATGCGCCCTTGCCGAAAATTTAAAGTGTGCGTATACTAGATAAATATGGATATACATAAATAAATGGAGTGCCGATGGCCTATTTTAAGAGTCGCTGCCGCTCTGATATATAGATGAGTATAATATACTAGTGTGATAAGAATAATCTGTTGTCGTTAAGGCATATTTATACAGAGTTACAATCCGCTCTGAGTAGTAAGGCTTTTGATTTTTCATTTATGGGATTACCAGCCGTCCCATAGAATAAACTAGATACTATAAAATTAATATGTATATAATAAAAACCATACAAAAAAAATAAAGTACATAAAAGAATATATATAATAGGGTTTGGGAATGGGTATGAAGATGAGGGAAAATTTGGGATGGGAAAATGGGACTTTTGGTCGGCTCTTACGACGCACAAGGGGAGAGCGATGGTACTATTCTTTCTCCGGCAACCATACGGATAAGGTAAGTAGGAGATAGTACCTAGATGCAGAGCAAGAGAGAAAAGAGAAAAATACATATAGATAACCACATACATAAATAAAATGAAATAAGCAAAATATAGGTGTAGTTATATAGGTACAGATTTTAAAATGTCCTTAATGTGCCAAGTGCCTAAATCCTTGGATGTGTGAAAGTCCTTCAGAATGTATGTAAGAGGAGAGATCTTCTTTTTCACAATACATTTAGTGAATTTAGGAGCAAGTTTTGCAGTGAAAAATTTACTAGCATCAGAAAGTGGATATTCTTTCTTCCATACAGTCTGGCCCTCCTGATATTCAATATCACGCCTATTTTTGTTGTAATGAATTTTATATTTGGAGTAGGCTTTGGACATGTTCAAGTTTACTTTAATAAAAATGTCTTTAAGATGAGGTAGAGTAGATGAGTATGAAGTCCTGTCGGTAAACAAAATATCTTCTTCTTTAAGTGGAGAGTTAGGGTACCAGTCACCAGAGAGTACAGCTTCGCGGCCATGATTTAGAAAGTATGGGCTAAAACCAGTGGATTCACTAACGGCTGTGTTGATTGCAAACTCAATTTTTGGTAATTCTTCAGCCCATTTTCTGTGGTCTGTACCTACATAGGAAGATATGGCAGTGACAATGACACGATTAGTCCTTTCAGAAGGGTTGTTTTGTGGCAGGAACCTACAGTTATAAAAAGAATTAGGAACTTTATACTTCGCAACTAAATCCTTCATGGCATTAGAGATATACTGGGGACCGTTGTCCATGACAATTGTTTGAGGAATCCCATATTTCATAAATATATTGTTTTCAATAATGGAAACTACTGTCTTGGCAAGTGAGTTCCTCATAGGAAATATGCATGTATACTTAGTGAAAACGTCAGTAACTACTAGAATGAATTTGTAGCCCTGATAAGATCGAGGTAAAGGACCCATTATGTCTGTAGATATCATTTGGAAGGGACGTTGGACCTGTTTGGGATTTTTCATGATGCCTGGGGGACCTTCATTCGTGCTCTTATACGCCAAGCAAACTTGACAATTTTTGATGTATTTCTTGACATCTCTATGTAGAGATGGCCAATAATAAGATTGAGTAAGACGTTTCAAAGTCTTAAAGATGCCTAAATGGGCTGCACTCGGGTGGTCATGACATTTAGCTATGACGTCATGCCGCGATTCGAAAGGAACCACGAGTTTCCACTCACAGTCAGCAGAGAGAGGGTTGGAATTTTTCATCCTTTTATAGAGACGATCAGAAATTAGTTTCCAATCAGAGAACTTGTGGGGAGAAGATTTGACGTCTTGTACTTTCTTGAGGTACCAAGAGTCTTTGGTAGTAGAAGAAGAAGAAGGGGAGTTTTGAGATGGATCGTCATCAGAAGTGACATTTACGGGAAATGAACGAGAAAGAGCGTCGGCCAAGGCATTATCAGAGCCCCTACGATACTCAATTTTAAGATTAAATTGAGAAAGCCGGACTGCCCATCTCGCCAATCTTCCTGTAGGAGGTTTAAGACTGACAAGCCATTTCAGACTACTATGATCTGTATAAACCGTAGTAGGGAAGGGAGAGCCTTCAATATAACCCCTAAATTTTTCTAGAGCAAAGATTAAAGCATTTAGTTCCTTTTCAGTAGTGGCATGGTTTCTTTCTGGTTTAGTAAGAGAACGGCTAGCGAAGGCGACAGGATGTTCTTTACCCTCGTCGTCCTTTTGAGAGAGGACACAACCGAGACCTAAATCAGAGGCATCGGTAGAGATGATAAAAGGCTTATCAAATTTAGGTATAGAAAGAATGGGTGCAGATACCAAACGTTGCTTAATCTCGTTAAAGGCAAGGAGAGCTTCCTGCGGAAAACTAAAAGCTTTGCCCTTGGGCTGTTTTTTAATTAGGTTGTTTATAGGAGCAGTTACTAAAGAAAAGTTTTGGATAAAACGCCTATACCATGACGCCATGCCTAGAAAACGTCTGACTTCTTTTTGGTTAGTAGGGACAGGGTATTCCAAAATGGCCTTAACCTTGTCACTGTCAGTGCGTAGTCCGTGTCGGTCGACGATGAACCCTAGAAACTTAAGGGAAGATCTGCAGAAAACTGATTTGTCAAAATTGATGGTGAGACCTACTTCTTTTAAACGTTGATAGACACGCTTCAATAGCTCGACGTGTTCGTCATATGAATTACTGACCAGTATTACGTCATCCACGTAGGTAAACAGACGGCCAGCAAACTCTGGTCCAAAGACTTTATCCATAAGTCTCATCATTCTAGCAGATGCATTGACAAGTCCGAAAGGCATGCGGCAAAATTGGAAAGCCCCAACCCCAGGAATGGAGAAACTAGTCTTCTCCCGCGAGTCTGGGTGTAAATTAATTTGAAAAAACGAGCTTTTCAGGTCAATAGAGCTTAGAAATTTAGCATTATTAAGAGAATCAAGTATGTCTTGGATACGCGGCATAGGATATGAATCTATTTTGGTGACACTATTCAGTTTTCTACTGTCTAGGCAGATCCTTAAGTCTCCGTTAGGTTTGGGAACTACTAAGAGAGGGGAATTCCAAGGTGAATTACTTTTTTCAATAATACCCATTCTTAACATATCATTAATTTCAGCCTCGACCCGCTGTTTATAGTGAACTGGTATAGGGTAGTATTTTTGTTTCACTGGGGGATGATCACCAGTGTCAATGACATGTTCTTCAAGATCAGTGAGACCTAAGTTGTTAGAATCAGCAGAAATATTTTTAAAATCAGTGATAATGTTATCAATCTGAGATTTTTGTACAACCGACAGATCCTCATAAGCATGTAAGTGTGTGTTTGTGTCAATTAAAGAGTTGAAAGCAGAAGTACACTGAGAGTCGGTCGTATATTCCAGAATATCCTGACATAGGTTAAATGCCCTAAGAAAATTTACACCTAAAATAAGAGGACTGTTGATATCTGTGCATACATTGAGAGTAATTAGTCTTAGATTGGACTTGTAAGTAATAGGTATCGTAATGGATCCCAAAATATTAAGTTTAGCGTTATTGCCAACTTTAAGAGTTTTAGAAGATGGCTGAAGATGAGTCTGTAAACCTAATTCCCTAAGCGTTCCTAGCGCATCATTGCTGAGTATAGAAGTTGATGCACCAGAATCGGCCAAGGCCAAGCACTCTGTTCCCAAAATGTTGACTTTGATAAACGCACGGTTGTCAGGCAAGTTTGACTCAAAAAGTGGAGCTATCTTCTGAGAGGAGAAAAAGTTTTTTAAGAAAGTTAGATATTCCTGCCATTCCCGGTCAGTAGTATGTTTAGTTAGTTTTGAAGGTTCAGGTTTAAGAGAGAGAGAACATGCTACTGACCGCTTATTCAGTTTTTTGAACAAGTACAGTCGCGAGTAAGCACATTAGGTTTTTTACATTTAAAACATATAGGTGTATTGTATACATTACACTTTGAATAGTGATGTTTGCCCCTACACTTTAAACAAGTGACACTATCTTTTTGTAGCATGGCGGAATTATAAGCATTATGGGAGATGGTAGCAACATTTCCCGATAAAGGTTTTTGTTTAATAAACGGTTGATTTACCGATTTAGTAAGATTAGATTTCACTGTGAAACCGGGAACAATAGCAGTATTGCCAGGATTTAAGGCACCTCTATTCTCACATCTGTGCTTTGCTATGTCTAGCCTGGAGCACACTGATTTGAGTTCCGCAGTCGAAGAGAAATCATGGAGAGCTAATTTTGCAATATAAAAAGTGTTCATATTTGATAATATTATATCCAACTTCTCAGTTTCAGAGAGTGGTTTAGATAGTTTAGACATCTCATAAAGCATGAGATTGATATAAATTTTTATGTCTTCAGATTTATCTTGCAATCTGCCTTTTATTTGCAGTAGAAGTCGTCTGTCATAATCAACAGGTATAAATTCCTCTTTTAGATAATCAAAAAGTTGAGACATAGAAGTTATATTGTCCCTGTAACCGCGGAACCACACCAATGCATCACCAGTAAGCAGATGTGAGAAGTTTGAGAGCAGTTCATGGTCTTGGGCAGAGCAGGAGGCAGCTAATTCTTTAATTTTAGTAATAAATTCTAAGACACAGGTGTGTCCGTCAAAAGTTACACCCCACTTTAATATAGGAGAATTTCTGAGAAAAGGAGAGGAGTGAGAGGGATGAGGAGGAGGGACAGGGATAGATGCTCCCTCAGAGTGTACATCCCCATCGACACCGTTCTTCCGAACGTCTGTGATGCGGTTTTCTTCATCACGGGAAGCAGTCGGATGTAGGTGTTGTCTTGACGGGGAAGGACCTCTACTGCGCGGTGGATTATTTGACATCCAAAAGCGGAGTCTGTATAACTCCTCCAGTGACGAAGATTTTATACGCCTTTGCTCCATGGTCTGCCCGGTCAGTCTGTCTAGTCGGTCTATAACATGAGTCAACCTTGCCCAGCATTTTTGGAAATGTGTAGTGGTAGAATACTTGGGGACAAGAGCGCTTAGTTCGGCCAACTTCCGTGCACATACCTCTATTTCTATTCCCGTATCAAGGGAATCAATAAATTTGTCCTCGACCTCTGCAGCGGCCGGTTCAGCCTTCTCCAGCCGGGCAGCCAACGTCTCCGCTGTGGCACCACGCTCGTGTTCCACTCCCCGCAGGTTGAGCTCATAGCTGACCTCGTCCTTGAGGAGACCGTAGAACGCAGTATGCTCCATCACTGAAATTGATACAGGTACAATTTGAGAGAGAGATACAACAAATAAATATAAAAGAGGTAGAAACCCAGTGAGAAACTGTCACCAAAGAATTGAGTGCAAACTACGTTGGGCGCTAAATGTAACTAATGTTTTTAACTATAGGTTTTGATATAAAATAAAATAAATTGAAATATAATGAAATGTGAAGTTTTATTTTTGTAACATGTAAAATTAGGTCCTTACAAGAAATACAGGGCGTGGGGATAATTATTCTACTTTGCAGCTCACTTGTTGCACTGTCAGAGGGACTTAAATTACAATATTCTCACTGAGTTGGAAATTACATAAACAGGTAATGAAGTTTAATCTAGACAAATAAAGTTTCAAAAGAAATTTATATGAATAGGAGACCTAGGCTATCGCTATCCTTAAAATAGGTTTACAACGTGTCAGACTGGATATACAAATACAAACACAAATTAAAATATGGTTGTTATTCAATATTAAACGTTTTATAAGTTCACAAGTGTAGTTTAAATCAAGTTGGGAGTGTTACAAAGTTGGAAGGTAGGTAGGTAATACTTATATGTACGTAGTTAAGTTAAACTTATAAGAGGGGAGAAGATTAGAGACAATTAATGGGCGCCACGTTTATGAACAGCTCATAAACGAAGAGAGTATGGAGAGATGTAGTTAAGAGATAAAGATATAAAACGATTACACCTGAGATTAATATTCCGAGGAGGGGTTGCGAACGCCGGTCTCTCAAGGCCTAAGGTCAGCGAACGAGGGCTCGCCGGTATGATGTCAGCTTCGCAGGTGCTCGCTCCGGACAGGTAGTCCAGTCAATAATAAGAACTGTCGAGGAAGAAGAAAACACAGCGTTATGCCAAAGCAGTGACATAAAGAGATGTTGGTAATTTGTTTGCCATTTAGCAGATCGACTTACCCGGACGCTGAAGATCGAGGACGAATCAAGAAAATTGCAGTGTTCACACAATGATACAGCTTAGGACGGTTAGGTTTATCAGGAATAAACTACGTAGGTAAAAAAATGTCTATGCAATAACAGTTCACAGTGACTTTGCTTCACAGTCTTTCTCACAGTCAGTTAAGTAGCGGTTATCGAGAGAAAAAAACACTGGGGCCAGACGGGCCCTATTTATATGTTCTGCCACGACTTTTCTAGAATCTTGTTTTTAATTCATATTGCTTTACCATCAATCTCGAATTTTCCAAGGTAAGTAGCATAGACAATGCTCACTTGTACATTTCTAGAATCATCCGAATATAGTCTATGGTTAAGAAAATTAGCTAAAGATAAATGAAGAATTATATAAAATCAAATAAAGGCAGATTTGTAGAATATGAATAACTAATTACTTTCATTGTAAATTAGATATTCATAATGTTATTGATAAAAGTTTTTAGGTACCATAGATAATCTGGACTCAATATGTAGAAGTTCAATTATTAAAGCAAGAGAGCTACTCTACGCCAGATGTCAGTTTCGGTGCTGTTGCATGAACGGGATGACAGGATGGCTATGCATTTAGGTGTGAGAGAGATGACAATATATGTGCGGCATACTTTGCCACTATTTGACACCAGATGGCGCTAAAGTTTGATGAAGTGTGGACTCTCAACGCAAGGTGTCTTTATAAGAAAAAGAGATGGAAATAGCTGGACATCCATGCAAGAATGAGAAGACGTATATCTCTGGATAATTGCTCGTGGAAATAGTTCTGCTGTTCCTCACAAGATTGAGCCAGTGGTTCAAAATTATGATGTTTACTCTGATAAAATTAAATGTCAAACGTCAGACGTGATAGATGTTTGTTGACAAATATAAGTGTACCTAAGATGTAAAAATTAGCAATTATTGTTTGGAATTGAGTTAATGAGAATGTATGTACTTTGCAATAAGGGATGTATAAAAACTGTGTTGTGTAAAGGTACAAAATATTGGATAAAAAACAGGAATGAAGGTTAGTACTATCATAGTTTATTATGAATGTAACATATTAAAAAAATGATATGTTACAAAGAAGCACATCCTCAATGATGTCAGTGTGATCACCGCTGTTAAGACAGTAAGCGATCACCGTATGGTCAGAGGCACATTGAATATCAATGTTAAGCTTGAAAGATCGCGGTTGATAAAATCCACGCTCCGACCAATACCGGCTCAAATTTAAAAAAATGGCTCTCAAGCAGCTTAAAAACAACAAGGCGGCGGGCGGGCTTCTGAGAGCGGGCGAAAAGCTGATACTTAAAGCTTTTCAATTCAATCATCCTCGAGGGCAAAACGCCAAAGGCATGGGGCAGAAGCGTTTTTCAAGAAGGGTGATAGGACTCTTTTGAAGAACCACAGACCCATCACGTTTCTGAGCTATATCTATAAGATGTTCGACGACTTCCAACCTCCCGAACAAGCCGGGTTGTGGAAAGGCTAATAGCACCAAAGAACACATTCATACGCTGCGGCTAGTTATACAGAAAACCGAACTTTTGATACTATTGAGGGCTGGGCGGTGCTGCAGTCTCTCCAGAGGTGCCAAGTAGACCACAGGTACATCTATGTGCTCAGGTACTTATACCAAAACGCCACCATGTCAATCCGATTACAGAACCTGAGCTGTAATCCTATACAACTACAGCGAGGTGTGAGACAGGGAGACGTCGTCATCTGTCCGAAACTGTTCACAACTGCGTTGGCGGATATTTTTAAGCTTCTAGATTGAAAAGGATGCGGCATCAACATCAATGGCGAGCACCTAACACACACACGGTTTGCCGATGATGTAGTTCTTATGGCTGAGACCTTGGAAGACCTGAACTTAATGCTCGAAGATCTCAGTAATGCTTCTCAAAGAGCGGGTCTAAAGATGAACATGGATAAGACGAAAATCATATCCAACACCCATGTTTCACCCGCTTCAGTCGTTGGGAACATTACGCTCGAAGTTGTTGACCACTTTGTTTACCTTGGGCAAACGGTCCAGTTAGTAAGTCCAACTCCGAGAAAGAGATCTCGCGACGAATTCAGCTCGGATAGGCAGTGTTCGGGAAGCTCCGGTATATATTCGCGTCCGAAATACCTCCATGTCTCAAGACGAAAGTCTTTGACCAGTGTGTGTTGCCAGTCATTACTGGCTTACTGGCCTATGGAAGTGAGACGTGGTCTTTTACTATGGGTCTCAAAAGAAGGCTCAAAGTCACCTAGCGAGCAATGGAGAGAGCGATGCTTGATATTTCCTTGCTCGATCGAATCAGAAACGATGAGATCCACAGGCGAACTAAAACCACCGACATCGCTCGAAGGATTGTACCGTTGAAGTGGCAGTGGGCGGAACATATAGCGCGGAGAAACGATGGCCGTTGAGGCGGAAAGGTTCTCGAATAGCGATCGCGTACCGGTTCCGTGGGCAGGCCCCCTACAAGGTGGACCGACGATCTGGTCAAAGTCGCGAGAAGCCGCAGGATGCGGGCAGCGCATGATTGATTGTTGTGAAGTTCCTTGGGGGAGGGATATGCCCAGCAGTGGGCGTCGTTCGGCGATATGATGATGATGAATTTCGTGATAAAGTCAAAATTCGATTTATGCAAGCAAAGCCGCAAGCAACAACTAATAAAATATATATTTTTGAAACGAGCTCACCAAGAGCTTTCATTTGATACCAAACACGATATTCTTCTCAAAAAAAAGTTTTTTAGTTCACAACTTTATGTCGTCTAGAGGGCGCCATATTCAATTTCATGTGACGTGACATAGCCTATAACCAGCAGACAATCAAGACGCTTCCAACGATACCTCAATTGTGAATATATGATCAGCAGTTTAGAACTTATGCGGGAACAGATGAACATACATACAAACATACATACATACATACATACCGGTCAAACTCATAACCCTCCTTTTTTAGCTTTGCCGTAGTCGGGTAAAAATAATAATAATATTCAATTTTTTATTGGTACATTACATACTATTCTATCGGCCAAGTTTGTCAGAATAAAATCTTACTGTCACTTAATAACAGTTAAATCTTTATTAATGAAGATGTTTTTATCTTTATTATTGTTAATGACTTGAATCACAGTGACGTGCCTAGGGTCTGAGATCAGGGCAAGCCCGAAGACCTAAAGCCAAAAAAGGCGTCCATTTTTTATAACGACTCCGTAGCTCAGTGGTTAGAGCAGTCGCCCGGAAAGCGAAAGGTCGTGGGTTCGTGTCCCATCGGAGCTGGTTGTGAGTCTTGTGAGACGGGTCGATTTTTTCAAAATACTTCATTTTCCATTTTTCAATAATAAAAATTGCATTGTGAATGCAAAAAAGTAAATAAAGGCTTAATTAAAAAATAGTTTTTGATTTGGTAGTCGTAAACCAACGTAATATAAATGGTTTCGAAAATCAGAAAAAACGGATTTGCAAATAAACTATTACATTTACAACCAAACAAACAGCTGAAAAAAATACCCGTGTTAGACACTTATTATGTCAAGAATTTTAGATCTTGTAACTTTACACGATATAAAGATAAAAATAAATGTGATAAATTTTAGACTTGTCGTACTTTAGAGATCGAATACTCAGTTTCCATAACATTAAGACACATGACATATATTAAATGAATTTAAGTAATTCATGAACATTAGTTCCTGTTAATTTCAGCTTTCAATTCCAGCTATCATGAAAGATATATCAAAAACAAGATTAAGACAGCAATTCTTTAATAAGCCGCCCAAATTGTAGAGGTCACGTAAAAGCGACCGCGCCATATATAAGCGTAACCATCTTAAATGAACGGGATGTTTTCTACGAGTTTTGTACACATTTCTATTGAATTGCCTTTTGTGAGTCTTACTAGTTTGCAAAATAGGTACACAAATCTGGAGTAGGTCTGTCTGAAAATACTCGCTGCTTTTTTCGGCAAAGTGAAATGAATTTACCTTTCCCTCGCCTCACCGGCCGGGCGGCGCCGATCAAAACTTTTAACACATTTTAATCTTTCACAATCACAAAAAACAACATCACTCGTCGTTCTGAATTCTGACAGCTTTTTGTACAACGAAAAACACTAATTAATGCAAAACAGAAAACTTTATCAAAGAAACATTGGCTGGCTCAATCAAACTGCACTGCAAAACAACCTGTTATTACTTAATTCACCCAGGTGATCGCATTGCTCCTGATTGGCCCGTTTGTATGCGCTACGCAACGCAGCCATTGGCCTGATTGTGTGCTGCTGTGCAGGGATTGGCCCGATCGTGAGCTGTTTCTGCGGGTTCATCGCTCCCACTTGCGGCTAACTTCCTTTGCATGCCGGCTTTTGCTCAGTTTTGAAATTTCTCATAGAATCTATAGATAGGTACAGCAGTATGTATGTAGTGGGGTACCAGTTTCGTTAATGTTAGAAGAGTGCGGATATATGAATTCGCAAAGCCCGGTTGCAAGCCAACGAGTGCGAGAGAGATGAATTGTATTTTTCGATAATTACGCTATATTATGTAGTTAATGACTTGTCTATCGAACAGTTGTTTGAAAAATTTAATTTTTGATTGAAAATTTACGTTTGTGAATATTATTTTGTTGTTATCATTAATTGTGATTCATTAGTAGTGTAAATAAGATTTTGTTAGGGCAAGCCCGGCTTTTGGGCTTGTATGGAGGTACCGCCACTGTTGAATCATGGTTAAATCTTTTCTAGACTTTCACAGTGGAAATCTTTCATAGTATTTATAGGTTTATAGTACCTACTACGGCTAGTAGTTAATCAAAGAATGACACTTTTTTCTAATGATACCCTCAATTCGTACCGAAGTTTTAAATAATGCAGATCCCCAAAGGGCTTTACTGGCTTTACTGACCAACAAAATGTGGCTCCAAATTCCTTGGCCAAGTTTCGATAATCTTGCACCAGGAACCAGTCCAGTCACCGGGTTGGACAGAAGAACGACATCGTCACCTTGACACGATTGATGACCCGTAATTTGAGGTGGCAGCATTGCAGCGCCACCTTGTCACGATGGATGTCCCGTAGTTCGAAGCGTAGTAGATTAGCCAGATCAGCAGCATCCATCCATAGAACATAAAAAAATATATTATGAATTGGGCGTGGGCTTAGTTAGCACTTCTGATGTTAGATTTTAAGGAGAAAGTATGGAAATATGACTATTCTGATAAAAGCTGTAAACTGTTTAATTAACTAGGAATAAAACCATAAAGCTTATATTTCAATAAGGCCAGAATCAAGTAAAACACAAATAAAAATTTAAAAGCATTTTATTATTTTGATTCGTCCTCAATTTTTTACCTACCACCCGTTAAGGACATCTTTTAGCTGATAAGAAAAACGGGCGAAAAAAACTCACCAGCGTTATCAGAAACAACGACATGTACAAAAATAGTTATGTCGTTTTTGGACAAACAACACATTTTATCGTAATTAACATTTACAACCACATTACGTTTCATGAATAAAGATTAAACAACATTTAGGAATAACATCAAGCATTTGCTATAAACTGTTACTTCATATTATTTCCGTACTCACATCATTTATACAAAACCACTAAGGACAACATTGATTTAATATTATCAAGTAATAAACAAGTATATCCCTTTAACAAAAGAATAACTTCAGCAACATCTACCAGACAATACATTAGCATTGGATAGCAAAGAAAAACAGTAACAGAGAAATATAAAATTACAGGGGGGTATACTTAACTCAACAGTGCTGACGACTCGAACCACAAGACTGTTCGTTTTACCGCCAAGCTAGCTTTTATATCTTTATTGACAATTCCTTAAAACATTAACAAGGATGATACTTTTATTAAACCAGTGTTCAAAACCTTTTGAAACTTATGAGAATGATTCATCACTATCTATTATCAAGAAACACATCGTAAATTGTAAGAAATATCAGTTTTAAATTCTCATCTTGTTTGGAAACAAGTAATGTTACAGTCCGACATCAATATTCTTAACATTTATCAACCTTTAAATATTTATCATAGCCAAATGATTTCAAAACCACTCGAAAATAGCTAACATATTATTTTATTAATAACAAACAATAATGATAAGATAAATTCTTCAAAAATAACAATATTAGTAACAGTCTATCAGTTTTAATTCCACTTCCTGTTCTTGAAGGAACGTTTAGTTAAGCGGATATACATTTACCAACTTATTGATTTTATCACAGCCAAATGCTGTAAAAATCTGTCCAAAATACTAAAATTTGTATTTTATAACTAATAAAATATTATCATATGGCAATTCACTCAAAAATGTCAATATTATAACTTGACTTATTCCCTAAAGTAACAAGCGCAGCAGTTTCATCAATAGTATCTTGGTATCTCCTTGATCGCTCCATAACTTGAGTAATGGGACTGATATGCTGTAAATACAACAGCGGAGTACGTTCTGATGCTTCGGACTCCGCCTAGTTTGAAGACAGCACTGGGATTTATAACGGTTTAACGGTATCTTATAGATCAAATTGTACATGATGAAGTTTTGAATCAGAAATAACTTTTAACGTTTGCGACTACTGTATCTACTGGCGTAAATAGGGCCTGAGATGAGGGTAAGCCCATACGCCCATGTGTTGCTCTTTTTCCGTTTTGTGCTTATGTTGGAAAAACAAATAAGTCCACCATTTATATAACTAATCATTAAATTGACTTGACCGTTATTCGAAGCTTATAGCTTTATGAGATAGTAGTCTGTGGTTCCCGCCTCTATATTTGTCTCTTTCTAGCACATAACTCTATCCCTTTCACACGTTTCCCCTTCCACCATCGAAGAGTGGGGCGAGCTGTGGAGCGGAGCTGAACCATTTTTGGGCTCATTGGCGTCAAGGTTCCCGCCGGGTAAAGTTGTACATTCAACTATTAAAATTTTGCTGTAAATTATTTTCTTGTGGGTAGATAAAGATAAAAGTACCTTCACTTTAGTAATAAATTATCACTTTTCAACTGTAGTTCGTAATTATAACGAGATTATTTGTTCGTAAAGTTGAAAACTAACCCCTTATCAAGGTAATAAGCATTAAATTGCAATTTTTTCTTTTTGATTAACGGTTTTTCCGTTCGATTAATTTTAAAACTTTGATATAGTATTTTTCTAGCAAGTTGTTATGGATGTCACTGCAAACCAAATTGAGCCTCAAGTACTGGCTTCTCCAAAACGAAAGCGCAAAGATCGACGGGCGTCTTCGACTTCGAGTTCATCGAGTTCGAGCTGTAGTAGCTCCTCGTCGAGCTCTTCTCAAGATGCTCGCAAACATAAGCGCCGTCACCGTAAGAAGAGGGGGGGCAAGAAATCTCGAGGATCGACAAGTAAGATAGATCAATTATCTAAAGAAGTGCACGACCTTCGTGAACAGTTAACTTTAGTGAATAATAGTGGTTACATTTCCGACGCTAGTAGAAAACTTTACGATGATTACTCTTTGAATTCTCCTATTCAAGCATCTTGTGACGATAAATTATTCAGTTTTGACATTTCAACTAAAGTAAAAGAACCTTCTGTTCCAAAAGCGTCGCAGGCTCATTTGAAACAATTGCTTGATATGCAATTACTCGATAACGAAAACTGGTGTGAATTGAGGTATGCGGATACACAAAAATTGTATAATCATAGTCCTGGTTTTATTGAACTAGAACCTAATGAGGAAGTGAAAGCCTACGATACACATCGTAATCTTGTGTTTGCGGATAGGGCGTTCGCAGCCCTCACATTTTGTTTTCTCAAACAAAGAGAATCGTTGCAAGATACATTACGTGATTTTCTGTCCTGGGCTAAGGACGAGCCGAATATTACTTATGATTTGATTGCAGATAAAATTCATAATCTTTTCTCGGAGGGTAGTTTTCATAAAATATCCTCTGATTTCCTACAAATGATATGTGGACACCGAACTGAGACAATCCAGATGCGTCGTGATGGCATTATCAATCAAGTACGTGATCCTCTGATGAAAGCTGCTCTCCGTAAAATACCGCCTTCATCTCACAACTTGTTTAGTGCTGAAACTTTCACAACTACTATGGAAAAGGCTGGAGGAGTGCGAAAATGTTTTTGGCCGCTTCATAAGCGAAATACAGGGATGAAGTCATCTATCACAACCGTTAAAGGTAACAGCTGCCCCTCGCAGGGGAATACACAGCAAACTAAGCCCTCGCAGGGCTCACGCCATAACTATGGTATACAGATGCATAATATGCATTCATGGTGCAATAATCCGGGAGTTCCGGGACCATCCTCGCAGGGTGTGTGCAATAGTCATGGACCCTCGCAGGGTCTATGCAATCATAGTGGCCCCTCGCAGGGGATCCACCACTCTCATATAAACCCAAGTGCAAACAATAGACAATTTTTTCATGCGCATGCCTCGGCACCAAGGCGACGAAATAATGGGCAGTCAGGCAATAACCAAAAGCGTGGTTCTTCACCACCCAGATACAGAGGCAATAAACGCCGTAAGTATTGACTACCCTGTTCATATAGCCGGTCGCCTGTCTCAATTTTACCACAGTTGGGAATCAATGGGCGCTTCCAAGTTCCTTTTAAAAATTATACAAGGGTATCGCATACCTTTTATGGACAAACCACCGCTCATTTACCCCAATCTAAAGGGGCAAGCCTTTCAAACCAAGGAGTCAGATCAAATGACCAATATAATTTCCCAGATGAGGATGCAAGGCGTCCTTGTACCGGCCAAACCGTCACCGAGTTTTCTGTCTACCCTATTTCTCATACCAAAAGGGGATGGTTCAGCCAGACCAGTTTTCAACCTGAAGGCATTAAACGAGTACGTCGTAGTAGGGAAATTCAGCCTTATAAATGTCCAACGCATACCGGACTTTCTTCAGAGTCAAGATTGGCTTTGCAAGATAGACTTATCCCAGGCTTACTTTCACCTGGGGATAAGCCCCAGCTCCAGAAGGTTTCTGAGACTGATTTACAAGGGAGAACTTCTCGAGATGACGTGCCTACCCTTCGGGTTAAGCTCGGCTCCAAAGGTTTTCGCTGCTCTAACAAATTGGGTCGCCCAATACCTGCGTCAGAAAGGAATCCGAGTAATTATTTACCTGGACGATTTTTTGCTGGCCCATCACGATCAAAATACTCTTCGGCAGCATGTGCAATTAGCCATAGAGACTTTAGAGCACCTGGGCTGGCTAGTAAACTACGAAAAGTCCATTTTAACCCCTCAGAGAAGCCTATGTTACCTAGGCGTGGAATGGAACCCAATCTGGAATCTGAAAAGCCTTCCGGAAGACAAGGTTACTCTCATCAGGAGCAAACTCGAACAGATGTTGCAACAGGGCTCGACAACATTGCTGAATCTTCAGAGTCTTGTGGGCATGCTCAATTTCGCCAGCTTTGTCGTTCCAAAGGGTCGATTGAACTTCCGCCACTTACAACAATTATTGAATTGTCTACTAAAGTCAGTAAAAGTTCGGCATCAATTACCACTAAAAGCACTAGAGAACATAAACTGGTGGCTAACCAATTGCCAAAACTCCTCGGAAATTCATGTTCCACCACCGGCCCACTTTTTGACCACCGATGCGTCAGATCTAGCCTGGGGTGCCCGGTTAGACAACGAGAGCATGTCGGGCGCTTGGTCACCAGAGGAGCAGACATTACACTGCAACCAAAAGGAAATGCTAGCAATCCTAAGAGTCTTACAAGATCGTTGTCTGCTCCTGAGGAACTCCACAGTTCTAGTTCAATGCGACAACAAAACCGTGGTAGCATATCTAAGGAACGAAGGAGGAACCAGATCAAGTCACCTTCTGAATCTCACATACCGAGTGTTCAATGTTTTGGAACAACACCAGATTCACCTAAAAGTGTTCTATATACCAGGTCGATTCAACAACCATGCGGACCACCTATCACGTCTAAGGCAACCACCCGAATGGCACTTGCTTCCCCAATTTACGAATCGAATTTTCACAAAATGGGGCCTGCCGGTAGTGGACCTGTTTGCATCAAAAAGAGCACACATTGTTTTCAACTACGTGACTCTAGATCTGATGGACAGTCATGCATTATTCCACGATGCCTTTTCTCGAGAGTGGATATTTCCTCTCGCATGGGTATTTCCACCACCCTTCTTGATTCCAAAAGTTTTGACACACCTAAACCGAGCGAAAGGAATTTTTCTTCTTGTGGTACCCAAGTGGGAGAAGGTCTTTTGGAGAGCAGATCTGAGGTCACGTGCACTAGCACCTCCCTTCAGCATTTGGAACCTGAAGGATGTTCTGATAGATCTATCGACGGGGCTTCCACCACCCAACATTCAAGATCTAGAAATGGAGGTATGGAAATGTGGGGGTGGTCACCGGATATAAGTCACTGGAACGAGAGGCAGCTTGAATTACTGAAGACCTCGTGGCGTCCTTCCACTCGTAAAACATATAACGTTGCATGGAATAGATGGCAGTCTTGGTGCAGCGATAATGACGTACAGATGAAAAATCCTTCTGGCGAACAGCTAGCCAGATTTTTAGCCGATTTATACTTACTTCATGGTCTTTCTTACAATACTATTCTACTCCATAAATCAGCAATAGCTACACTTTGTAATTCAGAAAATTCTGGTAATTTAAGTTCAAATGCCTTAGTTAAACATGTGTTAAAATCAATTTCCCTTAAAAAACCACTACTACATAAACCACCCATTTGGAATCTCGATGATTTAGTTCATTATATGCAGAATTATTCTGTCGATTTAAATAACGTTTTTCATATCTGTAGACACACTGCTGCCTTATTGCTTCTTTTGTCTGGTAGAAGAATACACGACCTTACTTTACTAAGTATTGACTCAAAACATTTGTCGAGAACTAATGATTGTATTATTTTTTGGCCATTATTTGGTTCAAAAACCGACACATATGATTACCGACAATCGGGATGGAAACTGATTGCCAATCCCAATTCATTAAGATTAGATCCTATTTTTTGGATAAATAAGTTGATTGATGTATTAAATGAAAGACGGGAGACGGCAAATTGTCCTAATTTATTTATAACTTTTAGAGGAAATCCCAGGTCAGCTTCCAGGCCGATTATAGCAGGCTGGATCAAATCTCTTCTTGTGGAAGCAGGCATTAAGGCAACTCCCGGTAGCTTTAGATCTGCAGTTGCATCAAAAAACTGGATCGATGACTATCCGCTTGAAGAATTGCTCTTGAGGGGCAATTGGCGATCTAGTAACACTTTTCATAAATATTACAAACGGGAGGTATTGCCCGCTTCTACAGCGATGAGTGTTACACGATTCTTCTCTCATACTACTATTTGAGAATGTATTTCTTGTATAATTGTTATAAGTAATAAATATTGATTCTTACTATAAGTACCTATTCTGATTTTATTAAGTTACACCCTCACATTGGCGTCACGTTTCCTTTTCCTACCACCAGGCGATAACAGACACCTCTCATAAAGCTATAAGCTTCGAATAACGGTCAAGTCAATTTAATAGCAGCGTTTTACCTACCAATAAAACGCATATTAAATTACTTACCTTATTCGAAGCTTATAGACAATCTCTGCCTGGTATTCGACGCAATGAGCCCAAAAATGGTTCAGCTCCGCTCCACAGCTCGCCCCACTCTTCGATGGTGGAAGGGGAAACGTGTGAAAGGGATAGAGTTATGTGCTAGAAAGAGACAAATATAGAGGCGGGAACCACAGACTACTATCTCATAAAGCTATAAGCTTCGAATAAGGTAAGTAATTTAATATGCGTTTTATTGGTAGGTAAAACGCTGCTATTATATAGAAGTAGAGTTTGTAGAAAATTTGTTTCATCACAACACACGACGGTTTGGACAAATTGGAGCGTCTGCAGAATGTTTGCATCAGATTCATTTTCAATCTTCGTAAATATGACCACGTCTCGTACTTTCGCAACAAACTCAATTGGCTCCCTATTCGCCGGCGCAGGGACTTACACACACTCAAGCTCCTCACACTCTATCCTTTTCCTACCTACTTCCCCACCATATCTTAAAAATTGTTTCTCCTTTCGATCTTCGTCCACACATTGTACCTTGCGTTCTACTTTTAACCTTGCCTTAGAAATCCCGCGTCACACTTCCGACTTCCTCTCCTATTCCTTTTCCGTGCGTGCCGTTCTCTTGTGGAATGCGCTTCCAGAGGGTATCAGAAAGGCTCAGACTCTGGTGTCCTTTGGTAATCAAGTTAAAAGTCATTTTCTCTCTTAACTTATAATATTATCTAAGTATTTATCTATTTAGTAATTAATATTTTAAGTATATACTTTTACTCCATCATTTTATATTCTTTTTCAGCACCCATTCCCCTATTATCATTTTTATTTATTTCTTTCACCCAAGGTTGCCTGGAAGGAATTGCTATGTAGCAATAAGGCCGCCTATTGTATATTTTTCTTGTCTCTTTTTGTACTTGTCCGTGTATTTATTGGTGCAATAAAGTTTATTTGATTTGATTTAATTTTATTGACGGTTAGCAATATATTTAATGTGCTTAATACTTACTTAAGATGATGACTAGGTGAAGTAAGCGGCTCCTTGTCAATTTCACTACAAAAGTAAAATCTTTATGCTGAGATTTGGACATAAAAGCTTTGAACTATGTTGCTTACAGTAAAACCCCCTTCTTAACTTAATGTCAGTTAATTATTTCGAAACCTTTAGCGTGTTTTAATAGATTGCGTAGATGGCGACAAAGTCTTTGGAGAGTATTAGTCGGCCATTGTGCCTGCGACTGCCCAAATAGGGCTTCTCTGCCGAATACGGCGCCGCCACGACGTCAGTACATACACAGTAACATACAGTTAGTAATATACATAGAACGAATAATAATACAGTTAACCCTACAAGTAGAACACTGAATTGTAAGGCTTTTGAATAAGTTGCAAATCTAATAAATTAAATAAATAATAGGGACATTTTATACCATAGTCTCAACATAAGCAGAGCTTGTTTCTGCTTGTAACTGTATATAGGGTAGAAAATTAAATGCTTTTATTTGTTAGGTACTATGGAGAGGGGGACGCGAACCCGCTCCTACTAAGTACTTACATATCTAACATTGTTATAAGGAAACTTTTTCGTAAAAACATTAGAAAACCACAGACCAACACTAGCGTTTAAAAAAATATCGTTTTCAATATTGTCTTACAGGAAGCGATCAACGACAACATGATCAGCAGTCCAACACTTGGACTACTACACCAAAGTAGCACAGAAATTCAAAAAGCACTTACACAAAATGATTCTAAATCTTATAAACCATATATGTTGTGTTACTGATTATACCTTTGTCTCGTACTTAGAACGAGTCGGATGGACACACAGTCACACGGTTAAGGGCAAAAGCGTCTTCTGTGATCATCAAGACTGCTGCAATCGTCAACTCATAACAATTTACCTGAATCGAAAAAGCCTATACAAATTATAGTCAGCATTTTATGGCTGAAAATGATAATGGTTCTACACCTAGTGCTTTTTTGCTTATGGTGCTGACTGTACGTGCATACAGACTATTATACACTATTCTTTATTTTATAGTATCAGCGCTTCCGAGTCCGTCCGTTTGTCTTATTATAGCTTCATTTTAGACGTTAGTTCTATTATATATTCTGTGACTTTAGTGCTAAGACGACTTGTTCGCTGCTAGACCTCTGTTTTAATCAGTTAGTACTCCTTTTAGCTTTTGAAGTATATCCTATGGAGTAAGGCCTTAAACTCTTTTTCTTTTTTGTCGGTTAGTTACTGAAAGCGTAGAAACATATTAGCAGGTCGTTTAAATCACCGATAGCAGCGCTAGTCAAAGTTTACCTAGCCTGCTGAATCCGAAGAGTTATAAGAGTAGTATATAAGAGAGATAAGAGTTATCCGCATAACAGACATACTCAGCTCAGAGACGTCAATTAACTTAATAAGTGCCTATGTCAGGCCTATGCCATTGCACACCGCGTTTTACAAACTTATATTCTCCTTATGTTACTTTTTTGTAAAGTGTAAGAGTAGGCAATGATAACACTTAACACATTACTTACGTCTCGGACTGCAGCAGTAGGCAAGGGTTATTATTAGTCAACTATGGCTTAAAAATTATCACATAATCAAAGCAGATCATGCTTCCAGAGGAAGACTGAACTTTAACTTTAACTTCTTCTCTTTAACTTAGTATTATATTTGCTACCTACTTAGTTTTATGTAAAGATACCTACGCCCTTGTACGAATACGATTGGTAACCGCGGGTCAGGTTGCATTCTGGTGATTACCGGGGCACTAACGGCCGGGCCCGGCGGGAGAGTGTTAATTACAATATCATTTGACGCCAAGATTACATTCTATTACTCCGACGCATCGTTAGGGGGAAATGGGGGAACCACCAAATTAGTTGTTGAAAATTTCAGGAATTGTATCAAGGCTTTCGACGGTTAAGTAAAAGATGTGTGATGTGTGAAAGTCGATTTTTTTGAAGTGAAAACTTCTTTAGCGGCGTTGTGCACTTTTTGTGATGGGTAAAAACTATTAAACTCGCGTCAGGATCACGTGATCGTCTTACGGTAAGACGTACACGTGACCAGCGGGACCTAATCGCCGTAATTCTATGCAGCGCGTTTTCATCGCGTTTGGGTCTTGACGTTTGACTTCATGCCGTAATGACATAATGACGCACACGTCACGCAAACCTATAGTCCTACAATCCTGTCTGATCCGTTGACATCCGTGACAGAGGAACCACTTGCAATACGAAATTAGCTGTCAAAATAGACTGTCGTATGAAAACTGTTTTAGTTCCAAAAATTATCACCGGAACAGAAAACGTTGTCGTACTGTCAAAGCCGCGCGTTATCAAAAACGGTTTTGCACGTTAACTGCACTTCAACTGCACGTATACTTGACCAATACGTCACAGAATTACCGCGATCGGGGCCCAGGGACCGTACTCTGAAACGCACATCCGAAACTTCGGTTAGCCCCGTCTCTTTCACTCGATTCTGTCATGACTCGAGCGTGCGGGGGACAGGTATAGCGATGTTTCGGGTTTTGCGTTTCAGAGTAGGCCCTCAGGTTACGTGCTACAGCTACAGATTATGATCTTTTACGGAACTGTTCGAAAACCGAAAACCCGCTGATCGAAAAACTGTTACAATGTCATTAGAATACGAAGGCAAATTTCGCCATTGTTCCCAATGTTGTGATAGCTCTGGCACCTCGGTGGCAACAGGCGGCGCGCAGCGGCAGAACAGAAGATCTCGGTTCAAACCCAGTCCGTATAATTTTCTTTTTTTTTGTCCAAATTCCTTTTTTTTATGAAAAAGTCTAGGGAGCCCTTTATCAACGCACCTAATTCATCTCTAAGTACATTTTCTAAAAACCAACGGGCTAAAAAAATTTAAGAATATCTAAAATGCACAACGTTAATATTCAAGTTTTCACTTCTGCCGGCACTGCCGGAGTGCAACTCGATGTTTTTTTTCTTGTTCTTTATTATTTGCATTTCATGATTCTCCCCCAAAGGTTAATCTATGATAACACCTAAACTAATTAAATTTGTTCACTGACTATATGATGACAAACACAAAAAAATATCGCATTCAAAATACATTGGTACCTGTATAGTAGCAATTCCTTTTCTACGCGCTGAGAAATTTACACCATTCTTTTTTTAAGTGCTTCAGAGGGTAACATTGGTACGGTTTTTAAGTATCCACTCGAACTCACGCGCAGTTTTAGCGTCGATAATCAGCGCTGGAGAGGCGTATTGTCACGAAGGGCCCTACATGCGAGGGCTTTTTCTCGCAAAATCTATCTGCGAAATTTAAACGTGTAAAGGTACCAGACAGACATATACGAAAAGTCACTGTGCATTATGATGATTAGTAACGAATTAGTAAAAAAAGCATTTAGCTCGGTGAAGACTTTAATAAAGATAAAGTTTTTTAGTAACTTTGGTATCTACCTACTATTTTCCCCTACTGCCACTTGAACTCACGCGCAGTTTTAGCGTCGATAATCAGCGATGGAGAGGCGTGTTGTCGCGGAGGGCCCTTACGCGAGGGCCCTCGAACATCTGCCGCGCTTAAATACTGCATCACTGCATTTCACACATTGGGGTTTAACTGTTGTGTAGGTATGGAGGTCTCTCTTTGTTTATCAGACGTTTAAAATCGTAAATAATCGCTACAATCTAAACGTAAGGGCAACTAGCAACCGCCTCGGTTTCACCCGCGTGGTTCCCGTTCCCGTGGGAATATCGGGATAAAAAGGATTCTATGTTTTAATCCAGGCTATCTACTATCTGTGTGCCAAATTTCAACCAAATTCGTTTAGTAGTTTTTGCGTGAAACAGTAACAAGGTGTTTGTTATTCTTTCATACATCTATACATCCATACTTACAAACCTTCGCATTAATAATATTAGTAGGATTAGTAGGAAGTACTTTATAAGAAGTGAATATAAAAGTAAAAGTGCATTAGTTATATTTGATAAAACCTTGAAAGAGGTAAAGGAGCTTGTTTACAAGCTTGGGATGACCAAAATAAACAGTTTACTATCCGGTTGCAATAAAAACCTACCATTTAAGTAATCCGGTAGTAAAGTGATGGCTGAATGGCATTCTTGCAAAGAATTATTTTAAAAATTTAGTTGGTTTAATACTTTTTAACGTCTTCGATAAAGTGAAATAGGTAGTTATTTTTTATAGTAAAATTCTAAGGTACGTAAAAGATATGTTTGTGTATTATTTTCTGCTTTAATGATTAGTATAGAAGCCTGCACGCTAATGGAAAGCGCCGCCAAAGATGCTATAAACTAACTACTAGCAAATTTGGCATTAACATACGCTATAACTATATTTTATAGACGATTTGATATTCATGTACCGGGCGAATGAGCTGGTAATGGAATACGCCTATCACAAGTTTAGTACATCATAAAACTATTCATGGGATGTAAAATAATATTGAATTACCACAGAATGCATGATTTGATATCAAGAAATTATTATTAAGCTTGAAAGTGCTTAATGAAACACTAATTTTTATCGACTGTGTGACTGTAAGATGGAAAGGGGACGAGCGGGAGTGGTGGGTTCGTTCTCCACATTGGATTGTTATAGTTTGTATCTCTATCTCTTTTAACGAATTAGTAAAAAACGCATTTACCTCGGTGAAGAACTTAAGTTAACTTACCTATTTACTATTTTTCCTCCCTTTTTTATCCTCAACGGGGTAGCACTAAAGGTCATACCCACTTAGACCGCACCGCTCCCACCCAACCAAAGTATGAACAGCCAAATATGGACTTAATGTCGTTCACTGTAGATGCATTTTACAGTAACAATATCAAAAAGCGGACAGCGCGCGGTCCGCGAGCTTACCGCCGTCAGACTGCTCGCTAGTTGACGCCTCGCTGACGCCGCGCGGTCCGCGCGCTGACTGCTAGCGGTCACCGCGCCGCCGTCGCCGCCGCGCACCTATAGAGGGAATAGCAGTCGACGCGTGGACAGCTGGGAGTCTGCTAGCTGTCGCCGCGTGGACTGCTGGGTGCCTGCTAGCTGTCGCCTTCGTTTAGGGCGGTGTTGGGTAGGAGCGGTGTTGGAGCGGTGCGGTATAAGTGGGCTATGACCTTTAGCCTTCATCACACCTGATGTTAAGTGATGATAACGACTGATTTGGCGCAGGGGTAGGATCCATGCCTTATGCGCAAGAGGTCTCGCGTTTAGAAGTTACCTACAGGGCTTTTTTCCCTGGAGTTTACTTAATTCACCTGGGTTAATTCACCTGGGTGCATTAACCATACTTTTTGTAAATATTATTCACCCATTAAGTATACTTAAAGTAAACTTTATTCGCCTAATTCACTTGGGTGCATTAAGTATATCTACTGAAAGTTAACTTTATTCACTTATTTATGTGGTAAGTACTAAGTTATTTTATTTTTTAGAAATGGTTAGTTTATAACGTAACATTCATGGCCTATACTAGCGCTGTCATTATAAAAAAATATTTTAATATTGAATTCAATAAAAAAATTAAAATATTTTTCAGCTAAGAACTCCAGTTAAGTAAACCTATGTGATTTTAAATTATTTTTAATGCATTCACAATGCAATTCTGTAAGTATAGGAAAAAATGTGATAGTAAAAAACCACGAGCCCTATAAGTAGCTTTCAGGCGGGGGGATTTTAAGCTACTAAACCTATGTGTATTTTTTTTAAGTATTATGAAGACATCATTTATTTGATCCGAGAAACAGTTTAATTTTACGCCAAAAATGGCCACTTTTTACAATAAATTAAACAGTTTCTTAAAATAACCACCTCCTATTTTTTTAATACTTAAAAAAAATGATACAAATATAAATGGAGAGGAGATCTCGGATAAAAACATTTTACTTTTTTAAATGAATTCAATAGTATTTTTTTTAATTTCAATTGTGGCGCTAGTGTAGGGCATGAACGCCCTTAACATCTTTTGCATAGCAAGTACCTACTACCTATGTTCCAATTTAGTTATAACAGCTGTTGTATTAATTTTTTAGGTGAATAAAGTTTACTTTAAAAATAACTTAGACTAAACGTTTTAATTTAATACATAGCTACAAGTAAGTAGTGATTAAAGTATACGAATAGTATAGTTAGTGCGACTAGGTGAAATACCCAGGTGAATTAAGTGAACTCCAGGCTTTTTTCGGCATCTGATTCTGCCTGATATTTATGTGACCGTTTCCATCTACCACAGCCTACAACTTTCATGTTTTCATCTTATTCCTAGTTTTTAAAAGACTCTTTCTAAAAGGTCCTTATGTATTTTTATCGGTTTAAGTAAAGCTTTTATTTATGGCATTGCCCTAATATTGTTAACCCGCGTAGTCCCGCTTCCTTAAGACAATATGCTGATGGAATTGTTAGGGATACAATGAAACTTTTACTGGAACAGTTTTATTTCATTGTTTATTTTATGAGGTCGTAATGGACTCCTTAAGGGACCTTTCCCTGGTTGCCGGAACAAACAATGTTGCCGTTATTAAATACATTGCGATAAATTCTTAGTACCTACCTTTTAATTTTGGTGAAGAAACATAAATTATATTATGTATAGCTAACTCAAAGATTTAGTTGAGAAGCATATAAATATAGAATAGGAACACCTTCTAAGTACTCGGATGAGTAGAGTTCTGGCATATAGGTATACTATACCTAGAGGAAATAAAAAATTGGTATGACCTCAGAGGTATGATCAATGAACATAGTTATAGGGATGAAAGTAGATGCACGACGAACTGTGTGGTTGCTGGTAAAAAATAAATAACTTAATTAAAGACTTCAGTCAACTCTAAAATATCATACTAACTGTTGCAATTCATAACACGCTTATTTATAAATGATGCAAATAAGACAAAGCGTTGTGGCTTTTTTGTATGCTGACCGGCCACATAAAAAAAACTGTCTTTTTTTGTCTTCGTGGATATAAAAGTTTCACACCACAATCGAAGTTCAAAACCACTTACAGAAACCAGGTTACATTTTTTACTGTCTGCCCAAACATTATAAGATAATCGTCAGTCGGTGTTTCAGTGTTATCAATTACGCCGTATGACGAATGCCATCGATATATTTGGCCGTGATTACGGGCCCGGGCCCGATCCTCTTACGTCCCATTATGGGCCGAATTATGCCGAGAAAGCCGAGACGCCGTGCACCGTAAAAGGAGGGGACTTTCTCTATTTGGACGCCGCACAAGTTGGGAATAAGACAAACAGTGATGTTACGAGATTAGATTGAATATCGTGAGCAATGATGATATTTGTCATTTTTATAATAACTAGCTTTCCGCCCTTGGATTCGTCCGCGTGGACTACACGACGTTATTCCACGGGAACGTAAAATTTTTCCGGGATAAAAAGTAGCCATGTTCTTCTCCAGGCTTCAAAGTATCTGTGTCCCAAATTTCAGCCAAATCCGGTCAGCCGTTTTGGCGTGATTGAGCAACAAACATCTAAACTTAAACATTTATTATATTAGTAGGATGTACAGACAGGGACAAATTCGGTGAACCACCTCTTACTTATTTTTGTGTGGCGGACGTCTCACCGTTCACTTGGTGCTTGCAGTGCCAAAATAATAAAAGGGTCTGCGCGTGAATGGCGAGAGACACTAGCCGCACGAAAAGAAGTAAGAAGTAGTTCACCGAATTGGCCCCTGACTCTACACACTCATTTTTGTAAATACCTATAGCACCTAAGTCTTTCATTATAGCTAGTATAAGCTATTGTTTTTTTCTATTACAGATTTTTCATATAGGGCAGGAGCCCCGGTTTTGGCCACTGTACCGGTTTTGGCCACTTTTTGCTAAAGGCAATTAAAATAAGGCATTTTAAGGTAATAATAACAATCGCTAGAATTCCATAAGTCAAACGATTTTTTTTTCAATAAATTCCATTTTTTGTATAGGAAAAATGTGAAAGTAAAAAACCACGAGCCCTATAAGTAGCTTTCAGGCGGGATAGTTACTTATAGGGCTCGTGGTTTTTTACTTTCACATTTTTCCTATACTTACAGAATTGCATTGTGAATGCATTAAAAATAATTTAAAATCCATTTTTTGTTTTAAGATATTTCCTAATATTATGTATGAAAATTTTAGGAAATTTATTATGGATAAAAGTCTTAATAAACCTTTGTTTTTTACAATTAAATTGATGTTTTGCAATTGATTGGTTTCTACCGCATTAGAATATATTGATTTAACTTGGGTTTGGTTTTGATTTTTCGCTATACTTACAAAAGATTAACTATCAATAAGTGGCCAAAACCGGTACATTTGGCACATCTTACACATTTTGTGTTATATACAAAAAACTATTTTTCTTTTCTAAATTTGAAAAATGTATTTTTAAAGGTAGATAAATTATCTATAATTTAAGAGATAATTTGTGTCTTAAATACCTAAGATCATTTAGTACTTAGTGCTTAAAAGTCAAAAAATCCTTAAAGTGGCCACAAAGGGTACCTCTGCCCTACTAACAGAATGGCATTGAAATGCATAAAATTAATTAGACACACATACATACAATCAACATAAAATTAAAAATCTCAACGCTATTTTTTAATTTATTCCAACGTATGTTGTGAATTTCCAAAGTCTGTCATGGAGTGCGTTAGATGTAATTTTACAAGTTTTGAAGGATTTTTTCTCTATTTCATAATAACGGTAATTTCATCGCTACTCTATGCATAAAACTTTAAAACAAAAGTACCTACTTCCACCTTTTATCTCAACCTGAAAAACACTTTGTAACCATAACATTCTTAACAACTAAAGAAGTTTCCAGTGCGGCAAGTAGGTATTATTAAATCAATCATCAATTGCTAATTTTCTTTACTTCAAACTTCTTTGCTCACAACCTACCCTAAATTTTTGTTCACTATTATTCCTTAAATATGGGTTGCCTGGCAGACATCGCTGCTAAGCGATAAGGCCGTCTTTGTTATTTGTAATTTGCATGTTTGTGTTTGCAATAAAGTATTATCTAATCTAAATCTAACCTATTATCAAATTTATTCAATGCCAGTCGTACCTACCTGTTTTTGTCTGATTTATCCGAGTGGCCGCGACACAGGGAAGCGCGGTGGTAATCCTAATTTGGTGTCCAATCCAGCCATTGAGCCGGCACGCTAATGCGTGTTATTCAATACAAGTAACGGGCGTCTATCATTATCACAATCAACCGAATGTCTTCCTAATCATACTTTCTCTTTATCTCCTTTGATGTTTTGATGCGGTTGTAGATGTGATTGATAATATTTATTTATGGTTTTTTTTGTGAACATGTTTCAACTTATACTAATCTTGAATAAATAAAATTTATTTTATTTAATTTATACACGGTACTCAATTTTTTTATCATTCCGGATAATTTCAGGGATAATTTTACTCATGAAAACAAACAACTTTTATTAAGGGACCAAAACTGAAATCGCGATATAGCTGTTACATACATTTTGATTAAATATTTTTGCATTTTTGTATGGAACAGCGGATTTTTTTAGCGATTTCAGGTTTTAGCCCCGTAATATAGGTAGTTTCTGAAACTATGCGATAAGATAAAAAAATTACCGTGTATAATAGACACCATCACAGAATATTGTTCCAATATCTATCTAATAGATTGACATCCTTAAAGTAATTCCAGTCGTGAAGAAAACCAAACCAAAGTTATGTTTGAATTTATAATATTAACAACAGACTATATCAAGAACTACATGAATTTCTTGAAGCCTAAAAACAACCCGCAAATTTTCACTTCGTTGCATAATTCGGATACCCGATCCCCTTCCGGCTTTTAAAGAATTGACCACTCCAGTTAAACTAACGGGCGAGCTAATTTATTTTTATTGCACTTGCACAGTGTTTATTACCGGTAAACCTGAGAGGTACCGAATTTATTTAGACCGGCACAACCTTTGCTCTGGAAGCTATAAACAAGCGCCTGAAAGAACCTGTATTGATTCCGGTGGAGAGAGAACGTTAATGCTGATTAGCAGTACAGTTAATGGGGGGGGGGGGGGGGGGGAAGCTTGGCATGCAATTCTTATTTTTGGCAAATGTAGTTTTGCTTTTTGGCAGGTCAAATTAATATGAGCGTCTAAAGTAGTCAAAATGTTCCGAAAACCAGTTAATTGCAAATGTGCACAGATAACTTTGAGAGCTTTGTTTGTTAAGATAATTTTGAACACCCGGACTGCTCATATATGACACCTGATGTTTTGAATACCTTGTGTGCTTACAACAATAATGATTAATGATGAATCTGCGTACCTATATCAAATTGCTTTTATGGTTTTCAGATCATTTTGACTAGGTAGGTAACTCTAGATGCTCATATCAATATGACGCTGACTAGACATCCAGAGCTCGTTATCTTGAAACCTCGGATAGAGGCATAACTGTGACGAGACGGAGGTACAAAGTTTGTATGGATAAATAGTAAGGAATACGAATGATTGTTTATAAAGAATAAGTTCTGTAGAGTGAAATACGATACCGAACTTAACGCAAGCGAAGCCGCGGGCAAAAGCTAGTCTAAAAAATATGTAACCTCGTTCTAGAATTATTCGTAGTTGAACATTTAAAGAATTAATTTCAACTTGTATAAAAATCGAACAACATAGAGCACCTGCCATTAAAATATTACTTACGAAATTGAACTCCCAAACCGACTTTTAACTACTTAAGTACCCGAACAACAAAGGGGCGAACAGAGTTCTAATAAAATAACTTTATTACTACATCGATTCCGCCGGGAATCATCGAACTTTTTCCGACTTAATCTATACAAGCAACAAGCTGTTCCCGCTCAGAAATTCAATTTATAAACAAGTTAGCATCTTGTTAAAATTCTTCCGATGTAATAAGGCAACTCCTGCTTTGGTAGGCATTTGTTGAATTTAGATCTTTCGCGGCGAGCGAACTCTCTCGAAAATTCTTGTTCAGTTGCTGTGGATAATAACAGAATATCGTTACCGTATTTCGGATTTTTCAGCTCCGGAACATAGTTGGTTGTTTGCCTCGCGAATGTTGTACTTTAGGTTTACTTGGGACTCGCTGCTCGTGGCTGGGATAATGTTGTAAAATTTTATTGTAAATGAGATGCAAATATGCTGCGTCGGTGTTGGCACTGTTATGATGTTAGGAGTGCTTTCTAGCTTTTAATAGACCATGTACCTACACCAATTGATAAGAATATGTAGAGATATGTAGAGGTGTGTGAGCTATTGTGACCCTGCGAGTATAAGGCTGGGTTGCACCTTCTTGATTTAACCTTAACTTTAACAGATACGTTTGTATCTGTTGAAGTTATTACCTGACTATGACGTAACCTAGGTAACAATATGTATAAAATAACACAAAGTTCTACATTTGGGCACTGACTCAAGATAAGCTTGTATCTGGGTGCCTACCATCAACTTTATGACAGCGATTCAAAAATAGCGCGATTCAGAATAGGTTCCTAAAATGAATCGCTTTCTTTCGTACTCTGACCTTCTAAAAACTGGATCGCAAATGAATTGCTAAATGTTAATGACCGAACGATTTGTGTCCTTTTTCTTCTACCCGTCTCTTTCACTCGATTCTGTCATGCCCGGAGAGTGAGAGGGACGGGTATAACCTGCAGGTGACATGTTAAATCGACCGGGTTATAAGTCAAATAAGAGTTTCTGACAGCTTAGCGGCTGTGAAATGTCATTGAATAACCACTGAATCGCTGTCATTGATATTAAGCTGTCGTGGTACGAATAAGCGAAGCAGATCAGTTTAGGTTCCTAAACAAAACCGTAATAAGAGTTGATGGTAAGCACCCTGTTATAATTACGGTTAAAGTAAGATGGTGCAACCCACCCTAAGAATTATAAATAAATGAATACTTTGTCAAATACAATTATTTTCCCCAACTAAGTAGAAACTCTCAACAACTCTGAAAAAATAAGAAATCATTTAGGTAACATTTTTGGTATATTCAATGGAATGCATGCAAATGCTGATAACAAAAACTTTTCCTTGAGTTTGAGTCAGTTGTGATCGTGAATTTCTTAATTTAACTTTTATCTCATTATACTTATTTTCTCGAAATTTGTTCAAGCGCCTTTAGAAGGTTAAACCACCATCCACAAGATAAAGCTTTTCAAAGTTAACTCATCAGCAAAGTGAATAGTGACGTATCTATTTTTCGCTCTATTAGGGGATAGCCCTTCAGAGGCTGAGGGCGGAAGCAAATTGATTGATAGACAAACCCTCTACTGCGCGCGGTGAAGAGTGTGTAACTAGCCACTGGAAGATACAGATCGAGAAAGTCGGTCGAGAAGAGTGGATAAAATGTTTTTGTCAATCGATTGGTATAACCATCGTTTAATTAAAAGAACTGCCCGGCGTTCTGTCTGCTTTACAGAACTGCAGCTTAAGCAAAGGCTATCGTTAATTGCTTTAAAAGGATCCATACTAGTTCATGGATAAAACTTGCATTGCGTGCGATGAAATGAATCGCGGTAGGTACCTACCGACCACCGGCATATAGTTAACGGATGATTTAGTAAACTGGTTGGGATGAAGCACATATAGCTAAACAGGAGCTTATTAGTACAGTTTCGCTCTCCCTGGAGCATCCTCAAGAGTTGTTAGACCGCGCAATACTAAGCACCGAGACTCTTTGGTCGGTAGGTATACTCATGAATAATGCATGTTTTATTTTTTCAGAAGAAAGCTAGATATTTGGTTTGTTTTAGTTTCTTAGTTAAACTTGCACTGAGATACATCAAGCGACACCCAATTTAAATAATATTTCAATAGTATTTGGTTGAATATTCTAAGGCCTTGTGGTTTTTAATGTGTACCATTACAGGCTTTCAGCACATAAGTAGTCACAAAAAACTCTCGTAATAGCTGTAATTTGAGTGAAAGTCAGAGCAATGTCTCTACATTTAATATAAGAATAAACAAATAACGGGATTTAATTTGTTTATTCCAAAACTGATAAATCGAATCACTTCACTCCGAAATTAACAACTCCCAAGGGTTAATCTAAACCTAGACCCCAAAACAAAAAAGTATCACCGCGAAAGAGTGCGGTCCTAACGACCAACCCTCACAAGAAGTCTTAATCAGACTGCACTCGCAAGATTGATAGCCTTTTGATAAATTGCCACCGCAGCTCGCGGCCGCGGGTTAATGGGGGGAAACGCCAGATAAAGATGCACCGAGGTTTGCTACTAATGAACTAGCGAATGAGTTGCATTGTGCAGGCGATCGATCATGTAGTGCAATTAATAGATACGAGTATAAAAAAGTATCAGGCAACATCACAAAGTACCTACTGATTTAACTATTGCATTCACAATGTTATATTCTTTTAAAAGAAATACCATAGTAGAAAAAACCTACTTGTATTGGCTCTGTTATCCTCTTGGAACCAGCTTAGTAGTAGATACAAATATAAATAAAAGATAGATATGTAGATTTTTCAGATAACAATTCTCTCATAGCATCACAGACTAAGCTGGTTCCAAGCCATGCAGGGCCAATAAAGCATATACTTAGTTGTTTCTGGGCGGCTATTGGCAAAAAAAAGTCTGATGACATAGTATAACAATGATAATTATGTAAAATTACATCTGAATTTGTTTTGCCTTTCTAGAATTTAACGCTTAGCAACCACCTTGGGGATTCAATTTTGTGTATATGCACTTTTTGTATTATTTTCTTGTTTTCCTAAAATTTCGACACCTTGGCAATGACGGCCTTGCCCGGGCATGCCCGGCTAGCATGGCTAGCTCCTTATAGATTACCTTCGCATTCTAACACTTTTTTTAGGATAATCGAAGTCTAGGGAGGCTACCAGCAAAAAATATGGATATGAGCATGGGCTTTATTTGACATTTGAAGACCTTATTATGGACTTCAGATGTCAAATTAAGCCTTTATATTATGGACTTCAAATGTCGAATGAAGCCCATGCTCATGTCCCCTTAATTACTGAACAGCCGGCTATCTTATATCTAACGCAGTTAGATAAAAGATAACACAAGATAACATTGCAAAGGTGTCGAAATTTTAGGAAAACAAGAAAATAAGTAATACAAAAAGTGCATACACAAAATTGAATCCCCAAGGTAGTTGCTAAGCGTTAAATTCTAGAAAGGCAAAACAAATTCAGATGTAATTTTACATAGAGATAGGCAGGAACCTTGAGTAGGTTATTGGATGCATTTTGTCCCGATATTCCTAAGGGAACAGGAACCTCCCTGTAACCACGGGCGGCCACTAGTCCTACTTCCTACTATCCTACTAATATTATAAATGTGAAAGTTTAGATGTTTAGATGTTTGGATGTTTGTATGTTTGTTACTCAATCACGCCAAAACGGCTGAACGGATTTCGCTGAAATTTGGGACATGGATACTTTGTTGCCTGAAGAGGAACATAGGCTACTTTTTACCCCGAAAAAGTATCACGTTTTCGCGGGATAACGTCGTATAGTCCACGCGGGCGGAGCCGCGGGCGGAAAGCTAGTCTATTATAAAGAGATAAAGTTTGTGAGGTTGTAGGGGGCTATCTTCGGAACTACTGAACCGAGTTCAAAACTTCTTTCACCCTTGATATGCTACGTTATCCCTAAGTGACATAGGCTTAGAAAAATGGAAAATAAAGTATTTAGAAAAAATCGACCCGACTCACAACCAGCTCCGATGGGACACGAACCCACGACCTTTCGCTATCCGGGCGACTGCTCTAACCACTGAGCTACGGAGTCGTTACGAGAAGCGTCGAATTTATCAAATACTTCTTACACGCTGTATAGCCAGCGTTAATTTCATCAATGTGAGGATATTACTACCCCCACACGCGAAAGAAATACCTTTCCAGATATTTGACAATCGCTAAAGAAGAAATTACTATGGCAAGTTATTTAAATTTATACTTTTATGCATTGTGAATGCATAAAAGTATAAATTTAAATAACTTGACATAGGCTTGTTGACATTATCTCACTGCTGGGCACGGGTCTGTTCACGCGGGAGAAACCGCGCGCGGGAAGCTAATCTATGATAATTTTAAATGAGTGATTCTTAACGGAAGGTTTTTACATCGTGCTTTGTGTCAAATCAATGGCTCTGTGGCAAGAACCAAGGAAATATTGTAAAGATTTATATAATTACTAGCTTTCCGCCCGTGGCTTCGCCTGCGTGGACTACACGACGTTATCCCGCTGAAATGTGATTATTTTCCGGGATAAAAAGTAGCCTATGTTCCTCTCCAGGCTACAATCCAGGCTACAAAGTATCTGTGTCCCAAATTTAAGCCAAATCCGTTCAGACTTTTTGGCGTGATTGAGCATCCAAACATCTAAACTTTCACATTAATAATATTAGTTAGGATTTTTCTTTCTAGGTCTGGCAAATGAGATATTAATGTTAGGGTACGAGAATAATCGCTTTGTAGACAATCCTTTGTAGCAGACCTTTTGTATTTCAATTGGCAACAAAAAAACTGTGAAAAAAAAAACCAAAATGAAGTCCTTAAACAGCCATTCGGTCATTAACCCTCGCATAGCTGTATTCTGGCCGAAATTAAAAACCATAATTTATTTTTTATTACAGATTTTCCGCGTTGGAGAAAAATAAAACTGGAAAGGACCTCTGTTGATCCCGTTTTAATTGTCTGGAGGGCTTGGTTTGGGTTTAATTTGACTCGGTGATCGTTCATGGTTCTTATTTAATCGTTGAAGGATTGTTGTCTGAAATAAGGATGGAAAATTAAGAACACTTGGTATTTTTTTTGAGAAATAAATAAATAACTTTTAACTAAATATATTATGTAAGTACCGTAAAAACGGGCTAATTTTGCTCTAAGGGGTAACATTGACCCCGTTTGTTTTGCGATGTGTTAGGTAATCAACTGAGCATAATAATATACTAAATAACTATCCTTATGAGTTGAATGTCGCCATTGAAAAAAAAATCATAGTGCTTAAATAAAGACGAAATTGTGAATTATCTCTTTGTAGTGCACTCCGAAGAAGCTTTGTGGTAAGTACTTTTTATTGCTTAAAGGATATTTGTTAGCCGGTCGTTTAGTTAAATTCAGTTTTTTTGCGAAAAGTGGCCATTTTTACCAATAAAAATACAAGCTAGAAACTATATATAAAGCAATAAAAAGTACGGCTGAAGGTCAAAGTTACCCCCTAGGGCCAAAGTAACCCGGTTTTATTATAGCTTCTCAAAGCACATGTAAATTGCATTAAGAAACTGTCATGGAAAACTTGATAATGGATAAAAATATACTTAACTGACTTAAATACTTTGTGTTTGTAAATACATACTTAATAAACATAGGAAACACCCAGACCGACAAATAGACTTGTTCATGCACACAAATATTTGTCTTGTTCGGGAATTGAACCCGAGACGTCTGAACCAGAAGGCAGGTAGGTATCCTACCCCTGCGCCAAATCGGTCGTCTAAAATATAAAATATTATTATATACTTGTTAAAAAAACTGCTGCAATGCAAATTAAGGATTTTTAAAAATATTATTTATGAAATTAGAATAATAATAATTAAATAATAATTAAAATGTGATTACCGTTTTCTCCGTAATCCGTAATTAATGACGAGTAAGTACATTTGAACAATATTTTTTTTATAACTTATTTTGTGACGTAATGTAACCTAACGTACCTATGATTCAATATTTCTTTGTAGATTCGGATTTTTCCAGACCTATAAAACTTGAAAACAGTTACCTCAATTTCAATTCAAATTAGTATTTCACAGTCGTCCTTACCGGGCTGTGGTGGTCATTAATTTATATAGGGAGTAGGTAATCAAGGGCTTTTGATGACGTTATTACAAAGTATAATCAGCGACAATGACTCACGCTTTATCCTTAATGAATTTCCTAAAAGCGCCGGTTAAAGTAAAATAAAAATGAGATGCTATCTTTTCTCGGAGTCGACAGTCGGCCACCCTTGCATTACGACCAAGTTCTCTGTTCAATTGCGAGTGGCGCTAGTGAAGCGGTTGGAAACTAGTTAAAAGCTTAATCGAATGTTGCTTTAGTATTCGCCACGTTGAACTAGGTGGTCTTTAGTTACTTGATCTTCAGTAAACAAAATTCTTTGATAGTGAAAAAACTGGCAAGCAATAAAAAACAGTAATAAAACCTTCATCATCATCATCATGTCAGCTAAACGACGGCCACTGCTGGGCATAGGCCTCCCCCAAGGATCTCCACAACGATCGGTCCTGCGCTGCCCGCATCCAGCGGCTTCCCGCGACCTTGACCAGATCGTCCGTCCACCTTGTAGGGGGCCTGCCCACGGAACGTCTTCCGGTACGCGGTCGCCATTCGAGAACCTGATAAAACCTTACTAAGACTAAAGTAAAAAACGTTTATGACAAGGCTTTATGTCATGTCTGACTAAAGAATGTACTGGTACTAGTATTTTCCCGTAACTATACCTAACTATCTTGCTCCTTGTAACCTTAGGTAATAGCTGTATAGTGTAAATACGGATAGCATTTAAATGTTGTAGCTGCCTAAAGTGATTTGGTTTCATTTTTAGCCTAACATAAAAACTTGTTACCACCATTTATAGGGACACGTAATTTGCACTGTTTGCGGTGCACACCCTCGCCCGTTTAATTGTCGAGGTGTGAATCATGGCTATGGCACGGAGCCCTTTGGTTCAGGTGACAGCCAACCGCTCCTGCGGTAAACATTTGGAATTTCATTAATTAGACTTCATGTTTCCCTGCTCTTAGATACTGAAGTGTGATTAAATAAGTAAAGTACAGTCAAAATCTCATCAAGACTTTAACAGGCGTGCCTGCCAGGAAAGTCGATCTTATTATGTTCACTTTAGGAGTGTTTAAGGTTTAACTTGATGGTTTGTCCAATAGTCTTACTACTCTTATGAAATTTAGTGATTCAATTTCGATTCAATTTTTGTATATGAGACAGAATTCGGTACCTATGTAAAGGAATACTTAATACGCACACTGTATGACTTGCACAATTTAGGCACCTATTTGTCCAGACTTAATTTTATAAATATGAAATGTGTATGTTTGTCCGTCATTCACGTCAATACGGAGCGGAGCAACAGATTCACGTTATTTTTGGTATCGGGATAGTTTAGGAGATGGAGAGTATTAGACTACATAGGCTATTATCCTAAGAAAATATCACGATCCCGCAGGATAACGTCGGTTCGGGCGAAGCCGCGGGCGGAAGATTAGTTTTAACATTATTAAAATCCTATGTTAGTTACCTGGTTATATTTTAAAGTTAGGCACTACAGAGTTTACTGCTAATTATTGATGTTATACAGTTAGTGACACCAGTAACTCTCTTCATTTTTTGTTTCTAGCTTCAACATAAAATTTTATCAATACACATAATTATCAAAAAGCTATTGATAAGCTTCCATAAGGTATATCACTTAATATTTATGACTACTTTATACAATGTAGAACTCTTATCAGTAAGAAGTAACGTTACGGTGGGTAAAGTTCGATATTAAAAAGATTCAACATTTGACTAGGTATGAAGCAAAAAGGAATTTAATTTAAAAGAGCACAAAATCTAAAATTATAAATCATCAACTTTTTATTTCCAAAGAGTGAAATCATAAGGGGAGACATTTTACTGCACATAAAATGTTTTACATCTGTATTTAATTTAAACGAGGGTTATGACGTCATAACTGACAAAGACACATCTCGAGTTTAAAATTCATTATTTTAGAAGTGTAGCTGTAAAATGAATGACGTATGTTGGGTTTTATTAGAATAGACTTTTGAGATTAGATCGTTATTATTCACTTTGCGAAGTGGACACTTTGAAGGAAATGAAATATATCGTTTTTGGGTTCCGTAGCCGCATGGCAAAAAACGGAACCTTATTTTTTCCTCCGCCGCCATGCATGTCGGTATAGATTGGACCTTATAGTTTAATAATTTGTCTTACTAGTAGGACTACGAGGAATAGGGCTTCCTTGTGGTCCTAATAGTAAGACAAATTAGTTGGACCACGAAAAAAACCGGTGTTTCTGCCGCCGCGTCGGTAGATTATTCGGATTTTCGAAGTATCTTTACAGTAGCTGAATAAAATAAACAATTGAAAGTCGAAAAGCAAATGTTGCACATTTTTGAAACAAGAACCTCAAGGTGTCAGGTGAGAAAAGTTAAATTCAAATAATTTTACACCATGAAGGTTTTATGTCAATTTAAAGTATGAAGTAGGAAGTAAAACGGGAATCGGTAGGGAGACAAGTTATTTCAGATATAGATAATGTGAGACAAGTGGTAAGTAACTCTTATCTTTGAGGAGTAATTGCTTACTGCAAATAACCAGGAAAAAGAAGATAGAAAGGTACTTAACATTTTTGAATGAGGAACCAGATATTGTTTGAAGTACCTATTACAAAAACCTATAAGAAAGTCTAGACAGAAAAATACACATACAAGGAGAACCGCAAAGAATATTTTCTTTTTTAGAACAATGGATCCCTAAATAAGAGACATTTCCGTAAAAAAGCTTCTTACGAACGTCACTTAGTCGAATTAAGCAATTAGACTAAATGTCCTATATCACATTACTTTGCTCAACATTTGCATACCACGCTTTTTACCAGGATAATACGTTTTACGACAAAATTTCTTCCCTTTAGAATATTTATATTCCCTAATACGATCCGCAATGTTGGCCGAAGATGCGCAGTCGTAAACTGTGCCGCATAAAAACGGCGTGAATATCATCACACTTCGTAAATTTTATGGCTTTTTATGGCACACAGTTATAAGTATCGCCTTTATATCCTACGTAGGAAGTTGTAGTAAATAATATGGCAAAAAGTTGTGTTTGAAAATTATTGGTTTTATGAGTTAGAGTTGCATCCTAGATATTTTAACACTCAATGTATAACAATCTATGATTTAGTATCGGCATTTGATACTGTATAGGTACTTCGCTTCTGGAAGGCAACAGCTTCGATTAGGCGGCAACTGGCGGCAACTCAATTTAAACTGCCACTTTGCTTGACATCTAAATTAAATTGCCAGTTTTAAATTTATGCCAGCTATGATCGAAGATGCCATCTGAATTATGACATAGAGAATGCGGCTTCGATTCGAAGGAATGCGGAGACCAATCATTAATGTAGGATGCATGTTAAAATCTATTAGGGACTAGGTATATTATAAAATTCATGTTCAAATGTTAGAGTAAATATTTCTTTACTTATTGGCCTATTTGTTACGATGTTCGAGCTAAATTCGATCCAGGGACCGTACTCTGAAACGCTAATCCGAAACTTCGGTTAGCCCCGTCACTTTCACTCGATGCTGTCCCGACTAGAGCGTGAGAAGGACGGGTATACCGAATTTTCGAGTTTTGCGTTTCAGAGAAGGCCCTCAGGTTCGTATTTATGCCCTAATTCTGCCAGTGGAAGTCAGACTGTAGTTTAAAATGTCAACGAAAAGGAGACCGTTTTTTAACCTGAGGTACTGTGGTTAACATTAGTGTGCACAATGTAAAGTTAGTGTCAAGACGGTTGCTGCGGGTGCGTCGACGTGTTTTATTGCTCCCGCCGACGTTTACTCGCGATGTGACGGGTGACGCACTGAATCGAATATGACATTCATTTAAATATAACCACCAGTCCACCAGCACTAGTGGACAATGTGTTCGAAAGAACGGTGAGACTACTAAAGCCATTAAGCCGATATTACACGTTTAAATCAAATTTACAGCAATTTCATTGAAAGCTATCAGTAGATTAACTTAACTTTCAATGCTTTTGTTGAGATGTATCAATGCCATTGAAACAATGGAATTAAAAGCAATATTGAACCGAAATTGAATCGTGTAATATAGGAACCATTGAAACGTCTCAACAACAGGATTGAAAGTTAAGATCTATGAAATGCTTTCAATGCAATGCTTTTATATGAAATTGCTGTCAATTTGATTGAATCGTGTTGTAATAAGAATTTTTGGTGGTATAGAGAAATTGAGGTACCCGTTAGAGAATTTGGGGGACCCGTTGGGATCCCACCGGAATCAACCCTAGAAAGTTGTTTTCGACTCGGCTAGCTCAAATTGGACTTAGGGTCGTAGATAGGCGTAGCTCAGACATCTGGGGTTATAATTAACCTTGGGCGCCGTTGATATTAATCACAAATGCAAGTTACTAAAAGTATTAAACTTGTAAATAGAAGTGCTAAAATATCTTAAACATGTATTTAAAAAACCCCAGATCGAAACAAAGTGAACTCAATGAAAACACAGGCTTGATGCATTAATAAACATTTAATAGGTACTGATACAATTTAATACAAAACCAGTATAATGGTATTAATAATAGTAAAATAAATTATAATGACTTAACCAGGATACGACACATAATTGTCGCTTTACTTAAAACGTTATACGAGTAACATCATCCTTACAAGTGGAATGGTACCTCAATTAATACACACATTATTGCTGGCCTTCGCTCCGGCTCAAGCATATACAAGCGCTTGCTGATTTTATATGCTTGAGCTAAAGCTTGAGTAATGCTCCTCCTAAAGGACACTACCCAACACATTCTCACTACTTATATATATAAAGGTCTCTAAGTTGAGTTAAAATAAACTAGAGGTTAATACATAAGTGACACAGGTAGATGAACACTGCCATACGAACATGAACCGGTTATCAATGGCATTTATGTTAAATAGTTGGACAGCGGCATGGCTTAATAATACCTTAAGTTCCGCGGGTTACCTCCATGAGTCCCTGAGTTTTGCTGAATTGGCAAAACAGGTCAACAAACTTGAAACACCCATTGACCATCACATTCCGAACAAGCAAGCAGGTGAGACCGGCAACTTCACACGGCGCACATAATATTCCACGTCACGGCCGTGGACACATGTATCTCCCTGCTACAGGTGGGGTATGGAGCCCTAAAACAATCAAAAACATTTTGTCAGGACGAGCCGCCATTTTGTGATGGAGCGACACGAACATAGGAAACAGTCTTGTCATGAACTTACCTAAACGGGCATATAATTACATGACATTTATCACGCCATATAGGGCCAACGCCATGGTTATCCATCCCGCGTGCAAGCCTCGTATAAAGGCACATTCACCTGAAAATCGAACAAAGTCACCATTTACGTCCGACTCATAGAAAAACCTTTCCAACCAACGCGACACACTTCTTAACTTCACATGTCGCTCACCTGAAAAACTTCTAAGGGACCTCACGCAGCATCGCGATAAAATTAATTAAAGAACTCCGATCGCATTTCCATCTCGTAAGGTCAAGCAAAGTGCCTCACAAGCGATGACGAATCACTTTCGCCACCGCGTTCCGACTCACGCCACAACTCAAGTCCGTCTCCACTAAAAAGACGAACATCTCCTTGGCAAAACGCACCAAAGATAAAACATTAAAACGAAATTGGCTATTTACTTTATAGATAGTCAATGCCTTTCCAAAACAATGTCCCGGGAGACAAATAAAAATAAAATCACTAAAAGATCACCAACTACGGACGTCATTCGATCGCGGTTTCGGAACTTTTCCCCGCAGAGCACAAACACAGGGTGCCATCAAATTAGCTATGATCAAGCTAATACACAGATAACAAAAATACTTAACACATGAATTTATAGGCTGCGAATTTATTGAATTTTTTATAATAATAAAAGAAAATTAAAAGTTCCACCAGGCATCTCTGTTCTCGCCAGACAGGAACTCTGGTCTGTGCGAGTCAATGCATCTGTCAACCGCCCGCCTAACGTCAACTGTCATTGTCACACATCAGACAGCTATCGAGTGATGTTATGAAAACAAACCAACCTCGTCATCATAATTCTATCTGAGAGATGACTGAAATGGAGCTTAAAATCAATCAATACTGAAAGGATTCTTGTGACAATTAGTGCGTATAAACAAGAATCGCTAGGCGAACCTAGGCGAAAAGGTAAAACTTCCATTTACAAAAAATACGGTGTTACAGTGTAATATGGGCTTTAGGGATGAAATAAATCATATGATTGCTGGGTGCTTACCATCAACTCTTATTGCAGTTTTGTTTAGGACCTAAACTGATCTGCTTCGCTTATTCGTACCACGACAGCTTAATATCAATGACAGCGATTCAGTGATCATTCAATGACATTTCACAGCCGCTAAGCTGTCAGGAACTCTTATTTGACTTATAACCCGGTCGATTTAACATGACACCTGCCACAGCCGTCTCTATCGTCTTCTACAAGCCATGCTATGATACGGAACGGCAACATTGCTGTGAACCGGTTTACTCCTCTGAGTACTAAATCCTATGGAGGTGGCATACCTACGAAAATGTGAGGTGTAACTAAGTCACAATGTAAGAATTCAATTTTAAACTACTTCTAATTGTCGTATTAATCGGTCCGTCAAAATCGGTCCAGCCGTTTCAGAGATTAACCGGAACAAACAGACAGACAGACAAAAATTGTAAAACATGTCATTTTGGTATATGTACCGTATATGTAATCACATGCACGTAGTAAAAAGCGTTTATTTAATCTTACAAACAGACACTCCAATTTTATTTATTTGTATAGATGTAAAGAAGATATGCCATCTCCATAGGATTCAGTACTCGAGGTTTACTCGCTGTTTACCTGTCAAACGGTGCAAACGGTGTCAAATCGGTTCACTTAAAACTACGTTGCCAACTTTATAAGCATGGCTTGTAGAAGACGATAGAGACGGCTGTGCACCTGCAGGTTATACCCATGAAGTTCGACTTAATACTGAGGTAACTGGAGCGTGCAGTACGAACAATTTTTTGAATACCACAAATAACACAGTGGCTGTCTTCCGTCTCACCTACACTTTAAAAAAATACGTATGGTCATATGAGACAGCTGACAGCCACTACATATATAAATGTCAAATTTGGTGGCGACACTTTTTTATTCAGGGTGAGAGCTCCAGTTACCTCAGAGTATTAAGTCAAACTTCATGGTTATACCCGTCCTCTCATTCTCCGGGCATGACAGAACCGAGTGAAAGAGACGGGTAGAAGAAAAAAGACACAAATCGTTCGGTCATTCACATTTAGCAATTCATTTCCTTCATTTCCAGTTTTTAGAAGGTCATAGTACGAAAGAAAGCAATTCATTTTAGGAACCTATTCTGCATCGCGCTATTTTTGAATCGCTGTCTTAAAGTTGATGGTAGGTACCCTGAATTGATATGTGAGTAGTAATAAGAATAGCAGCATTGCGTTTTATTGCGTCCGTCAAGTCAATGAGACATTTACTCGCGATGTTGACGGGTGGGTGACGCACTGTACCCCTAGCACGAAAAACTGTCGGTAACCGTTATTGTGATCGTATTATTTTGTATGAAAACCAGAGCAGCTTTGATATATGGCAAAAATGCTGCCTGACCATATATCAAAGGCGTAACGGATAAAGGTGGAACAGTGCTCAGAAAATTCTCCATCAAGACTGTATATACTCCGTTATGTCAAATATCTAAGCAACTGCGATCGCCAAAGGACGTAATACCCTTTCAGACTCCGGGTGTATATAAAATCGATTGTAGTTGTGGTAGTTCATACATTGGACAAACAAAGTGGACCATCGCAGAACGTGTCAAAGAACATATCGCAGCTGTTAAAAATCGACAGACGAGTAAATCCGCGGTAGCTGAACATCTTCTGGAAGCTGGAGTTAATCATTGGATGGAGTTAAATGATCCAAAAATCCTCTCCACCGATCGTCATTAGGTACCATACTAGGATGGTACAAGAAGCGATTGAAATCAAGAAGTATTAAAATTTCAATCGGGAGGACGGGTTTAAATTGTCATCAGCGTGGAATCCAGTGATTAACAAGTGTAAGCCGCGAGTTTTACCGTTTAAAACAAACCCCGATACTGTGAGTGTTGTGTGCCGTAATGACATCACTAGCGATGACAAAAACAAAAAAAGTGACAATTTGAGGGTGGCCGAAGATCTCCAAGCCCGCCCGAACAGACGTCGCCGCGCACCGCCAGTCTGCTTGTGACCACAGCTGTAGCAACACAGCCGAAACGTCAAGCTGTAAGTACATAACAATATGTACTTCATAATAAATGTCGCGTTGAGTCCCGTTACTCTTGTTTATAACTATAATGGAACGCGAAGGTTTACAATCTTAAAAAAAAAGAGTCATTATTGCTTCTGGAATGTAACTGTCATCGAAGATCAGATGTTCATATCAAACTTAATATTATATAGAATTCTAAAACCCTTATCGCGCTTTTTTAACACATAATACATTAAATGACCAATTCCCTCTCCATTATAATACAAAAGCATTTGTTACAAATATTTTATTACAAAAAAAATTTCAACAATTAATTAATTGGGGCTGAATAGCATTGTTGAAACAAAACAATGGGTGCTAAATCTTTATTAACACTTTACACGAATCGGTTGGATTGTTTTTGGTCGGATTTATATGAGCCGGAACCGGAATGAGGATATAGGACAGGAGCCTGCACGATATCCGGTTCAATAAAACACAGGGCGCTAAGCGACATAAAAATGGTTGCTTTTCACCGAATAAGCGTTACCATAAAAAAGGTTTTCAGTGAGCAAGTGAATCATAATTTATGAATTCCGGTGTCCGACCGGGAGCGAGGGCCCGGAGATTTACGCGGGGTCATTGTGTCGGCTCCTGGCCTACGTGGGCCTGCGAATGTTGATGACTGGACATATTTAGGTTGCGATAAAAATAATATTATAATAGTCGTAGGTACTGTATAACAGCAAAAAAAAAAAATTATGTTTGCAGCTAAATCAAATTGAAGTATTCTTTTAAAATATAATTTAAATGGGATTATGTAAACTTTTTGTTTGCCAATTCAGATTATATCAGCTACAATCTACAATTACAGCAGTTAAGTGCCTACTGTAGTTGCGGAGTGAAATAACGATGAACATTTTAGAAGCTGAAATTTTTTGTCATGTTTACATTAGGTTATGTTTTAGTAAATATTTTATTATTTTTTATTTTTATTTAACCTATACTTAGTCATAGCATCTTGTGTGACCAGCTGCTATGACCAGCCAGTGCCAGTTAGCCGTGGGGTTTTACCCGCGTGGTAACCGTTCCCGTGGGAATATCGGGATAAAATATTGCCCTTGTTACTCGGGCAGAATGTAACTTTCCAATGGTGAAAGGGTTTTTACAATTGGTTCAGTAGTTTTTTAGTTAATCCAGTATAGACAAAAACAAATCTTTCCTCTTTATAATATTAGTAAAGATGTTATAATAATCATGATTGTGTGAAATATTTGTAGGTACATTCAACATTAGATGTAAAAATGTTTTTCATGACGTCATGAACCTCAATTCGATTCAATGATTGAATTCAATCAGTCTATTGCAATCAAAAGGTCTTAGAACATTATGGGTCCGGATTGAACATCGCAGTATAATAGAAGGCCCTATACTTATGTATCATTATTAACTATATAAAATTATGACTAGTGGCTGCCCACGGTTTTAAACAATACAACGTAACAATAACGCGAGATGCGGTTCTATTTCACGGTCATGAATTAATTAATTGAATAATAAGCTTTTTGGATGAGATCTTGTTCTAATCTTATCTTACCTATCTGTGTGCCACGTCTGAAAATAGTTAACTCTACATCTAACCGTCGTTAATGAAACATAAGGGGTGTGCATCCCTCCACACATCCCCTTATATCTCGGATCATCCTCCGAAAGCAGATCCAGGCATAAACTCACTAATCGCTACAAAATACACAAATAAAACTGACACTTAAGGCAATGCACTAAGACCTACTTTAGAATACGCCAATTAATAGCAGAAGTTGTCATAAAATTGTTATAACGTTCTATTAAAGTGAATGATAATATAATTGTATAAAACAAATTGTTTATTTACTTTCCGAAAGAAAAAAACTTGAAGTCCAAAATTTTGTGTTCTACAATTTTGAAATTTTTTATGAAGCACTGTAAGTTAAGTTTGATTATAGATTTCTGCAAAAAAAAAATAATAATGTAATAAAAAACATAAACAAGAACAATACTTTTTACATCTTTAAATTGAAAAGTGTTTTAAAATAAAAGAACACTTAAATGACGAATCGGTACGATAAAATATGTTTTATTTTTAATTGAATTAATAATAGAATAAATTAACCCGTCTCACACCTAACACCATCGGGGCTAGTTGTAAGACGGGTCAAATTATTTAATACATAATTTTACATTATAAAAATTGCATTTTCAAGAATAAAAATCATTTATTTAAATCGTTTTTATAATATGTGCAATGTAATTTATAAGCAAAAGAAGTGTCCATTTCACTTTATCCCAGTCTTTTAACATGATCGATAGGGATTTTTCAAACTCCATTCTTCAATGTCTTCAAATGTTGCAGAGTCATCGATTTCAACAATTCATATTAAAGCTAAGTTGGTATGTAGCGCAGAAGAAAATAGGTTCGTTTCGCTTTTTTCGTCTTAAGGGCACGAGGACACAAATGATCGAAATCAACCTATTTTTGATTCAAAAGTAAACAACCAAATATTCTTTATTTTGAGCAGATAAAAATATATGTTGAAGTTTCATCGATCTTGATTATTTTGTGGCTAGAAACACGATATTCGTATCTTATCTCGACTATAAAAAATTTCAAAAACAAAGAAAACTGTAATTATTTTTACATTTTTTTGGTTTTATACTTAGATTATTAATCTCCAAGTCACAAATAATATATAGAAAAATAGGTAATGACATTTAGTAGATTATTCTCAGGCTACTTTTTCAAAAAGTGAACTTATGCTCAAAATAACAACAAAAACATTGAAAAAATGAAAAAGTAAGGTTATTTTCATTACTCTTCACACATAAAGAAAAAGACAAAGACAGAGTTTTTGGAAGATCCTGCCCTTAATGAAATTGCGCAAAACCGGAAATTTGTTTGTCTAGAACATAAACTTATTTATACTAGGGGTAATAGACGGACAATGGTGCGAGTGAGAAACCAGTCCTTACGGCAGAAGCTATGTGCGAGAAAGAGTTGGAAGAAAATGACAGCAGAACCCGATTTGACTTATTTAGCGTCTTTTATCATCTTGATGAAAAGCGTCCACTCGATTATTTTGTGATTTTTATCGCGATCGCGTCGATTTGGCTCTTATAACTATATAAATCAATAATGGTGTAGTGTTCTGTGTTGAATTGTAATGTTACTTACGACAATAAACCAAATAAACACTAATTTCACAGGTAAATAGGATTGTACAATTACCATTTTCATAGTTCATATTTTAGTTGAATATATTCCCAAATACACTAAGTGACACATTAATATCATACTATTTATCGCCTATTATCTAAATAAAGGCTGATTTTTAAACTTTATGTGTTAGATAAAAAGATATTATATCCGTGAACTTGAGAAAATATGACGTAGAGGTTGATCAAAAATTATCGATATTGTTGTCGATAGGTAGGTACTCATGTCGATGGTTTCCAATATAACTTTGTTTGTCTTTGTGAACACTGATAGTTTTATTTAAAGCTGATTTTAACCGACACTTTTTAAATCGTAATTTATACCTACTTTAGTACCAATTTAACAATATATTCAGGTTTCCTGTAAATCCAGTGATTAAGTTAAACTGGATAAAATTAATAAATAGAATAGACTGGGAGCTTCGCCAAAACTCTGTGGTGTGCAGCAAATATTTCAAGCAAAACTGCAAAGAAACATTGAGAAATTATCTAAATAAAATTGTTCTCTTCAGAGGACAATATCAAAGGGTTTGGGAAAGGTATAATTATTTATTTATTTTTTAAATATATACATTTTAACTTAAAATATGTCATTAATTTTTTTTACCGTAGCCCTTCAAAATACTTCACAATGAATTTTTAAAGATTCGGAAAAAATTACCACCAAGTTATTTAAATTTTTAAATTTTTGCATGCACAATGCATTTTTTATTATTGAAAAATTGAAAATGAAGTATTTAGAAAAAATCGACCCGTCTCACAACCAGCTCCGATGGGACTCGAACCCACGACCTTTCGCTATCCGGGCGACTGCTCTAACCACTGAGCTACGGAGTCGTTGATCGTTGTATTCGTCGTCGTCGTCGTCGTTAACAACTCCGTAGAGCAGTCGTTAGAGCAGCCGCCCGGATAGCGTCAGGTCGTGGGTTCGAGTCCCATCGGAGCTGGTTGTGAGTACAGTTGCAAAACTTCTGAAAGATTCGGAATAATTACGGAATACTTCTCAGAAAGCTTCTTACCATCAGAATTTTTCAAAATAGATTTAATTAAAAATATTGACAATTCTTTTTATCTTAGGTCAATCTTGCTAAAAAATATCGTATGCCCGAGTCCCGCCCGACCGAGGCGAACGGACGAACGAACGAACAACTCATGCGCGCCGCGGCTACAAGCGGCGGCGGGCGCCACAGACAGATGAGTGAGCCAGAATAAATTCTAGTCTAGTGGCGCTCGGCGGCGCGGCGGGCGGGGCGGGGAGTGGCGGGCGGGCCCCCCGGAGAAGTTTTCGCCCGCGCCCCGTCCCCGCCGAGAAAGATTCATAATGTTTCGGAATAATTCGCAATATTTCGATTTACGATTAAAATTTATAAAGTAAACGTTGTTTCTTTAAAAACGAAGTACTTATTTGCTCAGTGATGGATTGATGTTGAATTGGTTGTTATTTAGCGTAAGTAAAATTTGAATGTTTATTTTATTCCTTACCTATGTAAGGCGAAATTAACAACAAAAGTAGGTAAGTACTGTTAGCATATCACTAAAACTAATTTTTATTCTTGTTATTACTTTATAAGGTACTAGCACAGATAATATAATACTATACTAGTGTACTAGCGACCCGGCCCGGCTTCGTTTAAACAATTTGTTGGTGTTTCGACAGTTCAGTCATTTTAAATGTGATAACTTCTAAAGTAGGTACCTATTCATTTAAATGATATAGGGTAAAGGACAATTTTGATTTACCTACATTAAATGGCCAAGGTAACTTATTTGGATAAGGATTAATACCGATTATAGGAGAAATTAGCTTTGCAAATAAAGTAATATTTTTAAATTACTTAAAGATAAAAATGGTTACTGTGAGTCAACCTTTAGGAGATAGACATATGACGCTGTTGCGGACTTTTTGTTGGCCTTTTAATGATATACAATTCCGTAATAAATTATTTTGATCATAAGGTTCTGCGTTCGCAATGTAAGCGCTCGAAATATCGATTTTTTACGGCTTCACCAAAAAACATGTAATTTTCTCTATAAAGTACATAAATACGTAAGTAATTAGAATGTTTTGTATGTATTTATAAACCGTTGGAATTAAATTTTCTAAATGACAGTGAAAGCTGCATCAAAATCCGTTGCGTGGTTTAAAAGAAGAAAGATTAGAAACAGACAGACAGATGCATAGAGCGACTTTATTTTATACTATGTACCTACCTACCTAGTGATAGTGAAGTGATGATAAGCCTCGGCACTTGCTACTCTAATAGAAGACGGCTTCTCGGTGCCGAGGTTTGTACCTACCTAGCAGTGGCGTAGCGAAGCGTACATAGGTACAAGCCGATTCTCATCGGCTTACCTTAATATCATAGATTAAAAATATGTTTTCATCCGTTTCAAGCAATTCAAGAACATTAAAAATTTGCTAAAATAATACGTACCTACCGTACGTAGGGAGGTACTTAAATACTTTCTTCAACACTTAAAACATCTACAGAAATTTTATTTAAGAGGTACCTACCTAGATAGTAAGATATCTATCCATCTATACTCACTTTTACTATGATTGACTATTTTCTAGCTAGGAAGGTGTTTCAAAATAAGTGTCAACTGCTTTCTAGTGCTTTTTACCGATTGCTGCCTTTTTATCGTTACTAGTGATGTACGCCTGGGAATATTGCCACTGCCGGCAATTTTCCACTCCCAATGTGCCCGGGAAATTTCCGGGCACATTGGGAATATTGCCCAAAATTCCCAGTAGACTTTTTGTCGTTTTGTTAAATTATATAAATAAATAATGTATTTTTCTTCTGTGTCTTACAATTTTATAATTTGTTGATAATTATGGCAAGATTATTTTGTTTTGTTTTCTTAGTTTGTTGAATAAAAAAATAAACCATTGTATATCAAACTGTTTTTCGTTTCATATGTGCTTATCTCTGATGTTGGTGGCTATTTATTACGTAATTCAATATAATCAAACAGTTTTAAAGTCTTATTTTCAATTGTCTTGCATGGTAAAATATTCATCTACAAAATGCTGCTTGGGAATATTGCTGGGAACTTTGGGACACTGCCGGCAACGCTGCCGGCAAAATTTCCAGTCCTTGGGAACGTGCCCGGGCACGGTACATCACTAATCGTTACCCACTCCCGTATTTTTCGACGATCGAAATATTCCGAATGTTTCGTAATACTTCGGAATATTTCGTAAGTATTCCACGGGAAAGATTCGGAATTATTCCCGACTGCGACTGTAGTTGTGAGACGGGTAAATTTTTTCTAAATACTTCATTTTCAATTTTTCACGTGCTAGTGTTTTCGTGACAGCCACAATGCGTGCTTGAATAATACAATATTGTATAGTCTTATACAATATTGTATAGTCTTATACAATATTGTATAGTCTTATACAATATTGTATTATTCAAGAAAATTATCAACATGTCTTCACAAAGTACCTAAGGTATTTAAATACTGTATTGTGCCTCTATGTACGAATACTTCGATCAAAACGCAGAATAAAAATATTTATTCGTAAAAAATCGAAAAATTTGGTGCAATGCGGTGAAAAGGGACTCCAAAAACTCCAGAACTAGTTTTATTAAAAAAACATGATTTCAACCAGTGCAGCTGTGCGAGTAGGTAAGTATGACCGGCCGGTGCGGTATACGGGCGGTCGGGAAGAATGACGTCGAACGTGGTAAAAGCCGATTGCTAGCGAACAACCGAGGCAATAGTGTTTTATGCAAATTAATTTTTACAATAACTTTGTAAATACTTATCGTATTGAAGTGAAATGACCATTATTATTGAAAAATGGAAAATGAAGTATTTAGAAAATAAAAGCCATTTTTCAATAATAAAAATTGCATTGTGAATGCAAAAAAAGTAAACATTTTAATAACATGAACTTTATTTTTATTTTCCCATGTCCATTGAAGTATACTTCATATCATATGAATTAATAAATCTTGTTTGTGTTTTATTTACATTATTGTTATCGACAACCTAAAATGGGCTTGAGGGCAGCTCTAAAACTCACACACACGTTTAAAAATTACACACACTAGCTCATGTCATTTTCGGTCTCACAACCAAGCGAACTCTGGCCGTCTATTACTAGAGTATAATAAGTTTATGGTCTAGAATTGAGAGAAGTATCAATTTCACTTAAAGGTTAGATTAGACTAGCTAGAAAGATTCACTAAATAAAATTTGTATTGAATGCTGGGAGCGGATCGGAGTTCATTTATTTTTTAAATATTAACACAATGATAGAGGAAGTGTAATAATAAAAAAAAAACACGTGTGGCACTCGGGGACTGCCGCGGTAAAGCTATTGCATAAGTAAATAGTGTAATTACATACCAAAACAATTATTCATTCAAAAAAATTTGAACAAAAAGAACGATAATAAGAGCTTGATCATCGAATTTCGCGCGATGAACATTTATATAGATATATTTTTTTATTTTTTTTTTATTTTTTTTTATTTCGATTTACCAACATTTGAATACATTCATTCATTAACAAAAAAGTCCTTAAGCCAAGATTACAAGATAAATGCATCAAACAATTATAGGTAAATACAACATGCACTAAATATGAAACAAAACAATCGAGCTAACCTAAAAACTAAGGGCAAAATAACATAAGAAATTTCAAACACAAGCTATTAAATTTCAAACTTACAATAAAATGACTATGAATGTAGAGTAACTAACGCGCGAATAGTGTTGAGCGAGTCAAAATGAATATCCGATAAGTCGCTAAATTTGTTAACTACTTTGCAAAGACGTGACACTGGAGAATTCGATCCAAATACAGTCCTACGAAACGGCGGGCAAAGAGGAATGATCGTTTTGCGCGGTGGTCTGCTAGGGACACGTAATTTAAATAAGGACAGGAGGGTTGGACAGTCAATTTTGTGATTTAAAACTTTCCAGGCGAAGGAGATGTCTGCCAAGTCATTGCGATGTGCTAAAGAGACCATATTAAAATGCTGAAGTCGGTTGGCATACGAGATTTTTTTCATAGTCCTTGAGATACCATTAGCAAAAGCTAAATGCCACAAAAATCTTTTCTGCACACGCTCAACCCGCAAAGAGTGAATGGCAAAGTGCGGTCTCCATACTACACTTGCGTATTCAAGAATACTTCGAACTAGGCTATTGTACAGAAGAATCTCGACACTGTCATTACGAAAAATTCTTCCGTTCCTTATGACAAAACCCAGCATTTTCGAGGATCGCTTGATGATATTGTCAACGTGGGGTATAAAAGTTAACTTATTGTCGAACATCACACCAAGATCTTTTATTTGATTGACCTCATGAATTTTCACTTCATTAATATAGTAATCCCAGGGGATTATATTAGTTTTGCGTGAATATTTGACATGGTAGCACTTTGTGATATTAAGCGCCATTTTATTACATGAACACCAGTGCACAAGGTTATTGATGTCATTTTGCAAACTTATACAATCCTCAGTGGATTCTATGACTTTAGTGAATTTTAAATCATCAGCGTACATAAACGATTCAGAGGATTTCAGACAAGTTGGTAAGTCATTAATAAATACGTTAAATAAGAGCGGGCCCAAATGAGATCCCTGAGGTACCCCTGATTTCATTTTCCGTAATTCTGATTGATAACCGTTGACCACAACGAAAAAACCTCTATCACTCAGGTACGATTCCAACCATCTCAAGGACACTGTAGTAAAACCATAGGTAAGCAGATAATTTTTGTAGAAGAACCTTATGGGAAACGCGATCAAAGGCCTTGCTGAAATTCTATTTGTTTGTTAATTTGTTTGTTAGAGTCCAATACTGAGGCCACGCTTTCAGCAAAAGCCACCAAATTAGTACTAATGGACCTCATGCCAACAAAACCATGCTGGCTTATGGACAGATGCTTTTTAAAGTGGTTCTGAATATATGGGCAGATAAGTGACTCAAATATTTTGGCAAAAGTGGACAAAATCGATATTGGTCTGTAGTTTTTTATTCTATTTCTTACTAATATTATAAATGTGAAAGTTTAGATGTTTGGATGTTTAGATGTTTGGATGTTTGTTACTCAATCACGCAAAAACGGTTGAAAGGATTTGACTGAAACTTGGGACACAGATACTTTATAGCTTGGAGAGGATCAAGGGTTCTTTTTATCCCGGCAAATCATATCATTCCCGCGGGATAACGTGGTGTAGTTCACGCGGGCGAAGCCGCGGGCGGAAATCTAAGTAATTTATATGGCAAAGCAACGTTTGCCGGGTCAGCTAGTGAATAGGTATATACAAGGTGTTAGGGGCACCGTTGCAAAAACTTTAAACATGGCTTCAGGCTATCAGGAAATGAAAAAAATATTTCGACTCTCCATACAAAATGTCCCGATTAGTTGCAAAATTTTTATGAAAAGTCGAATTTTTGACTGTCCGCCATCTTGTCGACAGTGCTGCTCTCTGTAAATTGGTGTCATCATAATAGCCTGTACTAAAGCCACCCAGCTGCCAGCTGGCCCTATGGCCCTATTCGCTAGCTCAAATGAAAAGTGCATGTAATCCACTTTCATTTGAGTAAGCGAAAAGACAGTCATCGTAGTTCTAGTGATTTTAAGAAGTTGGCGATAAAAATAAAACACTCAGTTTTGATTTGGATTTTTATTACTTATTGTATATATAATTATATATGTTTGTATTTATTATATGCATCTTCTTTCTAAGACTAAGGTTGACGGAGTGGTTGTGGTCATGGTCCGCTAAGTTGGAAGCGGCTTTTGCGGCGATGCTCCTCTATATCTCTCTATTTGTAAGGGCACACTTGGTTGTGGACTTGATAAGGACTTGATCATCTTGTGGGTGATCAGCCGCGAAAACGTTGACTCTTCCTTATTTCTTCAATCGAATCGTTCCAAGGAGCTTGCATTATGGATGATAAGTCCAAACATTCTTAGAATTCGCACTCGCACAATCGTCGAAAGCCTTTGTTTGATCCGAAGCTCCTTTTTAGTGGAAACATTTGTGTGACTAGCAGTCCGTTTGATCATCATACACCACATCTCAATCTTCTTGTGGTACTTTTGTTGGAGCGTCCATGTTTCAGCTCCATATAAGAAGATAGGAAATAGAGCTTTTCGTGCATCGAACCTTAGTGTTATTGATTATGCGGCGATCTTTCCATATAATTACCTTCGTTAGCTTTTCAACGGCTGATCTGGTTAGGTTAGGCCAGCTCGTCTTTTGAGATCAACAATAACACCTAGGTCAGTGCAACTTCCAGAATTTGCGATTTTAAATCATCGTCATCAGTAATATGTGTCACTATTGTAGGTACTTAATTATTACACGGATTCACCAACACACTCTTGCCTCAACAATGTTTTCAACATATTATCGCACTGCTTTTACAAAAATATATTATTTTAGCAGCTATCTTTTTCATAAAAATTCGAGATTGACAGGTGACATTAATTTGACATAATTTTGAGATTACTGCTTTTTCTTCTTTTTATTATTATTTCTGTTTCAGTCAGTGCTTCACGTTTTAGGCGCTAGTTACAGTACATTTTTTTTGTTTAAAAACTTATGGAAAAGATTAGTATTCCACAGCCTCCTTTACTACAAGCCATGCTATGGCGGTTTGGCAACGTCGCTTGTGAACCTAAGCGTAGACCGAACATTTGGTTAGAGGTAACCCGACCTAGTTAAAAATAAGTAGATGCTATGGAAACCTATGGGGCAACTTGACCAACCATAACTAGTGGTTAATATTATGCGTTCTATTTGCGATCGCGTTAAGGAAGTATTTATGCTCGTCACAACTTCCTACAAAGCAAACTTAGTCGGATAATACACAAGTGTCATTTTAAAATAAACGGTTGTTTTGGTGCTTGGTTTGTTGTGATTTCAGTGGATTTTAAAGTAAATTTGAAGAAATTATATGCTTTAGGAATCATCATTAAGCATTATATTGATAGCGTGTACTATTAAACAAGGTAAGGATTCATAAAATTTTCCCAATTTTCTGTTAAAACTTCAACTTAGGGCTAGCGCGCACACTTATTTACACGGCAATTTATTTGTCTCTGTCACCGCACTTATTTACACGGCAATTTATTTGTCTCTATTGCCGTCTCCTCGCCGCGATTAAAAAGATGCGCACACGAGACCGCACGCGGGAGCGACAGCGATACAACTTTTTCGCAGTCAAGTCAGTCATCAACATGGATTTCGAAGAGGCGGTTGTGTTGTGGTATGTGCTCTTGCCTTAAGAATCCAAAGACGACAGCGAAAAAAGCAATATTGGGTGCATCCATCCACTGTGGAGTGATAGGATGACACTAGGAAATTTACATACATAAGTACAATGTTTCTGAAATTGAGAGCATATCAAAAAAAAAATTTATGCTACTTCAGAATGAGTGTCGAAAACTTCGTCAATCAGCCTATAATCCCTAGTTAAAATTATAAATGCGAAAGAAACTGTCGTGTGTTACGCAATCACGCCTAAACTACTGAACCAAAAAAAGGGCTGTAAGGGCTTAAAATAGGGGATGAAAGTTATCACGCCTCAACTACTACACCAATTTCAATGAAATTTGGTACAGAGGTATTCTATTTAAATGACACACGCAAAAATGAGAAACTTTCCAGATATTTCTTTTTATTGTATCGAATGTCAGTCAGATCGTTTGATGAACTTATTGTCTTGCCGTACAAAGTGCACACGTGCGTCCGCGTCCACTCGACTTGACATCTTATGGGAATTTCTGATAGGTGTGCGGGGTCTAGTACACATGCATTGAGAGCGCGCCCTCCGAATTTCTGATCAGAATTTTGCCGTCCGATCGTTTGCATCCGAGACTCATTAGAAGCGGACGTCACGACACGTCAGAATTCTGATAGTATGCGGAGTCTACAACAAAACTATCTGACAGAAAAAATCGTATAATATGCGACAGGCCTTAAATCGGTTCACACCCAACGAAAAATGCGACGTTGTCAAACCTAATAGCATGGCTTGTAGAAGAACAATAGAGAAGGCTGTGAGTATTCAAATTTGACCTATATAAAAATAAACACATTCTCTTTTTGATTACCAAAAAGAGAAAAATACGTTTATCTCTTTTTAACAACAGGTTTATTGTATATTCATCTCTTTTTACCAAAACAACGTTAGTAAGAGACAAAATATATGTAAACCCTAAACCCCTATTGTCAAAAAGAGATAAACAATGTTTTGTTAACCTCCTAGGGTGTTAGGTTTTTTCGTTACGGAATTTCTTGATTCGGTCGCCGCGCTCAAAGCCTGCGATAAAAGCTATGCAATAGCTTAAAAATTAAAACGCATGATGGCAAGAAAAAAATTGCTGGTAGCAATTATTTAAACGCCTCCATATACACGAATAATATTTTTTTTAGTTATTCACACACAACATTATTGTTTTTCCTTTTCAAATTCTTAATTTTCTACCTTCAGCCTTATCACAACTTACCATCAGGTGTGATGAAGGCTAAGTGCTACCCCGTTGTGGATTGTTAATCCTGTTTTGCTAAGTAATAACCTTTATTATTAAAAAGTTTACTTTCCCCACGGGACAGGCAATGCCTATAGTGTTGGGGTTAGAAGTGAGTATTGATTACGGAAAAAAAGATTTTTATTACTATTATATTATTAGAAACGAGTTATTCCCATCCGATCCACTGTAACTGATCCACCGTGAATTAAAAATCCCAACCGATCCCCTTATAGTTTTGAATTCCCAACGGATCCCCTCATTGTGTTTCTAAGCAAGATAAGGTAGGTGAGTACAGTCAGAAGAAAAAGAAGTATTTAAATCAAATATTTATTTACTGAGGATTTTTTTGTTATAAATATCACAGATAATCGGATTTAAAAATATTGTCTTAATTGTTGATTATTAAAATCTTAGAATTATGAAATATCCTTTCATTAAGCTAAACTCAAATTTAAATAAAATAAAAAAGTGCTGTTCTCGATTTCAGATGCATTGATATGAAATTACCTTTTACCTTTTACTAAATTGCATATAGTTAGCTCTGGAATCTACCACATGTCCATAAAATATATAATAAAATACCCAACTATATTAAAAGTATAGACAATGATAAAATATTTTTTAAAAGATTAAGAGATTTCTTAGTGGAAAAATGTTTCTACGAGTTAAAAGATTTTTTAAATAGAATGTCGCCTTGTTATGTTATATTATAATAATAATATTTTAAACTTGTTGTCAAAATAGTTTAATTTTAATTATTTAGTTTTAAGATTTGCGACACCCTTACATGGTTCATATTGCAAACTATATTATACTTAAGATTCAAAATTCAAAATTCAATATCGTTTATTCAATTGAGGTTTATTCAATTATAGGATTAATGAAAAGGAAACTGCAAGCTGCGCTGTATATTCAAATTTATAAGTATTGCCAAATAAAAGGAATTTTTGAATAAATAAAACAATTATTAGAAAAATTGCTGTTACTGTAAGAGACGGATACCAAAATTACTATGAGACACACCAGCTCGCTCATAAATCAATATAATACTATTATAAACCATATTCCGAACACCTTTAACACAAGTAGACATGAGCAGACCCACCCCACTGGCAGCACCCGTTCACGAGCATGACGCATGAGCCAGCCATCGCTTCGCTCAACCATATTTTAGGGAACGTAACGACGATCTATATGTAACCAATATGATGCAATAAACATTATGACTATGACTATGACTATTGATATCGTCTTAATTGTTAATTATTAAAATCTTAGAATTATGAAATATTATTTTATTAAACTAAACTCAAATATAAATAAATAAAAAAGTGCTGTTCGCGATTTCAGATGCATTGATATGGAATTGATACGTTAAATTACAATATTTCTTATCACGTATGGTAAAAAAGCCTTTTATTTATTTTGATATTTTTAAAAGACGTGTACTTACTTGAATTAAACATTTTAAATAATCAAAATTATTATGTCTTTATTATTATCAAATTGACTTTCTTATATCTAACTAGAGGGTCCTCGCGGTTTTACCCGCGTGGTACCCGTTCCCGTGGGAATATCTGGATAAAATATAGCCTATGTCACTCGGGAAGAATGTAGCTTTCTAATGATGACAGAATTTTCTAAATCGGTCCAGTAGTTTCGGAGCCTATTCGATGCAAACAAACAAACAATTAAATCTTTCCTCTTTATAATATTAGTATAGATGTAAAATTAAATTAAATAATTCTTTAAAATCATAAGTAACAAACAGTCTTAAGTATAAATAGCTTTCAAAGAATGATATAGAACGTAGTCTAATTAAGCAATCATAAAGAAAAACTAACATTAAAGATTTAAAAATATCAGCCATTATGATGCCATTAAGATGATATATAGATAATAAAAAAAAACAAAATTATAAAAAAAAAATGACTTTTATAACATTCCGTCACCAAGTCAGGGTGCTAATAATGATACCAACTAGACAGGGCATACTGGATAAGTAAGCCTCTTTCTCCTTCTCTAGATTCCGCATGGACTGTTCTCCAATCAGCGCCTAGTAATGTGCAAATGACGTCATACACCTTATTGGATGCTGATTGTCTTTGAACTTTTGAATTGGTGAACAAAAAGTACAGCATGTGGTATTTTTTTGCTAAAGAAGACCATGACCGTTTCCTATGCTTGATATTGTTAATAACTGATAAACTAAATAAAACACAATATAATCAAAATGCATTTTATTGTTGATTGTACCACTCTACCTACCAAAAATAAGCTAATAAGTACTAGGGTATCAGATGGGAATAAAATATTAATATTTATTCTTGATCCCCTACACAGGGGATCAGATGGGAATAAAAAATAATAAAAAATAAAACCGATCCACCAGGGGATCGGTTGCTGGGGATCGGATGGGAATAACTCTTAGAAACTGATGTTTTACTTCGAAAATACTATTCTCTGCAAATTCTTTACAAAATATATAAAAACTAAACCGCTTTTCAGAAGTAGTAAAACAGATTTAAGTATTTTTAAACATAAATTTTTCTCTAAAATATTTTTATTTAAGTATGAAATTTGCAAGCACCGGGCGACGTTTGCTCGCAAAAATACAGAGTTAATAAGGAGGAATGCTCTCTGACTTCCTAGAAAATTCTCGAAGGAAACTTTCAGTCTAACGATGATTAAAGTCGCTCTCCGCATTCGTATTCTGGCGAGTTCATATTTTAACAGATGCTGACTTTACGCGAGTCTATTGGAAATAAAAAGCGGACGTGACGTCACAGAGAGCGCGCCACTTTGCCGAATATTTTGGGGATCTCCTGGTTTTTGGAGGGAAATTGAAAAGCTGTTGTGTCTGACGAGGTAATACTTTATTGCTGTTGCCGTGGGATGCAAAAGGAAAAAATAAGTTGTCTGTTGCAGTTGTCTAGTCCATAGATGTATTATTCCTGTAGATGGAGCATAAGAAAATGAACAATTCCTTCTATAATCGACTCTCGTCTCTCAAATGGCGACATGTCGTGTGTTAAAAAGAGATAACAATAGCCCAACGTGTGCGTCTTAATGAGCTGCGCGCCACTTGAAAGTAAACGTCATATTTGTTTGTTAACCAGCTGGTTAACAAATGCTTCAGAAAGAAAAGCTTTTTTTGTACAAAAATATAGAAAGATTTGATGGTGTGGTGCGGTAAATCTGTTGTTTGTTAAGAATGGCCTGTACTGTTCCCGGTTATTCAAGCAAAGTGAGTGTTTTGGAAGAGAATAATGAACACATATCATTTCAGAGGTAAGTCACACTCATTGTTTTGTGTTTTTGCGAACACATTTTTATAGCTTACTGGTCCGTATTTGCAAAAACTAAATCGCTGTACGTGTATATACAGTTTAACATTGACTTGGTTGAAGAAAATCGGGTGTTTTTAGGCTAAAAATATATAATTTAAAGCCAATTGGGATTTTCTGACATTTGACCAACCTGATAGTGTTGTAGTCCGATTTTATTATGTAATATCGATAAAAAATTGTAGTGTTAACAATTTTGTATTTAAACTTAATTTTTCTCAATTCTAAACAGATTTCCCACCGCCGCGCCGCCGTCGATGTAAAGGAAACGTGAATAAGAAACGTAAGAAACGGCGACGATTGGAGACCTTCGCAACAAACAAGAATATGCTCGATGCACTTATTAAAGCAAATTGTGGATTTATACTTAAAAATTATATACATTAAAAGTATAAAAATTGGCGTGAAATCTGTATTTTTTTACTTGATATCATTCAGCAGATTATTTAATTTAATAAATTGATTAGAAATCTCGTTCAGTTTTACGACTATACCTCCTAGTATAAATAGTATAATTATCATCATTATCATATTAATGTCCTCACTGCTGGGCCTTCCCTGTGCAAGGAAACACCACAGGTAGAACGGGCCATAAGTGCCATAACCCACCACGCGAAGCCAATGCGGATTGGTGAGTGAGGGTGCCAACGACTGCTAATGCAACCGGGACCAACGGCTTAACGTGCCTTCCGAAGCACAGAGGAGACCGAGATAATAAAGTTTTGGTCACCATTCAGATGTCCAATCGCCACGAATGTTGCTTAACATCAACAACCGGATGTAGAATGCGCGTACCAATGAGCCATCGATCTCCTCAAGTATAATTATAGTACCTACTTCATATTTGGCACTGATTCAAAATTAAATGGCTTGCTTAGACCATGAAACTGAACAACTTTCTCTTTGGACCAAAGCATGCGTCGAAATATAAAAAAAAATATTCTGCCACACTAGATTGATCAGCTGAGCGTGCGCTTTTGTCTGGTTTTTTTTTTTTATAGTGAGGGGAATGCGTTTACGCATACCCCGCCCGCGTACGGTGTGTGCGGGCGGTGGTTATGTGGGACTCGCCTATCCGCTTTCTGACCCCCCATCCAGCGACAGGGACTAGATGAGGGGTCAGGAAGGGGGAATACCCACTAAACCCCTCACTACTTGCTCTCACCGCCGTCAGTCGGAGCCGCACTGTGGAGGGTCCGATGTGACAATCTCCTCCTGCGACCCGACGGCTGGCCCGGCATCCCGAGCCCCTACGCGGCGGGAGGAGGCCGACCAAGCGAGGCCATCCCCCCAGACTACACGGCTGGACTGGCTACAGGCCGTCACCCGCACTGCACGGTCCAACACCCACTAAAGTGGAATGAGGTGCGCAAAGCGCCGCATCCTCCGTCCCACCCGCCTTCGTCGGAGCCGATCCGCATGAGCTTCCTGCTCCCGGATCCGCTCCGATGCCTCCTTCTGCGAGACGACATCCTCGCAAAAGGAGACTGCCGCATCCCAGGACCTGTCGCTACCAAGCATGGCACGAGCCATGCTTGGCAGCGAGAGGTCTGTTCCTACCACAGCGCACAGATTACTACGCTGCGATGACCAGACAGGGCACTCCTGTAAGGTGTGCTCCGCACTGTCCACCCCAGCGCCGCAATCGTGACACCGTGTGGTCGCCTCACTTCTAATCCGACACAGGTATTTTCCGAAGCATCCATGCCCAGAAAACACCTGTGCCAGCCTGAAGGTCAACGACCCGTACTTCCGGCTGCACCATTGCCTCAATACTGGGCGGATGGCCTCGGCTGTCCGCCTGCCCGCAGGATCCGCATCCAGTAGCCCCTCCCACCGGACCATTTTATAGTGGTTTACTCCACGCGGCCCCCGTGTTAGTACAACGACGGCCCCCGTTCCTGCAAAACGTACAGGGTTACGGTTTGATTTTGCATTTTTTAAAGGGGTGTCGCTCCCCGCGGCTCCCGTGACAGAACACGGCAGCCCCCGTTCCCGCACTACGTACAGGGTTACGGTATAATCCTGGTTTTGGTTCGCGCCGGCCTAAGCCGGTAACCCCCCACTGGGAGCCGTTCCCCTATCCACCACCTTGGGGACGCGCTCGGTTCGGATCCAGGAACCGCATCACTCGCGTGAGGCCGAGTATTCGACCTATGCTGAAGTTTCATAGCATAAACAAAATTCTAAGGCCGTGAGCACTTTGGACACGATTAGTACTAAAAACTGTCAGAAAAGCGGATTATGAAGCGCCCAATTACATTAAGTCTAGCCGCATTGAAAATCGCGAAGCGCTCTATTCAGTGCGGCGTACTTTCGATCAGCCGTATTGAATACGGCGTATCTTGAATCCGCCGCATTACAATGCGGTGCTGTTTTCCAATACAGCTAGTTGCTATGTAATACGGTGAAATATACAATACGCCTGCGATATATACATATACATTGTAATTTTATCAGCCAGCCGGTTGCACCAAAATATTCATTTTACGAATTCGTAAAAAGTAACTGAATTTTGCTGTCAAAACTGTGAAATCCCATACATTTTTAAACCATAAACCCTGTAAAAGTATAATGTATAAAAAATTTGGTGCAACCGGCGGTATGTATCGCATTTCGCATATTTTATGCACGTGTTGCAAACCTTGTCACTTACTTACACACGCTGTTGGCGCCACGGAAGACCAGTGCTGCGACCTTTCACCAATACCCAATTGGTTATTTTATTTAAAACTTGTATCAGCTGTTGCCTCAGATTTGTATAATGCTGCTAAATTAACCAATAAAATGTTTTTCATTTTCATTTTTCATAGCATTCAAATTATTTTTACATCTTTTATCGATAACTTGTTATAAAAAAAAAACCACAGCACTATCATTGCATCATCATCATCTAGCAATGCATAGTCAAAATGGAGACATTCACTAATCTCGACGCAACAGATTAACATGTATGTCTCTTTCTATCTTATGACAATTTGATAGTGTTAGAAGGGGTAAAGGATGGGTGAGTTATGGCTTATTTTTGTGATCCATCTACAGGAATAATACATCTATGGTCTAGTCCTTTTCTGTAGTGTCAGTGTTTGCTACCTGCAGACGTATTTCCGTAGCGCACGAGTTTGAATTCGCATTCGAAATTGAAAAATTCGTATGGGAATCCCTAAGATCGGTATTTTTGAATAATCACACCTATGAATTCTGTGCCCGTAGTGTAAGTTTTTATGTCAAAAAACGCAAACTATTTCGAATGCGTATTAATGTCAATTTGTATGAAAACTGTATTAGCGCCTCTAGCGGCGAGTAGCGCGCTTATATAGTTTTCATACAAATTGACATTAATACGCATTCGAAATAGTTTGCGTTTGCTTGACATAAAAACTTACACTCGGGGTACTGTACCCCTAGTGTAAGTTTTTATGTCAAGCAAACGCAAACTATTTCGATTCCGTATTTATGTCAATTTGTATGAAAACTATATAAGCGCGCTACTCGCCGCTAGAGGCGCTAACCGTATTAGCGCCTCTAGCGGCGAGTAGCGCGCTTATATAATTTTCATACAAATTGACATAAATACGGAATCGAAATAGTTTGCGTTTGCTTGACATAAAAACTTACACTACGGGCACTGTAACGAGTGATCAGACCCACTCGTTGCAGAATTTCTAATAGTAGAATTCATCATCTTTATTAGTCTGTGGCTGCAAAATACCGTCACTGACAATCATATGACAAGTGTTTGTGTTTTCATTTTGCTATATTTTTTAAGTTTCTCTGTGATTTTAAAACAATCAAAGAATATTAATTTATTGGCAATACAGATTTCGAATGCTACAAAAATGCATGAAAACGGGTATAACTAATACAATTCGATTTCGTAGACGACTGGTTGACGTATACGTTTTCAATTCGTATTCGATTTTTATTTCGAGCGCTACGGAAATACGTCTCCTGTGTTGTTGTACCAAGGCTTTTCATCCTTTCATGTGAATGTAGGAATGAAAATGTCAAAACTGGTTTTAGTTTTTTTTGTATTTGGCACTTTCCTTCCAGATACAGTTTTGGTGGTCTGTGAACTAACGTAAATTTTGCTAGAATTAAAATTGAAGGTATTGGTATTGAATAAAAAGAACACAATTCTACACAATTACCTACTACATTAGGTAGGTACTTGTTTCTATGAAATGTTATTTTTCAAAAATAAGTATCTATTTACATTAAAAGTTTATGATTTAAATGTTTTAATGCACAACGCTCTTATGCAGTCTGTTTACAATACATAAATAATTATTAATGTTATTTGTTGTTTTTTGTTGCGGAACATAAAATGTTTCCAGCAATGTTATGTTCCGGCTTTTAGAAATAAGATATCCAGTTCCTCAGTAATGGAGGATTCCGAGAGTAGTGCAGTTCCACCTTCAGCCTTATCCTCACATAACATGCTGTGATGAAGGCTAAGCCAGCCATTGAGGAGAAAAAAAAATACTTAGCAGGTTTTTAGTACTGCGGTGTTTACCTACTTCCACAACTGCTTAAACTACTCCATTCAACTGAATAAAACGATAAAATGTGCACTAACACCCGTCTGTTTCGCGGGAGTTGAATTACTTCATTATCTCGTCTCCCGCTTTCGTTATCCTAAGTTTAAGTTGGCGAGGTGAGTTAACTAAGTACATTTGTCGCAGCGACCCGTGGCAGCGACTAATAACTTACCTTGGTAAATACTGGCTTTTAGCGAAAGGACTTCACATATTTTATCAAAGGAGATAACTTCCTGAGCCCCAAGATCAGAAAAAAAGTTGTTGGTACAACCGGATGTCCTATAAGAAGAACAAAGGTTAGACGAAAATGTGTAAGTACTTCAATTTACACATAATGTCCGGTCAGTGTAACATGTTTTTAATTCGCAGTAGTCAGGACGAACTATGGAAGCCATTTTGTTCTGTGTAAAATATGCGCGAACTTGGGAGGATAGAAGGCTAAAGCAACTTTCGCAATGGTCGATTGCAAGATAGGTGACCAAAAGTGTATTTTTTCGTACTCTTAGGTTCTTCGGAGCACGTGTTAAGCTGTTATCATCATCATCAGCCGTACGCTGTAAGGCCAGGGCCCAGATCGCGGTAATCCTATGACGCATTAGTCAAGTGTACGTGTAGTTGACGTGCAAAACCGTTTTTGATAACGCGCGGCTTTCACAGTGCGACAACGTTTTCTCTTCCGGTGATAATCTTTGAAACTAAAACAGTTTTCATACGACAATCTATTTCGACAGCTAATTTCGTATTGCAAGTGGTTCCTCTGTCACGGATGTCACCGGATCAGACAGGATTGTGGGACTACAGGTTTGCGTGACGTGTGCGTCGTTATGTCATTACGGCAATACGAAGTCAAACGTCGAGACGCGCTGCATAGAATTACGGCGATCGGCCCGCAGGCTGTATTGTAGTTATCAACACTCACCAATATGCATTGCTCGCGTGGTGAGCAAATCTCCATCCATAAGGAAGGCCAGTGGAAACATTCAAATGGCTGATAATTGAAATCCTAAGTTACCTTTAGTCCACTTTCGATATCCTAAGTTTCAGAGAGCAAGATGAGTTAAATAAATACAGTCCATCAGTTTATTTTATGATATTTATGAGGTCCGAATAGGTGGCGTTTAGCCCGAGAGCCAAACTAATTCGATATAAGTATACAACGACATTTTCAATGCCCACCAATAACTGAAATTGAGGATCCTCAGTAGTTGAGGATTCCGGAGTAGTGCGCTTCTACCTTCAGCCTTATCATCACTTAATACCAGGTGTGATGAAAACTAAGTACTACCCGTTGTGGATAAAAAAATACTTAAAAATAATATTATTATATTCTTATACAATCTTACACTATATTCTTTTAGTAATAATGTAAGAAAATGAAAATTTATACAGCACGCAGTTAAACTCTTTAGCCTGCAAAACGTTGTTATTTCTTGAATTCCGTATTGACCTGGCAGTTTTTCACAATAATAGTGTCTTAAAGAAAAGTGCCAAATTCCATTCCAGACCCCAAGTGCCGTGAATATCTGGAAGTGCTTAACGTGGAAACATACGTGTGCTGTTTGGTGCCGAGGACGCTGGTATTTCTTTTCGAGAATGAGCTATATGATTTAGTCATAGTACCTATGACCGCTTAATTTTAAGAAGAATTATTTATTCATCCTTCCGAGGAATGGACTGCTATCTTCATCTCCTTCTTTCTCGGGACTTGGTAAATATATTGAACAAATAATTTAGACAGAAATAGTCTTCGAGCAACGCGGGTCTTCCGTCCCGGAAACGGAAGGCCCGCGTTGCTCGAAGGAAATAGTAGTGATCGATATAATTTACAGTCTAAAAACGAACGTCTACGCACTTCAATATCATACCGCGCCCGGGGCAAGAATCCATTTGTCACCGGCCTTTGACGAAACCTATTTAAGACAACCCTTCCGAGGAATGGATTGCTATCTTCATCTCCTTTTTTACCGCGACTTGTTAAATATATAGAAATTGACTTAGAGCGTAATATTATTCATGGATAAAAATTTACTTCATGTGTGGAAACCAATACAGTTTTCACAAAAAACGCACGTCTCCGTCTGCAATATCTTATCGTATGCATCTCCTGTTAGGGACCGCGCCCGGGGCAAGAATCCGTTTGTCACCGGCCTTTGACGAAACCTATTTAGGACAACCCTTCCGAGGAATGGATTGCTATCTTCATCTCCTTGTTTACCGCGACTTGGTAAATAGAGGTTGGCCTATTCGGCCTTTGTGCTCCACTTCCTTATATTGAAAATAAATAAACGGAAAAATTTAAGAAACAGTGGAATGTAGATTTCTGAAGGAAATATAGGTTGTGGTTCTCGAGGCTTAAGCTCAACAGTGTGCAATAGCACTAATTTCATCTTTAGCGATTGTCAAATATCTGGATAGGTATTTCTTTCGTGTGTGAGGGTAGTAATATCTTCACATTCCCGGAGTCGCCCGGATAGCGAAAGGTCGTGGGTTCGCAGTCCCATCGGAGCTAGCTATGAGACGGGTCGATTTTTTCTAAAAATAGTGTTTGCACATGGCGTCACTCGTAGACATGACACTTTTATGTCCGAGTAGCGCATATAAGCCTTCCGACGAGATGGACATCGGATAATACAATTTGCCGACAGACACTCATACTCAACGTACATTTCCGGTGGTGATGTCACAGAAAGATAAAAAAATAAACTTTAAGCATTTGCGGCGCGCAGAGACGGGCCATTTTTGGGCATTAATTGCCTGGCAACTGTAATGGATCAATCTGAAGCAATTAAGTGGCACGGTGCTGCTCCATATTTCCACTTCGGACCCGTGGTTACACTGTTTTGTTACACTAGTGTAACTGTTGAGCATATCTATGACCTATGGTTACATTAGTGTAACGACCGAGCATAAATATGGCCCGTGGTTACACTTTGTAATAATATGACACTGGCCACTTAGAATGTCATTATTATACAGTGCCACATGCTTTTCTGTTCCGGTGACAGCCGTAACAGAGGAGCCACTTGCAATACGAAATTAGCTGTCAAAATGGACTGTCGTATGAAAACTGTTTTAGTTCCAAAGATAATCACCGGAACAAATAGTTGGACGCACTGTACTTTTATCAATAGGTAGATTTTTAGCTGTCTTACACTCAATGTCAGTAAGTCTTGGTGTATTATTTTTAACAAAAAAAATGACTTAATGTGGTTCGATAAGCTCAGTAGTAGCGCCACTAATGGAAATAAATCATTTACGATTTATCAAGGGCTTGAAATAAAAGTTTTGGTTATTTTGCGCAAATAGAAGAGTAAAATGCAATTTTTAAGTAGGTATATTTTCATGGTACTTTTAATTTTTAGATTTTTGCATTCGCAATGCAATTTTTAAATGGAAAATAAAGTATTTACAAAAATATCGACCCACCAATTGATTTATTTTCATTGGTGGCGCTACTGAGCTCATCCTACCACCTTAAATAAAAAAATTATAAAAAATAATTAAAAAAACATAATAAATAAATAACTTCTTTCATTCACATGCACCAATTATCTACGCCCATTTTAATTTCATTAAGAAACTGTATCATGGAAAACTTGATAAGGGATAAATATATACTTAAATACTTTTTTTGTAAATACATACTTAATATACATAGTAAACACCCAGACCAAGACAAATAGACATGTTCATGCACACAAATATTTGTCTTGTTCGGGAATTGAACCCGAGACCACTGGCGCAGAAGGTGGGTAGCCTACCCCTGCGCCAAATCGGTCGTCAAATAATAAAAAACATTTACGTATAAAAATTAAATAAATTAAGTTCAATAAAATATTGATTCTATCACAAAGAGTTGTTTTTTTTTCTTAAAACTTAAGATAACTTTCGTATTTTCGGGCTTTTATGTTGATCCTCTTCTAGTGTAAGCATCGGTCATAGATATGCTCAACAGTTACACCAGTGTAACAAAACAGTGTAACCACGGGCCCGAAGTGCTGGAATTGTGTGGCCGTATGTAAGCAACAGCTTAATTGCTTGATGTGGTCGCGACGTAATATTTGGCGGGGATTTCGCAATTTTAGTTGCTCGTGTAAGCGCGCCTTTAAAGAAAATAATGTAAATTACATTATTATAAGTTTTATATAGCACGCTACGATAACTAGTTTTTGTAGGAGCAATTCATATTTGGTGGATGTCAAAGACTGCCAATGCAGTCGGGCCAATAGCGGCTGGACGTGCCTGAAGCACGAAGGACATCGAGGTATTACATTTTTTCACCATCCTGTGATCGACCATGTCCATTCTGCGTCTGACCTGCAGATAATAATGGAGTATGGACGGCACTATAGACCCTGCGTATTGACTATATGAATAAAAAATACATAGAATATTATATTTGTGCAATGAATTTAGTGTATGGAAAAAATGGATTCTTAAGAGCTATATATTGGTCATCGAGGTATAGATTTTCTGTCACCATCCTGTAATCGACGTCCATTTGATTGTGCCGTCCAATGTGCGTCTGACCTGCAAAGAATACACCTCTAAATTTTAATTAGTAAAAAAAACACGTGTGGTACTCGGGGACTGCCGCGGTAAAGCTATTGCATAAGTAAATAGTGTAATTACACACCAAAACAATTATTCATTCATAAAAATTTGAACAAAAAGAACGATATTAAGAGCTTGATCATCGAATTTCGCGCGATGAACATTTATTTAGATATAATATCAGATATAGGTACTTTCTCTGCGCGGCATTAATGTGTATTACCTATACCACTATCATATATTATGTGCCTATACACAAAAAACAAAGGTACCTACTTCGATCAACAATAGTACTAGATGAAGGCTCACGAACTAAATGAAAACTTTATATGGCCAGACTGTCAGTTTTTACGAATGTTACGATCTTACATTAATGACAAGAAGCGTTCCAAGTTTGAAATACCTTAGTATTATCAAAGAATATATACACTGGTATTATTGACACTGTCAAAATAATCTACTTATAATTATACTCTCAAGTGAGCGTTCGACGCTTGGCCATATCTGTCACTCCAACTATGTATCTAGAACTAGGTGTTATTGTTGATCGAAGGGTACCTACTAAATAGTACACGTGCTTGGTTTAATGGTTTCTATTATATACATAACTAGCGGATCCTCGCGGTTTCACCCGCGTGGCACCCGTTCCCGTGGGAATATCGGGATAAAATATAGCCTGTGTCACTCGGGAAGAATGTAGCTTTCTAATGGTGAAAGAATTTTCTAAATCGGTCTAGTAGTTTCGATGCAAACAAACAAACAAACAATCAAATTTTTTCCTCTTAGTATAAATGAAGAATCCATACTAATATTACAAATGTGAAAGTGTGTTTGTTTGTTTATTTGTTTGTTTGTTTGTCCATCTTTCACGCCAAAACGGAGCAACTGATCGACGTGATTTTTGGTATGGGGATGTTTGGAAGCTGAAGAGTAACAGAGGCTACTTACCTACTTTTTATTACGGAAAATTATAAAATAAAAAAATGGTAATTTTGTATGGATATTGGATAATAGTTTTGACTGTCGTACGATACCAAACTGTCATTTATTCCATGGCCGCGTCAATCGAATAGGTACTAATCTTTTCCATAAGATTAGAACAAAAAAATGTACTGTAACTAGCGCCAAAAATGCCCCAGACGCACACGCGCGCAGACTTATCTGTCACGTAAGTTTATGTACTTCACTTCTTGATTATTTATTTTCATCTGTCTAATAATGGTGATACGAAGTAAATAATCTTTCCTACTAATATTATAAATGTGAAAGTTTAGATCTTTGGATGTTTAGATGTTTGGATGTTTGTTACTCAATCACGCAAAAACGGTTGAAAGGATTTGGCTGAAACTTGGGACACAGATACTTTATAGCTTGGAGAGGATCAAGGGTTCTTTTTATTCCGGCAAATTATATCATTCCCGCGGGATAACGTGGTGTAGTCCACGCGGGCGAAGCCGCGGGCGGAAAGCTAGTAATTTATATGGCAAAGCAACGTTTGGCGGGTCAGCTAGTGAATATATATAGGTATACAAGGTGTTAGGGGCACCGTTGCAAAAACTTTAAACATGGCTTCAGGCTATCAGGAAATGAAAAAAAAATTTCGACTCTCCATACCATGAAGCTCGACTTATCAGAGTATTAAGTCGAGCTTCATGCTCCATACAAAATGTCCCGATTAGTTGCAAAATTTTTATGAAAAGTCGAATTTTTGACTGTCCGCCATCTTGTCGACAGTGCTGCTCTCTGTAAATTGGTGTCATCATAATAGCCTGTACTAAAGCCACCCAGCTGCCAGCTGGCCCTATGGCCCTATTCGCTAGCTCAAATGAAAACTGGATGTAATTTCCACTTTCATTTGAGTTAGCGAAAGGACAGCCATCGTAGTTCTAGTGATTTTAAGAAGATGGCGATAAAAATAAAACACCCAGTTTTGATTTGGATTTTTATTCCCTATTGTATATATAATTATATAATTTTGTTTGTATTTATTATATACATCTTCTTTCTAAGACTAAGTCATGGGCCACACTGGAGCGGCGCGTCTTGCGTCCGCGTTGAACGGGAAAAACAAATATATTGAGACGGACGACGGGAGGGGCCATACTGGCGCGTCCGGGGCGGTTGGCGCGACCGGCGGAGGGAATAGTACGTGTTCGAGCGTCCTCCAAAATACTCTATGAGCGTCCTGCGGATCCGCAGGTCGCCTCCGCGCCCCGCGGTCGCTCCAGTGTGGCCCACGACTAAGGTTGACGGAGTGGTTGTGGTCGTGGTCCGCTAAGTTGTTAGCGGCTTTTGCGGCGATGCTCCTCTATATCTCTCTATTTGTGGCACTGCGTGTGCATTCTGTGAGGGCACACTTGGTTGTGCACTTGATAAGGACTTGATCATCTTGTGGGTGATCAGCCGCGAAAACGTTGACTCTTCCTTGTTTCTTCAATCGAATCGTTCCAAGGAGCTTGCAATGGATGATAAGTCCAAACATTCTTAGAATTCGCACTTGCACAATCGTCGAAAGCCTTTGTTTGATCCGAAGCTCCTTTTTAGTGGAAACATTTGTGTGACGAGCAGTCCGTTTGATCATCATACACCACATCTCAATCTTCTTGTGGTACTTTTGTTGGAGCGTCCATGTTTCAGCTCCATATAAAAAGATAGGAAATAGTTAGCTTTTCGTGTATCGAACCTTGGTGCTATTGATTATGCGGCGATCTTTCCATATAATTATCTTCGTTAGCTTTTCAAAGGCTGATCTGGTTAGGTTAGGCCAGCTCGTCTTTTGAGATCAACAATAACACCTAGGTCTGTGCAACTTCCAGAATTTGTGATTTTAAATCATCGTCATCAGTAATATGTGTCACTATTGTAGGTACTTAATTATTACACGGATTCACCAACACACTCTTGCCTTAACAATGTTTTCAACATATTATCGCACTGCTTTTACAAAAATATATTATTTTAGCAGCTAACTTTTTCATAAAAATCCGAGATTGACAAGTGACATTAATTTGACATAATTTTGAGATTACTGCTTTTTCTTCTTTTTATTATTATTTCTGTTTCAGCCAGTGCTTCACGTTTTAGGCGCTAGTTACAGTACATTTTTTTGTTCAAAAACTTATGGAAAAGATTAGTATTCAAATTTGACCTATATAAAAATAAACACATGTAATCAAAAAGAGAAAAATACGTTTATCTCTTTTTAACAACAGGTTTTTTGTATATTTATCTCTTTTTACCAAAACAATGTTAGTAAGAGACAAAATATATGTAAACCCCTATTGTCAGAAAGAGATAAACAATGTTTTGTTAACCTCCTAGGGTGTTAGGTTTTTTCGTTACGGAATTTCTTGATTAGGTCGCCGCGCTCAAAGCCCGCGATAAAAGCTATGCAATAGCTTAAAAAATTTAGGGGATGATAGTGTCCATCAATAAGAACAATTTTTACTATGGGGCCATCCACGGATTATAGAAAATACTGGTTTTGTAACAGACATTTCTTTCGCAAAGTAGCGTTGACTGCCGTAAAACTTACCTTAAATGCAGTTGCAACTTAAATTCGTTTGGTTCTTCAAATTCAGTTCGACATCAGAAGTCAGCGACAGTCGCACGTAGCCAAGTTCCTCAGAGGTAGCTCTTTGAGAAGTTAGTTCCTAACTAGCAGTTAGTTCAGTTGTTCTGCGGTCACAGGGAGCTGGAGAACTATTCCTTGTGTGTAAGACATAAGAGGTAGGGCGGGCAATAATAACCATACAACAAGTTGATTTTACTTTTCGGCATTTACAATGCAATTTGTATTTTTATTTCGCGATTTGCTTGAACAGTGAAAGTCTTAGGTTCGAGACCTACCGGAGCTCATTGGGATACGGGTAGATTTTTTTTTGGTAATATTATATTTTTAACCATTAATTAAGATGAAACAATTTTCATCAAAACAGAATGAGTGGAAAAATATTTAAATTATGTACCTACCCCTTACTTATGTTATATGATGGTTTTTAATGCAATTTATAGCCTGTATTTTAATGTAGGTATATGACATATTTTTCTGGTTTTGCGACAAAAAGAAGCAAAAATAGCAATGCCATTTAATTCTCACTGAGAATAACCGGAAACCCTATTAGTTTGAGGATGAATACGCAAAGGTATTTTCGTAGCATCAAACAAAAAAAACATTTTCCTTGCGTTTTGAAACTCAAACATTTTCATTGCTTTTTACGAATAAGATCTCTCTCTCTTTCTAAAGTCGGCCCCTCATGACTGAGGATCGTGGTCATCGTTGGGTGGTCCGCAGCTGGCGCGGATTATTTGTCTCCAGCGGCCCCTATCCATCGCATCTCTGACCACGTTCTGGAGCTTGGCGGCAGGTGAGTCCTTGAGCTTGTCTCTCCATCGGGTTGGCGATCGGTCACGTGATCTTTTGCCTACAGCGTTGCCAACCACGATAAGTTTCTCCAGGTTTTCATTGTGTTTTCGTACTACATGTCCACGGAACGTCGACATGTAGTACGACGTTCCGTGGGCAGGCCCTCTACAAGGTGGACCGACGATCTGGTCAAGGTCGCGGGAAGCCGCTGGATGCGGGCAGCGCAGGACCGATCGTTGTGGAGATCCTTGGGGGAGGCCTATGCCCAGCAGTGGGCGTCGTTCGGCTGACATGACGGCTACCATTTGGGGGGGGGGGGATTGCCATAATCACCACGCTTGGCAGGCGGGTTGGCGATCGCAGTATGGCCTGCTGTTAAATGGGGATGCTACTGCCTATCTCTTTTTGGCAGTTTTCCCTCTGTCGGCTCTTACGACACCCACGGGATGAGAGAGGGTAGTGCTATTCTTCTTATGTGCCGGCACTACACGGCACAATATATTGATGAGTACTCAATTAATTTCGGGAAGTCAACAAGTAAAATTTTACGGAGTATAAATACCAACGCGCCAAGCGAAAAAGAAATTGCATGTGAGGGGTCATTGTCTAATTTTCAGTTACACAGAGAACGTGTTAATACTGTGATGCACATTTTGCAAAAAAAATATTGCAATATGGGTCACGATTCAATTGGTTCGACTGTAGAATAATAAAACTAAATATCGACAAACTTTGATAATATTCTATAGCCTAATCCTTACTTCCTTACTTTATATTATAAATGCGTCTCTGTCTGTCTGTGTGTAACACAATCACACCTAAACTACTGAACCGATTTGAATGAATTTTGGTACAGAGATAGTCTAGAGCCTGAGAAAGGACATAGGCTACTTTTTATTTCTGAAAAATATCATCTTCCCGCGGGATAACGTCGAGTAGTATACGCGGGCGAAGCCGCGGGCGGAAGGCTAGTAACAAATAAATTTATCTCCAACCAGTAAATGCCAAAGCAGAACCATTTTCCTATTATTGAGCAGCGGGCTTTAAAAGATTTGATATTTGTCCCATTGAACGGAGAAACTTCTCTAGAGAATCGCTCCAAAGAGGATGGCCACTCATAGATTATCGCTTCGCGTAGTGGCCACTAGGTATACTCACGAAATCCCGATAAGTTCCGAATAGAATCGGAGCTCTTACAATTGAAAACTGGGATAGTGCACTAGTTGTATTAAATGTCTAGACTGGTTCCGTAATCAGCGGGGGCTGTGTAGGTAGGAGGTACCTATAAGAGATTTTAGCTGGTAAAGTTTTTTCTTTGTCCGTAATAGGGTATTTCATTGTTGTTGAAATATAAATATTTAATGATGAAGTTAAAAATATAACATTTAAGAATACCAAATGTCTAAAGGCGTCCTATTATATGCGGACGTAGCAAGTAATAATTTTAACAATGATGACATAAAAAATTCCTACGTTGATATTATAATTCGGGCGGGCGGGACACATAGCGCGGAGAACCGATGGCCGTTGGGGTGGAAAGGTTCTCGAATGGCGACCGCGTACCGGATGACGTTAGACGGGACCTAACGGAGGTCTTTTTAAAAAAAGGAATTATTTTTAGAACACAGTTTATTGTTTGATTTAGAATTTTAGACACAAGTTTCGCATGAGGTGGCTGCGCTGCGACTGACTAGCCAAGGCAGGGCGCTCGCGGATGCGAGCCCAGATTGTCTGGTCAGCAGCGTCTAGCAGCTCCTCAGCAATATGCTATACAATTACCATATATAACAGCCCCTGGGTTAAGAGGAAACTTACCGTTAAATGTAAGTTTCCGTGATTATTCCGTTCTTAGACGAGGAGCGGATATTGTAACGGTATTTTCATTGGTTTCCTCTGGGGGTGTGGTAACTGTATGCTTATTGCTTTGACATTTGTAAAGCTTATATTTAATACAAAAATACAGAACGAGACTTACGACTATAGTTATGGATACAATATTAAAGATAGAGAATCCCATATGGTTTTGAAGTGTTGGAACTTCCAGAACTAAGTCTTGGGAAATCTGGTCAGTGACAGTTTTAAAATCACTAATACTATCTAAATTTATACTTCTTATTTTAGAAATTGGAATCTTAGGGCTTATCTCGGTGAGCCGGTGGAAATTACAACAACTATCGTTTATGATATTGAAATTTGTTATAACATTTGGAACGTGTAATTTCGGATAGTTCTTTGTTACAAACTTAATGTTCTTATAGAAGGCTACACATTGCAGAGGAATATTAAGTACACCTGTACCGGATATTACTATTTCAGATACAACATTGTTACATTCGATGGATAATTTAGCGGGTTTGGATTGGACAAATATCCATTTGTTATCATTTAGCCTATGCCAAATATCCACTTCTCCAATAATAAATTTATAAGGACATGTTTCAGGAAGGGAGGTAAGAGCTTTGGTAATGATTTCTATTTCACAGGAAGGGCTGGACAGTACCGCATAGACGTCTGTAATTTCACAAAGGTAAGTTTCAGTAAGTATGTTTTTACAATTTTTCAGGTCTTTAAGGTAAGTATAAAATGATTTATCCTTAGACAGGGCTAAGAATTGTTCGGAAGGAACAATCATAGCGAAGGAGTTTAATTTATCGTTGGTGTGTGGAGTTGGCAAAGGTATGTTTTTATACAAATTATATTGTTGTAAACTAACTAAAGGTAATTTAAAAATGAACATTAATTTGTTGTTCAAATAATAGCATGTTAAATCAGCTGTGTTAATTAATACATGAATGTTGCTTATATCTAGACTAACTGGAAAATCCTTATACTTAGGTAATATTTTTAAATTACTAACAAGATCCTTATACATTTGGCTTGGAGTTAAAATAGATGGATGTAGTGTATTACTTTTGACAAATAAAATAGAATTCAAAAGATCTTCAATTTTAAAAGACATGGTCAGTAAATTAGCTTCTAACACAGTTAAAACATTATTTATCTTAACCTTAAAACTAATTATATTTATAGCATCCGATACATTTTTCACAGAAAGAGACAAACTTTCAATTACATCTGTTAATTTTGCCTCATTAGTGTTTAATTCGTGAATAGATCGGTTTATATTGGAAATAGCAGATTGGGATACCATGATCGTTTTCTTAAGTGAGGCCACTAACTTTTCGTCATTCCTTTGCAAGGCTTGAATAGCGTTTTCATAATTTTGAGCATCATCCTCATCCAAAGTGCCAAATATGTGTTTAAATGCTACTCCTATTCCTCCAAACCATGCTCGTTTGGAGATGCTATTTGACATAATATGAGAGATGGAGTTAAAATCACGCGAAATATCTGAATATAGAGCTTCTAAAGGTTGTAGCAGGTTTTGGCATTGATTTATGTCTATTTCATCATTTGAACGACATTGGGACCGAATGATGTTGAATACATCGTGGATGTTTTCCATATGATATTCGAGTGGAGACACGTCGACTGGAATAACAATATGGAATTCATCATTTATAATTTTAAGAGTGCCGACAGGATCGAAGAGTATACCAGGACTTTTGTGGATCTTATTCACATAACTGTCTTCGCCTCTTGCCAGACAAATTCTGTAAATGGATATGTGTATAAGTATAGTAAAATAAGACGAGTAAAAATATTGTTGTATAAAGAGTTGTAAATAAAATTGTAAACCTATTCTTAACTTATTAGTTGCGTAAATTGAAATGTTTTAATCACTTCCATGGGCAGGCTTCACTTCATCATAATGATGTTTGACGTGGCGTCTATTTATTAGGAGAGACAATGTATTATTCCTATGGATTTTGACTATTTTATAAGGACCTTTCCATATGGGTGAAAGTGCTTTACGAAGCCTGACATGGTTTTTCAAGTACACGTAGTCTCCTACTTTATATTGAGTAGGGCGTGAATGTCTATCATAATATCCTTTAGAACGCTCCTTTGAAGCGTTGATATTCTCCAAGGCTTTTCCGCGAGAAATTTTGAGACGGTGTTGAAGCATCTTAATATATTCGGGATATGTAACGTCGGTGCGTTGATCGAAGACAGAGTCAGGAATATAAGGTTTATGGCCGAAGAGGAGTTCGTATGGCGTGAATTTCGTAGTAGTGTGTACATTACTGTTATATGTTAACATAGCGGTATACACATATTTGTGCCAGTCGGTTTGATTCTCATTTACGTAAGACTTTAGGTACTCCTTCAGAGTGGAGTGACTACGTTCCAAAGCACCTTGAGTTTGTGGGTGGTAAGGTGAGGACCACGTTTGTTTGATCTTTAGAAATTCGCAGGTGCGCTTGAAAAGGTCTGCGGTAAAGTTTGTGCCCTGGTCAGTCAATATAGATTTCGGAATTCCGAACAGCGATATGAAGTGGACTAGGCATTCACAGGTTTCTTCAGATGTGGCATTAGCTATGGGATATGCAATGGAGAATTTTGTCAGGTCATCTTGGAGGGTTAAAATGAATTTCAATTTAAGGAGACCAGCTTCGGGTAAGGGACCAACGAGATCGAGACTGATCCTTTCAAAAGGACGGGTAGAGGTTGTTGTTATTGGCATAGGAGATCGGTTTATTTTCCTAAGGGCTTTGTTAGACTGGCAGAGTTTACAATTTTTTACGTAATTTTCGATATCTGTTCTCATGGCTTTCCAATAGTATCTCTCTTTTATTCTATTGAACATTCTTTGGGAGCCCAGATGACCTGCTATAGGAATATCGTGATTTTCTTTGAGAATTTTCACGATTTCGGTTGGCACAGGATAAATAATGGTATTATGATGCACATTCACTGTTATGTTTGTATTATTGAATAGATACGTGAGCATACCATAGATTTTAATGAAAGAATGTTGTTCGAAGAGATTCTTGAAGTCTGGTATAGCAATTTCACTGATGTCGCCAGTGAGTAAAATATCGTCTCGAGCCGCTTTAAGAGTTTTAAATATTTCAGGGTATGAGCTTGCGTCAAAATAGTAAACTTTCGTGAATAAGAGATAATAGGTTTTTCCTTTTATTTCTATTTTCTTGAAGGAGTGAAGTTCTCTTTCAGAGTCGAGTATGTCGGAAGAGTCTTCAAGTTCGGAGAGGATATCTTGGAGGTAAGGGTTTGAATCATCTAAATCGATAGATACAGGGAGAAGGATTGTTTTACAGCTGCTCTTAAGGAGGGATTCGTTATGCTCCTGTATGTGAGTACTAAAGGTCTCATCTTTTTTGGCGAAACATTTGAGGAATGTGTTATAGTCTTTGTTTAGGTTCGAGGTTTCTCTTGATGTTTCAGGTGTTTGAGGAGGAGATTGAGGACTAGGAGCTTCCGGAGGTGGTGAGGTAGTAAGGGGATTTGGATGTCTATTTTCAGGGCTGTATGCGGATAGTGAGATATCATCACCCTCTAGAAGAGGAATAGAAGGTAAATTACTATTTGATCCAAGGAGACTGGATCGGATATCAAGATCATCTAGAGTTATTGGGCTGAATGGCGAAGAGGTTTCGGGGTTAGTCACAGGATTTTGATTTTCAGGGACATCTGGTGCTGGTGGGCTATTTTCCACAGGTTCTACAGGATCTAGCTGTGGGGGTAAGTTCTCGTCATGGGATGCAGTATGATGGGGACTATCCGATTGAGGTAAGACAGGGTTAACAGGGTATCGTGATAGGGCATCAGCGTTACTATTAATCTTTCCTTTCTTATATTCGATTTCATAGTCAAACTCTTCGAGTTTGAGTCTCCATCTAATGAGTTTGGAGCCGGGGTCTTTATGGTTGAATAGCCATTTAAGAGGTCGATGGTCAGTAACTATTGTGAATCGGTGACCATATAAGTATGGTCTAAAGGTTTTCGTGCCAAAGAGAATGGCAAGACATTCTTTTTCAGTTGTACTATAGTTACATTCGGCTTTGTTCAAGGTCCGAGATGCATATGCGATTGGCTTGTCATTTCCTATCATACCTTGGGAAAGAATAGCGGATATAGCGAAATTTGAAGCGTCACAAGTTAACAAAAAAAGTTTGGTAAAGTCAGGGTAAATTAAAAGAGGTGCGGATATTAGGCGATTTTTTAATTGTTCAAAAGCTAGTTGATGTTCATTTTGCCAATTGAATTGAACATCCTTCTTTAAGAGATTAGTTAAGGGTTTGGCTATTTTTGACAAATCGGGTATAAAACGGCGGTAGTAGGATACTAGACCCAAAAAGGATTTTATATCTTTTGGACATTTAGGACGAGGGAAATCCTTGACAGCTCTGATTTTTTCGGGGTTAGGTCTCACACCTTGATCAGTTATAGTGTGTCCAAGGTATGACACTTCTTTTCGAAGGAATTCACACTTGTCGGGCTGAAGTTTTAGGTTAAAGTGTCTGAGTCTGTCAAAGACGTTAGAAAGGGATTTTAAGTGGCTGTCGAGATCATAGGAGTAGATAACAATGTCATCTAAGTACACATAGCACTGCAGGCCTTGTAACCCGGATAGAACAGAGTTCATTAGCCTTTGAAAGCAGGCAGGAGCATTTTTGAGGCCAAAGGGCATGCGAGTGAATTCGAAATGTCCTTGAGGGACAGAGAAGGCAGTTTTAGGTGCATCACGATCAGACATTTTTATTTGGTGGAAACCGGAAGTGAGGTCAAGAGTGCTAAAATATTTGCTTTTTCCTAATTGGTCCAGAATTTCACTTATGTTGGGTATAGGGTAGGAATCACCTATTGTGATATCATTCAGTTTGCGGTAGTCGATGACGACTCTCCATTTACGTTGACCGGAAGCATCTGATTTTTTTGGGACAATCCATATAGGAGAAGACCAAGGGGACGTCGAAGGTTTGATGATCCCATCATCGAGCATTTTGTCGATTTGTTTTTGGACTTCTTGTTTGTGAACCTCAGGGAATCGATATGTCTTTGTATTGATAGGTTCAGAAGAAGTGGTAGGGATTTCGTGTTGAATAGCGTCAGTATGTGTTAATTTGTCATTCGGAAGATAAAAGATGTCGGAAAAGTCTGAACACAGGTTGTGAAGAGCGTCGATTTCTTCGGTGTTTAAATGGGAAACTCGTAAAAGGTCAATAACTTGGTTAGTTCGGTCTAAAATGTTTGTCGAATCATTACCGGGACAGGGCATATGAAAGATTTGGTGGTTATTATTTTCTTTAAGAGGTGATAATTTTAATTTCAGATCGGAGTTTACTATCAAGGGTGATTCAGAGGTGTTTACTACGGTTATGTTAATCCTGGAATTAGGCTTGACTTTAACTATACAGTTGGCTATTAATAATGATTCGATGGGATGTTGATCTACAACAAGGCCTTCTTTAACTTTTGGATTTTGGACTGAACATTCAATTATTGTTTCGGATCGGGGTGCAATCGTATAAACGGGATCTGTAAATTTAAGGGGAAGCTTGATATTTTCTATTATTAATTGGTCATTTGTAAAATCAATTTTGCTAAGGGATTTTGATAGGAAGTCATTTCCGATAATCCCGTCATATGGGAATTTCAGATGACCTACGAGATGGAACTGGTGGTTCAGGGTTTGGAAACTTACTGGGATAGTACCCATTGATACCATGGGGTTAGCGTCATTACCGAGTCCGGTAAAAGTTACGTATTCGTCCCAGGTGATTTTAGGCATTTTTTCTATTGAGCATTCTTTTAATATGCTTATAGCTGCACCGGTATCGACGAGAAATGACAGAGGTTCTTTAGAAACTGAGGTTTGGACTTCGATAAAAGGTAAGTGTTTTTTCGATGGGTTAGTAGTAATGTTATGAATTTTAATATTGTTCTCTTTTATATTTTCAGGTATGGAGCTGGAAGCAGTGGCTCGGCTTGTGCCAGGAATACGGGATTCTGTTTTAGGAGTTGGAGTGCTTATAGATTCTGGATTGGTAAGTATTTTTTGAGGATTTGATTTGTTGCCACTATGAATTTGGGGCTGGTTACCCTGTTTGTTAGTGCAATGATTTGGAATAGTAGTATTGCCACTATGAATTTGGGGCTGGTTACCCTGTTTGTTAGTGGTATAGAATTGATTTGGAATGGTATTTGTTGCGGTGCCGGTTTCGTTGATTAATTTTCCCGTACGGCACTGGGCGGGAAATCTGCCGAGTTTAAATTATCGTATTGATAATTTTCGAAATTGTTGTTGCTAGTGTTGTTTTCTTCTAGTGTGGAAATTGTATGAATTGGTCGGCGTGGTTGACCTTGAGAGGTATTAGGAGCAGGACGGTTAGCCGGGTAAAATCTAGGTTGGGGTTGGCCATAACGTTGGTTGTTATACTCACGTTTTCGACACACATCTATAGTATGACCAGGGATTTTACAATATCTACATATTACAGGAGAAGAGCCAAGTGGGGCTGCTGACGACATGTTATTGTTGTTAAAGGGCCTATTCATTAATTGAGGGAAAGATCGATTTGGGAATTGGCGGGGGCGCCCATTGATTTTGGGAAAATGACGGAGCATTACGACGTGTGGCTAATAATATTTTCTCTTCAGAAACTGCAAAGTTAATGGCCTCATTTAAGGTCTCTGGATCCCGGCATCTTACAAAGGTAGATAAGCTGGGGTTCAAACCTATCATAAATGTATGTAGGGCAAGATCTTGCATTGCAGCGACACGGCCAGCCAGTTCGCCTTTTTTTTTTGGTTGGGATTGATATATTAATTTCTGTTAGTAGTTTCGAAAGGCACGACTCGATCCGGAGTGCGAACTGGTTGACTGTTTCGTTTGGCAATTGTTTACAATTTTGGAGATCAGAAAGGAGCGCAGCATAATATTTGCGCTCGCCGAATTGGGATTTTAAAAAGTTTTCTAGTTGCTCCCAACTTTCGAACTCTTTTATAGAGCAAGCACTTTCTGCACGGCCTTCTAACTGGCTCAATATGTATTTGAGTAAAATATCTTGCTGAGAACTAGAGGCAAGACTGATTGCGTGTTTGCAATTATTCGTGAACGCAGTGAGCCTTTCGCGGCTCCCATCGTATTTATTTATAAATTTTATCAAAACATTTAAGTCTATTTGCGACATGATGATAGGGCAAGGGATAGGCGATTTACTGCGTGTTACTACTTGACTAGGCTCCTCTTTTGTAAGCTGATCTTTACTCATTGAAAGATTAGAATTTAGCACCCGTACAATAACAAATTAATCAGTTCGGAATACTAGTTCGTAACAAAATAAATTTATAGTTTCTTAAAACTAACACAAGAATCGATTAACAACGGGATAAAGTCTGAGTATGGAACAAAGCTTCACTCACAGTAACAATGTTGCGAGTCCGGCGACGGCGACAGGAAGCGGTGACTGCATTTTTGTGCGATAAGAATTATGAAGTCTATTAATACGGCGAACAGTTTTGGGGATTAATTTTATCACGAACACACTTTGATTAAATGAATCGACGTTCACTTTTCACTCTTAAACACAAAACACGAAACACACGGGGAATATTTTCTATGAACTTTCTTGTGTTTTCAGGAAATTATGAAATTTCCTTCTTCAGGAACAGGAACAGCGAAAATTCTTTCTTTTCAGGATGCGGCGAGTTTTCTTTTATTTTTCAGGATACAGCGGAATGATTTTCTTCTAGGGATACAGTGATTTTCTTTTATTTCAGGACACAGCGGGATGATTTTCTTCTAAGGATACAGCGATTTTCTTTTATTTCAGGATACGGCGAGAAGATTTTCTTCTAAGGATACGGCGATTTTCTTTTATATCAGGATACAGCGGGATGATTTTCTTTTGTGAGTCACGGCACAGCACGGAATAGAACTGATACTTCGCGAAAGAGGCGAAACCGGGGATATTTTATCCCTTTTACGCTGCCACCAATGTTAGACGGGACCTAACGGAGGTCTTTTTAAAAAAAGGAATTATTTTTAGAACACAGTTTATTGTTTGATTTAGAATTTTAGACACAAGTTTCGCGTGAGGTGGCTGCGCTGCGACTGACTAGCCAAGGCAGGGCGCTCGCGGATGCGAGCCCAGATTGTCTGGTCAGCAGCGTCTAGCAGCTCCTCAGCAATATGCTATACAATTACCATATATAACAGTTCCGTGGGCAGGCCTCCTATAAAGTGGACCGACGATCTGCGGGCCTAGAATGAGCGGCCTTTATCACGCGATATGATATGGTACGGCATGCCGTCTTGCTTACACCTTAATGGGGTAAGCAAGACAACTGGCTGGTCAAGGTCATGGGAAGACGTTGGATGCGGGCAGCGCAGGTCAGACCGCTTCTATAGAGATCCTTGGGGGAGGCCAATGCCCAGCAATTGGGTGTCGTATGGTTGATGGTGGATGATGATGATGATTATAATTCGACACTCACTTCACATTGAATAAAGAATACAAATGCGAGTCTTCGATAATGTTGTTATCTGTTTGTTACACTACACTGCTTTAGTCTCGAATCTCGGCACTTCTGAGTCTTCCGGATCTCGCCCGATTTCTCGTGAATCCAACTTCCACGCGCGTAATTGCTACAAAAGTACATCTTAATTAACGCCAACAAAATCATTAGCGCCAAACTCGCTTTGGCGACTTTATTGTGAAGATATCGGGATCGGTATGCTCCTAATTCATTTTGAATAAAGGATTTAATTTATTACAGCGTAGGGTTTAATTTTGTAATTTAAAATGAATTTTAATGATCGTTAAATTGTTATTAAGTATCATGAGAAAAGTAAAAGCTGGATGGTTAGAGCAGGCGTCTTGATTAGTTGTTTTGGTGTAGGGTTTCCCAAACTTTGTAATGCCCTTATGTTGCTCCATCGTGACATACTAAAGTTTTTTTTACCATCATAGTGCATATAATAGGTCTTTACATATGAAATTGCCGTCTTTTTCTCACATGTTTATTGGTCTCTAATTTTTTAATTAATATCAAAATATCAAAATTAATAGTCAGTTTCGAAAATAGAGTATGTCGTCATGTTAAACATCTAAGAAAAGAATAATTAAACACGCGTCTAAAATTTTTATAACTGCTTCAAAGTACCGCTCCTTGGTTGTCGTCAATTTGACAGCTTTGAACAGATATTTTTTTATTCTAAGACAGTTTATTAAATGAGATTATTAGGCAATAGTTAGATTAATTTTGTCTGATCATATCTCGAAAGTTTCGTTGAATTCGGAGTTCACATGTACAAGAAATCCCCAAATATCTTTGTATGCTAATTCCAACTTCCTACAATTTCCCCATAGAAAACGGCAATTTCATAGGTAAAGACCTATTATTTTTTTGTACTCTATATTTTTTTACGTCAATGCTGTGACCCGGCATTTTATTTTTGTGGCCCGGTACCGGTTCGCGACCCACCACAAGGGAAACGCTCGGTGTATCTCATTCAACTTGATAGTTAGTACGAGTACCATGGGGTCCACTCTTATTGTATCCATACTAATACTAATAGTATAAATGTGAAAGTGTGTTTGTTTGTTTGTTTGTTTGTCCGTCTTTCACGTCAAAACGGAGCAACGGATCGACTCGATTTTTGGTATGGGGATAGTTTGGGAGCTGGAGAATAGCATAGGCTATTTTTATTCCGGAAAATTATAAAATAAAAATGATTATTTTGTATACAAAATCGATAAACTGTCGTACTATACAAAACTGTCATTTCTTCCATAGCCGCTTCCAAAGAGGTATGTCAAAGAGTATTGTAATCACTGACGTTTTAGCCCATGAAGTTTGACTTAATACTCTGAGGTAACTGGAGCTCTCACCCTGAATAAAAAAGTGTCGCCAGCAAATTTGACATTTATGTATGTAGTGGCTGTCAGCTGTCTCATATGACCATACGTAATTTTTAAAGTGTAAGTGAGACGGAAGACAGCCACTGTGTTATTTGTGGTATTCAAAAAATTGTTCGTACTGCACTCTCCAGTTACCTCAGTATTAAGTCGAGCTTCATGTTTTAGCCGCTTTGGATTACCTACTTTTTAATAAGTGACATTTGTGGCAGGCAGTGTATTAAACTTCTTCGCGATTATATATTTTCATCCGTCTATCTATCTATCCACTATAATTATTATGGCAAAACAACGATTGCCGGGTCAGCTAGTTACCAATAAGAGAAGGTTCATTTTGTAATCGCAACTCCATTTTTCTGTTTTTAAGGAAATGCAATGTATTGTAAACCTATTACACGAGCACAGTTGAAGTTGACGGATTTTATATTATCAAAACTGTGGAGGGTATTTCTCTAGTTGTTGGATTACATAAGGCTGGCTAAATGCCAGAAAGAAAAAAGAAACAAAAGAATTCGATGAGTATCGGTCGTAACTCGTAAATAAAGACGCAGGTTCCTCTAGGAACCTTGCTGTCTACAGCAAAAAATTACATGCTAGTTGGAGCAAAGGTGTCTTTTTCTAAAACTGCAACCATTTAAATCCCAAAAAAAGAAAAATTAATAAATTCATTTACAAATAAACTTAGCAATAACTCCTCTACGCGTTCGCTCCCCGCGAGGTCGCGGACTCCCGGTGTCTTTCCGGGCTGTCGGCGATTTATGACGTCACGCGCCGTTTGCAGTGCTTCCTCGGTGACGTCATACTCGCTAACTTTGACGATAGCTGCGGTGCTCGCTTCAAATTCTCATTTGATTCGAGTTTGCGGAACAAATCTTCAGTCTTTGGCTCTATGTTCCATCGACACTGAAAGTAAGATAAGATATAAGATTGATATTTTATACCTGGATATAAAGTTTCATCTTTTATCTATCAGATGTTATGAGGAAATGAGATTTAAGATAAAAAATGATCAGCATTTTTTTTCTAATCGACTAGTTTCAAGTACTATTACCTAATCAATGAATGATTAAGGCCTTTACTAACAGACGGTTACTTAACCGGTCGGTTAACCAATCGCGTGTGTTAACCAACCAACTAACCAACAGTTAACGTAACTGACTGTTGGTAAATTCGAGCATAAACCAAAATAGAAATTACGTTTTAAGTAACGTTTAAAAGAAATTGCTTTTGACTTTACGTAAAAAAAAAATAAAGTTGTTATTGCAAATAAAATTTATGACATGCTTTAACTGAAAATATTCTCAAAAATTAAATTTCCTACTTGTATAACAGACATTTTTTCAAACACTTTTCCGGGGACCTTTGCGTCGTGGGGGCGTGGGGCCCTCACCCTTGTTTATAAAATCTTTGTGACGTCACACTCGAGTTCTGGTAATTTATGACGTCACGGGCTATTAGTGAAATGAGCCACCCCGCGCTAATAGGTTAACTATAGCTGAGGGCTGTGATTGTGAATGTCATTGTGATGTCTGGCCTTAAGCACCGCTGGTTTCAACCCCCAACTCTAGACTACAAGTTTAGAATATTTGGCGGCAAAAAATTGCGATTACTTACTCAAAATAAGAAGTACCTTTTAACTAAAGTTGGGAAAGGAAAAACCAGCCAATTAAACCATGCCAGATATTAATTATAATGACCGTTAAATATACGACCGTGTTCGTGCACGATTTTGTAAAGTGACTTGTGTATTTTTTTTTTGTTTGTTGCAATATTTCCTACTATTCCTACAAATATTATAAATGTGAAAGTTTAGATGTGATATTTGCTGCTCAATCACGCCAAAACAGATGAAAGGATTTGGCTGAAATTTGGAACACAGATACTGTGCAGATACTTTGTAGCCTGGAGAGGAACAGAGGGTATAGTATAGGCATAGAAAAATATCACATTACCGCGGGATAACGTCGTGTATTCCACGCGGGCGAAGCCGCGGGTGGAAAGCTAGTATAATATAATAATAATGCAGTGCTGTAAGTAAGTGGTTGCAAGAGCCCCAAGCTAAATGCTAAAATAAAAAAAGCATGTAGATGTTGCCGTAGCGTCAAGTTGAATAATCCGGGTATGTATGCATATTGCATTCATCATCATCCTCATCATGTTAGCCGAACGACGCCCACTGCTGGGTATAAGCCTCCCCCAAGGATCTACACAACGATCGGTCCTGCGCTGCCCGCATCCAGTGAGCGGCTTCCCGCGACCTGAATGACGCGTCCACGAATTAAATTATCAAGTTACAAAAAAATGTGTAAGCACTATGCAATCTTGAAACATTTTATATTCGTCATCATTGTCAGTAAAAACCAGAGAAAAATTTACCATCATCTGTGATTTTTTCTTCCAAATAATAAGATATCTCCGAATATCATTCGGACCTATTCTGAATATTATTCCAAAACATTGACAAAACAGGTGTGAGTGGTGTCCGTCCGTCCGTATGTCACAGCCACTTTATTCTAAAACTGTTAAGACTTCAGATTTGAAACTTGGTAGGTATCTAAGTAGATGTATTTTGTAAACCGTTTTACGATTGTTATACTAAAATAAAAACAAAAAAGAGGGGCTCCCCATACATGGAACTGACACTAAAAATCTCTAGATAGATTATATTCTCTTTAGTAAAACTCTATTGATAGGCCTTTAAAAATAATATTAACCATTTTTTGTCCAAGTCAATATTTTGAAAGATACTTAGACACTTCTAAAGTGGTAAAATATGTGTCCCCCTCTAACTTTTAAAATAAGATAGTAAAAAATCTAAAAAATATATATGCTTTTAATAAACACTTTAAAAATGGGTTCAAACGAGATATAGTCAGCATTTTTTGAGATATACCACACTGTCAAAAACCGCAAATATAACTTTGTCACTCATACAAACACCATGAAAAACAAAGTTATTTCTTACAAATAAAAAATTATCTTAATGGTTGTAATTTGGCTAGGTATAGGCAATCGGTACGTTAAGTGGGTACGGAACCCTACATGGGCGAGAAAGCAAGAAGAAAGAAGAAGAAGGCAAGAAGTCTGGCCACTTCGAAGGGTACAGGGGCAAAACAAGGAATGTCACGAAACAGATTTTTGTGTAATTTACATTTTAATGTAAGTATATTTGTGAACATTTGTCAAAAGTTTATTTGTATTTACAGCCGATCTTTGTAAAGTAAACTTAGGTTCCTATCAGTAAATTAATAAAAAATAATTATGCATAACAAAAATAAAAAAAAAGAAAAAAAGAAAACAAAAAACAAAAAACCTGTTTGTGACATTTCTTGTTTTGCCCCTGTACCCTTCATATTTTGTGTTCCCAACGTCAGTAGTTAGTATGTTACCCAAAGTAGTCTATTATTAACTACCGTGCATAGACACATTCGTAAGCCGAATTAATGGCATAATCATCGCGTCATTAATCCGGCAACTGCAGGGTTAATTATGCATATGCGTGCAAGTCAAAGGTCCCGTCAAGCAAAAGTTCTACTACGTCACTGTCGGGGGCGATGCGTTTTTAGACGGCGCCCTTTGATATTCTAGTGCGTTGCTTGTGATTTTAGTAAGCGCAGTTTTATTTGTTTCATGCTCTTTAGAGTGACAGCAATTAAAATTTTATTCGCTTCAGTTTAACGCAGTGGGAGGTCTAAGATAGTCTCTGGACTTAGTATCTAACGTGTTCATTGAATCATTTATTGAATCGAAACTAAGTGAACGACTTGGTTTCTATGTATCTCGGTTTGTATGTTAAAATCATGTTGAGTTAAATAGTTCTATTAAGTAATAAAAATCAAAAATAAAAAAGGAATTATTTAACGTTGCTAAACTTTTTTATTTTCTTAAGACTTCTTTAGTGGAAATCAAACTGAAAAAATAGTCACTAACATCATTCTTTGAGTTATTGGATGATTCGCACGAATTTAACTCGCCCGAAATGTGCAAATTGACACTTAAGAAGTTTTCACTGGTGAAACTTCACATCATATTTACATGATCTGAGTTGAAACCTACCACACAAAGTCCCAAAATCAGATCGATATCTTGAAAACATTAAAACGCTACTTAGTTAAGTTTGGCAGTGACAGGCCGTCGGAGTAGAGCCCCGATGACTTTCCCTCTGGCGGAATGCAGCTCTCGAGTGGATATTAAACTCAAATCATGCAGGGGCGAGGGCGCTTAGCGAGGGTGCTGGCAATGCATGCTTAGTGCAGGAGACGAAGCGCCATTTAGCTATGGCATTGTTTCAGAAAGCTATTAGTGATCAAAGAACTGAAACTCTTGACAGCGGAATTTAGAACAACGGTGTCTTGAATATTTAGCATCCATCATAGGTTAAAAAAATGCCTAAATTTACTACAATGAATTATCAAGGCTAAGAAATGAGAAATATTAAAAATCTTTTGTGACACTTTTGGTTGGATGATAAATTTATGCCAGACTCTCTACTAGTGATAAGAGTTGGTAGGAAGTCTGGTCAAAGACTGCATGTGCGCCTATGCCTATGTACCTTTTATCACCGTTGTAAATAAATATTTTGTAAACAGACATTCAAAAGATACCTGTATTGATTACTTAATTGATGTTTCGGTCTTTGTTACAAGCTTTATTAACTTGCCATGTTACTTAGTTAGTTAGTTAGTGGGGACAAATCTTGCAACTTACCAGTGTCCGATGGAGCTGAAATTTTGTATACAGGTTTGGTTTAGATGAAAATACAATATTAAAAGTACAGTCAGCAAAAAAGCTTATCATAAAAATGAAACTTTTACAAAAAACTTATTCTTTTTTTCTTAAGTAGGTAATTGATTTGATTGATTTGATTTGAACACAAGTATAAATGGTTTTAAAATTGTATTTTTAATATCGATTAAAAAAGTTCTCGTCCCTTGGACTATGCTAAGTGCAACAAACTTACAAAGCACTAGCCAGTGGCCGATGAGTGCAGCTAATGACGGAGCACCCTCGTGTCATCGGCATTTAGTTATAGCCTCTGTGGATGGCAAATAGTGAAAAGTAATAGGGTGGAATGGATACGGTATAGAGCTTCCTAAGCAATTGCTGGGGTAAAAGAAGGAAAACTTACATGAAGTCCGTCCCCGCGACTATACCTTAATTTAGCGCAACGAACCGGGTGAAAACGCAGTTTGAAGTTTTCTCAGATGAATTTGATATGAAATTATTTATACTCAAAGGAAGTATAATAATGGTAGGCAAAACGAAACGAGGTCCAGCCCCACTACTATGAGTTATTTTGTCAGGCAGTAGCGGGACTAGTGATTCCCATACAAATTGATTTACGTTTACTTTACAGTAATATTAGCAACCACAGGTGCATAATTTAGTTAGACGAGAACTGTCTTTAAAAATTGGAAGTATTAACTGTACACACACACAATAAAATAAGAGAGGATCCAACATGAAAGTGTAGATAGTGACTCCCAAAACTAGAAGTCAGAGATTTTTCATTGCAATGTTTTATTCCTTTTCCTTCCCTAAGGTTTTAACTTTCAAAAATGCTCGCATCATTTTAAAAAGGAAGTTTTGTGTAAAATATTTTAATCCTCTTTCTAAAATATTAAGCTACGTGCTACGAGTATTATGTGTATCAGTTTCGTTTTATGAAGGAACGTTATTTAGCTTTAGAAATGTTATTATTTCATACTTAACTGTGTCACAAGTTCAATACAATGGTATTTACACTTTTAATGATTTCACAATAATTTGTTTCACTGTCTTGGGGGTCTATCAGCTGTCACCGCATTATTGAAATATTTTTTGATTCAAGTATCGAACTTTACACCGCGTTTACCGAACTATAAAATGCAACCGCGCGTGCAATATTATTTTAACCGTGTTTAAAAGCTCGTGATAAGGGCCCTGACACTCAAACTTTCGACTTTCTTTGCCAAAGTTCTTTGATTTCATAAGTTATTTTGTATAAAGTCTGTCCCCAGCACTACAATCAAAGTGCAAGCGACGAGGAGGGCGGCGAAGCTGTCATCGGCATTTGGGGATGCGTTCCGATTCCGAGGTGTAATGGAATGGAACGGATCTGACATGGAACCCTAGCTGCGACTGTGTTGCTGGATTTTACGAGTATAGCCATGTACCTACCTATGTTTGTAACATTATGATAAATAGCTTTGAGTAGAATGTGGAAGCAGCCTTTACTACCCTAAATCGTTAGGTTACCTTTTCATTGCTGAGATCTTCTTAATCAAAAAAATAAATAAAATAATACTAAAATGTTTTGTCTTTGTTTTCGTATGAATTTAGCGAAATCTGTGTTCTGAAGCAAATCTGTTAGGGTGTACAGAATTCGTTACCATTATCTTCTTACTTTGATTGATACAAAGTAAGAAGATAATGGCCAAACTTTTCTATTAAAATCTAATTAAAAACAAAACAGTAATGTAAATCTTAAGTGTCTAATGCCCGAGTACTAGTACGCTACTTATCTTTGGGAGCGTCTCACACATCGCCCTATCACTTTAAATGTCAAACGTATGACAGAGATGCCATGATGTTTGAGACGCTCCCAAAGATAAGTAGCGTACGAGTATTCGGGCATAAGTGTCATTACCTTCCATAGTACGATCTCTGGATCACAGCATTTAAGTAGCAGCCAAGAGGTGACGGCGAATAACGTTTAATTAAGGGGCATCTAGGTGACGCCTTCAACGGGCATTAGGGAAGGCACAATTTTTAATATTTAAATGAATAGAATAGGAAAAAACATAGAAAAATTGAAAATGAAGTATTTTAGAAAAAAATCAACCCGTCACACAGCGTGCCATCGCGATGGGACGTTGTGTGATGGTCCGCGACATGATGACGGGAGCTGGTTGTGAGACGAATCGATTTTTTCCAAAATACTTCATTTTCAATTTTCAATAATGAAAATTGCATTGTGAGTGCAAAAAAGTAAAAATTTAAATAACAGGAAAATACATAATATTCAACTTAAAATAAACAGAATTTACAAAAACTTAAAATTGTCTACAAAGATAATTCAAGTATTTTGAGGAAACGCTTACACTACTTACATTTCAGCAAGTGTCACCGCCTCCCGTGACGTGACGCTAATTTTTAGATGATAATTTTCGGTTTTATTTAATAAATTCAAAGCGTGTTTTGCTAGTCTATATTATACACCACAAAATTTTAATTAGTACAAAGATTTTAGGATAATAAAGTGTCCATCAATACGATTAATTTTTACTTTAGGGCCAACCACGGAAACGCGAAAAACTATTAGCTGTTCCATACAAAAGTACCTACAACATCTAGACTAAAATGTATGGAACACCTGATTTTTTTTCGCGATCTTCCCCTAAAATTTATGAAGTAATTAAAATGTAGAGGTGTATAAAACATACTATAGAGTTAGAGCAACGTTCTAAATCGAATTTGCCAGTGTGGGATTTCATTTGCACTTATAATAAGTAATAGTTCTCAATATTGTTTCCATCAATGGCGAAACTTAAAAAAAACTCTTTTATTGTCGTAAATCATATCCTACTAATATTATAAATGTGAAAGTTTAGATGTTTGGATGTTTGGATGTTTAGATGTTTGTATGTTTGTTACTCAATCACGCCAAAACAGCTGAACGGATTTGGCTGAAATTTGGGACATAGATACTTTGTAGCCTGGAGAGGAACATAGGTTACTTTTTATCCCGGAAAAGTATCACATTCCCGCGGGATAACGTCGTGAAGTCCACGCGGGCGAAGCCGCGAGCGGAAAGCTAGTTCTATATAAATCTGTAAGTAAAGAAGCTTTGTGCAATGGCTGCATTCAACTAACATCAAGGTTAACAAAGGCAATCTCGACGGATCACGTTTAATTAAGGCTCCGCCAGGTGGCACCCTCGACGAAAATTAGGAAACAGGGTTTTTAAAGTGGCGCTGCTGTTGAAGGATATTGAGGGTATTTATGGGTTATTCTTTTGGGGGAGCATGTCGTTTGTTTAAGTTAAAGACGTACGAAAGTCAGATACCTACTTGGTAACAATGATATAAATCTCTATGTTTACAAACTGTTTTAAAAAAATTGTAATATTATGCCCGCATATCACATGACATGATAGAAACTTTATATTTATAGTTTACTAAAAAAAATTAAAGCCAGGTTAAGGGCTTATTACACTTGCTTGGCTAAATTCAGCATCTAATTAAGCATACATTGCTTTCTTTGAGCTCATTTGTAGCAAGTGATGCAATCAAAACAAGCAATGTATGCTTAATTAGATGCTGAATTTAGCCAAGTGTAATAAGCCCTTTGGCTTGGAAAGATTTATTAACCACTAGTGGGATTTATTAACCCCGCGGTTTTATCCGCGTGGTTCTCGTTCCCGTAAGATTAAAAAAAATATATGACGAGTTTCTTGTCGGCTCTTCTGGCGTCTCCCGCGCCGTTGGATTTGCGAACCGATGGCGTAGCTTATTTGACGTTCATAGTGGCGTTCAAGACTGCCAGACAGAGTATTTCGAATCCCTATAGTTCATAAGCTTTGGCAAATTGACAAATCCGGAAGCAATTTTAACAATTTTTCGACATTTACAACAAATCTAGACTGTACTGCAGGCGAAGTTGTGGACGCCATTACAATAATATAAGCGAAACTTTCCTTCCACATCCATTGTGGGCAGAATAAAACTACAACAGTAAGATCGTTATATTTCAGTTCAGTGAATCCGATTGGAATTTAATATGAGCTCATTGTAAATCTCGGGAACCCATAACTTATTTATAAGTTGAAACCCCTCGAAGGCCATATATCATTCTTGGAGCCGCGTAGAAATCCTTTCATGCCGTTTACAATGGCCCTATATTCTTTCTATGGAGGCCCAGATTTAATTATTACTGAAATGTAGGAAGGAGGATTTAAACTTTGCAACTGTGGTGGTTTATTTACGATGGTGAGGTGGGATTAGGGTTCTCTTTGTTGAAATGTGGGCAAACGGTGTAATTATTTAGGTTTCATAAATAGTATAGGTAAGTACAACCAGGGACAAATTCGGTGAACAACCTCTTGCTTATTTTCGTGTGGCTGATGTCTCACCGTTCACTTGCAGTCCCTATCTTAGTTAATGATATGTTCCTAAATATTTAAGAGAAACATTCAAATATATAATATTGAAGAATAACAAAAGCGAAAAAAATATATTCCAAATGTTGATTATTAAGCAAGTAATGAGCTGCCTACTATGGGTCTCATAAGAAGGCTCAAGGTTACCCAGCGAGCAATGGAGAGAACGATGCTTGGTATTTCCCTGCTCGATCGAATCAGAAATGATGAGATCCGCAGGAGAACTAAAACGACCGACATCGCTCGAAGGATTGCTCAGTTGAAGTGGCAGTGGGCAGGACACATAGCGCGGAGAACCGATGGCCGTTGGGGCGGAAAGGTTCTCGAATGGCGACCGCGAACCGGACGACGTTCCGTGGGCAGGCCCCCTACAAGGTGGACCGACGATCTGGTCAAGGTCGCGGGAAGCCGCTGGATGCGGGCAGCGCAGGACCGATCGTTGTGGAGATCCTTGGGGGAGGCCTATGCCCAGCAGTGGGCGTCTTACGGTTGAAGAGTAATGAGCTGCTGAATTGTGAACAACTGTATCGGTAGCTATCTCTTTCTAAAACGAAATTTTATATGGCGGGATTATGGCGCTAAGCACATCTGACGTCATCTGCTATATCTCCCAATATATGGAAAATATTTGAAAATAAATACCTGTGTTGTGTTTCTGAAATTAATAAAAACATTTTAAACAAACAAAAAAAAAAAACAGTCCGATCCACTAATTGTTAAGGATTGTCCTACCCTAGTTTAATACATAACCAAATAGTAAAAGGGACTGCGCGTTCATGGCGAGGCACCAGTCACACAAAAAGAAGTTAGAAGTGGTCCACCGACTTGGTCCCTGACTGTACGTATAGCAATTCATGTTATGTTTTGGTCGTTTTTTGTTTGGATGAAATTAACCGCTCAGAACATTAGAAAGACTCACCATAATTTCATTTTCTAACAGATATAAAAATGAATAAGGTAGAACAAACTTGTTGAAATTCACACAATTCACACACGCCTCTAGTTTGGAAGCTTTCAAACAAAAAGAAATGAAAATGGGCTATGAATCAATTGGTCCGACTGTACATTGTGGTATGCAATAAATTATTGAGTATTGAATAGGAGCATATCACGAATTTTATACTACGAAAAGTGCCGCTTTTCAAACACAAATAAACATAGATTGTTATCAATGCCGGGTTCCTTACGCCATATCGAATACCAAATGATCGAAAATCAAAATATCGAACACTATTCATCGAACGGTCAAAAAATCGGACGTTCAAAATATCGAATTTACAAATAATCGAACGATCAAAATATCGAATGGTTAAAATATCGAACGCTCAATACATCGAATGATTAATTTATCGAATTTCAATATTTTGCATTGTTTTTTGAATCCGTCCAAAATGTTTATTTTTTGGGACAGGATAAGCTTTAGTAGGGCCCCACGGACATTATAGTCCAAATTTATTAGTTTTTTAGCACAAAAATACTTAATTCACACATTCCACATACAAAATATTACTCCGTTATTGGGTAGAGCAAGAACTATTTGACGCTATAGCTTCATTCGGAAATTAAGTTTTATGAAACTTCATTGAAATATCTACTGGTTGTTCATGATGTAAAAAACTTTTCTAAATATTGATATTCGATAAATTAATCATTCGATGTATTGAGCGTTCGATATTTTAACCATTCGATATTTTGATCGTTCGATTATTTGTAAATTCGATATTTTGAACGTTCGATTTGTTGACCGTTCGATGAATAGTGTTCGATATTTTGATTTTCGATCATTTGGTATTCGATATGGCGTAGGGAACCCCATAATGCCACTACCTACATAAATAATAATCCACGATATGGATTCAATTTAAAACATTTATGAGAAATAAAAGTGAAAATAGGAATTAAGTAAGTATTTAAAACATGACAGTTTACTTAAATTGTTATTAAGTACCTAATCATTAACAATAACAAATTCGTTTATTATTTTTCCAAAGCAATGTTTTGTAAGAAAATAAGACTTTCTCGTTGTATTTCTTTTAACTTGAACTAGTGTAGGTACTTCTTACTCGTATACAGGGTGTTTTTCTATAAGTGCAATACCTCTTAGGTGGTGATTGTACTCATGAATATGAACAACTTTTACTATGAGGCCAACTCTGCAACTTCACAAAAAAATCAGCTGTTCCATATATTCTGGTCAGGTAGGTATTAACAAATTGTATGAAACAGCAGATTTTTTTTTGTTGAGTTGCAAAGTTGGCCCCATAGTAAAAGTTGTTCATATTCATGAGCACAATCACCACCTAAGAGGTATTGCACTTATAGAAAAACATCCTGTATAAATAATGAAACTTTTTTAATTCACAACGGGGTAGCACTTAGCCTTCATCATACTTGATGCTAAGTGATGATAAGGCTGAGGGTGACAGCGCTCTACTCCCAGAATCCTCAATTACTGAGAAACTGGCTATCTTATCAGCTAAGTATAACTGCGGGGTGCGACGTCCGACAACGTCCCCGCCGTGTACCCTGGGCAACGTCGTCCGCATTTCCTGCGGCGACGGCAGATAGTCGGACGGGAGGGGAGCCTCGCGGCTCTGACCGCATTTGCGGTTTTGGTTGCTCCGCGCTGACGTCCCAGACGTACTCTGGGTAGCGGTAGCGCGGTTCGGGCTCGGCTGGCGCCCCGGATATCCTGGGAAGCGGTAGTGTGAGCGTAGGCGGCGGGTCCGTCCGATTGCGGTTGTCGCAATCTGCGGACAGGCCTTCATGGCCAACCGTCGGCGAAGCCGTCCCTTCAGTCATGTTTTGGGGGACGGTGGGGCTGCCCTTAGTTGGGTGTCCTCGCGAGGAGACAACCTCAATAAAAAACCCTAATCCCACGCCTGCCATGGGCTAGGGGATGGATGGCTGGTGGGAGACCAGTCGCAATGTGGCCACCGGAGCAGGGAACTGGCGGACCCCCTGCTTCGTTAATCCTACGCTTACCCGGGTATGGGGCCTCTGCCCGGGTGGACCGACTTTTTGCCACCTTTCTCGTGGGACAAACAATGAGTACAACGAATAAAAACCAAAACGTTTCGGAGGAGTTGGACATCGCCCAGGGTCCAAAGAAAAACTGCGGTCTTCCTTCAGATGGAAGTAAAACGAAGAGTGTGGAAGGCACTGTTGATTTAGTGGAAACACTATGCGCTAACAATGCACAAACGGAAGTCGTTATTAGCACTGTCATTGCGGATGACGACTATACCGACATGAGTGAACAGGAGAGTTCGGCGGAGAGTAGGTCAGTCGTAACAAGGTCCAAGGCTAAAAAGATAGGAAAGGCCGCTTTGGCTTTGCAGTTTTTACATCCACCCGACAAACGACGTAAAGTGAAAGCGACGGGTACAAAACACGAAGTGAGGGAAAAACCCAAAAACTGTGGTCCAGCGGCTCATACTACCGTCGGTCTGTCCGATGCCAGAAAACGACTGCGCAGCCAAGGGAGTTCTGGCGAGGAGTGGCGTGAAGATGTCATTGCTTCAGGTGGTTCATCCCCGTATCTGCTGTCTGGTTCGATGCACACATCACCATCCCCATCGGTTTTGCCTCCGAGTGAGATCCGCAAGAATGCTTTCGGCGAGGTGGAAAAGATCTGGAAGGAGGTCGAGCTGTGTAAACAAATCTCGAAGACAAGGAGGAATGCCATCAAAGAGGCAACCGAAAACCTGAATAAGGCAATAGGCAGTCTCAGTGAGTCTTCCCTCGCTGAAGAAGTTAGACGCCTGCGGGCAAATAATGCCAGGCTGGAGCAACAAGTCTCCATTTTAAACCAAAAGGTGGCAGCCATCCAAAGTGGCTACCAAGATAAGAGCGTGGAGGCGGCCAATCTAAGGCGCTCTCAAAGTAGGCCTCAAATAGTGGTCAGTGGCGTAGAGGAAGCTTTGGGCTCGACTGTCTCTTCGGAAGTGCTCGAAGTAATTAATCGGTCGGTGCTCCAGTCTGTCGGCACATACATACAGGCGAGGCTCGAGGGACTCGAGGAGAGGCTTCTCCCAGCCCCCAACCACCGCCCTCCCTTGCAGGCAGACAAAAAGAACGCGGCCAAGGCGGCACCAACAACGAAGAAAGGGGCACAGCCCGCCTCCTTTGCAGACGCAGCAGCAGGGCCCTCCCGCCTGAGCATACCATCACCACTCTCACCTCCCCCGCTCCCTGCGGGACAGAGTGATCAAGGCTGGTCAGTGGCAGGAAAAAACGGGAAGGCAGTTAAGCCGAAAAAGGCGAAAGTCCAGCCCAAACCTAAAAAGGCACCGGCGGCGGCGCCTCAAAATAAGAAGGGGCCAAAGCTGTCTCCGCCTCGATCTGCAGCGGTGGTTCTGTCCATCCCAGCAGAGGCAGCTGAGAATGGGGTCACATACCCACAAGTAATGGCCCGGGCCAGACAGGCCATTAACCTGGAGGAGTTGAAAATCGACCGTCTCCAGGTCAAGGAGACGCAGACCGGTGCCCGTAAAATTGAGATCCACGGCGCGGGTGGCTCCGAGAAGGCGGATGCTATGGCGGCAAAATTAAAAGAGGCGTTAGCGGACTTCGCGACAGTCTCCAGACCCGTGAAGTGCACGGATATGCGCATCGCCGGGCTGGATGAGTCAGTGACTGAGGAGGACGTCCGCGCCGCATTGGCAAAGAAGGGGGGCTGCTCGCCGGAGCTTATAAAGGTGGGCCCCATTAGATCCGGCTCGTGGGGACAGCGCACGGTGATGGTCAAGTGTCCGGTAACGGCCGCAAAGGTAATTGTAGAGACCAGGGTCTTGGTGGGTTTCAGCAGTGTCCAAGTCAGGGCGCTAGAAGCGCTGCCGCCACGCTGCTACAGGTGCATGGCGCCGGGGCACATGAGCCGGTTTTGTCCGCAGGAGGTAGACCGCTCCGCCGCCTGTTATAGGTGTGGCAAAGACGGCCACAAGGCGGCTGAATGCAATGATGAGCCTACGTGCGCAGTTTGTCTGGCAGCCAAACTGCCAGCTGCGCACGTTATGGGCGGAAAACGCTGCCATCCACCGAAGGTTAAGCCGAAAACGCCGCCCTCGAAACAAAAAGGGACAGATGGAGGGGCCACGGGCATGGAGGTGGCTGAGACAACACCCAATGTCTAGTCGGACACTCAGCTTCCTCCAGGCGAACGTAAACCACTGCGCAGCCTCGCAAGATCTGCTCATGCAGCACGCAGTGGAATATGACTCAGATTTTGTCGTGATGTCGGAGCCATATTGTGTTCCCCAGCGCAGCAACTGGGTGCAGGACGAAGACGATCTCGTCACACTTTTGGTCCCACAAAAGGCCGGCTGCTCCCCCCCTCTCTCGGTTTTGGAGAGAGGGCCGGGCTATGTAGCTGCAGCCTGGGGAGAGTTTGCCGTCGTAGGCACTTACTTCTCTCCAAACCGGCCACTAGTCGAGATGGAAGCTTGGCTTGTTTTGCTTGGCGGAGTGCTCAGACGATTGGCGCCAAACCAGGTCATAGTCGCGGGAGACTTCAATGCCAAACATTCAGCTTGGGGCTCCCGTGTAACTGACCAGAAGGGGAATGCCGTGCTCGACTGGGCGATGTCGCACGGACTCGCCATTTTGAACCGGGGCACGACATACACCTGCGTCCGGGGAACAGGGGGATCCAGGCCGGATATCTCTTTTGCCACACCCGCCCTGGGCCCCAAGTCTGCTAATTTTAATTAAATAAGATTCATTGATATTCAATTGAGACTCAATTACGATTCCATTACGATTAAAACAAATTGGGTATTCTGTAAAAATTTGTACGTCAGCTCAATAGAATCGCAATTGAATCGTAATTGAATCGTAATGGAGTCTCAGTTGGATAGTTAATGGTGTTGCCTTCTAAAATCTACTAAGAGACTAAATTAATGAATGACCGATAGTTTTCATAAAAATAAACGTTTTTGTATCATTTAAGATAATCAAATAGAATTAAAATTGTCCGCGATGAAGGGCATTGTTAGTAAAACATGACACAAAAATAATAAAACACTTTTATTCAAATACGGTGGCTGTAACCCAATTGTCATTAAGAGTCCTGTCAAATAAATGTCAAATGAGAGTAGAATACCGATTAACTCCACAATCGAGCTACGATTGTAATACGATTGAAGAGCAGACTAGCAAATATTCCGATGGCAGTTCAGTCGTATACCATTGGTCTTAAGTTAGTAGCAGAATACCAAAAATGTCAAAAACCGCTATTGAGATCCAATTAAGATTCAATTGAACCATTTGTAAATTAGCAGACTTGGGGCCCTGGCCTCCAGAGTCGAAGGGTGGACGGTGTTAACATCGCCACTCACGTTGTCGGACCACCGCTATATTGTTTTTAAGCTGAGGCCGAGAGATGGTAGCCCAGCGCTGAGACCACGACCGGCCGGTTCCCACTTTCCCAGGTGGTCCGTCACGCGCATGAGCCTTGACCGAGCGGAGGAGGAGGCTATTGTCCAGGCCTGGTGCTCAGATGCACAGCCCAGGGGACGCAACATCGCCGAGAGAGTCGAGCAAATCTCCCGCTCCCTCAATGCGGTATGCGATGCCGCCATGCCCCGTTCACATGGGCCCCCGACGAAGACCCAGGTCTATTGGTGGTCCGAGGAGATGGATTCCCTCCGGGTCAACACCCTGAGAGCAAGACGGGCCTTGCAGAGATGCCGCAGGCGTCACAGCGTTCAGCCGGACGAAGAGCAGCGTCTCTTGACGGCCTACCGCGAGGCAAAAGAGATTTTTAAGACGGCTATTTATAGAGCGAAGTCGCAGGCGTGGGAGGAGTTTCTGGGAAGTCTTGACGCCGACCCATGGGGTCGCCCATTTCGGATGGTTCGGAGTAAACTCCGCCACCAGGCGCCCCCCATGGATTCCATGGAACCAGAGCTCCTGCGTAGAGTTATTGAGGGCCTCTTTCCGTCATACCCCCCGCTGGCCACCCCATTGGTCGCCCCACGGAGCCCCCGGGAGCTAGATTCCGGATTCTATCCAGTAACGGAGGCGGAAATGGAGGGCGTGGTTGACCGTCTACGTCATAAGAAAAAGGCGCCGGGCCCGGACGGTATCCCGGGCCGAATTCTGCCCACGGCATTTAAGCACTTGGGAGAAACACTCCGGGAGTTATTTTCTGACTGCCTGGAGTCGGGGGAGTTTCCTGATAGGTGGAAGATCGGGCGTTTGTGTCTTCTATTGAAGGAGGGCCGACCGATGGACTCTCCGTCAGCCTACCGTCCGGTCGTCCTTATGGACGAGACCGCCAAGATGCTCGAACGGATCATCGTTGATCGTATTGTCCGGCATCTCGAAACGGTAGGTCCTGACCTGGCGGAGAACCAGTATGGTTTTCGGAGGCAGCGGTCCACTGTGGACGCCCTCCTTGCGGTAAGGGAGCTGTCGGAGCGAGCGGCGAGGCGAGGGGAAGTAGTCATTGCGGTGTCCCTGGACATTCGTAATGCTTTCAACACGCTTCCCTTCAGTGCCATCAAAGACGGGCTCCAATACCACGGCCTGCCGCCGTATTTAGTGGCCGTAGTCGAGAGCTACCTCCGTGACAGGAAGGTGATTTACCACGCCGGCGATGGGAACCTAATTGAGCGGGAGATGGTGTGCGGTGTTCCACAGGGATCGGTCTTGGGACCGCTCCTGTGGAACATCGGATACGACTGGCTCCTCAGAGGTGTTCTACTCCCCCGGATGAGCGTATTCTGCTACGCTGACGATACGATCGTCACTGCCCGGGGTGAGTCATTTGAGGAGGCCAGAAGGCTGGCAAATGTGGGGTCCTCCCTTATTGTTGAGCGGATCGCGCTGCTCGGCCTCAGTGTCGCGCTAGATAAGACCGAGGCGGTGGTCTTTTACGGGCCGCGCAGGGCCCCTCCGGTGGGAGCTGCACTGACGGTGGACGGCGTTAGAGTTCCACTGCGCCCGTCGATTAAATACTTGGGGCTGGTTCTAGATGGGCGGTGGAATTTTGTGGCCCACTTTAAAGAACTGGTCCCAAAGGTGGCGAAGGCAGCCGGTGCACTCGCGAAAGTTTTGCCGAACCTCGGTGGTCCAGGGGACAGGTGCCGCAGGCTTTACGCGGGCGTTTTAAGGAGCATGGCCCTCTATGGGGCGCCAGTGTGGGCCGACAAATTAAACGACGCAAACCGTCGTCTTCTTCGTCGGCCCCAGAGGGCCATTGCAACCCGGATAGTCAGGGGGTACAGGACTATGTCTCACGCGGCGGCCTGCGTTTTGGCGGGTACCCCTCCCTGGGAGCTAGACGCTCGGGTCCTCAGGGAGCTGTACCTTGAGCGTCGAGCGCTGCTCGCGGAGGGGGGTAGGGTGACCCCCGAGGAGTTGTCCGCGGCCCGGCGCATAGCCGACGGGTGCCTGATGGACATATGGGAGGGGAGGCTGGAGGGGGAAACAGCTGGGAGGCGGACGATCAATGCCGTCCGCCCTCTCCTCCGAGAGTGGTGTCATCGCCGGCATGGGTCGCTGACCTTCAGGCTGACGCAGGTGTTTTCCGGGCACGGGTGTTTTGGAAAATATCTGTGTCGGATAAGAAGGGAAGCGACCACACGGTGCCATGATTGCGGCGCTGGGGTGGACAGTGCGGAGCACACCTTACAGGCGTGCCCTGCCTGGGCATCCCAGCGTCGCGATCTGCGCGCTGTGGTAGGGACGGACCTCTCGCTATCAAGCGTGGCTCGTGCCATGCTTGATAGTGACAGGTCCTGGCAGGCGGCAATCTCCTTCTGCGAGGATGTCATCTCGCAGAAGGAGGCGTCGGAGCGGATCCGCGAGCAGGAGGCTCATGCGGACCGTCTTCGACGAAGGCGGCCGGGGCGAAGGTGGCTGCGCTTCGCGCGCCTCATTCCCCTCTAGCGGGGCGGTGCGGTCCGGGCGGGTCAGCTGGCCTAACGGCCTGTTAGCTGCCGTCCGGATCGCACGGTCTCCCCCCCCGGTTGTCTTCGGAGATGGCCCCGCTTGCTCGGCCATCTCCCGCCGCGCAGGGTCCCGGAAACGGGCCAACCGTCAGGCCGCAGGGGGTGCATATCACCACGGCCCCCCCACAGCCGGTGTGCTTAAAACTGACGGCGGAGAGCAAGTAGTGAGGGGTTTAGTTGGTAGTGGTGCCTGCTCTCGACCGCCCCATCTGGTCAGCCCACCCGGAGCGGGTAACCTTATGGGGAGATTGAGAGGAGGCTCTCTCCTCCTGCCCCGCCTCCTGTCGAGCTTTCGAGCTCGTCAGGGGGCGGGGCAGGGGTTAGAACCACCCAGCCCTGACGCGAAGCCTATCAGGCTTGGCGGGAGGGCTGGGCGCGGCGAGAGACAGGCCTTGTCTGACTGAGTCCAACATGCCGTTAGCGGTATACGAAAAGACTGTATTTGCCCTCACTATAAAAAAAAAAAAAAAAAAAAGCTAAGTATAACTGCAGGAGCACAACAATGCTGAAAACATCATTGTTATGGCGTCAGACTTAGATAAGATGGTGGTAGCTGCCAGGTGGACTTTGAACAAGTCCTACCTACCACCAACCAAACCGAATTCAATAAGTCCCCCACCTCTGGGACTTCTTGGTCTGATACCGGTTAAAAACTTAAGGTGAAGTAAAGTAAATTTTTACTTAATCAAAACTGTTCTAATTCTGCGACACGACAGAAAAATTAAGGGAGCGTGGTCCAGCATACAAAATGTAACAAAACCAGCTGGCTCATGTAAATGAGACATAAAACAGTGCCTCAAGCAAAAATAAGTATTTTGTAAAAACTTCGTTTGTATGACAAGCTTTTTTGTTGACTGTACTTTAATATTATATTGTCATCCAAACCAAACCTGTATGCAAAGTTTCAGCTCAATCGGACACTGGGAAGTGGGTCAAAGGAGATTTTTCAGTTTTGTATGGAGCCTCGGCTAGGACTTTGTACACTATACCATAGGCAAGCAAAAGATAAATATAATAACTGAAAACTAATTATATCGCAATAAGCTAACGCGTTTGATGGTACAAAAGCATTATCTAGTCTTAATAATTTTGCAACCCCGATTCAATATGGCGGTAAAATGTCACACTAACATTAAAAAAAAGGTTCACATTGACAGATTATCATCAGTCGTCAATGTCATCGTTTTTTCGTACAGAAACATCAAAGTTTCCGAACGTGATTTAAATATGGTTGCCAGTGTGACCATGGATGGCAAAGAATTTTTATTTCAAAGTTTATTTTTGTACCATTTATCCAGAAAGACAATGAGAATTTTAATATTTTATTTGACTTTACTATATTTTTTACTATTAGTACGAATAGTGTACAATGTCCTAGCCGAAAATGAAAAATGTCCTTAGGCTTGCAAGATTTGTCCCCCACTAACTAATATCTATCTAACTAACTAACATGGCAAGTTAATAAAAAGCTTGTAAAAACAACCATTCTCGTTATCGTAAACGTATTATTTTGTATCTTATTTCTATTTTCTATATTATTTCTTCTGTATATTAACGACCTCCCCAAAACTCTAAATTCTCCTTGTGTCCTTTTTGCTGATGACGTCTCGGTCCTACATAAATTTGAAAATATTAGACAATGCCAAACAGAGTTAAAATCAATATTTATACAAATTGCTACATGGCTAAAAGAACATAACTTAATAGTGAACTATTCTAAAACTAAAATAATCGAATTCCGACCGCATCAGAAATCCTCTCTATGTGTAGAACTGGAAGTGGATGGTGTTAAATTGGAAAAAGTTAATAGTCATACATTACTAGGATTAGATATCGACTCACACCTGAAATGGAAGGACCATGTTGAGAGGATTAAATCAAAGCTATCTCGTTTCATATTTGCACTTTATGGACTTAAATTAATAACTGACAGGAAAACAGCAACTTCAGCATATTACGCCTACGCCCACTCTTGGTTAACTTACGGCATCATCCTATAGGGTAATAGTACGAATGCGAATGACCTCTTCTTATTACAAAAAAAGTGCATCAGGATAATAGTGAACATTGACAACATAGAAACATGTAAGCCTCACTTTATAAAATTAGACATTTTGAGCCTCCCCTCATTATATATTTACGAAATATGTAAATTTATAAAAAATAATCCATCGACATTTGCTAAAGGCATACCTGACAATTCACGTTCCCCTAGGACAAACAATAAAAACAAGTATAAAATACCACATAGTCATGTAGAAGCATATCTTACAAGTCCCTATTGTTCTGCAATAAAAATACATAACCACCTACCATTAGAATTAAGAATGGAAAAGAATATTAATATCTTCTTAAAAAAATTAAAAGAAATGCTTATCAAAAAATGTTATTATAATTTAAATGAATTCCTAAATGATAAATTTATATAATTAAAAATGATCTATAATACTAATATACAATAATCTTTTCATAATAAAATCTTTAGATTTATTAATATTGAATTTTCTAAAATCAATTTTATTAAGTAAAAATTTTAATTTAAACATGCTTAATAAAATTACTAAATATTTAATTAAATTGTATGCTCTCCGTCACACGTTCATACCTATTCTTACGCTATGCCTACACAGGTAACATGATGTACTGTAAAATTGTTAATTCCAGCTTGTATCACTTCATGAAATGCAATAAAGAACTTGAAACTTGAAACTTGAAACTATCAAAACCTTCAGTCGTAGCACGAAAAACTGTCGTAATGGTAACCACGTCTATGGTCTAGTGGCTTACACCACCGGTTTCAGACTCAGATGTCCCGGGTTCGATTCCCAGTGGGGGTATATATTGTATCGGTTTGGTTGGTGGTAAGACTTGTTCTTAGTCCGCCTGGCGTGCTACTACCATCTTATCTAAATTTGACACAATAACAATGATGTTTTCAACATTATTGTGTCCCGTCCCGGCAGTTAGATAAGTTAAATGTTATTGTCTTATGTTCTTAAACTATTCAAAGTTTTATTACCCTTGTTTGGCATTTATATTTATTATTTTATTCGCTACGTTTTTGGTTGATGTGTATTTTAAAGAAACTACCTTTTGGATGTCTATTTCATAAGTTATTGAAAATTATTTACTGCTATGATTCGGGTTATATATTTTGTTTTTAAATATAAGATGAATTTGTGATGGAAAGTGACTTTACATATTATATTATGTTAAAGTCACTTTTCAATTTGACGACTCTGTATGAAATACGACAGGGAGAAAAAAAAGCCCTTTACTTGGCGAGTTTCTTGCCGGTTCTTCTCGTTACAAGGCCTCCCGCCGCCGTAAGATTTGCGAACCGATAGCGTAGCTTCATTGACGTTCACAAGTGCTGTATCAGCCTCAAATGAATAAATGATTATGAATTTTGAATTTTGAATTGCGAATAAAAAAATGAAATAGAGTAGTACAGTGCGACTACGTTTTGTTCCGGTGGCCAAAAACTGGAACTAACCTTTTTTATTTATGTCATTTTGCTGTCAAGCTGAATCGTAGTATATTATGATACAAGTGAGCTAGGTTGCTCATTATACACGAGGCTATGGGTTGCAGCCCGAGCCGCAGGCGAAGGCGTAAATCAGCCGAGTGTCTAGTGAGTATAAGTTGCTCACGAGTTTCATACGCACTTTTTCAACACACTTGCGAGGAAAACAAACATTTATTGCATACAATAACCTAATATTAGCTAAGGGAAAAAGCGCGCAAGTGTTTTTTTTGCACGCGCCAAATGTAAGGTGATTGATTATGATTACATACAGCCATACAGCCTACTTCAAAATAATTATAATAATAGTGATATAATGTAAATGTTTTAACAAATTATTGTTAATATAAATAATTTGATAATAATATACTTAATTATGTTTTTTGTCTTAATTAGGGACACATTTATTTATTCTAAAAACGTAAATGGATTTTCAGCCGTATAAAACCTCTTTGTTGTTACAAAAAAAGAACTGTATCTATTCCCCGGTGAAATCGAAAATGCTCTGTTGACTCGCATATAACTTGCAGTTAGGTACTAACTTAACTTTGTAGGGATACTGTATTAACCGGTTGAATTGAAAAGTCTCTGTTTACTCGCATATAATTTGCAGTTAAGTACTTACTTAACTTTGTAGGGATAATTCTATTACGCAACTAATACTGTAATATTATTATGCACGCGTGTGTTATAGTTCGGTTTATGGCCCTAAGATCGATGTAATATGGCTCACTTTATGAGCAAGTGTGTTGAAAAAAAATGAAAAGATAGGTACCTACGTAGCGCTGCTGTTACCGGAATAGAACAGATTGTGGATCTGTAAACTATACTATCCTTCAAAAGCTGTCAAGTGCTTCTGTCAAAAATATATTGTATTTTAGTTCTTTCCAAAACGAGGACTAAAATATAGGTTTGAAACTGGTACTAAACTGGTGCTGTCACTTTCATTTTCCAAATGAGAGACACAATTAGCATCAATTTTAAGCCAGGTCTAAGTTTAGTCCACGTATTGGAATAAGGGACAATGCAGCAGTAGAAAATAATAAAGGCACTTAGTAGAGATCTATATAGCAGTAGATAGTCCTACGGTCCTGCTAATGTCGGCAGCCATGTAGACAGGATTATTTTTATCCACATTGGAGTAGCACTTAGCCTTCATAACACCTGATATTAAGTGAAGATACGGCTGAAGATGGAAGCGCACTGCTCCTGTAATATTCTACCACTGAGGAACTGGCCATCTTTTTTATAGCTACCTAACTAACATAGGATGGTTTTTGGGTGAAATGGTCCCGACCTAGGTGACTGATCACCCGTCCGGCTTCGCTGGCGTCCCCCCTATAAATAATAACATAGGATGGTAGTAGCTAGCCTGGAGACCGCCAAGAATAGAACAAGTTCTACAAACGTTATTAACAAAACTGTACACTAATTAAAAGGGGACAATGCAGTATTAGACAAATAACAAAGGTGCCTAGTGTACTGCTAGTTATATCTAGCTACCAGTAGATTACGGTAGTGTCGGCAGCCGTGTGGCAGCATCACATTGCAGCCTCCCTCAGCGTACATTTTATATTAACACCAACAAAACGAGCGCTAGATGTGACTACGATGGTTTTAATTAAATAAACAGTTGAAAATACTTTAATAGTGATTGAGAACGAATTAGCCAAAGAAAAAATGTGATAGTAAGAAACCACCAGCCCTGCAATGCAAGTAACTTTCAAGCGGGATTCGAACCTGCGCCCCGGGAATCCGGCCCGATGCTCCGACCTATCACAATTTTTCCTTTACTTACAGATTATCAAAGTGAATGTATAAAAATAATTAAAAATCTTAACGAAATAGCTGCTTGTTTTGCGTCAAAACTCAGATGTACCATACATGCACTATAATCTATCTACAAGTAACATACTAGTAACAAACTACATAGTTTAATTTGCATATCATTTCCTCATCAAGTTACGAAAGATGAGAGTGATAATGTTTAATCAATCGATTTTAAATTATTTATAGTATCTATTGAATGATAAACTTTCAGTACACCGAATTTATTTCAAGTTATAAAATTGTGCTTACTCTATAATATTTATTTTAATTTGTTGCATTTTGCCACGTGACTAAACTTTTAAACTTCTTATTTTCTTTTAAAATAAAGACTTATTTCGATTAATAAAATTAAAATATATTTTAATGTTATTCACATTTTCAAGTTCTCATTTATCTAGATCGCATCCAGTAGTTTTATGCGTTAAACTATACAACCCTTGTATGCCGTTGGCTTCGTACCTGACCCAGATTTTTTATTTCACTATAGAGAGAATGAAATTGCTCGCAGTAGGCTTGTGTATTTTTTATTTTTGCAGAGAAACACTTTTTGCTTTCGTATTACCCGCTTGTTACCGAGTCCGGAATTACGGAATGATTTCCAGCCATCATCCTGATGAAAGAGAGTGATATGGCTTGTTTGGATAATATAGCTTTATTTATTTTATTTGTGAGAAAAAAATGGGAGAGTTTTTCGTTACGCGTGAAAGATTTTGTCGTTAGGATATTTTTTTCTCTATTCTGTTAATCATCTGTTACTGACATCTCTAAAAACTTGCTTAAGTAAGGTACAGTTCGTATCAGTCATCATTTCCTTAACCATCCCCCTGATTTTAACCGTTTGAACGGGAATCAGTAGGGAATGAAGTGAGTGTCATTTGTCTTCTGCCGTTTTTAATCCACCACACAAATAAAAATAAAAAACGACAATAGTGACAGCGGTGCTGTCTACTTTTTTCTCATTTTTGTAGAAATTTAACCGGCCCTGACTTCCTTTAGCCAGCAGCAGCGCTATGGTTGGACAACAACTTGACAGCAAAATGACAAAAACAGCGAGTTGCACTCCGGGAGTGCCGGCAGAAGTGAAAACTTGAATATTAACGTTGTGCATTTTAGATATTCTTAGATTTTTTAACCCGTTGATTTGTAGAAAATATACTTAGAGATGAATTAGATGCGTTGATAAAGGGCTCCCTAGACTTTTTCACAAAAAAAAAGGAGTTTGGACAAAAAAAAAGAAAAAGATACGGACTGGATTTGTTCTGCCGCCGCGCGCTGCCTGCTTTCTAACCAAGGTGCCAGAGCTATCACAACATTGGAAAAGTTGGCGAAAGCCTTTGTATTCTAATGACATTGTAACAGTTTTTCGATCAGCCGGCCTAGCATGACCGGCTTATAACGCGCGATATGATATGGTACGGCAAGTTGTCTTGCTTACCCCACTAAGGTGTAAGCAAGACAGTTTTGCCCTACCACCCACTCAGGACTCTTTTCACCAGAAGAACGGGTTCAAAATTCATCAGCTTTATCAAAAAAATAATGACGATATTAAATATAAGTATGTAATGACGATATAGATATTGTAAATTTTACAGTATCTAATACTGTCATTAAATACTCTCCTTACATAATATGTAACGAGTATATTACACTATACTACATTCATATAATTTCCCTACATATACTAGAGCGTCGAATATCAAGGAAGCAGGCTGCCAGCTGGAGTGTGGACACCCTACGGATATCCTGGGTGTACGCACCACGACATCGAGGAACTCTCTTTGAACTTTAAGCCTTGGTAATAGGGAAAGGGTTTACCTTTTTCCTTTCACTGAAAGATCTAAACGGTTTTATAAAATACTTATATGCCTAAATCTTCCACATATTATTATAAGGAGTTGGCAGGTTAAGCAAATCACAGCTGTATATCTGTTCTATATTTTATTCATGATTCGGAAATGGCAGTAAGGTTTAATATCAGTTTTATGCTATAAAACCTTTATAAAACGGCCATTATTCATATTTTTATGGCTCGGGCGTTCAAAGTGACTGAGAGTAATAGAAAAAATACTTTTTGATTACAACTCTCTAACATTTTCAAGGGGAGTGTAAGTACCTACCAGGTTGTAATATAGTAGATTGTTTAGCAAGGGATGTATGGCACCCATAACAGTCGAGTGTTTTGGCGCACGAACGAAGTGAGGGCGCCGATAGTTCGAGACTGTTATGGGTCCATTCGCCCGAAGTAAACACTCTACTTTTCATTTTGAATATGAGGAAAGTAAAAATAAGCAGAAATAATCTAAAAAATATTTTTCCTATGGCCGCGGAATTTTCGAAAGACTATAACTTTTTTGTTCATTTTCTCTGTTTTATGGAAGGCAAGGGAAACTAAGTCCATACAGTCTTGTTTGGTGTTTGACCCGTACTCTATGCAATTCCATGAAATTAATAGCCTGATTTTTTATGTTACAAATAACTTATTTGATTTAATCTGTTTCTAAAAACGCATTCTTTAAAAAAAACAATGTTTTAGATATTAATAATAATTCTACGATATTAATTATTTTATATAATAGCAAAACATGGCTGTATAGGCTTCTGTACCTTTGCCTGTATACTTTTGGTAAATAAATGTCCAAAGAGATAAGACTCTACACACGTTCCTATTCGACCTCCGATCCGATTCGGTCTGCTCCCAGATCAAATCGGAACGTGTGTAGCGTAGATTTGGTCTGGGAGCAGACCAAATCGGCTGTCGGATCGGAACGTGTGTAGATGCTATTACAGATTTTGACATGACCCCTCCTATTCCTTTTTTAAATTTCATAACGGCCCTAGGGCCGCCACATACCACTTTCAACCCGCATTTTAGGCAAGTTAGGAGTTACTTTCAGATTATGAGACATGAAAAATAAGTTACAAGAGGTGTTTATGCATTTGGCGCCATCCAGTTGCAGCCATATCACTGCATAACTGGCGCCATCCAGTTGCAGCCATATCACTGCATAACAAACGGAGAATTATTGAATCAGCCTTCACTTGGCAGAAGTCCCTAACCATTGTGAAAAACGGAATATATGTAGCTTACTTCAGCAAAAAAAAACTTCGTTATTTCTAAATTAATATTTGTATCATGGGAAGAGTCAATAACTATTCCAATACCAAGACAGTAACATCGCACTTAAACTAGCTCCATATTTGCTAGCAATAGCTACATCATTTCAAACTAAATCTATGTAACTTAATAGGTAATAAACATAAATGACGTACAGTATCCCGTTTTCTCGTAAAGTCTGGAACCAACGTTATAGCGCGGAGACAGCGGGCCGGACATCCGTGGGGAGCCCAGTGTACTGTGCAGTGATATGACTGCGACTGGACGGCGAGCCAATACCTCCTGCGACTTATACTAGCCTGGTAGCTTCAACAAAAGTTAGATGGCATAAAATTTGTACTAACGTTAGAAAATAGTTATTTGATACAAGAGAGCAAAATCATTTTTCGCTGCAAGTGCCTAATTTAAATCACGAACTAGCGAAGTAGTCTAAAATTGAATCACGAGCGTAGCGAGTGATTCAAATATAGACTACTGAGCACAGTGAGTGATTTAAAGGCACGAGACATCAGACAATTTTGCTCTCGTGTTAAACATACAACTTTTCACCTCTACCAGCGAGAAAAATGTTACAGGTCAGAAAAACAACATTGAAGGCAACATTTAACAATAAAGAAAACATCAAAATTTATAATTAAGAGTGAAATGCAAGTTGAAGGTAACATTGCGTTCAAAAACTGCACTGCATGTAATTTTTATGAAAACCAAACATGATATTAGTAAGCGATATAATGTTCACTTCATATTATTTATTTTAAATATTGCGTGTTTAATAAAAAGCAATAGTAGTACAATAGTATTTATATAATTTGCTATTAGTAATTCATTAATTTTTCTTATTTTATATTTATATCATGCATGCGACCTCATTTCGTCCATACTCTTTATTTCGAACCTTTGGTATCCGTGTATTTCTTTTTTAAGCTTTCTATTTCATGTCCATCGACATAAAGCTATCTATCTATCCTTTTTGCTCATATTAATTTTTAAAGTCTCATCCTTGTCACTCTATTTCTTTTTTCTTAATTATTTCAAAAGTTAGTGTAAGAAATTAAAAAAGCACTTTGCCTCACGCTCGCAGCAAAAATCGATTTTGCTGCGAGTTTTTAGGCGCCAAAAGCGCCCTTTTCGAGCTGCAGTGGTGAAAAAATTGTTTTTTAATACAGTTGCTCAAAAAGTGGCGTATTGCAGGCACGTATAGCGTTCGGGATGTGGGCTATTACACACTCGACCTTTTTCTTTACCTTTCCCCAACTCGTGCGTTTTCTTTCTCAACTGTCAAAATATAACCAACCACGAAGTTTTTTTTATGATTCATGCAAATATTTCTAAAAAGAAGCTACTAATTTGTTTCAATATCAGATTTAAAAGTACTTAATTTTAATTATACATTAAATTAATATTAGTATCGGCCAAATTAAATTTATGAATATAAAAAATATATAAAATTGGCTGTATGACCATAGATTACTAAATATGGTATGTCGTGCACTATTTACCATAGTATCTGCTTATAAGTGCAAGTAAGTGAAAAGAAAATGAGGGACCTTATTTCTTAATTTTGTAAATTAGTTTTTTCTGGTTTATAATGAGTTTTTATTGTTATTATTAAGGAGAAAAATAAGGAAAGGCGCTCCTGTAGGATTCGGATTGCTTTTGTTAGGTTTCATTTCATTTCATCTCTTTTATTTTTATTTTCATTTCATATCAATAAAAAAATTCTACTGAAGCCTTGGCTGTATGATCATAGTTTCCTTTGCCAACCCAGAATGGGTGAAGAAAACAAAAAAAAAAGTCTCTGCTTATATTCTTTTACGATTTGTTAGTTGAGTTTATTGTGTTTTATTATTTTATTAAATTGCTTCATTTTTTCGCAACTGTATTAAAAATAGTTGTTCAGTACACGCGCGGAACCGTCATTGCAACTTGTTCCGACTGTAAACCCTCACCTTCGGCTGCGCCTCGGCTCGGGTAGACATTTGTCGGAACTCTTCGCAATGACAGGCTTTCCGCACTTGTAATGAAATAGGGTACATAGGGTTCCATAGTAAAATGTATTTCTAACAACCTACACAATCAACTTTCGTAATAAAATAACATAACATTTTTTCTTTTGAAAACTGACAAGGTTCGATTCCCGAGTCGTGTTTTTTGAAAATCTTTGAATGCAGTTATTCTTTACTCTAAAATCGACGACATGGTTCCTTAGAACAAATATCTCTATCTCTTATAGTTTCAAACTTTCCCATACTGACCCGTCCCAATGGATCACCCTGTATATCAGTAAAAGAACCAACAACTCACAACTACTAGTTAACATAAAATTGTAATTTAACCAGACAATTGATGCATTCGGTTTAATTAATGCTAAGATAATTACCTACCTAAATAGAATTTAAAATGAAAAAAAATCTCCTGTGTGTTATTTCCGTCTGATATATTCCAGTGCCTAATTACTCCTTCGTATAGGTACTCGTATCATACCAGTCAAATTAGTAGCACCAAAGAAATCTACAGTGTAAATCCTAAACGCGTGATTAAACCAGACAATGGATGCATTCGGTTTAATCGATGCAAAGATAAATAGCGAAATAGAATTTAAAATGAAAAGGCGTTTCGTCAATTAATTAAACAAGGAAAGGGCTCGACCTAAATAATATAGAAGTCGTTAGGGACGAGTGCAGTCGAACCGTCATTATCTTCAGCCGGGCGCGGCCGCAAACACAGCGGGTTTGAAAGTCTGTGCCAAATAAATTATATCCCCCAGCCCCTTGATTCACAAACCGTCGGAAACGCTCCCGACAGCGGAATGCATGCACTGTCCCTGTCACTCACTATAGAATAGACAAAGACAAAACAGAATTCGACTCCGATTCCCTTTCCGACGATTGCTGAATCTGGGGCCAGGGCCCCAATTCTGATAACATATTTTACAATGCACTTGCTCGAAAAGAGCGTTTTCCAAGAATTAAAATCGTGCGGAAAGTGCCACTTTTCCGCACTAGTGCTTTTTACTTGTCAGTTTTTTTTTATTTTTAACTCCCGTCGTCAGCCCGACCAAAGAGTTTTTATTCTTCGAAAAAAGTTTTCGAAAGTCTAAAGCTTTGGCAATTAATGTTTTTTTTTAATCTAATAGGTACATGAAACCGGATACTTTACGAAATGTGTTATTAATCATTTGATTGAATCAGGCGTCACTTGGCGGAAGTCCCTAACCATTGTGAAAAACGAAATATATAAATAATAATAATAATAATGAAAAACGTTTATTTTTCTCCACAATCTAACAACAAAAATAATTTGACAACAAATCTTAATACTATACTTATGTAGCTTACTTCCGCAAAAAACACAATATGCAAGATGCACCGCCCGCCCGCCCGCAAAAAATTGCACATGCACACCACGAAAACACCATTGCACAATACCTGCATCTAGCATTTTTGGTGTTGGTTTTTCGCACGAACTAGCACGAACTATCTCCTGAGGATGCCCCGGGTCGGAAATCACCTACTTTCCGCACTTGTATCATAAATAGCCATTTCTCACTCATGCCACAGGGTAAAAAAATATACTACTAGGTATTACAGAGAAACGACTTCATTAAACGGTGCAAAATGATTACACTATTACAAGCATGCTGGGCATGTGTACGTGTCTACTGGCTGCTTGTCACTGGCGTGTCACGTACACGGCGTGACTGGAAAAAACCGGTTTACGACAGCTCAGTCAGTGGACAAGCTCAGGGTCAAAGCGAAGCACGTATGAGCAGTTTCAGAAAAAAAATTGAGAAATATATTTTGAATTTAACCAATCTTCAAATCCAAGATGGCGGCCAACTTTTTTGATTGTAGGCCGATTATGATGAAACTCGGTTTTTGGTACTATTTTTACAAGAAAATAGCAACGCAATGTCAAAAATGTAAAAAAAAACCATAATAAAGCTATCGTAATGGTAATCGAATAGTGAGCTAAACTATACCGTCCTTCAAAAGCTGTCAAAGTGCTGCTGCCAAATATGTATATTATTTCAGTTCCACATAAGACCGAAAGAGGCGCTGCTATAGTTTCCATACAGATTAATACGATTACGATAACGGTTACCATGACGACAGTATTTTGTGCTAGAGCTACCGCTGACACTAAGACCACGCCGTTAATACAAACGGATATCCTTTTTATTTTTTAGTCGAAGCAATTAGAACAGAGGGCTCTTCAAAGGGTGGGTAAATGACCCTAAAAGAAAATAAAAAAGGTATTGAGACAGAGAAAATAATTTATCAATGCGTAAGAGACCGCCCATTCTTGATTTAAGGAAAATCAAGCCAAGATTATTATGAAATAAAAGGTAAAAGATTAGGAGTCAAAAGAAAATATATTGAAGCCATGTTAAGGTAAAATTATTAACTTCTGCGATAAAATAAAAAAAATCTACTCACATTGGTTCTTACTCTTCTTCTTCTTAGTTGATAAGTTTTTACTTATCAAGTATAATAAAAAAACAAGAATTTAACCTCAAATTTAATCAATCTAAATTAGTACCATTTTAGTATAGTTTACAATTTGATTTATTGTAAAACAAATAGCACGTCGACTTTTCCATTTTCTATCTTCTTAATACCGCCCCCCGTCCGATGCAGTACCTATTCCATACCTTCCCTCCGTGAGACGTCAGCGTGCGTTCCCGCAAAATAAAAGATGGCGGATGACAGCACGTCAACGGCACGCGCTCGTCTTTTGTTTACCAACGACGTGCGCGCCATTATCTGTGGCTAAATAGCGAAATCTCCCCAATTGTAATGGAATACTTATTTACTTTAAAAAGTTAAGTACAGATTAAACATAGATTTAGACCAAACGTCTACAGCATTTTATAAGGCGGTAATAGTAGTTTGTTACACAAGGAACGTAAGCGAGCTATTACAGAACAAGATCCAATTTAGCGCCCGTGCAAGCGCAGCTCGCAAAGGGCGCTAAAGGATCGAGTGCAACCGAGATATTTAGACTAGGCTATTATTTTAGGCGAATATAGTTCGAGGTGTAATAGCTACTTACAACCGAGGTAAGCATTCTACTTTACATCATTCATGCGAGGTAAATAACACATTTACATTGGTATGACAAAATGATTCTTTTATAAGAGAGAAAATATTTATTCAAATTTATTTGCAAAAACTTGTAAATGTACTTATTTTAAATTAAACTTATAATATATTATAATTATATATTATAATTGTACTTATTTTAATACAGTCGTCGCAAGTGAACAAACATTTAATTCGATGAAATGCCGCCATTTTCATTGTTCTCTAGTACAGTGCCACAATCTTGTCTGTTCCGGTGGCCAAAGTGTGAAACTAACGTGTTTTTTTAATCTCATTTGCTGTCAAATTGATATCTAACCATAGCGTTGCTGGCGGCTGAAGGTCTTATAAGTCAGAGCCGGTTAAATTATTACAAAAAAAGAAACGAGTAAATAGCGCTGCTGTCACCGGACTAGAAAATATTGTGCCACTGTAAATAGTTTTCATATCATTTTATGAAAAAAAAATTGTTTGACCAAGGAGTTTTGCATAGCTTGAATGGTAAAGTTACTTTACATCATACTGCTCGGTAACTAGAATTTAC